>CM070770.1:55468510-56668510 GCA_036346955.1 Dipus sagitta | reverse complement strand
CATCTCATAATGCTGTGATGCTGGAGATGTCAAAGCTATAAGATGTCTATTGAGGAAAACTGTAAACACAGATGACAGCTGGGCTATATTCCAGGTGGCAGAACTACAGAGGCCAGAGCTACCTAATGTTAGAACCCAGAGGATTCTATTATGACTCCCAGATGCCCTATATGCAGCTTCAGGATTTGATGTTTGCTCTGATGGGTTTTGGTCTTACTTTCGCCTGGTCATTCCTTAATATCTTCCAATTCCTCTTATATGGAGTGGGAATGTTTAGTTTGTGTATTGGAGGTATATAACTTGTTTCTTATGTTTACAAGGGGTCAAAGTTAAAAGGTTGCATTGAGCCTTTGAAGAGACTAAACTTGAGCATTCAACAATATTGGATCTATTACAATATTCAGAAATATTATAAATGGAACAAATTCATTTTGCATTATGAGATGGGCATGAGGCTTTAAGGACTAGGGGTGGAATGCTATCATTTGAAAGTGATATAGTGGATGCCAAGTTGGCAAGGAGTAGGTAGACTTGTAATAGCTAATCTTGACTGTCAACAGAGTTTACAATCACTTAGGTGTTTGTGAGGGCATTTCTGGTGATTTTCCTGAGGTGGGGAGACATCCATATACCATCACATGGACTGGGACCTGTACTGAATAAAAAGGACAAAAGCCAGGTGAGCCCAGTATGCATTTCTCTCTGCTTCTTAACTGCAGATTCAATGCAACTCTTCTTCCATTCCTTCCTAGCCATGATGAGCATTCCATTCCTTTCTAGCCATGATAAGCAGCTGTCTCCCTTAAGTTGTTTTGGAGAAGTACTTTATCACAAGCAATCTGAGAAAAGAAATACAATCTATGACTTCATCCTGATTCTAGAGGCTTAATATAGTTTAGGGCTTACCTGTAATTGGCTTGCAGCAATGTGGTTCTCTAAAGAAAGGAAATAGTGCATGTGTTACAGCAGGTAATACCAAATCCTTACCATTTGCCAGAGATAGACGCAGATTCTACCCTTTTCTTGCATGACTACAAAAAGCAGAGCTATATTAAGAATATTTTTTGAAGTAGGGTCTCACTCTAGACCAGACTTATTTGTAACTCACTCTGTAGCTGAGGCTGGCCTCAAACTCATGGTGGTTTTTCTACTTCACAGCATCCTGAGTGCTGGGATCAAAGGTGTGTGCCACTATGTCTAGCATATTAGGGAATTTGATGTTATAAATGACAAAAAATCAAATTCAAGCTGTTTTGCCCAAAGGAAATTTATTGGCTCAAGCGTCTTATAAACCCAGGAGTTCAAGCCATACACTAAGGTAGAGTTTCCTTGCACCTTCTGCTCTGCCTCTCCCCATGTGAAAGCCTTGTGGTAGCTTTCTGCATGGGTTCCACCTGAATGGCTGCCAGAACTGCAAACCTTATGTTGTAATGCTACCTGGTCTGGTGAAGAGGGGAGACTCCTCCCTCCCAGAGGTGTGAGTATATATTTCTTTGAGTCTCAGAGACTGACTGGAATACTTGCCCATCACTGAACCAATAATGATGCCCAAGGGGAATATTATGGTCTGGATTGTGTCCTCCCACATGTTGAACTACTATCCTTCCATTAGTACATGCAGAAATAGAGTTTTAAAGAGGCAATTTAATTAAAATGAAGTCATTTGGGTGGGCCCTAACAGTATGACCTAGGACAAACACAGAAGGAGGGTTTTCTGAAGACACAGAGAAGACAGCCAAGGACAAAGGCCTCAGGAGAAAGCCAACCTGCCAACACCTTTACTTTGGATTTCTAGTATCCAAAACTATGAGGAATCAGATTTCTGTTGTTTAAGCCACCCAGTATATGGTATTTGATTATGGCAGCTATAACAAACTAATAAGGAAAAACAGATACACTGATTGGTATGAGACAGTCAGGGACTAACCCTGGAAATGGGAGTGTAGCCATCATAGTTCAAATTCGTGGTTCAGAATGAAGAAAGACAAAATTCCCAAAGGAGGCTCTAGTTTCTTTTCTACATGGTGGGAAATTAATCCTGAATACCCAAGTTCAAATGACCAATGCACATTCTTACCACAGAGTCACCATGAGGGCAGGTAAGACAGTACCTGTAGCACGTTTTGTTGATAGTCAATTAGCATTCATTGTGCCAACTTTTCCTTCTCCCTCTTCCTTCTAGTTAATACCAATCCTAGTTTTCTCTCAATCACTAGTTTCCTAACAGGCCAGAACATTCTAATTTATCAGCATACGGCCCATGATATTCCTTCATTTCTATATACTTTTATAGCCCTCAGGGAAGGAAATCTTGTATTTAACAGAATTTCCTACATATTTTGTTGGTGTGTTAAATGTTTTAGAAAATAAAATTTAAGGAAGTAAACAAAATGTTTGTAATAAGAGCAAATTATCAGCCTATTACAAATGAGCTGGAACCTACGAAGATGACTTTTCTGCCTTTGGCAAGTGAAATAGGCATGCAAAAAGTTTCAGGGGCCAAACTAGATTGTTCAGTGGCTAAGTGTTATTGCAATAAGAAAACCATCCACTTATCCTTTTTATATTTCTATTTTCATATTTTATTTATTTATTTATTTATTTATTTATTTATTTATTTATTTAAGAGAGAGAAAAAAAAAGAAGGAGAGAGAGAGAATGGGCATGTCAGTGTCTCTAGCTGCTGCAAATGAACTCTGACACATGTACCACTTTGTATATTTGGCTTAAATGGGTCCTGGGGATGGGAACCTGGGTTCTTTGGTTTTACAGGCAAGTGCCTTAACTGCTAAGCCATCTCCCCAACCCTCCATCCACTTTATTACTCCACCAAGCAATGGGATAAAGAAACACATAGGGTAGGATCAGTGGATTCAGGTCATAATTCTGAGAGAATTGAGAAAACTTGCTTGAAGGTCTGATTTCAGCCTCACTCCCACGTGTTCCAGCTGGTTTCTGTCTGCCCTCTTTACCCTCTGCACCCTGCTTTCT
Organism: Dipus sagitta; assembly: GCA_036346955.1. NCBI lineage: Eukaryota > Metazoa > Chordata > Mammalia > Rodentia > Dipodidae > Dipus > Dipus sagitta. The sequence continues at coordinate 56,665,519 of CM070770.1, read as the reverse complement.
GCCGGAGAAGGCTGACCCCTGTGAACTCAATCCCTGACAGAAGAGTAGGGGGAAGCGGGGACCACTGAATTGGTTTCTTTGACTCTCTCTCTTCACAAACCCTACAGAGCAAATCCTACATAACTCTTTTTGCCTCTTGAAACCTGCGACTCCTTTTTCCTCTACTTTCTTCACTCCTGGAAATGGGAGGAACACTCTAGCATTACTAGCCTTGTATATGGAACTGAATTGTTTCTTCTTTATTTGTTTTTGTTTTCCCAGGTAGGGTCTCACTCTAGCCCAGGATGACCTAGAATTCACTATGTAGTCTCAGGGTAGCCATGAACTCATGGCAATCCTCCTACCTCTGCCTCCCAAGTGCTGGGATTAAAGACATGTGCCACCACACCCAGATGAACTGTTTCTTTATGTTCAGACTAGACAATTCAAATGGTTTATAATTTTATCCTTAAAATGCTCTGTTTAAGGGTTGGATAGATGACTCAGCCATTAAGGCGCTTGCCTGCAAAGCCTAAGGACCTGGGTTTGATTCCCAGGACCCCCGTAAAGTCAGATGCACAAGGTGGCACATGTATCTTGAGATTATTTGCAGTGGTTAGAGGACCTGGTGCATCCATTATCTGTATCTTCCTCTTTCTCGCTCATAAATAAATTAATCAAAATTTAAAATGCTCTGTTTACATCAATATAGCTATATAAAATACTGTGTGGAATTTTCACATCACTTTCCTTTGGGGACACTAAAATTTAATAGTAATTTACCACTACTTGAATACTGTATCACAGCTTGCAGATTTCTTCAAGCCAAGGTGACTTACCTCATGATTTTATATTTATTTATTTATTGGCAAGTCTTCACTATATAACCCAGTCTGGCCTAAACCATGTCATTCTCCTCCCTTAGCCTTCCAAGTGATGGGATTACAGGTCGGCAGACACATGTGTGGAAGGCTATGTTCATTTTTAATGTATGGAATGATTAAGTGAACAGGCTCTGGATTCCTAAAATTTTTATCTTGTGTCTGAATTCTCTGTGCCTGAAGTTTCTTTACTTATAGAATGGGGATGTGTTGTTGTCTGTCATGTAGGCATATAATAAATACAAATACTGGGCAAAATTCTTATCTCATATTAGTGCTTAGTGTTATCCACTACTGCTAATAGTATTGACTTGCTCTCACTACTTCTATGCTGTCATAGGCTGAGTTCTCTGGAAGCACACACTGGGAATTTGGCATGAAAAATGTTTCTCAGGCATTCACGCATGAGAAGAGAGTGGGGGAGAAAGAGACTAGATAGAGGAAGTGATTTTCCCGTGAGGCAGGCATGGTGAAGCTTCAGACCATCCCGTGTTGAGCTATGAAGTTAATATTCCCACCCGAGTGTTCCATCTTGAGCCAGGATGTTGCCTTTGTACCCTTCCCAAGATAAGATCAATCACCACCTATTGTTGAAAACATGGCCTCTGCTTCCTGCCTCTGGATCCAGTTGTGGTGAAGGCGATGGCTAGAGGCTGTCTGCCAGTGGACCCCAGGCAGACAGCAACTCCATCCTTGAACAGAGAGCTGGTTCATGCAACTCATGAGAGCTGGTTCATGCAGCCTTTATGTTCATGCTTCAACACAAATACATTGCTTCCATCTTATGGACATCTTGTTGTTGAGCCATCTGACTTATCCTTTCCTGTACATGACAGACCCCAACTCACTACAGCCAGTTCTGGTTACAAGGTTTTTTTTTTGTAACTTATACTCAGTCATTCTGTTTCTCCCATGTCTACTAGCATGTTAAGGTGTGGTTTTTTTCTTTCTCTTTAAAAGTGTAATTTAATTTATTGATGTGTGTGTGTGTTTGTGTTTGCGCGTGCGAGCACACATCCACCACAGCACATATGCACAAGTCAGAGGACAACTTCAAGGTGCCTGTGCTGTATCTTCTTTGACACAGAGTCTTTTGCCATGGGAAACTAAATGCCAGACTACAAAAGAGTGTCGGATGTTGGACTAGCTGGCCTACAAACTATAGATTCTCCTAGGTCTACCTTCTCTTGTCATAAGCACACTGGAATTCCACTTTGCAACCAGTTTTATGTGAGTGCTGGGGAACTGAACCCAGGCCCACAGGCTTTGGATACTAGAACCTGTAATGACTGAGCCATCTTTCCAGCCCTAACTGTGTGATTTTTTTCAGAAGTCATATATATTCCTTTAGTACCAAAGGCATAACTTCATTCCAGAACTCCCACTGACTACTCTGTGACTCTGATTCTCTCAATGGAACTTGTGGCAAACTTTACATGACACTTACCCCATAGCTAGTACCTGTTGGACTGTCTGAACCAATCTGTACAGTTACATGTGTCAGGATTGAAGTATTTCCCAAATCAGACCCTGATATTATTTTAGTCTAGCTGCCAGTTAAGTTGGATACTCAACTACATTCGAGTTCAGCCTTGTTTGGTTGGATTTGGTTCTTGATTTTCTTGGGAATTTTCCTATAGCCAAAGTGGACTTTGCCTTTCATATCTTGGCTTTCAATTTATTGAAATTGATATTTGAAATATACTACTCACTCTTAGATAATAATTTTCTTCCTGCAGCACAACACTGCTTTCCAAAATCATTATGTTCATAGCCATTAGCTCCTCTACATATCTTAAATGCCCCAGACCTCGTGCCCTCTAGTGCTTCCTTTGCAGTAGTTCTCCATCCCAATTCACTCTTAGCAAAAGTCTTAACAGCTTGATATCCTTCTGTGCTAGGAGCTGTCTATGCTACCACTTAGTGATGAGGTCCTCAGTTGCTAGACATTGAGGTAAACAATTAACTCCAAAGCCCCACATGGTCTTTGCTTCCTTAGAACATTTATAGTAACAACTCTCATATCTTAGATTGTTTAGTGATTCAAACATATGACATTTACTGTGATTCAACCAACACCTGGGACAGGAAGACAAAGCCAGAGTAGACAGCAAAGAATGTAATGGACTGCAAAACAAGTTCCTGAAAGCCATTAGAAGAAAGTAAAAACAGCTCATTGATGTCCCACATTAAGTCATCATGGCTAAGCCTGTATACTTCTGCAATTCTCAGCTACCTGGCAGAGTTTGCAAGGAGAGGTAATATCCTTTGACATGTTGACTCTCTTTGTTGATGCAAATGAAAGGGACTAGCAGCTGGAGACTGGAGGCTTTTAGCTCACTGCAGCTTAGTAAAAAGTCCTTCCTTGAAAGATTTGAGGGCTACCATACATGTTGGAGTTCAGGAGTTGTCATTATGTGATATGTCCTCATCTTTATTAGTAGAGAGATAGCATTAGATTGTTGTCTTAATATCCTCTTTTGATGAGTCGAATTTTCAGCCTAAGACAGAGTAACTTAGATCACTATTTGTGCTCAAGTGTATCCCATCATTAGTTCCCTGAAATAAATTGGGACAAAGAGTTTTATAAGGCAGATGGCATAAGGAGCGCTATGGTGGTGTTATATCTCTCCTGGCGATTCACAGTAATAATGCTGAAAAATCCAGCTTGAGTAGTGGAGAGATTGCTTAGTGGTTAAGGTGCTTGCCTATGAAGCCTAAGGGACCCAGGTTTGATTTCCTAGTACCCATGTAAGCCAGATGCACAAGGTGGCGCATGTGTCTGGGGTTCATTTGCAGTGGCTAGAGACCCTGGTGCACCCATTCTTTCTATGTGCCTCTGTCTGCCTCCCTCTCTCTCTCTCTCTCCACAATCAACCAATAAAATAATAAAAGAATTAAATCCATTTTGAAAGACACACATTTAATTTGTTTTATTTAGATTTCTAGAATTTATTATTATGGGAACCACCTCCTTTTGTTAATGTTTGAGAAAATATATGGAAATAGGATTTGTGGGAACACATTTAGGACACTGTTAAGTCAGGACGTTCTCAGTGGTGACCCCCCAAGGGATCAAGTCACCTTTATGTTAAATTATTCACATGTCCATTGACAAATGCATAGACATGTGTTAAATGTGTAACAATGAAAACTTATCCTGGTTTTAAAAGTAAGGAATCCTGCCATTTGCAATAGAAGAGGAACCTGGAGGACATTATGCCAAGAGGAATCAGCAGACACAGAAGGCCAAATACTGAATGATTCACTTCCGTGCAAAATCTAAAAGTGAAACTCCTAGAAGCAGAGAACAGAACAGTGATTACCAAGGGCTGGCTGGAGGACGGGGGTGGAGAATTGTTCAACTGGTATGAAGTTTCAGTTATACAAAATAAATTAGTTCTGGAGATCTGCTTTTCAGTAGAGTGCCAGGAGGCTACAATACTGTATTATGCACTTGAAAATTGGATCAGAGGGTAGATTTCATGTAAGTGATATTAACAGACAGTCACATATAGACACATAAGGGAATTCTGGGAGGTGATGAAGATGTCTATTACTCTGGTTTCACAGGTATATGCATACATCCAAATGCGCTAAATTATATTCATTAATATGCACAATTTATTGTATGTCAATAACACTTCAACAAAACTAAAGAAATCAGCTGTCTAGTGGAGAAAACTAGCTTTAACTATCAAGCTTGACCTAGAACTGATGGGAAAGGTTGTAAGAGGTTCAGAACAGGAAATGGCACTTTTGAAGATATGTCTCTCCTTAAAGACATAAAATGCTTCTGTAGACAGTCTCCAAGCACAGAAGAGTGCAGTAAATGACAGCAGCAATGGGAGCCTATGGGACAAGTATTCTGTTCTCAGTAAGTGACTGCCGAGGCTTGGCACCATCCTATAGACAGCAGACAGGGGTTGCCTTGTGAAAGGCAGATGGCATAGGGCTTCCATGGTCAACAGTAGGACACTTGGGCACATTTCCAGGCCAAATGGATATGTTGGCCTTCAGCTATCCCAGCTGTTGTTTCTGGTTTGTTCGTGTAAACAAACCTAACATGGGTTTAGGGAAACATTTGCATTGGTAAGCACCATGAATGGAACGTGAACTTAGAATGACTCCTGTATGACATCACCATTGAAAACCATGATGACACCTGTTTTGCGACTGATTAACAAACTCAGACAAATAGTGTGTAGAGAATTAATTCCTGTCTGAGGAACAACTTAACATGTTCACATTTACTATATTGTTGATGACTTTTGTACACCAAGATCTTAGAGTCCATCAGCATTACAATGTATAAACTTCTAGCAGAGTTGGCACCAGTGTCTTTCAAAAGCAGCAAGGGGGGAAAAAGACAGAGAAAAGGAAATGGTGGTCCCAAGCTGAGAAATCAAATCTGCCTGTTTATTTGTGGCAACTTTTCCCCCATTCAATATCAAGTATGTGACGGCACAAGCTTTAAACACATATTTCCAATATGTTATCAGTGGATATGACTTTGTATCATATGAAATTATATAAATCAAAAAAAACTAAGCTTTCCTAACTTCTTCTTGTTGTCTCTAAGGTTGTTTTCTCATCAGCAAAATGTTTTTACTTCATTCATTTCAATACTTGTCCAGTAGTAAGTCACATAAGCTGGACATGCCTGAATCTTTCTAATTATATGCAGCTTCTGTGGTATCTGTGCTTTCAGCTTCACTGTTTTTCCCTGGGAACATAAAACTGAGTTTTGATGTGGGAATGTGGTCAGAAGCCTATTTGCCACCTCCAGGCTTAGTGCACGAACACTTTCCAAACCATGATTTCTCTGCCATCCACAGCAGGGTACAGAGGCTTTAGCAGAAGTCTGTAGCAACTATCAACATGCACACTGCGTTTGGCTTGATGGAGATATGCATTTACATTTTGGTAAGCTGAAGTTTGGGAGCATTTGCTATAGCAACCAGAATTTCTTATGTCATCTTATCAAAGTCACCATGGTGTCATTAAAAATCACAACCAAGTGGGAGGTGAACAGAGAAATTAAAGCAGAAGTAGAAGAAAAAAAAAGAAGCATTGTTTCTTTCTCTTTAAGTAGGAAGAATGTCAGACATAGAGACTTAATGCACTCATTAGTCTTCCACTATAAAATCACATTGGTCCCATGGTATAACAAGAAAGTCTTAGAGGCGGACATCAATTTTCAGTATCATGCTAGTTAATGGTGGCAACTGGGACTTGAAGCAAGGTCACTGGGTTGCAGAGCTAGTATCCATTTTGTCTATGTTGTCTCTCTGAGAGCCTTGAAAGTCTAACATGAAAGTTAGAGAAGTGAAGACTGGGACAAATTGCCATGGGCCCCGTCCCAACACAAAATAGCTGAGTGACCTTGAGCAAGTCTTTTAACCTCTCTGTGCCTCTATTTTCTTCACCTGGAATACTTAGATTCTGGCTGTAAATTGGCTTTAAAACGTATTCCCCACACCTCCTTACCTAGGGATCTCGAAGACTTCTAGCACAGAAGTGGAGGGGAGACCAAGCACAGAGGACTCCCTCCCATCCTTTCCTACCAGGGAGGAGTATGAGCTTTCTGTATGAATGGGAACTGACTTAAGACATGTTAATTACAGCAGAAAAATTCCTTTAGAGGATATTCCATGTTTGGTTTGATTCAATATTTTACTGCAAATATAATTTTGAAAGTTGAAATTGCTCTTCTAGCTTAGCTTGTAGGACTCTAAGGTAGCACAGAGATGTCACTGCAGAGGTTGCTTGGCTTTGCTCTTTAGTTATTAGTTTTGTTCATAGTGTTCTGAAGTCTGACAATACTTCCTCACTTGATGGACTTCTGCTCTGGCCATGCTCTTTTGAAATGTCACTCTCTGCAAGGCCCTTCACAGGAGAACATTCTATTATGCAAAAATCCTCCACTCTGAATGACATCACCACTTTGCTTCACCTTTGCTGCCCTTTTCTATTTCACTTCCAGCCTTTTGCAAACATAATTCAAAATGAATATTGCCTCTTTCATCAAGCGTGGAATTGGAGGCTTTGCTAGAAATCACCTTGGCATATTCTCCAGGCCAGGGTTGAAGAATGACAAAGCAAGACGTGAACATGCTGACATGTGGGGCTCCTCTCACATTTCCTAGCAGCCTGAACTGCTGAACCCTCAAACCATGGCTATGGCCTCCTGTGCCGTTATAGCCCATCTGACTGAAACTTATCTTGTCAGATCAGAAACTGCCAAAACCAAAGTATTAGTGTCTATGTGAATTTCTGTTTGGGAAACATACTTTGCTCTGAGGCCAAGGGTTACCAGGCCCTGGAATCTCAGAGGCTCAGAGCTCTGCTGTGAGGAGGAGTGGCTGTGTAGACTACCAGACAGGCTCCCAGTAGTTAGCGTATCACTATGGTTAAGTCAGATGTTGATGACCTCAGAAGATTTGCCTTGCTATGGTGGAAAATCTTTAGCTTGTTTCTAGAAGCTCCTGGGGAAAGGCTTAGCTTTAATTTAAGAATAACGAATGGAACAAAATGTGTAATATGAGTACCACCCCAGATGGACCCTGACAGCTCTTTCTGGAGCACCTTACCTAAAGGGATTCTGAGCCACAGCTCAGTGGGAAGAATACCTGTGGTTATAAATAAGTTCCACCTCAATGCAAGCAGGGAAGCACAGTCAGAAACATGAGGAGCTTATATCTCTTCACTCAAGCCCTCAGAGGTGAGGATCTGAAGTCTAACAAGGAGTAGCAGAAACAGGGGTCTCTGCTCCATTGTTCATCCCTGACTTAATCATCCATAGCTACAATACCAGAGGCATTGATGTACCTGCTAACCCTTCAGATATGTCAGCCATTTACAAAAGGGGAAAGCTTGGTTTGGCTCATGTAAGAGTACTTCAGAGAAACATTCAGTGATATTCTCACTTTCATTTGGAACTAGAGATATGAATATCTGTAAGCCTGTCTCTCTAATCACCTTTTGCTTTACTCTTGTCTGAGTACTGGTTTCTATTTTGTTCTTTGAAGAGGTACTTGTGAAAGGTGGATAATAATAAGGAAATGCAGAGGCAGCTTGGATAAGGCACTTGAATCTCATGACCTGGACTGTGTCCAAGACTTGCCTTTATTGAGTCATGTCATGTTGGGGGGCAGATAAAGGTAAGTGGCCTGCATGCTATGAAAACCAGACATTGCTGAAGTCACTTGGCCTGAAAATCTTCTCTTAGGGCTCTATAAGTGAACTTCAAAGCAGGCCTAGAGGATCAGATATTGTCCCCACAATAGTTCTCCTTTTAAGAAATATCTCTTGGGCTTAGTAGAAACTGAATGTTGGACACTGGGATAATGGGTTGCCATTTGGCCTGAACTGCTTATTCAAACAAACAAGGTGTTATCATTAGCACCAAACAACGAACTTGGGTCTACACAATCATTTTCTTGATGATTTTTCCTTCTATGCACAAAAGTTTAAAATTTTGATAAAGTCCAAGTTATTATTTTCTTTCATTGCTTGTACTTTGGTGTCCCAGCTGAGAAATCACTGCCACATGGAAGACCACAGGGATTTACCTTTCTGTTTTCCCTCAGAGTTACTGTGGTGGTTGTTCATCCACTTACAGCTAATATTTCACACTGTGTGAGGCAGGGGCCCAGCTTCATTTTCCTGTGCTTGTCACTTGCCCTAGCACTACTTCTTGAAGAGATTTGTTCTTTCTTCACAAAAGGCTTTTGGCATCTGTGTTGAAAATCAATAGGCCTAAAATAGAGGTTTATCACTAGATTCTTAATTCTAGTTCTGATGTTTTCAAAACTTAACTTGAAACATTACAGACTATAATTCTGCACATATCCAAGGTGATTCTGAACTCATTAGGCTGAAACGTTGGTAGAATTTTCGGGTTCAGTATGGAAGATGTCAGGGGATGCTCAGTGTGGGTTAAAGTGGACTATACAGCACATCAAATTTATCATCAGTACTGTACTTTCAAACAAAGCACAAGATTTCCATGAAAATCTACATGCTGCCAAGTGTGAATAACTAACTTTATGTTTCCTGTTTTAGTCAATTTCAGTATGCCTTTCAACTTTGCTTTATTGCCAGCCAGCTGTCTTATACACACCTTTACAAATACTTCTTTCCAGTGAAACTTAAGTATTTAAAATGAATGTTATTTTTCTTTATCTTTAAAGCTTTCTCCCCAAGATATAAATTAGCATGTTCCAGGAGAGGTTTAGGGGAGTTACTATAAAAGATAAGAAACTTGTAATGTAGCTGTACACTCCAGGCTTCTAAAATATGCTGCCATATAAAAAATTGGAAAGACAGTCTCACTGTGGTTAGCAAAGCCCTTAGATCCTTTTAGAGTAGGTTATATGCCTGATTAGGCTTGTGATTGAAGATGCCACTATAGAACACTGGCTCCATTTCACCCAAGTATGCATTGCTTTTGTTAGGCTACATACTAGATAGTTGTTTTTTTTCATATAATGGCAGAAGATTGTACTTCCTGGATTTGCCATGAAAACCATATTTTTAAAAATGTAGTCTTTGGCATGGTATCAAAGCACCTGTGTTCTCCTTAAGTGGACCTGCTTCTTGGGAGTTCCTGCTTCAAAACTCAAGATGGACAAGGTGTGAAACCATATTGCATTCACCCACATGACAACCTCAATCCAGGCTATGACTAATGGGAACAATTGGGTTTTATTTTTAAAAGGACAGAGTAGGCAGAACAGAGCAAAGTATCCCAATCTCTCACGAAACTCCTAGTTATATGCCTCTCAAATCACTGTGAGTTGGAGGGAGGAATGAGCAGGAATAAAAAACCAACTAGCTGAAACTAAATGGTTGTGTTAGAGATGGCTTCGATAGTGTTGAATGAAATAAATGTGACAATTTGTGTCCTTAAGTAAGGATGCTAGAAATGGGTAGGCAGATACAGGTATATCTGGCCAACCCACTGGGACTGGTCTGCTTTTCCAATCTATCCAGATTATGGGTTTCAAAGTTAAGCCCCTACTGTAAGCAGAGTTGGTAGCTCTGGGGTGTGACTCTGACATGCAGCTACTCACTCAGTGCCCACACCTTGCCCAAATATTCTTCTCTCAGCTACTCAGTGCATATTGGTTCTATTCATCTCGTCTAAGTCTTTGATTAGCTCTAAAATTAAAATATAGATTAATGTTTAAGTTATTCAGACTAATGTATGTATTAATGTGAGTAACATTTGAACCATAGGGTTCTGGCATTTTGATAGCTGAGTCTCATTTAGGGAATTCTCTGCACAGGTTGGCTAAAGGGCCTCGGTTTGTCTGTATTATTAACCAAATCTGACTTGTTACTAAAAATAAGATTCCATTTCAGCTCACCAATGATTAGGAAAGTGTGGGAGAAAGAGCACCGGGTTAAGTTGGAACATCTCTCAGTTAGCAGCTGTGTGATTGTAGACAAGTTATTTCATCTCCCCAAGCATCTGTTTCCACAGCTGTAAAACATGGCTAATACTTCTTTCTCACATTGATGTGAGGATTAAATGAGCCAGCACATATACAGCACTATATAAATGTATTTCTACTATTATCAGAGGTGTTTAAAACATCAGAGGTAAAGTGTAAAATCTTGCAATCCGTGAGGATGTGGTGGAGTAGGCTCTCTTCAAAAGACGTGGTGAACATGTGAGCCACAAGACACTGGAGAGGGTATGATGAAGACTGACCTTAATCTTCTACAACTTCTCTCCCTCCCTGTCTCTCTCTCCTCTCTCTCTCTCTCTCTCTCTCTCTCTCTCCTCTAACTCTTTTATATTAGTTATCTTTTTCTTCCTTTTCTTAGTGGGCACTGACCTGCAACTCCCAGTACCACAGTACCAGCATATAGTTATCATCCACAATGAGCTTTTGATCAGAGAGACCTACAAGGTTTCCTAAAAGGAAGGCAGATTTCTGTCAGAGTACTTGATGACCCATCAAAGGTTAGTGATAAGACCCTACTGCTTAAGACACCTTTTGTGGTTGACACATAAAATGGAATGGCATGGCTGGAAACTGGAAGAGAGTCAGTCCCCAGACAGTCAGTGCGTCTAGTGCCAGAAGGTGCTACATGGGCGACTGGGAGAAAATGACTAATATCGGTCCAAGCAACTCATGGTCTGACCTACTTAGCAGCAAATAACCTATCATGATGCCCACACAAGTGCAATAGTGGCACACAGCCATGGTGGGGAACCAACTGCTTTTAATTTGGCTAACTGATCTCCTCAGTGGTACGGGACCCATAGCTGGAGCTGGGAAACTAGTCAGAACCATATCCAAACATAAGCCTACTCTCCATTATCAAGCTACCATCAAGCATGGGCTACAAAAGGGCCTACACCTATTAAATTCTCTATAAAAAGAAATAGTAAGGAGTGAACAACCCCATCATACCTCAAAAGGGCCCTGGCTGTAACTAAGAAAAATTGGAGAAACAAGCAAAGGTGCTGTTTTCCTGATGAACCGGATACCAGCACAAGGGGGAAGGAGATCAACACAGAGAAAAATCAACTCCTACCAAATCAGAGAGCCAGAGCCTCAGAGGCCCCCAACACCTCATCACTGAAGCAGACCAAAAATGAATCCAACATGGCTCAGGGAAATTTTGCGGAAGAGGGGGCAGGAAGAATGTCAGAGCCACAAGTTGGGTCATGATATGCAAAGACTTTTATCTTACCCGTAACTGTGGGATAACTCCACAATGCATGACCCATATACCTCAACAAGGAAGGGCCAAGGGGAGGGGGTAGGTCATGGATGAGCCTAATAATGGTACTAAACTGACTGTATTTGCTGAATACAAAACTAATTAATAAAAAAATAAAAAAAAAACAAATTCAAAAAAAAGTAAGGGTTATCTCATTTGTCTGGTGCTAACTTACTCTGTGTTAGAGAATCTGCTTCTCTTTTTCAGATAGATGTAGATCCTAAGGAGAGAGCCACCCCATCATACCTTAAAAGGGCCCCGGTTGAAACTAAGAACAACTGGCGAAACAAGCAAGGGTGCTGTTTTCTTGGTGAACAGGGTACCAGCACAAGGGTGAAGGAGATCAACACAGAGAAAAATCAACTCCTACCAAATCAGAGATCCAGAGACCCAGAGGCCCCTAACACCTCATCACTGAAGCAGACCAATAATGAACCCAACATGGCTCAGGGAAATTTTGCAGAAGAGGGGTCAGAAAGAATGTCAGAGACACATGTTGGGTCATGATACACAGTGACATTTATCCTACCCATAACTGTGGGCTAACTCCAGAGTGCATGACCCTCAACAAGGAGGGGCCAAGGGGAGGGGGTAGGTCACGGATGAGCCTAATAATGGTACCAAACTGACTGTATTTGCTGAGTACAAAACTAATTAAGAAAAAAAAAAAAAAAAACAGACTCTGGGAAGTGGAGAGCACATGACTGCTCATGACTTTCAGACCATCTGCACCAACTCATCTGTGTCTGTTTCTTCTTCTCCAGCCCTGTGCCTAAACACCTTCACATATGGAGCTGGTTTGCAGTGGATAGAGGCTCTGGAGTCTCCATTCTCTCCTTCTCTTCTCTCTTTGCCTCTTTCTCTCTCTCTCTGTCTCTCATAAATAAATAAATAAAATATTTAAAATGCTAATGATGAATACTACACATAGAATGTGATTTATATAATTATATATCAGGGATTTCATGCAAACCATCTATTTAAACCTCCTTCAAATTTTGAAATGTATTTTAAACTTCATTGTGTAGTTAAGCTTCTTTTTAAAAATCAGCATATAGATGAGCAGGATTCCTTATGGTATTTTCATGAACAACTAGTTTTGGTTTATACCCCTAACTTTCCTACTTCTCTCTGTCCTCTCTCCCTGCTGCACCCTTCCAATCCAAGCATTTCCCCACTTTCATGTCACGTGTGCTCTTTTACCTTTCCCAGCCTCCTCCCTTAAAGATTCTTTCACACATCCCTTTCCAGTTTTCTATTCTCTATACACTTACCCCCTCATAAATACACATGCATAAAAATTAGAATCCAGGATCTGCATATGAGAGGGAACATGCAGTATTTGTTTTTCTGAGCCTGGGTTACCTCACTTAATAGAGTATTTTACCATTCCATTCACTTTCTTTCAAATTTCATAATTTCAATTTTCTTTAAGACTAAATAAAATTTTATTATGAATATGTACTACATTTTTATTATCAATTTATCTGCTGATGGACATCAAGGCCTTTCCCATTCCTCTATATTCAGAATAAAGCAGCAATGAGAAAAAAAAATCCACTCATTAGCTCTGTCAGTGTTGAGAAGAAAAAGGGATTAAATCTGGCAGGTATTAAACTTCAAGTTTGGTTTAAATTCTTTCCTCCCACTCCAGTATTTGCAAGGAGTTTTCTTCCATTGTTGAGAGTCACCAGAGCTTGAGCTAATTACTTGTATTGACAAGTAATTAAGGCAAATCGTCAGAACCTGGTTCTAATGTCTAGGCTCCCAGTGGCAGCTCAGGGCCAACCTTGTCATGTCCCTCCCTACCCTGTACACAGATAACTCTGATCAAGGTAGAAGCCTGGACACCCTACTTCACTCAACTTTTAAGAGTGAAAAACAGTATTGACTTGTGGGTATGTAGCTCAGTGGTAAAGTGCTCATCTAAATGTGTGTGGTCCTAGATTTGGTCCCTAGAACTGAAGGGGGGAATGGAAGTAAGACAATGGAAATATTAGTCTATTTTTATTTGTTTTTGTTTGATTAATTGACATTTAATTAATGTAATCGTATATTCTAGCCATTATTATTTTTCTATTGCATGATAATTATTGCAAAAATTTGAAGAGTATTTGTTTATGTATTACATTACACAAAGGGTCTTTTTCTGTAAAATATGTCATTAGCAACATAGAATGATTAACTGAAAAGTGTACACACATTTATATGATTAACTTGGAAGACTATTTGAAACAAATATGTAGCTGGGGGTGGTGGTATATGCACTTGGGATACCGAGGCAAGAGAATCAAAGGCTTAAGGCCAGCCTGGGCTACATAACCAGATCTTGTCTTAAGAAAATAAAAATTAGAAAGGGAAAAATAAACAGAGCATATGTACCTACACAAAATACATTCATTTAAAGATGTGTGTGTACATTCCATGTCTGTACATATGTCCATATATACACATATGCACACACATCATAATTTTCTGATAATCATTTAACATTAAATATAGCCTTTTGAAAAAAAAAGCCTGATTTGTAATGCTTGGCAATTTCCTTGGTATGCATACTCCCTCTGTGGCTAATTTCAAGCCACTATGGCGATATCACTGAATTTGGAGTGGGAGAAAAATGTACACCTTCAATTCATGTCTGACAATAGCATGGATGGCACGAGGACACTGCTGGATAGATACACACGCACACTGTCCACTGGGTGGATTCATGCAGATGCACTCACAAGTCTTGAAAGCACATGCCCATGAGTGTACCACGTCTGATTTTAATACTTGCTTTAATACTTGCTCCCTAGGGGAGAGCTCTTTAGATGCAACCTGGAAGAATGATGTTTAGCCCATCCTTTCTGAAGCCTGCTCTCTCATCCCTCTGATGCTTCACTAATCCTCTTCTGCAGGAAGCCTTGTAAAGCCTCTAGTATAGATCAATCACACAAAAGATTCAGCATCATTAGTACAGATTGTCCAAGAAAATTTGTAGGTGACTCCCTAATAGCTGCATGGGAACTACTGCTATTAGGGATAGAATTCTGCAGGGAGAGCAAATAGGATATCAGTCATTTGAGTGCATGCGCGCACACACATACACACACGCACGCACACACGCACACACACGCACACACTTGCATGCACATGTCCTCTGTCTTGGTTTGACAAAGCCTGTATTTGTTTTCTTCCTGGAGCCCAGAAGTGAGGTTATCCATGTGTTGTGACCTGAGTTTTCCAGGAAGCTTTCTTCCTCCCTATTTCCTTCAAAAGAATCTTCCCATTACCCTGAACTTCTTCACTTTATGTTTTCTTTCTTCCATTAGAGATCCCTTTGTTCCCATTTTAGTGCTTTCTTTTTAAATAGCTTAGCTTGTCTGAGAAGAGTAGGATTGTAAAATAAAAGGAAGAAATGAAAGCCAAAAATACTTCAAGATATATTTGTTTCCGACATAATTTGGTTTCTGACATCCTACTAGGTGACAACAGCCATATTTACAGAGAGAGCATTACATCTCTATCAAGTACAATAGTGCTTGTCACATAGTAGGTAGCCAATATATATTTGTAAAATAAGCTAGATCACATCCCTAGCACAGTGTTTATAGGAACTTGATACACAGTACAAGTAGTAACTGTTCCTGTTATCACCATGCCATCGGAATAGATAAGCAGTAATTGTGCCTTTGGGAGTAGGGGAGGGTGTTCACAACTGTCATCCTGAAAGAGACAAGAGAAATAAGGAAAGGTTTGGGAAGGGGCTCAATGGCTAAATGTGATTGCTTAAAAGACTGATGACCTCAATCTGACCCTCCTCAGTACCCACATAAAGTAAATGATAGATGCAAAGTGGCATAAGGGTCTGTAATCCCAACATGTCTATGGCAATGGAAAGTAGAAACAGGAAAATCTGGAAGCTTATAAGCAACAGGGGGAAACCAATAAGACAGACCCTGTCTCAAGAAAAGGTGGAAGGAAATAAAAGGGTGGAGGGGGAGTAGAAACACAGTGAATTTGTCCTCTGACATCCTCATTCATGTCACGGAACATCTGAACCCATATATGTTACCAGTACAATAAAGTCCAGAGAGGAACTAAGTTGGACTAGACTATGATGTTCATGAATGGTCAAGTAAATATGAAATTCTAGACTGAATTGTGACCTAAAACTGACCAGAGCCATCCCTGACTCTTATGTAATCTCTGGATTCCCATATTTGCTCCTTAGTAATAATGATGACTTCTTACATAATGCTTTACTACATGCTAAGCACATGATATATATTAGCTCATTGATCCTTATAACAATGCTGTGATAGATACAATTCTCCATGTTCAGCTGAGGAAACCAAGGTGAAATGGGTTGGCTGATTTTGTAGGGTACACAGTAAGCAAGCAGAAAAGCCAGACTTCATTCCACCTCCCAGAGCTGAAGTTCTGGTTCTGAACCTTTACCTGTGTGTTGCCAATCAGATTTGTGCCTGGTTGTATTGTCTGACATTACCCACACAGTGGTGTGATATGTTGGTTCTCTGAACAAGATGCTGGTACATTTCTCAATATTGTCATGTTTCGTCAATAAGTCTTTCCAGCTAAGTAGCATCATTGATTCTCCACTACACCCATCCCTGAGCTCTTTTCTCCCTTGCTGTCTCAGTGCTGATATCTGAGTCTCGTTTTCCCTGGAGCCACTTCTTATTTATAGCCAGGCGTCTATATTCTCAGCTATAATCTCCACACATATGCCGAGAATGCCCATGCTAGCAATCCAGGAGAATCACGGTTATAGAGTAGGCCTGTCACCTCCTAACCCACTTCAACACCCCTCATTTCTTGAATCTTTTATCTTCTTTTTTAGTACTATCAAAGGTGACAAAAAGTAAAGTTAAGATGGATATTGGATACCTGCAACCTAGATAAGGAAACAAAAGAGAAACAAGAGTGAAATTTTGCTTGTTATAAATGATCTGATTGTGGCAGACAGAATCCCAAGATAATCTTCAAGCTTTCTACCCCTGGTAGACCTTCCTTATGATTCCTGCTTTGAGGGTATGAATGGAGCTGGTCAAAACAGTGGGACATCCCTCCCATGAGGATGTTGCATTTTATAGTAAGATGGATTTTGTAGATGTAATTAAGGATCCTACTCAGTTATCTTTCAGATGATCAAGAGCCAGATTTTTCATGACTAGGCCTGATTTCATAAGAAAAATCCTTCAAAGGAGCACACAATAGTAGCAGTAATGCTTCAGCTAGCCTGAAGTACAAAAGGCCATTCAGTCAACTACACATAGGAGGGACATGTGGCCACCATTTGACAGTGACTTTCAGCTGGTTAGGAAGAAAGGAGACCTTAGTTCTGTCACTACAAGGAGTTGGACTCTTTTTAAAACTGAACAAGCTAGAAGGTGATGACTGGCTGCAGATGAGCCCACCACCAGGGCCAGCCCTTGAGTGCAACTATGCACGTATTGCTCAGCTGAAGACTCAGCCAGGTGATACCTAGAACTTTACTCACAGAAGTGGACTGTGTTGCATGCCACCAAATATGTGGTAATTTCTTATGTGACCATAGAAAAACTTACTATCAAGTGAGAGACAACTGGTAACTGATTAAATCTAGCAGAAATAGAAAGGAAAATTTGAGTTTAGTAAACAGAAGATCAATACAAAGCCTTCATATCGTTAAATTAATGAAGAAATATAGATTTGCAAGGGGAGGAAGACCTCTTACTGCTGTCCCCCACATAATAACTCCTTATAAAGTTGCACTTTTTTCCACTTAAAATTGCTATAACACTTTTGATAGGCTTACCAACATATGTGTAGCATACAAATAAACTGCTCGCATTTGAAGTCTTTCATTTGTTCACCTTGATCTTCACGTTTGTCAGGAAATAATCACAATGTAGATTGTGAACATATGCCCCACAGTACAAAATGAGGTCTGAGGCCTTTATAATCTGTTATAATCTTGCTCCTCACAAGAGGGAACACTATTGCAAAACTGGAAACTTAGATCAAGAATATCAATCTATTTTCAGCCTTTCTTATTTCCTCCACTCATTACAATTGGTCTTTGTAGATTGGTGATGTCAAGTCTGACTCAATATAGAACACTTGGAGAAATCAGGCATAATAGAAGGAAAAGACCTTCATGCCTTTATTTTTCAAACAAAGGATTGCTACTGCAATGGCTTTGAAGGATAAATATGTGTAGACATGAGTTTTAGTATCTGAATGTGTTTCCAGTCCTGCTCAAACTGTAACAAAGTTTACATATGTATACACTGAAAAGGAAGACAGCATACTTTAAACATTTATTCAAGTCCAACCATGGAGACCCCCAGGCCTCTTGCTTCCCATGGACTGTCCATTAGCTTCTTTGCTCTGTTTCTCCTTATTTTTTTGATCTCATTGCACAGAAAATTAGTGACCAATAAGGACATCTGTTAGATTATCCAGTAGGAAAATATGATTATTTCAAAACTACTCAGACATTTTTTAAATTTCAAGAATACTAAAGAAACCTAAAGTTAATTCTTTTTCAATAAATTATATAACAGGCATTATCATCTTCATTATGAGTTCCTGTAAATATGAAGCTGAAAAAATCAAAACATTGCTTTTGGTGATTCATATGTCACCCAGGTAAAAGTTGCATTCTTTAGAATTACCTGTATGCCATTTTATTTTTTGAGTTTTCCCTTCAATATGCAGATATGAACTTTTACAATTATTAGGTAAACCTTAGCAAAACCAGCCCATTCCAGTAAAAATTCCCACCTAGGCTGAGAGTATATTTTTAGGACCACTAGTGACACCTCATACTTCACTGAGGCTCAGCATTCTTCATAGTGCTTTCCTTCTATCATATCTTCTGATGCTTTAGAATACCCAGGTAGCAGAAGGGACAAGTGGCTTCTTCCGAACTGAAGATGGAGGGAAGCCAGAGGACACAGGGATGAACTGAATTACTAAGAGCTACTAATCTTTTTTGCTTAGATTCAAACCCTCATCTCAGGCCTTTCTGCAATCCAGTACTACTTATGTTTATTTTCTGATAAGTATAACCTTACCAAACCATGTCAGGTGTTAGAAAAAGGAGCTAAGAATTTTACTTTTTTCTGGTACATTCTGAATGATTTTCTCATAAACTTGTGTCTTCATCCCTGACAAATCAGATTAGCAGTTCGCTGAAAATAAGTGTTTTGTTAAAACATTGCTCAGAAATGACAATCCTGAAATAAAGAAAACAATTAAATTAAATACCTCATGTTTAGTTCTTTCTGTGTAAAAATAACAAAAGCACTGGGGCTATACAAGTTCCAGCAGGAAAAGTGAAGAACAGAAATGGTCCCCTCATCTGTGTTTGTTATGACAAATACTAGTTAAGCTTCTACCTTTAATTCCAATTGCCAGACATTTTTAAAATAAAAATATAAGTAAAAAAATAATGATGGCATGAAAACAGAAGGTAAGGCTCTCTCACAGTCCTCATTGTATAGAAAATAATCCCAAGAAAATCAGCTCAGGGCTCCACTTGTCAGCTTCTTAGTGAAGGAGAAAGAGAATGGCCCTGTAATTTCTGTGTGAATAGGAAAACCAGTTCCCAGATCCACAGCTCTGGGTAATATAAATGAAACTGTTAAAAGGCATTCCCCATCAAACAAAAGGCAAACAGGAACATTTGTTTTCTTGGACAGACAGTGCCAAAAGTGTAAAAGTAAAACATTTTTTAAGGCCAGGAGAGAAAATCCCAACAGTGATATGGGGAATGTGACTCTAAGGACAGCCTTGTTGATGTCTCATGCTGTCATGTTCTCTGAACATTCATCAGTGGGTCAGATGTCATGACAGGTAGAGAGAGGAGATGAATGAGAAGAGGCTGATTACCAAAGGCATGTTGGGAAGTCAGTTGCTGAAGTCTCATGAGCATGCATTTTAGTCTTCTAGACTCAAACCAAACTACATGTCTGTCTGTGAGGAGATGAAATAACTTATTTGGGATATGTTGTGCCTTTGGTCTTAGTCTCTCTTTCCCTCCCCCCTCCATAGTTTCTTGTTTCCAGCTTGCCGTCTTTCTTTCAGCCTTCACACATTTTCCCACTGCTCATTTCCCCATGCCCTCACTTCATTATTTGTCTCACATAGAGTACCCAAACAGCCAAAGGCCTGAAGAGAGCTAGAACCGGTAATAATCCCTCTGTCATCTTTCTGCTGGTGCTTCTGCTAAGTGGTGACTGATCACTGTCACCTTACTTCCCCACACAGAACTCCCAGGTCCAAGGGTACTGTCACACCATCTCTCTACCCCTCTTCCTCCTGGAGGGGAGCCCCTCTATTTCATTTTCCATCACTCTGCTCTGCCTCTTGTCTTTTCATCCTATTCTTTTCCTATTATATCAAACTTTCTCCAATGCCTTTGTATCCAAATTACTCTTCAGCTCAAAACTTCTCCATAGTTATGTATTGCACACACGGGAGAACCTAAGCTTCTTAGTGTGTTGAGGGAAGGGGGCTCCCATGGATCAGGAAGATCCCTGCCCATGCTAGCTGAGGAAACTAGCTGCAAGGCCTAAGCTTCTGGCCCTGAGCCATCTCTAAGGGTGGTAGCATAGACAGCTAAGTGGTTTTAAGTGAGCACAGCCTCCTCAAAGACATCACAATCCTGAATATATAACTGTCACTAGTGTCCATTGTTCTGCCAGTTGGAGACAAAGGATCTGGTAGGACCATGTTGCAAACTTTACGAAGCTGTGAGCACTGACTGCTCTAGTCCAGTCATTTCTTTACTACTTTTGGCAACTGTGGAGTTGTGGCAAACTGATTGCTTGTTGACCTAGTGTATGGAGTGAATTCTTGTTAACAAAGTGTTTTCATAATCTATTCCCCAGAATATATATATATATATATATATATATATATTCTGGATATGCATGTGCTAATAATAATAATAATAATAATCAACTAATAATGGGTTTAGGTTACCAACTAAATCAAGTAGCCATCTTTTCACCTAGAAACTTAATACCTACCATTTGTGCTTCTGATATTTCTCTCAAAGTGCTCTTTCCTCACATAACACCTTGACCAAATTCTTCTGTTCTGCTACAAGCCATTTCTAATGCCAAAAGTCATCCAAGCCTGATGCAATTAATCTTTGTCTTTCACTTCCCACAGGGTATGAATGCACATCTCATATAACACTGAATACTTTTTGTACTTAACATTTATATCTTTGGGTATTTAAGTTTGCTTCTAATCTCATAATAGATGTTTGTTCGATAGCATATGTCAGGAATCGAGCTATTTACAGGAAATGTTGGAAATGTGGCAGTGAATAAGATATGGTCTCACCCACATTATTTCTAATTCATGAACAACACAGTCTTAAGTAAAGATTCTATCATGAGAGTTTGTTCCTACATAGTTGTGACAGAAGTACAGCAGGGTCCATAATAAATTCATTCTGATTGAGAGATCTGGGAAGCTTCAGTGATGAAAATCTACTTTTCCTGTGTAGGTCATGTTTTCTCACGGGTACAGGGCTTATTTATCTTCCTAGTTCATAGATGACCATAGCCTCACCTTTGAGGCCCTTCCAATAAAACAAAACATTTATTTACCTAGTTAATATAAGGTTATATTTTTTAGTACATTTACTGAATACTACCAGGCATTGGGTGATAAACGAGGAGCAGGTAATGTACTTTTCTGCAAAGGTATTCCTGCTTTGGAGAAATTCCACCACCAGGAACTGATGTCTACAGAGCTGTGCCTACAGAATCCCAGTGCTCTGTGGTGATATGTGCCATTTATTTAAGAGGTTTGGATTCAAGTTAAAAGTAAATTACTATCTCATATAAGTATAATTTCTCATCAAGATTGTCACCTTGGGCTGGAGAGATGGCATAGCAGTTAAGGCATATGCCTGCAAAGCCAAAGGACCTTGATTTGACTTTAAAGGATCCACATAAGCCAGATGCACAAGGGGCACATGCATCTGGAGTTTGTTTGCAGAGGCTGAAGGCCCTGGTGCACCCATCCTCTCTCTCTCTCTCTCTCTGCCTCTTTCTCTCAAATAAATAAATAATAATAATAATAATAATAATAATAAATCTTTTAAATATTATCACCTTATCGGTGGTTACTATTTAAATTTTTATTATTTATTTATTTTTTTAATAAAGAGGTTGTACTCTTAGACTCTGTTACTCAATTATGCTGAATGTCTTCTTTGGTGGGGTCATTGGCATTCATAGTGGAGACCAAGATATCCTCAGTCACTCTTGGCAGAGATGGGGGAACCATGATATCTCAAGCTATTTCTACCCACCCTGAGGTTCTTACAATCTTTCTTCCTGCCCCCCCCCTTCTGAAATGTCACACCCTTAGGTTTTTACTTGTCTTGGGTAAGTACCTAGGTCCACATAAAGACATGTACATAAATGAGCCTAAGTAGCTTTTGGCTAGAAACAATTGCCTGTTAGTAAGTGAATAAATTTACAAAAACAAAAAAAAAGGATACATATACACAATGGATTCTATTCTGTCTTTAAAAGGAAAGGATTATAGACACATGTAAAAACATCAAAATACTCAAAGTCTTTTGCTGAGTAAAAGAAGTCAGACAAAAAAAAAAAAAGAATGCATGTGTATAATTCCATTTATATAGTATCCCAGAAGTTCAAATTCAGCTCTATGACACAAAGCAAATCAATGGCTGCTCAGGATGAAGGTGGAGGAAGTCATGGACTGAAAACAAACAAACAAAACAAATAAGCAAAAACAAAACATAAGGAAACTTCTGTGAAGAAAACATTTTCACTGGATGGAAATGTTTAGTATCTTCAGTATGGTGATGGTCTGTGTATGTCAAATTAATCTGTGCACATGTTAAATATCTGCAACACATCATATAATATTATAAACTAATAGGTTATATGCAATGATGAAATAAAATATTGACTTGTAAAAAAATAGACATTACTGTGTCTCACAGGACCTGTGCCAAAATCTGGCAAAGCATATTCAGGAAGTCACCACTAGAACACCACTAGAAATTGCCTCCTGATTGTTGTCACCAGACTCACACAGCATCACCCACTGAGCGCAGCAAGGGGATGCCTGCTCATACAAGTCACTAAGAGCTCTTGGGACTCTGTGGAATTCACTGCATGGCACAAGCTATAGGATTAGCACAGGAAATACTGGGAGTTATTTAGGAGACTTTTATGTTCAATACAGATGTTGGATTACCATAAAGTTTACCTGAGAAAGCTCCATGGAAAATTCCCCCTGGATTCTAATTTCTAAATAATGCTGGCATTAGAGGGCAGGATAAATCCTATTTATCAGCTCATTAGCTAGCAGTACTATATCAAGACTTTACATATAGGAATAGTGTTTAGTTTTGTGAAGCTCTAAGGAGTGATGAGATTCTGTGTGTGAAGAAGCATGTGGTCTACAGGAAACGTGATGTAAACCCTGACCACAAAGACATTTGTTATTAATAATGCATGAGAATCAAGGATGGGTTCACAGAGAAAATGGAGAAGGCCTCTGCCTTTATGGGACGGTTTGGGCAAATACTTCAGAGATTAGAATTGGCCAATGGACTTGAGATGGAAAGGAACTTTTTATAATTAAAAGATGCTAATAAAAATAAAAATGACAGTGATTGTGGATATAGATTCATTTAGTTATTCTCCTTTGAGGGTGATTATAATATGGAATCCATACTCTATGGTGAAAAAACATAAATTAAAGGTATTTTATAGGAAGGATAAAACAGAGACAGGAGTGTGAGGGTATTGTGCAGTATTCAAACTTGTTCTGGGCAATCTTGTCAAAGGACTTTAAGACAAAAGTAAAAGAAGAAATTAAAAGAGAGGCAGGGACTTGAGAGATGGCTCAGGTGGCTACAATGCTTGACCCACAAGCAACTACAATGCTTGAGCTACAAGCATGAGGATCTGAGTTTGGATTTCCAAAGTCCACATAAAAAATTCTGGGCATGGTGGTGCATATCTGTAATCTCAGTGCTAGGGATGCAGAAACCGAAATATTCCTAGGGCTAGCTGGTTAATTTGTTTAGCTGAATCAGTGAACTCCACTTTCAGTGAGAGACTGTCTCAAAAAATAGGTGGGGGGAAGAGCCATTGAGGAAGATATCCGATGTTAACCTCTGGCCTCCACATTCATGCACACATACTTGCATATGTACTTATACAACACATGTGAATATGCATATACACATACACACATACATATGTAAAAATGAAGATAAGAGATGGGAAAAAAGAAGAGACAAATGCTAGGATAGATTTTTGTTTTTGTTTTTGCTCTGTGCTATGGGGATCAAAACCAGGACTTTGCACATGTTGAGCAAATGTTCTGTCACTGAGCTACACCCCTGGATCGAAACACTGAGATGGTTTGACAGAAACACTGAACAGAGTGTTCAAGTATTTGCATGAGTTTAAGAACCTTTTATGGGCATCTTTGGGACAATTGCTAGTCTTCTTCCTCTATCTTTGTGTTTACTTCTTTTATGTAAAATTTGTTCTAAATTTCCTACTAAATATTCTCAAGATCACACACACACACAAAAGCCAAGTATTAAGCAATAAATAAATAACACTTTAAAAATCCTCTTAGCTAGTGTCTTTTAGCTACCACACGGGGAGATCCGCTAGTCTTACCTTGCACCTGGGCCCTAACAGTACTGTCAGTCATCAGGTCAATGGCAACAATGAAAGAACTTTAAAAGCCTGTCTGCATGCTGCGACACCCAAATTCTTTCAGTTCCATGGGAAGCAAAATTCTGGCAGGTGTTTTTTTTTTTTCTTTTCTTTTTAATCAGCCTGAAAATGTGATGACTTCATTGACTCTAAGAAAAGTAAGAAAGCAAACGATAAAAGAAGCAATGGAATCCTTTTCCTTTCATATGTGTGAAGAGTACTTTTTCGCTGCTGGGATGAGATTTATTCTAATATAAAACTTGAAAAGGAAATGAGAAGATAGGGGAGGAACACATGAAACAGAGAAGATAATAAAATTTCATAAAATGCTTGCATTTTGGTACCCCTAACTAGTCTGAAGTGACAGAGCAATTTCATCCAAACTATATACAGGTTGAGCGTTCTTAATTCAAAATTATAGTGTTTGAGCGCCAAGCTCATGCGCCAAAACTTTCCTATGTTGGAGCATTTCAGACTCAACTGGTAAAGTTTATAAAAATATTCCAAGACCTAAACTTCTCTGAAATTTGAAACATTTTTGGTTTCAAGCATTTTGGATAAGTTACACTCAACTAGCACCTGTATCAGAGAAGGCAATGAGATCTGTGTTGTTGAGATGGTATAAACATATAGCCAGTCAGTCTTTTCCTGAGACTTTATTTTAAAATCAGTTCTCACTTGTGTTCATTTCTATGCATGTATTTCCCTTGTCCCCTGGCCCCATTTGGGTAATAAGGATGTGCTCTCTGAAGTTGAATCTCTGAGTTCAAGATCCAGGTGTGCCACTTAGTAACTAGGCTGATGAACTTGAATAGGGTACTTAAACTCTCTGAGGCTTGATTTCTTCATTTGTAAAATGAGGACATGGGAGGATAATACACATAGTGAAAGAGTGCCTGGCATATTGGAAATGCTAATCAGATGGCAGCCTTTTTGAATTTTTACTCCTGAGCTCAGCCTGCCTTCCTCCGTTTCTGCTCCCTGAGAATAGTGGTATAGCCCACAGCAATTTTCTTAGGTGTGGTTATTCAAATGTAGGCTCTCACAGAGCAGGCTGATATGACAAAACATTTCTTGAGCCCTTGTTTCAAGTATAGGCCAGGGAGTTGAAAAGGAAAAAGGGACAGCAGAAATAAGCAAGTTTACATTCTGAGGCAGCAATAAAGGTGACATTCAGAAGTTATTAATTAAGTGAGAAAATAAATTATAGACAATATCATATGCAATACCGTCTGAGTTACAAAATGTATTATTAACTAAGCAAACATAAATACAGAAAAGGGAGTTACAAAAGCAAAGGGAAATATACTAAAACACAAAGAGTTGTCAATAGGTAAGCACTTGATATTTCTCCATTTATATGTTTGTATAGATCATGCTTTTTTGATATTTTTAAGTCCAGTGAGAAACCTCTTAGTAACACATTCATTAACATTTGGGTTGTTTCTCTCTGTTGGCCATTTGGCATAGTGCTGCAGAGAACATGGGACTGCAACTGTCTCTCTGAGATCCTGGTTTCATATGTTTTTACAAGATCAAATGGCTGTTCTAGCTTTAAGTTTTGAGAAATCTCATCAATATTTATTGTCTTTCAGGGATTTTTTTTTATTAATTAGTTTTGTACGCGGCGAATACAGTCAATTTGGTACCATTGTTAGGCTCATCCGTGACCTATCCCCTCCCCTTGGCCCCTCCTTGTTGAGGTATATGGGTCATGCATTGTGGAGTTAGCCCACAGTTATGGGTAAGATAAATGTCTCTGCATATCATGACCCAACATGTGGCTCTGACATTCTTTCCGCCCCCTCTTCCACAAAATTTCCCTGAGCCATGTTGGGTTCATTTTTGGTCTGCTTCAGTGATGAGGTGTTAGAGGCCTCTGGGTCTCTGGCTCTCTGATTTGGTAGGAGTTGATTTTTCTCTGTGTTGCTCTCCTTACCCCTTCTGCTGGTATCCAGTTCATCAGGAAAACAGCACCCTTGCTTGTTTCGCCAATTGTTCTTAGTTTCAACTGGGGCCCCTTTGAGGTATGATGGGTTGGCTCTCTCCTTAGGATCTACATCTATCTGAAAAAGAGAAGCAGATTCTCCAACGGTGAGTAAGTTAGCACCAGGACAAATGAGATAACCCTTACTTTTTTATAGAGAATTTAATAGGTGTAGGTCCTCTTATAGCCCACGATTGGTGGTAGCTTGTTAATGGAGAGCTGGCTTATGTTTCTGACTTGTTTCCCAGATCCAGCTATGGTCCCGTACCAGTGAGGGGATCAGTTAGCCAAATCAAAAGCAGTTGGTTTCCCACATGGCTGTGCGCCACTATTGCACTTGTGTGAGCATCACCACAGGTTATTTGCTGCTAAGTAGGTTAGACCATGAGTTGCTTCAGGGATTTTTAAAAAAAAAATAGTCATCCAATAAATGTGAGATGATGCCTCACTATGATTCTAATTTTTCAAATGAATATATACATACAATGACATCTACATCATTAAAAGGTAGGAAGGCCCAATCACTTATATCCAGTGGCATAGAATGATCTGCTTAATGACGTAAGTCAGTTAAAGAATGAAAATAACTGCATGACCTACCAGTCTCCTCTCCAATGCTGGGATTATTAGTATGCACCACCACTTCCAGAGTTATTTCTTTTACTGTGAGTTCCAGGGACCAAATTTAAGCCCCTGTGCTTGCAAGGCAAGCACTTTATTGATGGACCTATCTCCCTAGCCTCAACTTTCTCTTATTTATTGATGTTAATTTATATGGTATCTAAATTCATTTTTTTCTGATGAATTTTTATTGGTCAAGTTTTATATACTGACTTTTTCTGCATATTCACTGTGTGTTATTATCAGCATTTTAATGGAATGTCTGGAACTTTATATTAGATGGTGATATTTATGGAGATGTTCTACAGTTTAACTTCTCTTCAAACCCAAATTTTATATTATTGATTCCACAATTTGTATCATTTATACATTGTATGTCACTTTAAAATTATTGTGTTTATAGTTATTACTCTCTTATTTAACTTTCATATGAATTAAATGCATGTTATGCACTACCATTTTTAATATTTGAGTATCATTATCTTGTCTGTCTGGTAATAGAGTGTTCTAATGTGCTTTCAGTAAATTTTATACTTTAATCAGTTTTTATGTTGTTAGTATAATTCCATTTCAACTTCAAGAAGTCCATTTAACATTTTAGAAGGATAGAGAGATGGCTAAGTGGTTAAGGAACTTGCCTGCAAACCCTAATGAACAGGGTTTGATTTCCCAGTACCCATGTAAAGCCAGATGCACAAAATGGCACATGTATCTGGAGTTCATTTGTAGTGGCTAGAGGCCCTGGTGCATCTAATCTCTCTGTCTATCTCTCTTCTCTCTAACCCTCTCTCTGCTTGATATGAATATTTTTTAAAAAACGTTTTTTGTAAGGCAAGTCTAGTATTGATGAAATATTTTCACTTTTGCTTATATAGAAAAAGGTTTTCTCTCTCTTTCATCTGTGTTGTTGTTGTATGGGAATACTATTCCATAAACAGTTTTGTTTTTTTTTCTCCAACACTCTAAGTATATATACCTCTTTTTTTCCAGCCTTAATTGTTGCTAAGAAATCTAATGCTGAATTTGTGGAAGTTCCCTTGTATATAAGTCCCTTTTTCACTGCTTTCAATTTTTTTTGCTTTGATTTTGAGAATTTGATTATAATGTGTCTCTGAAAAAAAATCACTGAAGTAGTATTTTACTGAAGTAATTTTTAGAAGTGCTTAGGGACTTGTGGGTATGAATGATTATTTTCTTTTGCCTTTTCTCTCTCTCTCTCTCTCTTTTTTTTTTTTTTTTTTTTTTTTGGTTTTTCGAGGTAGGGTCTCACTCTAGCCCAGGCTGACCTGGAATTCACTAGGTAATCTCAGGGTGGCCTCGAACTTATGGTGATCCTTCTACCTCTGCCTGCCAAGTGCTGGAATTAAAGGTCTATACCACCACGCCCAGATGTTTATTTTCTTTTATAGATTCTCAAAGTTATCTATAACTCCTTTAAATTTTCTGCCATATTTTTCTGAAACTATGAAATTATAGACTTCCTCATTTTTTTCATTATTTTTTTTTCTTTTTGTTACTCTGCATGATTTCACATAACCTGTCTTTAAATTCACACATTCTTTCTTATACTTGACTGAGTGTACTATTGAAATACCTGATGTGATTTATTTTAATATTGGTCATTACATTTTGGCATGAGAATGTATTTGAGTCATATTCTGGTTTCTATTTCTGTGTTGAGTTTCTAAGTTTTTCATTTATTATTACTTTTATTTTATTACTTCATTTTTATTTTATTATTTTATATTTATTTTATTTTTATTTATTACTTACTTTGTTAGTTGTTCTCTGTGTTCTCCTCTAGCTTACTGAGTTTTAAAGATGATGTCTTAGAAATCCTTCTTGGGTAATTCAGAGATCTCTTTTTCTTTCAACTTCCTGCTTTTATTGGATGCTATGTTTTGTTCCTTTAGGAAGGTCAAGGTTCACTGTTCCTTTGAGATCTTTCTGTCCTTATATTGGTGTGTACACATTTTATGAAGTAGGAGCCTCCTTCAGTGACTCCAAACTGGCTTCATCAGGAGATGTCCTTCATCAATCTGCTCATTCACATATATTAGGCAAGTTGGCTCATGGGGTCTATAGGATATCTAACTAATAGAGCTAAAGTGAGCTGGCTTGATGTCCATGTTAGCAGGTGGAAAGACCTGGCTTCTAGATCCACATAGGCTAACATAGCACCTGGGTCCACATGGGGCAGGGGTGACTGCATTATTCAGGCATTATTCAGCATAGGCAAATGTGTGATTTAGTTCAGGATTGTGAGTTGGCTCAGATTCGGAGTCCATAAGGTTGCCATGGAGCCTGAATACACTGATGGGGCTACACTGTGTGCTAGTGGTCCTATAGCCTCGATCTATAAGAAGGTTCCTGAAATCTCACTCTATAGGGACTTCCACAAAATTGAGTTGCAGTGTTAGGTCTGAGTCTTGCTATGTGCACTAGCCAGGTCTACTGCGGATTTGAGGCTTGAGTCCAGGGATGAACCTGATTTGGAGTTGGGATGGGATATAATCCTGAAACTAGAGTTTACTTGGGTTCACTGGATGCCTAGGTTGACATGGGAAAACCCAGTGCCTGGAACCCAGGGGCATAACTGATTTTGGGCTTGTAAGAATGTGGGTCTACAAGTCTATAAGTGCAGGCCTGAGTTAAGGGTCTATTAGGGTTTCCATGAAAGTGGGGACAGAGAAGGGTCCAAAGTCTAGGTGTATGGGGCCTGCCTGAACTGGGAGGGATATGGGTTCTAGGTCTACAGTGGCTGGCCAGATACTACAGTGATATTGAAGTCCTGATCCTTGGACACCAGTCTGGGCTGCACCTGTGAGGCCAGCTCAAACATGAGGCCATGGGAGTAGGCCCAGTGCTTGGGTTCCAGAGCAGAGATGGTGTTTCCCTCCCTCTCTCTCCAGACGAGGTTGCCATCTGTTCTGTCCTGTGTGGTTTTGGAGGAGGATGACAGAGGTGATGTGAAATTGTCCTTACAATTCTCTTCAAAGCACATTTGCTTATTTGTTATTTATTCATATCCTTTGTTCTCACACTTGGATTCCTTCTCCACTTGAAGAAATATTAGAGTATATAAACCAAGGAGTACTCCATTCCCTTCAAGAAGGTGATAGAAATTTGATACTAATTTATGTATTTAGACAGCAGCTATATCTTTTATTTAAAAAATCATTCTCAATATGAGAAGAGGATAGGTGTTCAAGATTAGAATATTATTTGAAGACACTGATCCTAGTCACTAATACATATTAAATCCAATCTAATTTATGTTTCAGATATACAATACAATTTCATAAAAATCTATTAGGACCTATGTTTGCCACAGTGGATAACCTCTCCCGCCATTTATTTTATAATTTAATTAATTTATTTATTTGAGACAGAGAGAGAGAGAGAAAGAGAGAGCATTAAATAGATAAAGAGAAAGAATGGGTGCATCAGGGCCTCTAGACACTGCAAACGAACTCCAGATGCACGTGCCCCCTTGTGCTATTGGCTTAGGTGGGTACTGGGGAATAGAACCTGGGTCCTTAGGCTTCACAGGCAAGCACCTTAACTGCTTTTCCATCTCTCCAGGCTTTCCACCCATTCTTACTAACATAGAATTGTCCCTCTCCATTGTTAAATCCTCACCATATGTACAACTATCTGCCCCTTCCCTCATTCCCCGTATTCTTTTTCCCCAACCATATATTCCATTTTCCTCCCCTCACCCATGCAAAGATTGAGGAAAGGCCTGAAAACACAGCTCCTTTGTAACTTGGCTCCAGGAAAAGATGTACTGTACATGCCAGAGGATTTCACTGAGCACTTGATGGATAGGAAGGACAATGGAGGGAGGGACTTGTAAAGGATTTATGGGGGCCAGGATTAAGGAGGCATGTGAGAATGTTATTGCTAAGCCGGCTTGAGGTAAAAGAAACATGTGGAACACTTCAATGAGACATTAACTAATGTTTCTGCACAGGTGCAAGTGAATGGAGCTAACACCTTATATCAGAGCCTCCTCATGTTGTCCAGGATGTCTAGGGATAAATAAATAGAAGTGGTACAGACACAGAGGCCAGGCAGGGAGGCAAACTTTTTCTATATTCCTTGATCACTAGATTTAGACATGTAGTGTGAGTTCATGCCTGGAATCTGTATACCTATTTTTACCTCCCCTGTTAGGCAAAGCTTTCCCAGTGAGGGATTTAAGCCTTGTGCCACTTTTCTCAGTTCCTTTTGAGTTGGTAAACATCACACTGCTGTGTAAAACAAGCAGTGGGAAGGGTCCAGTTATAAGCATGAAGGCTCAGTGGAGTTCCTAAGATTATTTCTCTTAAAGGAAACAGCTACACTAAGATGGGTGAACAGAAGTATTGGGGCTCTTCTGTAGCTGGGGCTTGGATAGTCTCATTCTTATCATTCTCAAAGCCACTTTACAACATGAGTTTCTTTTTATGGTTTTATAGGTGATAAAGAGGCAAAGATAATTCCAGCTTAAGGCTTTAATGAAGAATTATGTGGACTAGATTCGAAATCAACTTTTCTCAGGGAAATTTTAGAGTCTACTGGGTTTTATAAACAGTTTCAGGCCATTATTGGATTATAAGTTGAGTCAATTAGAATTATTGTTTTTGTTTTAAGTAAACGTAAAAAATAAACAAATATAGGATATCTCCTATGCATCCAGTTTTACACAATGCAACTTTAAAGGGGTATGGACTATGCCACAAGAACACGCATTTCTCATTCAGGGATAAAAGTAAAAGAGCCCAAAAGGTATGATGTTATTCTCTGCTGTACCCCACCTGCTTTTTCATCATCTCTATTCTAAACCATAAGCCACAGGGCCATAAAATAACCATTGTCCTTATCCTACTTATTTGGACAATACTAAGGCAGAAGTTAACCTAAATACATGACCTAAAAGAAGCTTGTTTCTTCCTCTTCAGTGTTTCTCTAGAACATGAGAAAGCAAGAGTCTTTTATGTCTTTGCTAATTTTGTCATTATTAATGATGTATAGAATAGGAAATAGAAAAGAGCTACTTGGGCTACGGCACAAAGCAAGCCAGGTGAGACTTTGGTTTTAGAAATTTATTAACATGTTTAAATTATCCTATATCTCCAGAGAAGGCATATAAAGGTAGAAATGGATAAAAGATAATCATAACAGACTTCCTAAAGTGTTGGTAATATATTATCCTCCTCTCAGATCAAATTTGCTGCTTATTTTCAGTACAAAGCAGGTGATGGTATTTGGAATATCAAAATTTCCAGAAAGGCAAGTGCAATGGGTTACCATTGCTTTAAGTAACCATTTAATTCACTTGTATATCAGATGAAAATTGGACACCAATATGTATGTGACACCATCCTATGCTATTGAGAAACGCCCAGCTCTGCCCTTCTTCATGCAGTTAAGAAGCATCGTGGACCACACAGTGGTCTGTGCATGGCACTGTCCTGGTTCACACTGACAGCTATGGGATCCCACAGCAGAGAGGGTAAGTGAAGTAACAAGGCAGGATGTAAAGGAAGAGTAAATGCTGGAGGAAGAGCATTTCTAAAAAAGAAACATCCCATAAGTCAACCAACTCAAGGAAAGTATATCCACTTAGTGGCATATTTTCTTAACTGTTTTGTCTTGGAATCATTTTAGAATTACTAAAAAGTTCCAAAATAATGCAGAGTAGTCCAATATTTCCTTTTCCCAGCCTCCTCTAATGTTAACATCTTATTCATCAAAACTAGGAAATTCATTAAGTTCCATACACTATATGAATTTTATGAGGTTTCCTACCAGTTTTCCTTGTTCTATTCCAGGACTTAATCCTCGAGACTGTATTTTAATTAGGATATGCTTAATTTTGATAGTTTCAGACTATTATGATAACATTTCCAACTTTGGTTATTTTACAGTGGGCTAACAAAAGAACATAACAGGCAGTACCTTCTAGAGCATTTTGATGAATCAGAGGAATCTTAATCAAAATAGAACATGTGTATAATTTTATCAGCTGAGAAGGTACTGCTTTGGAACTTGGCTGACAACTTTGTAGATAAATAATTTTATCCCTTCCCACAATTATTTAGAGCACTATTGAGAGAAAACTACTTGAAATGAGCCAATCTGGTCAACTCTTTCATTTACAATTGAGGGAAATTGATGTGTCAGAAATGTAAATGACTTACTCATGCTCCCTGTATGCATCAGCAGCCAAGTTGTAATCTATGGTTGACTCTCTTCTTCCTTTTGGAGAGGCACACAAAATGTTCTACAAGTTGTGCTTTAAAAAAAATTATTTATTTGAAAGAGAGAAAGAGGGAGAGAGAAAGAGAGAAAGAGGGAGAGAGAAAGAGAGAATGTGAATGGGCATGCTAGGGCTTCCAGCCACTGCAAAGAAACTCCAGACGCATGGGCCACTTTGTGCATCTGGTTTACATGGGTCCTAGAGAATCGAACCTAGGTCCTTTGTCTTTGCAGGCAAGTGCCTTAACTACTAAGCCATCTCTCCAGCCCTGCAAATTGTACTTTCAAAAAACCTTTAGAAAACAAAATGACAGAACAGTGCAGGAGACTGGTAAATCACCTAAGGTATCTTCCTTCCTTTTCCCAGCCCCAGCTTACTATTGTTTTCATCAAACATGCTATCCATTGTGAAGAACTTTGAACCTTTGCTGTCTCTACCTGTGTGGCCTTTGGAGATTTTATCCTGCTAAGTGGTAATTGCCTGTTCTCAACTTCCTACCATATCAGTTCAAAGAAGAATTGGGCTTCTTAAGTCTTTGGAATTTTTCAACAACTACTTCATATCTTACTTTCTTTTCTTTCTTTTCTGTGTCTTCTTTTCCTTCTCATTTGGTTTACCTGTGTTTTAATTTCCATTTCACTGTATTGCTAAGAAAACTAAAATGTGGCCAGGTACTTTGGAAGGAATGCCTATGGAAATCACAAAATGATTCCTCTTAATCCACTATGATGAATTTTTCCATGAGAATTTTCAGTCTATTAGGCTTGTTTTTATGGCAGTTACTGAAAAAGGATATCTGTCAGGCATACCATATATTTATTATAGATGCCATTGTTAATGAGCTGAAGTCAACATATCACTTTTCACTTTTAAAGTGGTAGGTATCAAGTGAATAAGCAGAAACAAAACTTGTCAGTTGTGTCTGGGAATCCATTGTTCACTGCACACTGAATAAAACCAAAACCAAGTGCTTGGCTTTCAAAGAGATGAGAGCTCTCTCTCTCTCTCTCTCTCTTTTTTTTTTTCACACTCAACTCTTAGGCTCACTCCACATAAGAGCAAAATAAATAAGACTATTTTCCTGAAGCATGCAGAGCTTTTTAGCAAAACAATAGCTAGATATCCAACTAGAAATGTATGGAATCATAATCTATTTTCAGGTGAACAATTTAGTTATGTCTAAAGACATACATGGAAAGAACATTTCCTTTGAAGTCAGACATAAGTAGATTTATATACAAACTCTTCAATTTATTTGCTGCATGGCCTTAGGTAATATATTCATTCCTTTATGGATTCAGTTCTTCCTCTGGAATTCTTTCTCACGAGCAAGTTGAAAGTGAAAGTGAGCATGTTGTCTTTGCTATATCTTGTTAGCGCTTTTGCCATACTGTACAAGACAAAAGACAGTTAGAATTATGTCTATCCAAGTTATCAGATGGATAAAATCCACACATTGAATTTTAAATTTTAGACATAAAATTTTTAATTGAAAACACTTTTTGAGATAGTTAATTCTTCTCTGTCATGTAAATCTACCAAGGTTGTAAACCCTTGTGATCCTAAGCCATGATGCACACTCCTTTTGGGGTGAATTCATGTGCCTCCTACAGGAACAGCATTGATAAGATAAAGAAGTGAACTGAAATGAATTGTGTTAAACAGTCTTATCATGACTACAGGGAATTTTTAATGAATAAAATAGAACATGGGGCTAATGGCCTGGCACATGCAGAAAAATGATCCCAAATATATAACTTACATCTTAATCCTTGGAATCTGTGAATACATTTATTTTTAAATGAAAAAAGGTATCATGTAGATGTGATTAAGTTAGATTATTTTAGAATATCTGGATGACCTGATCCAATTCTGGTTTTCAGAAGTATAAGATAATAAATTTCTGATGTTTTAAGCCTCAAAATATGTGTTAATTTTCTATGTTATGAATATAAGCATAATATACTATTCTTCTATAAATTTTTTAAGTCTGAAAAATATGATGCAATGTGGAAGGTGTATGGTACCAGAAAAGCACATGTTTTATTTAGTTCCTGGAGCATGAGCAAAGTGTTTAAAAGCCCTCAAATGGGGAAAAAATGAATAGTGAGATATACCAATGGCAGAATCTAAGAGGGAGCCAGTGTTTGGCTCACAAGGTCATAGTCTATGTTCCATATATAGACTGTAGGGGCTGAAAGGCCTTGTTGAGCAAAAGGTTTAGGGATGAAGTAAGGACAATTCTCAATAGCCTAGGAAAAACTGGTTGGATTCAATCATGATATATTGTTTACATTAGTTCTGTAAATTTGAACCTCAGTTTACTCAACTGTCAAAATGACAAAATTAAAATTGCTTTATGTTATGATTTAAATGTAATGTGTCCACAGTAGGTTTGTGTAATTGAAAATGTGTGGAGCATTTCTTGGAGATCGTGGAACCTTTAAGAGGTGGGAGTTATCTGTAAATAGTGGGTCACTAGGGACCAGAACCTAAAGATTATAGCCTGGCCCTACTTCCAGCCCAATGGTCCAGATGTGAGCAAACTATGATGTGAGCTTCCACTTCCACAACCATTCCTAACAACACTCCTTCTCTGTCATGAGAGACTGTGTCCTTAAATCACAACTCAGAGTAATTCTTTCACTTAAGTTTTGATTTCCAGGTATTCTGTTATAGTGACAGGGAATATAAATAGGATGTTTTACTACTAGAGATGTTATGATATAATACGAACCTTTAACATGATTCTGTACACAGAAAAAAACATTTACTAACCACTAGAAAGTTATATTATTTCTCATAGAAAAGAAAATGGATATTTCTTCATCCCAGCAAGGTGAAATGAAATAATCAGGGAGAAGTAACTTATCAAAAAGCAAGTCTCCTAGAAAGTTTATTTTGAATTCATAAGCTTGAAAGTAATACATAATAAATGGCATGTTTGAAGCTATATGCATGTTACCACATCTTGTGCAAGTTCACCTTTTATGTCTCAATGCAGGAAAATAGAAGGAATTTAAGACTCCACTTGCCCAAGAAATGAGGCAACCAACCAACAAATGGGTACTTGTGAAATGAAAATGCTATTAAGCATTGGAGGAAACCATCAACCAAGTAAAGAAACAACCTACAGAATGGGAGAAAATCTTTTCTAGCTGTACATCAGGAGGATATTAATTCTAGAATATACAAAGAACTAAAAAAAAACTAATCAAGAAAATGAACAATCCAATTAAAAAGTGGACTATGGACTGAAAATTCTCAAAAAAGGAAATAGAAATTATCAACAAATATTTCAAAATGTGTTCAATACCCTTAGCCATCAGGTAAATGTGAATTAAAACTTCTTGTAGATTATCTCTCATCACAGTCAGAATGCCTGTCATCAAGAAAATAAACAACAGATGCTGGTGAGGATGGGGAAAAGGAAACACTTATTCATTGCTGGAAGGAATGTAAACCACTATAGCCACTATGGAAAACAATGTGGAGGTCCCTCAAAAATCTAAAACCATAAATACAGTATGACCCAGCTATATCACTTCTGGGTTTATAGCCAAAGAATTCTATAGCCTACTACAGAGGTACAAGCACATCCATGTTCATTGATGCTGTACTCACCATAGCTAAAGTGAATGGAACCAACCTAGAAATCCATCAACTGATAAATGGATAACAAAAAATGTGGCACAATTTTATTCAGTTATTTTTAATTTTATTTTTTAATTTTAATTTAAAATTAAAACATTTTTATTCAATTGTAAAGAAAAAAGAATTTATGTCAAATGCAGGAAAATGGATGGGACTGGAAAAAAATTATGTTGAGTAAGGTAGCAGGCTCATAAAAGACAAAGAACATTGCTTGTTTCCCCTCACATACAGATCCTAGCTTTGAGTCTCCAGACCCATGTATACTACATGGAGTGTCTTTAGGCACAGCATGTGATAGGGCAATGAACAAAACAAATTTCTCCCTTTACTCAGCTTAGGCTTATATAAATAAGGGTAAGTTTTTAAATGATGGGTTGATTTAATATTTAAGAGTAAGTAACAAGGTATTATAACAAAATATAAAGTTTATTTGCTTCAAATTCATGCATTCTACATCCTAATATTCACAATGCATGGTCATTGTGATGAAAATACTACATAAATACTGAGCCCACATATTATTGATAGAATGATGGGAGAATGTCAGAAAAATTGGCTGTGAAGGATAAGATCATAAGGAATAGAAGCTGGGGAGATGGCTCAGTGAATAGAGGAGTTGTCATGCATGTATGCGGACCAGAGTTCAGACCTATGGCACCAATGTAAATACCATGTAGTCATGGTGGCCACCTTTAATCCCATTGTTCAATAGCCCCAACAAAGGATCCCTGGGGCAAACTGGCTAGCTTGACTAGCAGGATCGGTGATCCCTGGGTTCAAATGAGACCACCTGTGGCAAGAAAGATGTGAGATGTTAACTTCTAGCATCTACAAGCACAAGCATTTGCATGTGCTCCCTCATACATGTGTGCCTATAAAATTCAAATATGAATACACACATGTATGCACACCACACACATTCATACATGCACAATGGCTTATGAGAGATAGAAAAGAGAAGGCCTAGACATTGTGCAGAGTTATTGCCTGATAACTTATTATTTTGTTTTATCCATATGTAATCATACTATCAGAAAACTACTGGCTTTGGGCTGGAGAGATGGCTTAGTGGTTAAGGCACTTGCGTACAAAGCCAAAGGATCCTGATTTGATTCTCCAGGACCCATGTAAGCAAGATGCACAAGGGGATGCATACATCTGGAGCTCGTTTGCAGTGGCTGGAAGCCCTGGCATGCCCATTCTCTCTCTCTCTCTCTCAAATAAATAAATAATATATATATATATATAGAAGAAAAATACTGGCTTAATAAAAAGAGCTAAACAGCATTCCTTTTTCATATTTTTATTAGTTATATACACAGTGTGTACACAGCCATATTGGTACCATTGTTAGCCTCTTCCCTGTCCTCCCCACACTGCTGGGACCCTCCTCATTGGGGAATGTGGGTCGTGCATTGTGGGGTTAGTCATCATTATAGGTGAGAAGCAGCGTCTCTGTGCATAATGTCCCAACATGTGGCTCTAGCAATCTTTTTGCCCCCTCTTTCACAAATTTTCTTGAGCCAGGTTGGGTTCGTTTTAGGTCTACTTCAGTGATGAGGTCTTGGGAGCCTCTGTGTCTCTAGAAATCTGGTTTGGTAGGAGTTCAGTGTTCTCTGTGTCCATAACATTCACCATTGTGCTGGTACCAGGTTCACCAAGAAAGCAGCACTCTTGCTCATTTCCCCAGTTACTCTTGGTTCTAGCTAGGGCCCTGGTGACATGTGAGGGGCTAATTCTCTCCTCAAGATCTGTGTCCATCTGAATAAGAGAAGCAAATTCCCTAATGGAGATTGAAGTCAGCACCAAATAAATGGGAAAACCATTACTGTTTTAGAGAGAATTTAATAGGTGTAGGCCCTCTTGTAGCCCACAATTGGTGAGAGATTGATAATGGAGAGCAGGCTCATCTTTTGGATATGGTTCTGACTTGTTTCCCAGTTCCAGCTAGTGGTTCCATTCCACTGAGTGAATCCGTTAGCCAAATCAAGAGCAGTTAGTTACCCACCATGGCTGTGTGCCACTATTGCACTTGTGTGAGCATCATGTCAGGTTGCTAGCTCCTGACTAGCTTAGACCATGATTTGCTTGGACAGATATTGGTCATTTTCCCCTAGTCGCTCATGATTGTGATATCCTCTTGTTGGATGGTTCTGTTGATAAGTAAGAAGTGGCCTTCTTTGTCTTTCTTTTTTTTTAAACATATATATTTTTTTTCTCTTTTCTTTGTTTAAGAGTGACAGACAGAGGGAAAGAGGAAGATAGAGAGAGAGAAAATGGGTGCGCCAGAACCTCCAGCCACTGCAGACAAACTCCAGATGTGTGTGCCCCCTTGTGCATCTGGCTAACGTGGGTCCTGGGGAATTGAGCCTCGAACCAGGGTCCCTAGGCTTCACAGGCAAGCACTTAACTGCTAAGCCATCTCATCAGCCCATTCTTTGTCTTTCTTGATTACTTTTGGTTTGAAGTCTATTTTATCCAATATTAGCTTAGCTATGCCTGCTTGTTTCTTATTTCCATTTGCTTGGAATATCATTTTCCTCCCTTTTACCCTGAGGAGGTGTCTGTCTTTAGTGGTGAGGTGGGTTTCTTGAATACAGCAGATTGAGGGGTCTAATTTTCTGATCCACCATGTTAGCTTATGTCTCTTGATAGGTGAATTAAGGCCATTAATATTTAGGGTAATGACTGTAAGGTTTGATTTAATCTGTGCCATATTATGGTGGTTTATGTGGTTTGGTGTTTTCTTGGACTTGTAATTTTTTTGTGCCTTCTCTGAGTTTGGTTATTGTCATCTGCTTCATGTAGGTACTTGAGGTTGATTATTTGGTTCTTCTGTGTGGAGAATTCCCTGAAGTACTCTCTGCAGGTTTGGCTTTGTTTTCATATAGTTGTAAAGCTGAGTTTTATTATGGAAAGTTTTTCTTTCACCATCTATTAAAGGGGATACTTTTGCTGGGTAGTTTGGGTTGGAAGCCATAGGTTCTTAGACTTTGCAGTGTTCCATTCCAGGCCCCTTGTGGCTTTCAAGGTTTCCATTGAGAATTCTGAAGTAATTCTGATGGTGTCACCTTTATATGTAATGTGTTGTTTCTCCCTAGCTGCTCTTAGGACTTTCTATTTGGTATTGATGTTTAGAGTCTTAATGATAATGCCTTGGAGAATTTCTAAATTGTTCCAGTGTGTTTGGAGTTCTGTTAGCTTCTTGTAACCTGATGGGCCTTTCTTTTGAGAGAGTGGGAAAGTTTTCTTCAATAATTTTGTTGAATAAGTTCTCCATGCCTTTGTCTGAATTACTTCCACCTCTGGTATTCCCATTATCTAAATGTTGGGACATTTAAAGGTATCCTACAGTTCCCTCATGTTCTGTTCATAAAAATTTTTGAACTTATTGAAACTTTTGGACTCATGAACTATTTTTTTTTCTGTTTTGTTTTCCAGTTTGAGTTTGTATCCTCCACATGGCTGACTCTATTCTTGAGAGCTTCTATAGAGTTTTGGGCTTGTACAATTTGGTTTGTATTTTCTACTGCTTTCTTATATATAGTTTCCATCCCTCTGTCGAGTTCCCTTTTCACATCAATTTCTGATTTTTTAATGCTTGTTGGAATTCATCCTTGCATTTCATTATGTCTTCATTGAGCTTAGCCAGATGATTATTGAGGTCCTTTTTTTTTCACTCTTCAGATTATTTTACTGTCTTTGGAACTCTTCCTGGTTCTTTCCTATTAGGTCTAATCTAGCAAAGACAGCATTCATACACTTATCTGCCCTTTGTTGCTTTCGGGCAAGTTCTGCTATTCGCTTGGTCAGGGTTGCATAGCTTGTATCTTCTTTTTGGGGTTCTAAACCTATTGTTTCTTCTATGTTTTCATTAGAGACATCTATTGTGGGACTGGGCAATCTTATTGGACTTACTTGCATTTGATTTTTCATGTTATTCATTTTGCTCTGTGGTCTGCCAATAACAGTGTAGGAATCTCATTTAATTTAGGAGGAAGCTGTAGTCTACCCTTGAAGTGTCTTCAGTGATTATTCCCTTTAATGTTTGCTTCCACTAGGCTTCTGATGGCAATGGAACCTGACTGCTCGGAGGGCAGGAGCCCATGAGGCTCTGATGTGGGACCAGGGAAGTGATGAAGGGGCTTGTTGTTCCCTGATTTAGGGTATGGGATTGCATGGTTAGATGGCCCAAGGGGACAGGGGGTAAGGGGGAATGGGTCAAAGCAGACTGGTGTTGCAACTGGGCTGTGGAGGGGGGCGGGGATAGGAATGCATGGTGGTTCCATGATGCTAAAGGGTGAAGGGATTGGACAGTGCATCCCTTGGAACCCTGTAGCAGGGGATGGATGGGGCTGCCAGGTCCTGTGACAGGGCAGGGCCTGGATATGAGATGGTCATGTGTCAGGTGACAAGCAGTGTGTGTGTGGGGGGGGCTGAGGGAGGTGCATGGAGTTCCCCTGTGGAGGGAGAGTCTAGGGCGTAGGAGCCCTAACCTGCTGGCCTGGGTCAGCACATGGAAGGGCAGTGGCATGTGCAAGTCCCTCGTAGTGGTGGTGGTGGTGGAGCGCTAGCCTGCTGACCTGGGTCTGCCTGTGGAGGTGGTGGGTGGCGGTGAGTGCGATGGTATTCCTGCATGGTGGTCCCCTGGGGGAAAGCTAGCCTGCTGGCCTGGGTACCTGCACAGGAATGGGGGGGTGGAGGCAAGTGGGACTGAGTTCATGAGCATGGAGGCACATGTAGACCCACGCTAGCCTGCTGCCCGGATCCCCTTGCCTGCAGTTAGTGCAGGAGGAACCTGCAGCTGGGACTAAGGCTAGGATAGTTGCTTGAAGGTATTGGGTGGCTGGTGGGCTATCTAATAGTGTGGAAATAGGCAGATTCCCTACTTTGCTTCCCTGCATCCTTCCACTGGAGGTCTATTAGAGTCTTCTCACCCCTAGAAGGCCCAATGAACCCTAAATGTCTTTCCTTCCTCCAGAGGTGTGTTGTGGTTACACATATGCCATTATCTTAAACAGCATTTCTTTCTTCTCTACTTAGCAGAATAGTTTGAGAGACATTGGTGTTAGTTCTTTAAAGGACAGGTAGAATTTAGCAGTGTTTACATCTGGGTCTTGGTACTTTTTAGTTGGGAGTTTTGCTATTGCTTCAATATCATTGCTTGTTGCATAGATATATTTGTTGTTCAGCTCATCTTGGTTTAGTTTTTGTAGGATATATATATATATATATATAT
This sequence comes from Dipus sagitta, assembly GCA_036346955.1. Classification (NCBI taxonomy): domain Eukaryota; kingdom Metazoa; phylum Chordata; class Mammalia; order Rodentia; family Dipodidae; genus Dipus; species Dipus sagitta. The sequence goes on along the minus strand of CM070770.1, from coordinate 56,623,431 downwards.
ATATATATATGTATATGTATATGTATATATATACATATATATATATCATATATATGTATGTATATGTGTATATATTGATCCTTTCTTTTAGATTTTGTAATTTATTAGAATATATTTTAAGATATGTCCTGATTTTCTAAATTACATTGACATCTGTTGTAATGTCACTTTTTTATCTTAATATTTATTAATTTGAGTTCCTCTGTGTATTTATCTCATTAGTTTGTTTAAAAGTATATTGATCTTGTTCCTCTATTCAAAGAACCTTCTCTTGTTTCATAGAACCAAGAAACCAACATGTTTATAGTAAATTTTATTTTCAAACATAGATGCTAAGCCCAGTTAATAGTAAATAACAGTGTTGTCAAAAAAATGGTAGCAGGATAATGAACATCCACATGGGAGAGAATAAACTTGAACCTTTACCTCATGCCACATACAACAATCAGCTAAGATTAAAAACAAGAACAAAAAACCTTAAGCATAAAATCTAAAAGTAGTAAACTCATAGAATTAATTTCACAGTAAATCTTTATGACCTGGGTTTGACAATAACATCTTAAAGATGATATAAAAACACAAATAAAAAAAAACAGAGACATTGAACATCATAATTTTTGTGCATATCCAAGGGCATTGCTAAGAAGAAAAACAAAACAACACAATGGGAGATAGCATTTGCCAATCATTTATCCAATAATTGCCTGTATTCTAGAATAGATTAAAAGCTCTTAAAAATCAAATAATAAAAAGACAAATAGTCCAACTAAAGGGAGGCAAAGGATTGAAATGATCATTGCCCCAAGGAAAATATTCAAATGGTCAAAGAGCACATGACAACATGATCAATCTCATTGGTCATCAAGAAAATGCAAATCTTAACATTGTAAGCTATTTCTGCACATGGCCCAACATGGCTATAGTAAAGATGAAGGATATTAGCAGATTTGGGCAAGGAAATGGCTAAATAGCAACACACAGCCATTGCTAGTGAGGATGTGAAAGGTTGCAGCTGCCTTAGAAAACATTTGGCAGTTCCTCAGGAAGTTGAACATAATAATAGGAACACTCTACTCCTAGGTAGATATATACCCAGGAGAACTGAAAATATATATCCTCCAAAAGCCCATATACACATGTTCATAATAGTGTTATTCATAATAGCCAGAATGTGGGAACAAGCCAAATATGTATCACCATATGAATGGAGATATGAAACTGGTTCCTCTATGTGATTTTATTGAACTACAAAGAAATGCAGTGTTCATATACATGTCTCCACATAGATTCACCTTAAATATATCATGCTAAGTGTAAGAGCCCAGTCACATGAGACCACATTTACTTACAAGGTCATTTCAGACAAATCCATAGAGATGGAAAACAAATTAATGTTGTCCAAGGATAGGAAGGAGAGAAAGCAGCTGTGTCATGAGTATGGTGCTTCTTTTTGTGTGACAAAAATATTCTGGACTTAGATTGTGATGATTCTTTTTTAAATATTTTTTTTATTTGAGAGAGAGAGGTAGATATATATAGAGAGAAATAAAATGGGCATTCCAGGGCCTCTAGCCACTGCAAAGTCCAGATATATAAGCCACCATGTACATCTGGTTTATGTTGATACTAGGGAATCGAACCTCGGTCCTTAGGATTCAAAGACAAGCACCTTCACTGCTAAGCCATCTCCCTAGCTTAATATTGTGATGACTTTTTAATCATTTTTATTATGAATATACTTTGTATGAACACATCACATGTTAGTACCATCATTTCCTTCCTCCCTGGCTCCATTCCACTGAGGCCCTTCCTCAGTGGGGTTGCTGGTATTCCCCATGGGGTTGTGGGTTATGTGTTATGCAAGCAGCAGTTGGTCATTGGGGAGGGGCGTAATGCTTCTAGGTATGCCATCCTAACCTGCGGCTCCTACAATCTTTCCATTCCCCCTTCAGCAAGATTCCCTGAGCCGTGGCGGGTATGTTTTAAGACTACTTCAGCGATGAGCTCCCGGGAGCTTCTGGATTTCTGCTTTGGTATGTGTTGATGATTCTTGATAATACATTGTGAATCAAATGCAAGTTATCATATCATGTCCTCAAATATGGTAAAAATGGTGAACACTGTGTTCTGTGAAATTTGTCTTACTTATTTTTATTTTCAGGTAAATATTTGGCTTTTCAAGGTAGAGTATCTCTCTAGCCCAGGTTGACTTGGAATTCACTATGTAGTAAATTCACTGTGTCTCTGGCTGGCCTTCAACTCACAGCAATCGTCCTACCTCAGCCTTCTGAGCACTGGGATTAAAGGCATGTGCCACTATGCCAGTAGGAAGGGAGGATGAGAGAGAGAGAGAGAGAGAGAGAGAGAGAGAGAGAGAGAATGGGTACAAATAGGCCCTCTAGATTCTGCAAAAAGAAAAAAAAAAGCTACAGATGCATGTTTCACTTTTTGCATCTGGCTTTTGTTGGGTACTGGGGAATTGAACTTGGGTAGTTAAGCTTTGAAGGCAAAGTTCCTTAACTGTTGAGACAGCTTACCAGCCCTATCTTCCTTTTTATAAAGAAAAGATGTAAGGTTGCATGGAGTTCACCAACCTAAGTAACTGAAAAGGACAAGTAGCAGCAGAGAATGGGCAAATTTATGGAGCTAGCCTGGAGCACCCACATAATGTCTGCTCATACTCCATTTGCCAGGGCACAGTTACACAGACACATCCTGCAACAAGCCCGCTGGGATCCATGGTCTAGTTATGTGCTTCGAAAAGGAGGGAATGGCTTGGTTGAGAGGCCATTTCTCTCTGTAGTACACTCTTTGAAAATGTGCTCAGTAACCTACTAAACAAATTCCACGGATTATTTTCTGGCCCACTGAAGCTTTCATGGTCACAAGTTTAGACACAGTTCTTTCTCTGCCCTTCTGTTCATAGAATTCTTTTTGTAGTAGAAAAGGAAGGCATAGAAAAAAGTCAGAAGTGTAAAAGAAGTTTTGAGAGAAAGGACCAGTTCTTGAAACATTAGAGGTTAGTCGCTTGAACATGTTGAGTTTCTAAGCAAAACCAAGAATGTAAATGGGAAAAGACAGCTCTCACTGAGTCCCAGCAAGAGAAAGAATGGCCACTGTCATTGTGAGGGACTAGTCCCAAGGTATACAATGGTGCTTTAAATACACATTTCTACTTTTAATGATGTGAACAAATATTTCAGTACAAACAAAACAATAATCAACATTTTGAGTGGTGTTTTGGAACACAAGTATAGCTGAACAAATCTATATGTTTCTCTGCATATGCCATGCCTACAGACAAAGCCTACCTGTGAAAATACAAATTCATGGGAGCTGGGGAGGAGGTGCAGTGAATTAGAGCACTGGCCTGAAGCGTGAGGACTTCAGAAGGACTGGTCTTCTCTGATTCAATTCCCCAGCATTAAGGTAAACAGTTGGGTGCTTATGGTCACACACATCTGTAAGCCCAGCCCTGGAGTTGGGAGGAGTAGAGATGAAAATTAGAGAATTTCTGGGGCTCACTAGTCAGCCAGTCTATCATGGTGCAAGGGAACAAGCTCCCAGATCAGTGAGAGAAGGACACACACGGATGAGCAAATTGGAGGTCATCCGGCCTCCAGTGCTGCTCTGCGTGAGTATGTGAGGGGACATATCTGCACATGCACACACATGCAAGCACCACACACAGTCTGCACACACACATAAAAAGTACAAATTCATAACCCAGCCAATATTTCTTATGTAGTCTTAGGTTTTCCTCAGTGCAAAAAAAGGTGAAGTCATAATAAACTATGTGTATGCCATTTAGATGTGAGATTGTAACAGTCAAACCATCAAGGCAAAAATAGATGGAGGTCACTACTAATCAACAAAAGCAACAACATTACCAAAAACTAACAAGAAGTATTGTAGCATATTTGGCTAGAACAAAGCCTTTCTGTAAAGGACTGCAAAAGTGCAGGAAATAATCTCAGGAATTAACAAATGAGATTGTTTAAAACCGAAAAGGTTTTGTACAGTAAAGGATCAGCAGGAGGAAGAGACAGCCTATAGAATGGGAAAAAGACCTGGTAACCATACATCAGACAGGAGGTTAATATTTATAAAGAACTCCAAAATATAATACCCCTCCAAAATTTGGGTATTCAGTATTTCCCCCCAAAGTAACACATGTCCAATAAGCACATTGAAATATTCTCAACAAATGCAGAACAAGGTGATGAGAAATCACATGCTGGAATCTGTGTGCTGATATAATCCAATGGCTACAGTAAAAAGAGATAATTACAAGTGTTGGTGAGTGTGGTAATTTGATTCACGGGTTCCCCATAAACTTAGGTGTTCTGAATGCTAAGTTCCCAGCTGATGGAGATTTGGGAATTAATGATTCCTGGATGCAGTGTATTGTTGGGGGTGGGCTTATGGGTATTATAGCGAGTTTCCCCATGTCAGCATGATTTCTCTTTTTTTAATATATATTTTTGGTATTTTTATTTACTTATTTGAGAGCAACAGACAGCAAGAGAAAGAGGGAGGGAGGGAAGGAGAGAGAGAGAGAGAGAGAGAGGAGAGAGAATGGGTGCATCAGGGCCTCCAGCCACTGCAAACGAACTCTAGATGCGTGCATGATTTCTACCAGCAATGCAAACCTAACTGCAACAGTAAAGTGGTACCGAGGAGTGGGATTGCTGCTAGACACCTAACTGTGTGGCTTTGGCCTCTTGGAACTGATTTTCAAGAGGCATGTGAAAGGATTAGAAACATTGGCCTAAGAGATGCCTTGCAGTGCTATAAGTACAGCTTGATGGACTATTCTGGTCAGAGTTGAAAGACCTGAATGCAGTAAGAACTATGGACTGTGGGATTTGGCTTATGGGGATGAGAAAGAGCTGTGCCTGGACTGGGCTCACAGTTTGTGTTGGAAGCTTGCTGTTATGCCTGGGTCCTAAGAAATTGTGCAGGGTTGCTTTGTGTAGAAATGAACTGGTGTGAGCAGAGGGATATGACACAGAAAAACTGAAATCTTTGGGCCTAAATTGCTGCCCATTCATCTGTAAATTGTTTGAGAGATTTTACAACCTTTCAGATTGGGCCAGCTGACCTGCACTGGGGAAACAAAGGAATGTAGACTCTTTTGGAAGGGCCTCAGTGCTCAAGAAGTGTCCTGTTCTTCAAAGTCTGCCTTATCCTCCCTGGATTAACAAATTGGCACCCTAACTATATTGTGGAGTATAAGTAATGTGGGAAAGAGAGGGTCATTGAGTTTGCAGCACGGTCTTGTGTTTTGGAAATGGCCATGGGCAGTGTGAAGCAGGTTTGCTGGTTGCCTGAAATGGAGACCCCATGGGGCCATGAGGATGAACCATGGATTGCCGTGGAGACCCAGTGGAGATGCAGGGACCATGAGACGGCTGCTAAGGAAAGCTGCCAGTCCTGATGAAGTTTTCCAGGACTGTGAGTAGCCTAGCTGGAGGGGCGGAATTGGAATCTCAGAGACTTGTTGCTGGTTAGAATTATCCAACTTGGAGATTTGTCACTGGCTAGAGTTGTTGGGCTTGGAGTTACAGTTTGATGTTTACCCTGGTTGTTTTAAATCTTGTGTTCACTGAATGTTTCTTTGCTATGCCCAATGCCATCTTCTGCAGTGTGAATGTTTATTCTGTGCCATTATGGGTTTTTTGGAGGTTATTTTTTGGTATTATGGCTCAGTTAAAAGACCTTGGACTATGGGGATGTATGAACATCATTGGAATTGATAAAAACTATGGGGACTTTTAAAGTTAGATGAATGCATTGCATTTTACATTATGTATGATTATCAGCTGGGGGCCAGGGGTGGAATGTGGTGGTTTCATTCAGGTGTCCCCCATAAACTTAGGTGTTTTAAATGCTAGGTTCCCAGCTGATGGAGATTTGGGAATTAATGCCTCCTGGAGGCAGTGTATTGTTGGGGGCGGGCTTGTGGGTGTTATAGCCAGTTTCCCCATACCAGCGTTTGGCACACTCTCCTGTTGCTATGGTCCACCTTATGTTGACTGGGGGGTGATGTCCACCCTCTGCTCATGCCATTGTTTTCCCCTGCCATGATGGAGCTTCCCCTCGAGCCTGTAAGCCAAAATAAACCTCATTTTTCCCACAAGCTTCTCTTTGTTGGGTGACTTGTACCAGCAATGGGAACCTGACTGCAACAGTGAGAATAAGAACGTGACATCCTCATCTGCTATTGATGAAATGGAAGGATGCTGCAAGTGCTTTGGCATACAGTCTGGAAGTGTCCTGGCTTATTAAACACACAATCCATATGAGCCACTGTTCTGATCCTACAAATATGTCCAAGAGTAATGGAAATACATCCAAACGCAGACATACACACTGACAATTAGAGAAATAGTATTTGTAATGACTAAAAAGTAGAACCAGCCCAAATATTTCTGACCTTAGACATGGGTAAGTTGAATGCATGTATCCAGACAATTGAATGTTATTCAGATCCAGATAAGCCTGAAGTCTTGATCCAATTACATCATGGGAAAGCCTCAAAAACATTATGCTTAGCAGGAGAAGCTAACTCTACATTTATATGAAATGACCATAACAGAAAACTTAGACAAACAAAATTAGTTAGTATATGCCCATGGCTGGGAAATAATGACTGATAGTAGGTATGGGATTTTCTTTTAAGTTGATGAAGGTATTCTAAAGTTTTCATGCTACAACCTGTTGAATCCAATATGTTAAGTAGGTGAATTTATGGCATGATGGCTATATCCCAATAGATATTAGAATGTATAACATATAAAATGTATCTGCTTCCCTCCAGAGACTCCCTCCCCTCAGCTGGAAACAAAGTAATGTGACTATCATGTTACCCAAATGTTAGATGTTTCCACAGTTATGTTTTGTGGGATTTATGGAGGTGACCTGCTAAGGAAAATCTGAACAAAGAGAAAAGAACTGGGCTAAATCCTAAAATAACAAGTCCTTTCTGTCACTACCCTGGTGATTTTTCTATGGTTAGGTACAGAGCTTTGGGGTAACCCCCTGTGGGGCCCACTCTTCTTCACATTGTTAAGGGGTTACTGCTGCGTAGTAAGCAATGTGTTGCCATGTTGATATTTAATTACCTGGTGCGAGAAGAAGTTTTTTGTCATTGTTTTATTTGTTTTTATAATTAATGAACCATCATACTGGAGGTTAGGATTTAAGATTTCTGCATATGAATTTGGCACTTTCAGTGCATGGTCTCATTCCCTGTACTAGGGTCTTCTCTGTCCTCTGGGTACTTTGTGTACTTGTCAATTACACATGTGCCCTGGGCAAGGTATTTTGTACAAGCCCCACTCTCCTTTCCATAATATGGGATACAAATAACATGACGTGTGATACGTTCCACTGGGTTGCTGGGATTAAGCAAATTAAACCACCGGAAGTCTCTAAAACACACAGAGAGCTGCTATTATTCTCCACATCTCCCACAAGAGAGACAGCGGTCTGCTTGGCTCTTTTTCTGACCAGGATATAGCACTCTATCTCTGCACTCTAAACCTTGACTGATCTTCAGGATCCTTCCAGATCATTCTTTAATCTATGCATTTCACAGGGCAGTTCATACAGGCCAGAAGAGAAGGAACGTGCCCACAGCCCACAGCTCACTGGTGATGTGAGCAGGGGTCTCATGCCCGAAAAGTGCTCTCTGCTTTTTCTCAACCTGCCGGCAGTGATCACACGGTTACACTCACTGTTCTCTATCCTCACCAAACTCTATTAATTGTGCTGCGACGGATAGAGAGGAGGGCTGTCCTTCCTCTGAGCAAAGGCAGATGAGGGTCCCTTGGCTGAAGCAAGTTCCTATTGGAACATGCTGCCAGGCAGCTGCAGCTGGCAGGAAGCCCCTCCCAGGAGCCAACTCACCCCAGAATCCTCTCTGCGGCCCCATAAATCCCTGCAGAGGGTGTACCAGACTGGCCCAATGTGTGGCTTTGTGTGTCTCAGACAGTCATTCTGCTGAGTTATTACCAAGTGAACGTGAACATATGCATTTCACACACATGTTCTGTGACCCCTGGAACTTCTCCAAGCTCATCAGAATCTGAGACTGAGACCAAGGTCATGACCCAAAGATAAGAATCTGGAGGGTTTGGGGAGTACCTAATCCCCTCTCTACTTTACCTACCCCTTGGCTCTTTTCAACCATGGGCAATCTGCTCTTTTGTTATTTAATATAGAATGGGCACTTCCCACACAGTTAAGAGGAGTGGCTTCCTATAGTGCAAAGAGCCCTGACTTGTCAATGAAATTGCCACTCTTCACATGTGGTGTGGCCTCTAGCAAGTGGTTTACTCTGCTAACCACTGCTCTTTTCATCTGAGTAACAGGAGTGCATTGTTTTTAAGATCCCTTCCAATGTCAACATTTATATGCCTAAACTCAAACTAGCCCTCAGGAAGTGTCTCTGCCCAACTAGGTTTGCATCTGTGCATCTCCATCTATCTGATACAGAAAGGAAAGGGGAAAAGACACAAGACATATCAATCCTGTGAACAGCAGAGTCATGACACAGGAGAGAGAAGCAGATGGAGATTTAAATCTTAACCCTGTCAGTAGCATTCAATATACTAAGTCTGTATACTGCACTTAACACAGTGTGTGCTAACCCCCTGCCTTAGTCCTCTGACATCCTTGTTCCTGCTTGTGCTGGAAAGTCCAGTGAACAGGCCCAGGTGCCTGCCCATTCATTCTCTTGGAAGAAGCTTCAAGAACTTGCCAGCTGAGTTCCCTGGTAGCCCAGGCCTTCTTTTCTTGAAGAGACCTAAAATCAGACCCCAGACAGTTTCCCTGGAAATTTTGTTGTATGACCAGGGATGATTACTCCTGGAATGTTTGACAGATATTTCAAACTGAACACTGAAGTTGACAACTGGGTGGACAGTGCTCTGGACATGAGATATCCACTATAAGAGGTTATGTGGAAATGACAGATCCATTTACAGTTTTTTTTTCTCTTTTGAGGCAAGCCCAAAAGACTTTTTTTAAATTTTTTAATGAGAGAGTGGGAGAGAAAGAGAGAGAATTGGCATGCCACATGTGTGTGCCATCTTGTGTGCATATGAGACCTTGCACATGCATCACCTTGTGTGTCTGGCTTATGTGGGATCTGGGAAGTAGGACATGGGTTCTTAGGCTTTGTAGGCAAGCGCCTTAATCACTAAGCCATCTCTCCAGCCCCATTTAGAGGTTTTAATTCCCAACAGGTGGGAATAGGGAAAAACAGTTTGAAAATGTCTTTATAGGCGTTTCTTCCTGAGGCATTAAGAGAGTCTTGCCCTTTGCTTTTTTGGTTCAAAATTTCTGAGGCACCCTCTGTCCTGCCCAGTAGTCAATATTATCTTGGAATTGTTCTACCAAGAAGCTTTATATGCTTTTTGAAGTAGTTCTTAATGCTGTGCAAACACAATATAATTTTCTGCTGTTAGTACCAGAAGTCTTTATTCTTTGGTGACAGAATGACTTCTATACTGCTTATACTATCTTTCTCAGTAACAGCCTCATCAGCACAAAGATATTTTAGTTGTCACCTTGCAGTAAATAACCCAATGCTGTTCACATAATCTAGTCACCAGGGGAGGTGAGTTGGATAGGGGAGATCTGTGTTCTCAAATTCATGCAAACATCATTATTCACCAGAGAATTATTCTCTGGTGAATAATGATGTACTCTGCAAATTATTCATTTAACTGATAAGTTCAAGGGGCTGGGTAACACATTCCCAGAGCTTGGCACCTGGCACTTTTATTTGATCCTTAAAACGTTCTGTCACAGCATATGGCTATGGCTTTTTCACCAAAAAGTTATTTTATCCTTAGTTGTTATAAACTTTCCAGGCAATTTCCCAAGGAAATATTTAGTTGAGAGAAGGATAATATAAAATAGATTGGAACCTCTCTTCTAGAGGCAGCTGGGAAATAAATATTTCTTGCCAAAATGTTTTCTGGAAGAAATATTTCAACCAAAATTTGAAATGGGTGTAAAAATTACTCTTTCTTCTCTATTTTTCTTCATCTTGTTCCTATAGATTTCTGGGTAAAAACATATTATATTAATATATTTGTCTATGTTCTATGTGAATGTAAATAATAAACTTAAATTCTTCAGACACTGGTTTATTAGCTTGTTTTTAATTATGACCACAGATGTGTTATATTTTTGGTAAACTCATTTACATACTCAGTTACCTACGCTTATCAAATACTATGCATAAAAGAAAAAAACACATTCATATTTGACTTACTTGTTGGTATTTGTCGAGCCCCCAGATGTCCAGTCTTCCCCTTTTATGATGGAAGTACAGGTCTCCTCTTTCCAAGGCAGAGCCTAAGGCCAGGGAAATTCAAGTGTGAAGCCCTCTGTTCGCAGCTGCCCTGACTCTGAGCCAGCAATTCATGCCCACCTCACTTGGCCCAAAACACTGTGGCTTGGCAACTTAGAAACATTGTATAACCTCAAGACAGATTTAGTCAGTAAACATCAAATCTTAACAAATCACTTTAGTTTTGAATATATGTACACATTTATGCACACACTTCTTAGATTAGGTTTCTGCAAAAATATCAACTCAGATATCCACGTGGCATGAACATTTATTTACACAGCTCTGTCAGGGAGCTCTGGAAGTTAGTCCAGGGCTGGCTAGCAGGTGTTTGGGACAACTGGAGCTCAGCACTGTGAAGGCAACTTGTGTCACTTGAGGGATCTCACTAGAGGGGCTGGAAAAAAACAGGACATTTTTTTTTGGGGGGGGGGATCTGTGAGTCTTTCTTCCAAGGATTGAAGAGTTATTACATCCCTGTCACTTCCAGCCTTCCCTGTGTCAATCAGACAATTTCACTTAAACAGAAAGTTGTAGGTATCTCAGAGTGGAGAGTGCCAGCTGGACACTGAGGACAGCCACTGGCATGCCATCTCTGGCTTTGGGGACAGTTGAAATAGGAATGAGGAGCAGCTGTGAACTGTGAACTCAGATAAATGCTTCAACAAGGTACACAGTAGTCCCCTCTCCTTTTCATTGTAATTGTACAATCATTAACAACAGCATGAGAATTCAAAACTACCTCTATGTTGAGATCAGATGAGAAGCATTTTCTTTGGTGGATGTTCTCTTCTTTTCTAGCTTTGGCGTTTTTCTCATCCCTTAATGGCCAACATGATGCACTGAACACATTAGATCTCAGCTCCTCTGCTATTTCTCAGTGTTAAACTTCTAATTTCAAGTTGCAGCTTGAAGCTTGGGTTTCCTATCTCCTTCACCTTTCCAGAGTTTTCCATACTCTGGTCTTCACTGTTAATTTTATAACTTATGCTAATGTGATGCTAAGAGATGGCCAGTCTTAGCCACCAGAGGTAGATGATGGTCTATTTCTCAATTACCTTTCAACTCCAGCTTGTCATTTCTGATTCTTGTAGCAAGTTTTTCTGCCTCCTAAATCTTAATGATGTCCCATTGGTATTGTCTGATCCTAGGCATTTAGTTCTGCCCTGGCTCTGAGGGGCACTAATAATTAGATTCAACCTGATTGTGACTCCTTCCTCATACTCATTGCCACCTCCACCCTCAATATTGTCATGCTCTGACTCCCACACTGATAGTAGCTTAAATTTACAAGGTATATTCAGCACTGATGAGAAGATTCTATTTCCTCAGTGCTAAGTAAGGATGCAGTCTTTCATTCTAAGTTAAGTGATGATCTTTTTTATTATTATTATTGGTTTTTCAAGCTGGTTTTCACTCTAGCCCAGGCTGACCTGGAATTCACTATGGGGTCTCAGGGTGGCCTCAAACTCACAATGATCCTCCTACCTCTGCGTCCTGAGTGCTGGGATTAAAGGCATGTGCCCCACCATGCCTGAGCTTAATTGATGATCTTATTATTATTATGGCCTTATACATGATGCCACATCAAACCAAGTTTCTGCTGTCTACTTCTAAATTCTCTATTGGTGTAAAATTTATGCAACATTTCTAAATATTTTATTTATTTATTTGAGAGAGAGAGAATGGCCACAATAGGGCTAACTCCGGATGCATGCACCACTTAGTGTATCTGGCTTTACATGGGCACTGGGGAATTTAACCTGGGTCCTTTGGGTTTGCTGGCAAGCACCTTAACTGCTAAGCTATCTCTCCAGCCCTATCCTAAGATTTTCTATACAATTACCCCTAACTATTGATGCAATATGGTAAATACTCTATAGTCAGCTTTCAATCTATGAGTCTAAGAATTCATCCATTTGCTTAACTGGTGACTAAATCATGGCTCTTCAGGGCATGGGGATCGTCTTTACTGTAGATCCTGTCATCCCTGGTAAAGGCTATGGATTTTTCCTGTAGGAGAGTAAAATCTGCATTCTTAGTGAATGCTTATGGTCACAGGGGCTGTTGGGAGTCTTGTCTTCATGAAAGCACATGAAGCATGTGTAGAGAGATTCCTCCTTACTCTGGGACTAATGAATCCCATAAACATGGACAGAATGTTGCCTGTTTCCTCAACTGAAAAATATAGACAAATAGGGTCCTTCCCACTCACCTGAAAGAGGTGTAGTGAGCACAATACAATGTACTGCAAACCTTTTTTTGAGGCAAGCCCAACAGACTGGCCTTTTTGTAATGCAAAAGAGCAAGGGAAGGAGAGAATTGGTGCACCAGGGCCTTAGCCTCTTCAATCGAACTCCAGACCGTGGGTCCCCTTGTGTGCATGTGTGAGTGACCTTGCATTTTGTCACCTCATGTGTCAGGCTTACGTGGGACCTGGAGAGTCGAACATGGGTCCTTAGGCTTCACAGGCAAGCACTTTAACCACTAAGCAATCTCTCCAGCCCTAGTAAAAACTTTTTAATCACAAAGACTGACATTTCCTGAGTTTAATTCTTAAGGAGGGGTGAGAGTTTTAAGGTCATTGCTTATTTCCATTATTTCCACCATAACAATGTTAAGTTCTTTATGAGTCTTGCCAGGGAATAGCATTTCAATTCTCTGTAATAAATGAAAGAACTGATTCTTTAACTGCTAACCCTGCCCTGGAGGACCCAGCCTGTAGCTCTCATCCAATACTAACAGGATGTCAGGACCTGGCCTTGGCAGGAGTGAGATACACACTTTGCTCTTTGGTAGTCAAGGACTTAAGTTTATTTGTAGCTATAAAATGTTCCATGGTATTTGGCCTGTCTTGAAATAAAATAGGCCTTTCCCACTAAAAGATATATGCTACACATTGCCAATTTCATAATTTCTGTAGATACTGCTATAAAACAGGTGCTTATGTGGACCTTATGAAACTGAAGGTGCATTTTGTTTACTTACACAACAAAATAATTAGAACTCTTGTCTTAGACCCATACATTAGCATCCACTATCCATCATCAAACATAACTCTGCTGTATTTCAGCCAGACAATCCATATTGACTGAGTCCTCTTTGCTACTCTGGAACTAAGACAGGCTGTTGTGATGTGATGTGTTCACCAAGAATAAGCAGGAATACTTCTCCCTCGTTGGCCTGGGACATTAGCAAAATTTAGGGTCACCACCAATATCATTCTGCTTTTGCAGAGGTTCTATTCACTTTCTTCACTGGCAGTTCTTTCTTCTGTCCCTTGGTAGAGCCCAGGGAGATGAGAGCTAATGACTTCCTTTGGTGTGGAGGCACGTTCATCAGTTATTAGTCAGGATTTCTTCATCTTTCTTTATGCTTGGACTTAAAAATAATTCTATTTGAGAGATAGAGTGAGAGGGAGAGAGAGGAGAGAGAGAGAGAGAGAGTGAGCGAGCATGCCAGGCCTTCTAGCCACTGCAAACAAACTCCAGATGCATGTGCCATCTTGTGCATCTGTCTCTACATGGGTCCTGGGGAATGGAACCTGGGTCCTTTGGCTTTGCAAGCAAGCACCTTAACCACTAAACCATCTCTCCAGCTCATGCCTGAAATTTTTTGACAGTCTGATAAAAAAAACCTCACTATAATGTTTTTAAATGCATGAGATAAAAGACAAAGTTTCAAAGGAAAACAATTATGTTGAAGTAGATTTTTGTGTTGAAAGATGACTGTAAGTTAAAAACCCCTGTGGGTAAAGAATCTTTCCTTTTGATAAAGAATAATGATTATACAAAAATATTTAAAATATTCATATGAATCTTTATAGTGCCTTTCCTTTGAAGAGTTTATAGAGTTTTATTAGAAACATTTGAGCTGTGATCTTATTTCTTCAGCATGGATTAAAAAATCACCCATCCTAAAGACTGCTGCAGCAGAGGGTCTTACAACTAACTTGCTTGTCTATCCGCTACCGTGCTCGCGGAGTGGCCCACTGCCGTGGCCATTCACTGACAACTTGGCTGGGTCCCAGTCCTTGATGTGGAGTTACTGTGTAGAACAGGAAATGGGAAATGCCAGAAGATGAGTATAAGTCACATTGGAAAGGCTGTAGGGGATGAAGCAGAGAGAGAAGGAAAAAATAGGCCCAAAGGGGGAAAAAAATGGATGGAAAGTGAGGGTGGATGAGAAAGTACAGTAGAATCTAAGACTGGTTTAAGGTTGAATTTCTGATTTTCCTAGCTATGTCATGACATAGATCTTCCATAATGATATAGATACAGTTAATAGTGTGTAAGTCAAAGGAGAATTGGGTCTAACTTTTAGGTAATAGTAATATTTGGTAATACAGTACAGAAAACAGACATTTACTTTTCTGTATGTTAATAAAAATATCCATTTGGTAAACAAATTTTGTTGGAAAGTTAAGATAGTGGATATTTATGTTATGTTCCCCATTACTTGGGATAAGGTTAAAGCAGTAGATTAGAGTCGTCTTCACCACCATCCTAAGTAGAGTGCCAACAAATCTGTGTCCTGATGCCTAAACCAGTCTGTCCTGACCAACAGAGCCACCCAGTGGTCACTACAGGAAATGCTCTATCCCGGAGTATCTTTCCAGGGTGCTTTTCAGTCAGGATGTCTCAGAGGTCCCCACTCCCAGACCTTCTACCACTAGGTCTAAGGCAAGGACTGATACTTCACAATTTCAAACAATTCCCAGGTGGCTTAGTAGAAAGGTACTGGCTGCTGGGACCCACGCTTTGCCAACCCCGATTTAACTGGAATGTTCCCTCAAAGAAGGGGCACAGGTTGTACTCCACAAAGTAACAATTGCACTGACCACAAGTTGGTTAATTTTTACTCTTTAGCTCAATGATTCCTTTTTGTTTACAGACTCACACCTTTTTTATTTACATAGCCATTTCTATATCATGTTTTGTCTTTTACCCAAGACATCACATTAAAATATTCTTTACTTTTGATTTCCTCTCCTTTTCTTCCTTCCTTTCTTTTCTCTCTCTCTCTCTCTCTCTCTTTTGGTTTTTCGGGGATGGATCTCACTCTGGCCCTGGAACTAACTATGTAGTCTCAGGGGGGCCTCAAACTCATAGTGATCCTCCTACCTCTGTCCTCCCAAGTACTGGGATTAAAGGCGTGTGCCACCACACCCGGCCCCTTCCTTTCTTTTTTCTTTCTTTCTTTCTCTTAGTTATAATTGATATTTTGAAAGGAAAAATAAGAAGATGGCATGTTCTGATAAGCATGAGTAGTTAACACATCTGATTAAGTAAATAACACCACAAGATCTGAAATTGGCTGTCATTTTATACTGAAGCCTTAGAAAGTGCCCAATTATTCTTTGTGTCATCAGAGTTCCACTTGCTTCCAGATTATTCTTTAATTAAAATGTATTTTCATAAAAATATTCAGAGTACAAAATTACGTTGCTGTTATTAACTATATTTTTGAAAGAATGGAATAAATACATTACTGTTTAAAGAGGTTGAGAGAAGCCACCAATTATATCCAACTTTCTTTGTGGAATAGATTCTGACTTCCAAAGAAAAAGTTGAGAACTAAGAATATTTAAATGAGGATACAATATTTCAGTTGTGTGCAACTACAGAAATCACAAAACAAAGTCACTTAATAAAACAGACAAGTGATGGAGACACGGAACTGTGGTGTTTATTTTTTTTTTTATTAGTCACAGACAAATGGAGAATTTGGATTATATCATAAGCTTCAGTGGTCACGGTGGCATTTTGAAAGACCTTAGCCTTTTAAATTTTAACTCAGGAGCATTCTGGAAATAAAACCAAATAAATAGCTATTCCTTCTGGGTGGTTTCATATTTTCATTAAAACAACCCCCACCCCAAACTTCATGAAGCATTGAAGTGTGAGCAAGCCCTTTGGAGCCAAAGAGTAATCCATCAGTTGCTTCTCCCAGCGAGACTCTAAATTGGAAAGCCTGAGTGTCTCTTCAGTGAGATGAAAGCTGTATGGAAGGTGCCCTCCTGTCACCTTTGCCAGTGTCTCCATGGCCAGAGTGACTTTATAGGCCAAGTGAAAAAATACTGAGGACAAATTTATAAACAAAGGCTTCCTTTGAAGTTAGTGAGACAAGTGTATCCAAAACAACTGTATGTGTGACTAATATGGGTATGCTTATTTTTTTTCTGAAATATCCAGGAATTTTGACACAACAGAGCCATAAATGTGGAACATTTATTTGGAAGGACCTTTGTGACCAACAGTCCCTTAGATCTCCGGACCTTTGAGAAAGAAGGAAAGGCATTTGGTAAATTGGGGTGTTCGTGGTTCCTGCATGTTTAAAGGCTTCCACGAGGAGAGATGGAGTTGTGCCTGTGCTCTGAAGTCAGTCCTGTGGTGACGTGTCTACAAGTCAAGGAAAGTGAAAGATCAGCTTTTGGAAAATGAGTATTTAGCATTTCTGACTCTTTTCCCCCAAAGATACAAGTCCTTTAGGGAAATATAGAGTCAAAGCTCTGTTAATACTCTGTATCTACTGCCTCATGGGTCTTGGCAATCATAGTTCCAGCAATGTTTGGTTATCTCTAGGCTGAAAGCCTCTGGAGACAAGACTATGGGATTGACTGAGATGCGAGAATCTGGGGCTAGGCAGCCCTGGAGTGTTTCATTACAGGCTCCTGTAAGGCCTATGAAGCCTGGTCTCTAGGGCCAGTACTGCATGGAGCAGAACAGGATGCCAATTAGGTGATCATCAGAATTGAAACTTGGGTAGCTAGCATCATGTCCGCTCGCAATGCAGGCGCTATTTCACCTTATCAGATGAACTCTTAGGAGCTCTTAGACACATTGTACAAGAGTAACACATTCTCCCCAGTACCCAACTGTAATCATCTTTAAATCAGTTTGTTTATGACAAGTGCTTCAGAATCTGGGACAAGCATTGAGTCCTGGGAGGTGTGACAAACTATCATCTTGGGAGCAATGGACTTTTAAATTTGGGCCCAGGCCTTCTTTGTCTTTGTGGCAGGATTTCCACCACTGTTTGGTCACTAAGGCCTTACAGTACCAGTCAGTGCCAACAACCTTCCACTGAGGAGCAGAGGGCATGGATCTGTTCTGAAGAACACCAGTGCATTTCTCTGTCCAGCAGGCAGCACACGTATATCATTCATAGCAGGAATAATATTAGCATATGCATGCAACAGCTGCCACATTCAGGTCTCCAGCCCCCAAGAACAAAGACAAATTTTCCACTGTATGTCCTAAAAGTTTTAAAACAATTCCTGAAATTACTTTTGTTTCCATGTTATAGCCCCAGGGGGCAAATATCTACCAAATTTAGTATATGCATTTTACTTTGTGACATGTTAAGATTCAACCATATCATCTGTAATGAAAACAGAGCAACTTTTAGAATCATTAAAAAAAAAAAAAACCTCTATCAGAGACATGGTCTGAAACAATGCCAAAGATTTTAAGCTGGTGAACCAGCAAAGTAGTCAGAAATATCAGAAGGAGTGTAATAGATCTGATCTATTTCAGCTCAGGTTAACCTCTTCACTATGCCTTCAATGGCCCCAAATCCTGGCTCACAGAAATAAAAAAAAAAATGTCTAATAGAGCAGAACCTTAGAGAAAAATAATCAAAATCAGTGGATTTCATAAAGAAAAGTGTGGTGAGTGACCATGGCTATGCACATGCAGACAGCCAGTTGGGGGTTGGGCAAGGATTGTCAGAGGAAAGAAGAGAGGGAAGCATTTTTGCCCTAAAAATCTAAAAGTCAGATTTATTTCACTTGTATATAATCATCTCAGATCCCAGTAACAATTGACACTAGCTGGTAACAGCTGCTTATAGGTCAGGTAACAATAGCATTGAACAGCTTCGTAATGAGCAACTGTGGTTTTCATATTGGTGTTAATTGCATTTTATGCTCTTGGAAAGCTTCAGGCTGTGTGCAAATCACAAAACTAGCTTCAGCTTTTACTGAAAGTCCATTTCCAAATCTTTGGATGGAAGGTGGAGAGTGGAATGATGGTCAAGAGGCATGCGCCAAATGGGCCCTTCTAGGCCAAGTTCTGTGGGTGTCTCCTGGAATGAAGGCACCTATTCAAGCTAAAAGGAGTTGCAGATAATGCACAGAGTGGCCCCTTCTCGTGTATTGGTCAGGATGAGGAGGGAATTTTTTTTTTTACAGATTGAGCAAACGGGTTACCATATAGGGTTCCTCTGTGTTGCTCATGAGTTTGGCTTACTCCTGCAGCTTAAGTATCTCACTGAGTGGAGGAGGTCAGATGCGTATCCAGGCCTGCAGGCTGTGGGAGAAGAAGCATGCTCTCCTAGTGTTTCTCACTTTAAAGTGCACAGGAGTCACCTAAGTTATTGCCAAAATGAATGCAGGTGCTGGTTCAGATAGTGCTCTCTCTCTCTCTCTCTCTCTCTCTCTGTGTGTGTGTGTGTGTGTGTGTGTGTGTGGTGTTCTGTATTTTTGACAGGAACTATTGTAGACCTTTGGACCACATTTCAAGTGAGGAGTTGGGAAACAAGTCAGAACCATACCCAAAAACGAATCCACTCTCCATGATCAAGCTCCCACCAATCATGGGGTATAAGAGGGCCTACACCTATTCAACTTTTTCTAAAACATAATGCTTATCCCATTTACCTGGTGCTAACTTTACTCTCTGTTCGAGAATCTGCTTCTCTTTTACAGATAGAGACATATCCTAAGGAGAAAACCACCCCATCATACCTTAAAAGGGCCCTAGCTGAAACTAAGAATAATTGGGGAAACAAGCAAGAGTGCTGCTTTCTTGGTGAACCTGGTACCAGCACAATGGTGAAGAAGACAGACACAGAGAACATTCAACCCCTACCAAACTAGATATCCAGAGACACTGAAGCAGACCTAAAATGTACCCAACATGGCTCAGGGAAATTTGCAGAAGAGGAGGTGGAAAGAATGTTGGAGCCACACATTGGGTCCAAAACTGATGGCTAATCCCAAAATGAATGACCCATATACCTCAACAAGGAGGGTCCCTGTGGAAGGAAGAGGACAGGGAGGAGGCTAATAATGGTACCAATTTGACTGTATTCACTGAGTACAAAATTAATTTAAAAAAAAATCCCAAATACCTCAATGCTTTACAATGCTGTGCCCGAGTGAATTCTCTAAGGTAAGAGGTGAGTTACTCTATAAGGCACCCAGTAATGACTAGTTCAACTCCTTATCTGATGTTTAAATTTCCCACAAGACATCCCTACCACGCTATTATATACCCCATTTTGATGATTTCCCGTGAGTGAAAAATTTACTGCTTTCCAAGGTAAATTATTCTGTTTCTACCCAAATCACAGCTGAATGATGTTCTTTCAAAGTTGTTTAAAGTCCATTTCATGAGACACTGCATGGAGATTTTTATGCTAGGCCAAATCTGAGAATTTTAAAACAATAACAGTGAGGAAATCCATTTGCTTCTGAGAAACATATGCACATTGATAATGAATCATCGCTGATTTTATTTTATTCAACAAATAAATTGATTATATATTATTTTGTCAGAGATATAGAAAATATGGTTTGGAGGCTAAAGGAACTTATCATTTGGGAAAAAGAGGAAATAGCTTTATTATAGCACTTACCATGTGATATTTTGTGTTTATTAACTAGTAAATGTTATGTAGGTATGAAGAATAGGGGAGACCAATCCAGTCACTAGAAAAACTCAGATGGTAGGCGAATGGATTAGCCTGTGAAAGCCTCCAGAAGGATGCATGGTGCACACATACTACTCGAGTTGTGGCTAGCTGGCTCAGTGGTCCTTGGAATTGACTTCATTGATTTGCAGATTAAATGGGTTGAAACTTTCATAATCTAGTCATATGGTGGTGCATGCTTATAATCTTAGCACTTTGGAGGTCTAGGCAGCAAGATCATAAGTTCAAGGCCAACATGGGCTACATAGTGAGACACAATCTTGTAAAAAGAGGTCTTTAGATTCAGCAGCACCATATGGTTTCAGAGTATAAGAAGTTAAGTTGATTTGAACAGTTGAATTCTATCAGAAAAGAAGTTTGGGCTCTTGTGCTTATAGTAATAGTGAACATGATTATGAGGGGATTTCAGGGTTCCCTTCTACTTCTAAAACTCTGTGAGTAGCAGTGGTGAAATAAGAAGGGAAGCTTGAGATCAGGAGTCTGAGCCCTCTCCAGGATCTAGGGCTCATTGTTCATTAGCTCCCACCATGGAGGAAAGTCTTTCTTTCTGAGGACTCCTACCTGTGTAAATGTAGACTCTGTGCTGGAGCATGCTTTGGGTTCTTCCTGGAAATTACAGAGGCAGAGCAGCAAGGGAGTGGCTGGAGCCCTCTCACTGGTGAGGCTCAGTACTCATCATTACTGATACACTCTTGTTACCACACAAATATGCTTCATGTAACCTCTTTATAATTGAGTTTCTTTCAGCTCTACCTCTATTTCAGTTCATTTTGCTTTTATAAAGCATTGAATTCATGACATAATGTTAGTATCTGCTATAATTTCATTATGTATTTTAGCCCATGCAATATTTTCCCTCAAATTCTATCCTCTTCAGCATTAGTAATACCCACTTTACTTCTTTTTACCTTATATTTGCATGATGAATCTTTGCTGATCCTCCCCACTCATAAAGTACCATTTTGTTATGTTTCCCATATATGACACAATTTGGGTTTAGAAATATTTATCATTTTTATTTTTGAGAGAGAGAAAGAGGCAGAGAGAAAGAGAGAGGGAGAATAGGCATGCTAGGGTCTTCAGCTGCTGTGAACAAACTCCAGATGCATGTGCTCCCTTGTGTGCATATACAACATTGCGTACTTGCCTTACTGTGTGTCTGGCTTATATGGGTCCTGGAAATTCGAACATGAGTTCTTAAGCTTTGTAGGCAAGAGCCTTAACCACTAAACAACCTTTCCATCTGGAGATATCTGTCTTTTAATCAAGACACATTACCATTTTGTATTTCTGATGTTTATATTTTAGTAAGGAAATTGAATCAAATGACAATTCATCTTTTCTGATTTTCTTATTTTATGTATTTTGATTTCGGTCCTTTTTCATATTTTTTATGGTTTTTTTATGGGGTCACATTATTATGGTGGTTGGCTTAACTTTTATGTTGGTGTCACAATAAAAGCATGTTTAGTGGGGCTAGAGAGATTGCTTAGTGGTTAAGGCACTTACCTGTGAAGCCCAAGGACCCATGTTCAACTCTTCAGGTCCCACATAAGCCAGACGCACAAAGTGACACAAGGTCACTCATGCATAAAAGGTGGTGAACGCATCTGGAGTTCAATTACAGTGGCTGGAGGCCTGGCATGCCAATTCTCTCTCTCTCTCTCTCTCTCTCTCTCTCTCTCTTGAATATAAAAAAATAAAATGGCCAGTCTGTTGGGCTTGCCTCACAAAAAAGAAAGAAAAGAAACATGTTTAGATTATCATTGTAATAGAGATTGATTTCATATTTATAAAACACATAATTAAATGCGTATTTCTTTACCAGTGTCAAAGACATAATAGTAATTGGTTGGTCCAGGACCAAGAACAGGTTAGCATGCCTTTATATCTCTTGTCCTTCCTTCCCAGCTTCCCTGTCATGTAAATAAGAGGTAGCTACTTCTCTCTTGTTATTGTATTATTACCATTTTGTTTTCACTTGACTCTACATATTTGATTGTGTTTTATTTGCACACTCTTAAGCTATTTCATTTCTCTTTCCACCTATGGGCCCTGTAGAATCTCAAGTTCACTAGAAAACAGGCTTGCTGTGCACTGGTATCAGTCCCTGGGGAGTGCTCTCAACCTTGCCCATGGTACCTTTAGTTGTGTCAGAATCTATCACTTACATCATTCTTCTAAGACAAGGCATTTGCCTACAATAAACTACATGACACAGGTTTATCACTTACCATAAACAGAAAGGGACAACAGAAGCATAGGGGTCATGGCCAGCTGGTCCTCCAGTGCACAGAAGTTGTCCAAAGTGCATAGTTTTATCTGCAGGTGCCTCACTTGCTATACAGCTGTAGGACCCTGGGAAGCATGCTCCACCCTGGCTTCATACCCAGGGGAAGCATGAAGTGCTGGGTAAAACATGGTAGGACATCTTATTCTAGGAGTGATTGGCATAGAGCCTGGAATGTTCTGGTCTATGCCTCCTTAAGTAAGGATGCTGCATTCCCAGTACATTCTATAGTTGTTCTGAGAACCACAAGTGAGGGGAAAAAGGTGGGGAGTGGGACTTATGCAAAGCCACCTGGAGATCTATTTTGTACTCATCACTCCTCTAAATGTGTATCTGTCCTCTCTATAGATTCTTCATTCCACATTTTCCAGCTCAGAGAATGGTACCATGCTGCATTTAGGAACACTAAGTCAGGAGCCTCGAATTCAATCTAGACTCCACATGCTTCTTCTTGAGGTGATAAAGCCTTTTGGAATCAAATTTCAAGTGGTATCAATCTGCTACATTGTCTTCATCCCCACCCTGACTAGCTTTTTTCCCCTGTCTCTTCTGTTTGTTTGTGGATTGATGTCATACCCTCTTTTTACTCCTGATGTGCCTTCCTTTTACTTATAGGAGGATTGTTTTTAAAATGTTATGATTCTTGTGTTCTTTGCCATGCCTTTGAAATGTCTTCTCAAAATCTTCAGGGTAAACTTCCAATTTTTAAGTGTGACAAACAATGTCCTTGATCACCTGACCACTGTCTCTGTCTCTCCTGCTGCATCCTTCCATACTCCCTTGTAGGCTTCAAAGTGCATGCCCTTCCCTGACCTTTAAGAATATCTTTTTTTTTTTTTTTTTTTTTTTTGGCTGGGACATTCTCTCCTTTCTTTACTACCATGTTAATTTTATTCTTTTTTTCTTATTTGTTTGTTCGTTATGAGTGTATATTCATTGTATATAATGTCACATCCCATAGAAACAATTTAGTTCAAATATATAATTTCACCATATCCACACCCTCCCATTCCTTCCTTTTAGCCCACCCTCCATTTTCCTCCTCCAGCTAGTTGCCTTCCTTACTCTAGTTTCTTTTCTGTGTTCATGTATCTTTCTCACTTGCCCTCCTCCCCTCCCTCTCTCACATTCACAGTTTTCTATATATAAGTGCCCACTGGTGCAATAGAGGCATGCCTATTATGGGTGTAACCATTAGCTCTCTGATTGGATTTGATGCCCACTTCACAGAAGGGAATTCATGCATGATACTTAAAACCTAGTCAAAAGCCTATAGCTAGGAAGGCCATAAGTCCTTTGGGGAAAGCTACTACATTATTTGGCTAAATATTATATATATTATGCATATATTATGCCCACAAACTCCCTTATGAATATTTATGTTTATGTCTATATATTAGTGCTGCTATCAGTTTGGACTGGAGAAGCTTCTCTTTTCAGATGGCAGTGACTACTGGGGAGACTCAAAATTCCTCAAAGAGCTGAGAACTGACAGTTGAGTGTTCAGCACTTAATGAGACATCTCTATTACACCCTCCAAGACCCAGGGATAATTTTGGAAAAGTGGTGACAAGAAAAGTCCCCTATGAACCCTTTTGGCTGAAGTCTTCTCAGCAAAAATTAGGAGTGTGAGCAGAAGTGACTTTTTGCTTAGTTACCAGCACTATTAAACGTTAGCATGTTGCCTCAATCCCTTTCTTTTCTTTGCCAGGATCTTTGGACCCACATGGTATGAATGGCGCAGTGACAAGATAGCTACCTCAGGTATCACAGGACAGAGAAATAATCTTTATTGTATTAATCTCCTCATTTTCAAAATTGATTTGTTACCATAAAAAATCCAGGTTGTGCTGAGTAGTACCATCTCTCCTTGTGTTAATTGAAGGACCCTGATGATTTGGCTCCTCAGCAGCCTTCGCTGGATTTGAGGTGTTTCCCCTCCTGTGTGCCTTCTACTTCAGCACGATGCTAACACATACTAGGATTCAAAACGTACTTGCTGGAATGAAGCACATCCACTCTATCCACAGACAGAGCTCCCCTTGTAATTTTTCATTAAATTTAGCAGTGCAAAATGATACTTCTAAAGGTCACTCAACCTTTTAGAAATTCACTGTTTCAACTCAACTCTCATGGTTTGTGTACTATCCAAATGAGGCTGAGATTACCTAAAACTCCCCCACCATTTTGTTTGTTTGTTTGTTTTTGTTTTTCTATGTAAGGTCTCACTTTAATCCAGGATGACCTGAAAGTCACTATATAGTCTCAGGCTGGCCTCAAACTCACTGTGATCCTTCTACCTCTGCCTTCCAAGTGCTGGATTTAAAGGCATGTGCCACCATGTCCAACCTAATTACTTAAAACTCTTCTTTGTCCCATACTTTTACCCTAAGTAACGAGTTCACAGAATTTAGCTGGCAATTTGTGTGGGAACCATCAAGAAATTTTTAGTGAAAGAATGATTTAGAGAAGTATAGATACAATTAAGAAACCAGCATGGGATATGGTGGCACCTCTGGGACCACAACAGGAAAACTGGCTTCCCAAAACCCACATGGTAGCCACAGTTAAGGAAATATGGCAAGAGAAGCAATGACCATAGAAGGATACAGTGCCTAGCCTAAGTGCAGCAATCTAGAAGGGCACAGGTTCTAATCACCCCTCTCTCCTACTGTTTCTGCTGGGATCACTTCCTTCTACTTTGCCCAAACTCAATTGATCCCAAGGGTAACAGAGACCAGATAATAGAATCTCCTGAAGTGAGTTTCTCAGGGAAAGAAAGAGGCAAACCATGAAGGAAGGGGAGGATGAAAAAAACCCACACACCTGTAAATTATCCTCTGATCCTCAGCATTTGAGATTAGTAGAGCTTTTCCTACCAAGAGAAGGAGGAAGTGAAGTGAAAACTGAAACCAGCTGATCCCTAGCCTCCAACTCGTCCTACAAGCCTCCTTCAGATGGATGAAACTTATTCTCTAGAAAGCCTTTCCCTGAGCCCCCAGAATAGAGTGAGTTTTCTTCTCTGTGTTCATTTGGCTTTCAATGCTTATGTCTTCCACAACACTTAGCAACTTTATGTCTCCTTCATTAGACTTTAAGCTCCTTGAAGACAGGGACCATATATTACATTTATGTCAGACATCTTGGACTTGCAATTTTCTCCCACAAGGTTTTCCTCAAAAGTGTATATTTTGCATAAAACTCTAAGCCATTAAACTGTAAGCTGTGCCTTATGTGGCCCCAACTGTACATGTGATACACACAAAAAAATAATGATTTATAACAGAATTTTCACTGTTACACAGTCAATACAATTCCATTCACCAGAGTCAACAGAGAAATGATCCAACTTCATTGTGCATTATACTGATCAAACATCTCAGCTCGAACATTGGAGAGTAGTAGTATGGGGTATTCACAGTCCTACCCAAAATGCCTGTGGGCAGTTATAGCCTGCGACCCATCATCTCCTGATACACATGGGAATGTTACAGCTGGAGAAGGAACTCACATTCTTATTTCAATTCCAGTGCAAAGTCCATGAGCTTTAGGATTTGAGTGATTGGAAGTTAATCATAAGGTGCCATTTTCTGAGTGTGGCATAGTTTCTTAACCTTATGTGCCTCAGAGCCCTCATCTGCAACACTACACATGGGATTGTGGTGAGGAATAAAATGAGCAACTTGTGTAAGGTACAAGGCACCTGATAGGAATTTGTCCCTTTTGCCTTCTATTATAGTGTCATGTTCTTGTCTTGTGTTGGAAGACACCATGCCATTTTACAGACACTGTAAGAGGAATTTATTTGTCCATGTGTGTACACACATATCAAAGGGAATTAATAAAACCTTTGGGGTTTGATTGATTCAAACAAATATCTCAATTGTTTGAACTCTAATTGGATCAGGCCTGAATCTCTCTTGCACTGATGGATAAACATGAACAGAATCTTTCCATCTGGCTTGCTGGCAGGTGGAAGCACCTATCTTCCCACCCATACTGGCTGTGATCTTTATTTCATTACAACCCCGCAGCATCCTTCTCCGGTCTGCCCATCACTCACGTACAATCACTTCTTTTTCTTTATAACCCAGTACCCACCAATAGCCACACAGCACACTGAATAGAGCTGGTGTGGAAGGGAGGCTTAAAGTCTGGAATAAAATGAGGAATGAAAACAACTTTGCCTCCCGTCTCTGCTGTCAATTCTTGCTGTCAGAATACAGTCCTACAGTAGACAATGCCATCTTGTGGTTCTTGTGAAAATCATTCCTTGGAAAATTCAAGAAGCTCATTGTGTCAATCTCACCACTACTGTTTCTTCCTTTTATATTGTTAGACATTAAACCATAATCCTCTAAAATTTCACCTTGTGAAGTCAGGAGCCAGATTATTAAAAAACAAACAAACAAACAAACAGCTGGTTACTCTCAAATGGAAAAATCCCACTTCTTTGTCTTAAAAGGATCTATCTTAAGGCTTTTGTTGTTGTTGTTGTTTTTTCAAGGTAGGGTTTCATTCTAGCCCAGGCTGACCTGGAATTCACTATGTAGTCTCAGGGTGGCCTCAAATTCATGGCAATCCACCTACCTCTGCCTCCCAAGTGCTGGGATTAATGGCGTGCGCCACCACGCCCACAAGTATTTTCTTTTTAAAGGACAGGCAGGCTGGCTTTGTAGTTTGTTTTCCTGGGGAAGTAGTCGCATGCTGGTGTGTGTGTTGAGCATATAAGTACATGTGTTTGCATGTGTAGTTACACATGTATGTTTCGGAGGGGGGAATACAGGTACATTGCATATGTATGTGCTTGTAGGTAGACACCAGAAGTCGACCTCAGGGGTCTTCCTCTATCATTTTGCACCTTATTCTTTGAGACAGGGCTTCTCACTGAATCTACACTGAGTGATTTGGCTAGACTACCTAGCCAGTGAGCCTTTGGTATTCTTCTGTCTTTGCCACCCCAACCCTAGGATTATGGGTTTACGTGGCATGTTTAAAGGGTTCTCAGAATTGAACTCAGGTCTTCTATCTTGTGCAGCAAGCACTTTACCCACAGAGACATCTTCCCAGTCACCCTCCATTTCTTTAGTAATATAGCCAAGCTTGGTGATGCCCACCCACACCACACCACACTATCATCTCAGGTGTCTACAGGTTGAGTCCTGAGCCCGTGAAGAACACTCTCATACACCCTTGTACAAAAGTGTTTCTTCTGGGTTAAAATCAGCACATAAAGGTTTCAGAAGCAGCTGATGTTTGGGCCACTTATTTGGACTTATGTGAGTGCTGTGAGTTCAGTTATATTTCCTTAGAACATAAAGTAGGAGATTTTGTTTTGTTACCTTTGAGACCTCAGGGAAATCAAACCCAGAGCTCATTTCAAATGCTGGCGAGATGAATCCACAGTGCCCTCTGAGCGAAGTAATGACTTAGTGCCCTGGAATGGTTTCCCCAGAACATTCTGCCTCTCTGATGTCCATAAATGCCCGGAAACTACATTTTTAAATCCTGCAGTGTAGCACATACTAGTTTTACAGAGTACAGTGTATAATAATCAAACTGATGAATGTTTTGTTTTTGACAATCCAAGACCAACAGAATCCACTAAAAGCAAACAAGTCAAAACTATGGTTTTAAATAATTAATATTTAAAATGTAACGTGTTGTATAATGGCATAAAGCATATTGATAACATATGTAGGAATAAAGTGTTGCAGAAAGCCATTTGTCCTTTTAAAACCACAAATATTTCCCATAAAATTTATTATTCTACCAGTAGGTATTTTTTGAAGGCCTTCTAGTTCTCACTGTATGAAGGGTTGGAAAAGTCCAACAGGGTTCCTGTTCTCAAGGAGTTTATAGAAGCATGAGAGGAACAGTTACATGTGGTTAGTTCTGTAAGGGGGAAGTTTGGGCTTTATGAGCAGACAGAGCAACATGATAATCCAGTCTGAAGAAATCATAGAAGGTTCTAGATGAAAGTAGAATAAAAGATTATAGGAGGTAAAGGGGGGTAAGAAATAATATTTTGCCCAGAAGAGAATCTGCAAATATCTAATATGGAGAGTGTCTTGGGTGTATGGAGTGAGAAGTGACTGAGCAAAGTTGGGACAAGGAAAAGTAGATTGACTTGCAAGGGAGGGGAAAGAAGAAATCAGGCCTTCAAATGCATAGCAATGAACATGACTGTTACCCCAAGGGCAGAGGACATGGAGGGGTTAATGAGGCTCAAGTGGCCATCTGTCCTGGTACTCTTGACACTATGCCAAACTCCTTTGGTCCTAAGCATAAAGCAGAGTAACTAGCCACCTTACATGTGCCATGATAAAGGTTAGATGTTAGCAACATTTTCATGGCTATATGGAGAAGACTGGAGTAGAGGCATTACAGTAGAAAAGAGATCAGATAGGAGGTTGAAGTAACCTCAGAGGGACCTAAGTGTAGCTTGAAGCAAAATAGGCAGGGGAAAGGCAGAAGAGAAGTGAACAGATTCAACAACGAATGTTTAAGATGGCAGTTAGAGGCCCTTTTATGATGTGGGTGAGGAGGAAATGGTAAGAGAAAATAAGGTATTTAGGATAATTCTTAGATGGTTAGTTTAGAAAGCTATACTTCAAACTAGTAATAAACTCAATAACATTTTCATGATCCTTCTTCCTCCAGTATTTCTACCTTCATAACTATGTTAGACACCACAGCCTGTGAGCCCATACAATGTAAACTATAAGACAACCATATATAAAACTACATAAAGAGATATGCTCCAGAACACTATTAAAAATAAGAGTTTTGGCTGGAGAGGTTGCTTAGCGATTAAAGCATTTGCCTGCAAAGCCAAAGGATCCCAGTTCGAATCTCCAGGACCCATGTAAGCGACATACACAAGGGGCGCATGCATCTGGTGTTCCTTTGTAGTGGCTGGAGGCCCTGGCGTGCCCATTCTCTCTTTCTCTCTGCATCTTTCTCTGTCATAAATAAATAAATAAATAAATAAATAAATAAATAAATAAATGTATGTTTTAAGGTTAGTCTTCATCCCTCCCTCTCCAAGGCCCTTCTTACCAGATGATTCCCCCACCCCATACTCTCGTTGAGAGGTATATCTTTTAGTCTACTACCCAGGAGAAAGTTTCCTATTGCATACCAATTCATTTTGGGTTTAGTTTAGTGTTTACCTCACCACAGTCTGCCCTTCCCTCAACCCCCAGATCCTTCCATCCTTATTGTTTGTCAGGTATGCCAGCAACTCAAGCTATTCTAGGTTAAGGATCATAGATAAAGGAGAACATGTGATG
The DNA here is from genome assembly GCA_036346955.1 of Dipus sagitta. Taxonomy (NCBI): domain Eukaryota; kingdom Metazoa; phylum Chordata; class Mammalia; order Rodentia; family Dipodidae; genus Dipus; species Dipus sagitta. The sequence goes on along the minus strand of CM070770.1, from coordinate 56,593,760 downwards.
TTTGTCTTTCTGTGTTTGTGTGAGTTTGTTGAGAATGATTTGTCTCAGGCCGGTAACTCCCAGTACCAGAAATCAGTTGCTACCTATATCGAGCTTTGGATTGGAGAGCTCTATGAGGTCCCCAAAACAACACAGGTTTCTGTCAAAGCACCTGATGACTCACCTGAGGTAAAAGGTAAGAATATATTGCTGAAGACACTACATGCTGGCAACACAGAACACCAAGAGACCTGGGTGGAATCTGGAAGGGAGCCAGTTCCTAGGTGGTTATCCTATATAGTACTGGAAAGCATTACATGAACAGCTGGAGGAAAATGGCAAACAAAACTGTGAGCAAGCAGGGACACTACTCTACAAAAGCCACCAGCCTGACAAAACATACACACCTACGCAGTGGTGGCACCCAGCCTAGATGAGTAATCAATGGCTTTCTGACTGGCTAAGAGATCCACTCAGTGGAAAGGAACACATAGCTGGAGTTGGGAACCAGGTCAGAATCCTATGGAAATCAAGATTATGGTCTCCAACAACAAGGTCCCACTAGTCTTTGGCCAAGATAGGGGCTACATCCACCAAAATCTCTCTAAATTAACAATGTTTATCCTATTTAACCTATGAACACTTCATTCTCTCTTGGAAAACTTGTTTTTCTTTTTCATAAAGTAGTGAGAACTAAGGAGATAAACCATCCCTCACCAGGGCTCAGGAGAAACCATAGAGGAATTGGTGAAATGAACAAGGGTACTGCTTCCATGGTGAACCTGACAATATGTGCCAGTGAAGGAGATAGACACTGAGGATACTCAACACATGCTTCCCCCACAATGACTGACTGTTGCTCTCACAACTCATAACCCACAACTCGATGGGGAATCCATCAATCCCACTGAGGAGGGCCCTCAGTGGAGCAGGGGCAGAGAGAAGGAAAAGAATGGTACCAACACATGATTTGTCCATAAAAATGTTTCTACTTAATAACAAAAAAATCAAAACCAAAAAGAGAGACACAAAAAATAAGAGTTTTAAAAACTGTTCAAACAACCTACAAAAAGGCAAAGAGAATGTCAGATAGAATAAATAAGAAAAAAATAAATAATAACCAACAAAGTGATGGACTTAAGCCCTATATATGGATAATTCCCCTCAATGTAAATGTCATAAGTATTTTTATAAGATGGTAGAAATGACATCGTTGGTTTTTACACAAAGTTAATGATCCTTAAAAATTTATAAACTCCTATTTGGTTGTACAAGCTTCTCTTTTCAGATGGCCATGACCACTGAGAAGATGCAAAACTCTCCAAAGTGCTGAGAAGAAATAAATGGAGTGATCAGCACTAGGTGAAACATCTCTATCAAACCCTCAAAGGCGCAGGGACCATTGCAGAAGAAAAGACAGAAAGAATGTAAGAGCCAGAAGAAGAGGGGGAATGCTTGTAATATTGTCCTCCAGACACAAAGTTGTATTCATGACCTCACAGGGGATAACATAAGATCTGCATAAAAGGAGGGAAAAATGATGTGATCAGGCTGGATGGATGGCTTAGCAGTTAAGGTGTTTGCCCCAAAGGACCCAGGTTCTATTCCCCAGGACCCATGTTAGCCAGATGCACAAGGGGTGCATGTATCTGGAGTTCGTTTGCACTGGCTGGAGGCCCTAGCATGTACATTCTCTCTCTCTCTCTCTCTCTCTCTCTCTCCCTCTTTCTCTGTCAAATAAATAAATAAAAATAAAATATTAAAAATGATGTGATCAAAATATAAGAGGAGCAAGTTGGAAAGAAGTAGGAAGTCAGTGGAGATGGGCAGTTGAGACAGGGAAGGGAGGATAGTGTTAAGAGGGTATGATCATGGTATATTTTCTATATGTACGGGGTTTGTCAATAAAACATTTAAGAAATTAAATAATAAATTGTGCATTGAAGTAACATAAAAGCTGACAAACCTGAACTCATTCAAACTAAAAACTGTTAGTTATACAAAAGGACCTGCTAAAAAGACAAAAAGAAATGCTTTAAATTGGGACAAATGCTTATAAACCAGACAGATGGCAAATAATTTTTATTTCAAGTATAGAAAGAACTCTCAAAACTCAACAGGTGTGAAAACACAAAACAGTGAAAATAGAAAATAAGCACATGCATGAACTGGTTTTGATTGAATAGGATATACAGTTGGCCATCAAGAACAGAGAACATGTTGGCACTATTAGCTATTAGGGAAGTGCAAAACAAAACCATAGTGAGATATCAATATGAGTTGTAGACATGAGTAAATATTAAAGTAGTGACAATATCAAATGTGGAGAAATTAGATCACTCATCCATTACTGCTAGATGTGCTAAATGGTGTCTACCTTGCAAAAATCAGTTTGACAATTTCTTATAAAGTTAAACATGGAATTACTATATTAATGGCAGTGATACTTGTGTATTTATCTCAGAGAAGTGAAAACTTAGGCTCATGTAAAAGCCAATACATAAATACTCATGGAAGCTTTATTTGTATTATCTATAGACAGGATGCAACTCAGACATCTTTCAATGGGGATGCCTAAACAAACTGTGGTTTAGGCATATGACAATACATTACTCACCAACACAAAGAAATGAACTATCAATACACATAATAATTTGGGAATCTACAGAGGGTTATGCTGAGCAAAACAAGCCAAAACCCCCAAATCATTGTGACAATAGAGTTTTGGGAGCACTGTATTTTTAGAGTAGTGAAACTATTCTTCATGGTTCAATAAGGGTGAACGTATGTCATAATAGATCTTAAAAAACCCCAGAATGTACACTTTCAAGAATGAATGTTATCTGGGTCTGGGTTTGGTGGCACACTGCTTTAATCCCAGCACTTGGGAGGCAAAAGTAGAAGGATCGCTGTGAGTTTGAGGCCACCCTGAGACTACATAGTGAATTTCCAGTCAGTCTGGGCTAAAGTGAGACCCTACCTTGAAAATCAAAAAACAAACAAACAAACAAAACAACAATGGTTTGTAGGTGTTAAAGACGCATTCTAGAGGTTTATTGATCATAGCACAAGTATCAGTGGTGTGACATGTTGATAGTGAGGGGTCTGTTTGTGGGGATGGGCAGGGGCAAAGGGAATTCTATTTTCTATTTACCTTTTCAGTGAATCAAAACCTGCCTTTACAAAACAAGGTTTGTCAGAAAAAACAATCTCATAAAACTGTGAAAACACATGAGTACAAATAGAATTGAGTAGCAGAATAAGATTGGCAGGTGTGTTAATGACACTGTGCTGTTGTTTTTCAAGATAATATGATGAGGAGAATGTGTGGAGGGTAATGGGACCTGTCTGTCTTAGTTCTTATAATTGCCTAGGAACCTGAAATTACCTCAATGTAAGAGTTTAAATAAAAATTTAAACTAGATCATTGCTCTCCTACTTAAAGAATTCGACTTTTCATTTCTCCTTAGAATGAAATCAGAGTGTCGTTCTCTACTGCACACGGTCTTGCACCCTGACCTGGGTCATCTGTACCTCTCTCAACCACAAGGTGTTTTCCTGTGACTTCAATAAGTCAAACTGCTTCCCTCAGTCTCAACACTTGTTCTCTGTGCCAGATCTTCCTCCAGGACCCTTGCCTGGCTGCCTCAGTCTCATCCATAAGTTCTAGTGTCACTCTTTCAGAGGGTAGGTTTCTGGTCATTCAGCACACCTGATTTCCACTAATAACACATCAGACTGCTCTTATTACCTTGCTCTGGCCACAATTGGAAACTGCATATTCATTTGCCTTAGACACCTCCCTTATGCAGAATTCACGTCCTGTGAGTACACGACTCATCACTGTGTGGCTGCCTTGTTTCTGTCAGTGCCCAGTTCCCTGCTCAGCACCTGTGCTCATGAAATAGCTGCTAGATGAATGTCTTAATGAAGATGAAATAGGAAATAGGAGGTTGAAAGATCTATATATAGCATAAGACTTTGACAATGAAGCTGTTTAAATTTCATATATTTTTTTCCTTTTTTAAAATATTTTATTATTTATTTATCTGTTATTTTAAAAAGAGAGAGGGTGGGGTACAATTGGCTTCTAGCCACTGCAAATGAACTCCAGACTCACCTTGTACATTTGGCTTTACGTGGGTTGAGGAATCAAACCAGGGTCCTTAGGATTTGAAGACAAACACCTTAACCATTGAACAATCATCTCTCCAGCCCTAAATTTCACTTTCATAAGGAAATAAAAGAGATATTGCTTGATGAAAAACAAAATCAATTTCCTATTTTTTTTTCAGAACATATGTAGAGGTGAGCTTGAAAAGCGATTAGCAATAGGTGGCCCATTCCCTCTGCTGTGGGCCCCAGAGTGAGGCCAATAAGTTCTCCTGGAAGACGAGTCTCTCTGCATCCCAAGATGAAGATCCAAGGTCAAAAGGACACAGAGCATGTGCTTTTGTATTGGGCACCAGGATGCTTTATTCTAGCACATTGTCAGAGCCATTATTTGCCTGCTGCTAGTCTGATAGCTCCCTCATTTTACTAGGGTTGGTGCCTGGAATCCATAAAAGAGAAAATGCCCAGAGTTTTGGAGAAAATGTGTTTACTTTACACAGCCACACTGGCCTGACTCCACCATGTTCGGAAGCTTGTAGAGGGAGACAGATGTTTGCAACCTCACTTCTCCTGCTCCATGTTTTCCTGGGTGTTTCATAATTCCCTGCCATCCTCATTGGTTCAGGGTGCTGTATGAAGATCTCACAGAGTGGTGGCCTAAGCAACAGAAACTTGTCCTAATTCTGGAAGCTGGAATGGCCAGGACCAAGATGTCAGCTGACTTCCTGCCTGGGAAGAAGGCTGCTTTCTGCTTCCTTCTGTCCTTACGCAGTAAGGAGAAGCAAGCAAGCTCTTCTCTACTTGTTTTCATGGGAATGCTAATCCTACCTGGAGGACTCCATCATCGTGATCTAGGAATCCGCATGGCCTAGTCTCCTAACATCACACTGGAGATTAGAGTTTCAATATGAATTTCAGGAGGTGATAAGCATTCAGACCCGTCAACCTGATCTTTCTTCTGCCCCCAAGCCGGGCTTACCACAGTATTACTGCTCAACCTGCAGCTTACAGTGAGTCAGTGTTGACTGCCTCCATGGAACTTCCCCTGCCATCTATAAGCCGGAAATAAACCCTTTCCTCCCATAAGCGACTTCTGGTCCTGTGTTTATCCTAGCAACGAGAAGGTAACTGCAACATGTTCTCTCCTTCTCCTGCCACTCTCCTATAGCTACTGGCTCTAGCCACACTGGTCTCCTTGTGTCCTCACGCTTCTCATCAAGGTCTTTGAACGTGTTTTCCTCCTGCTGGGCCACACAAGTATCATCTTCCCACCTTAGTCCTGGTCCCTGCTCACATATCACCGCCTCAGGGATGTCCTTCCTGGTGCTCATCTAAAATAACAAGCTATAACACTCTAATTCTCGTTCCCTTACATTGATATATTTCTCTTAACACTATCACATGTTATAATATGGCATGCTCAGTCTAGTCATTGTTTATTTGTCCTACTAAAATGTATACTCCATGGGGACAGAAAATTTCATTCATCTATTTTTGCATTTTCAGCTCATAAAACCACACTTGTCATATGGTAAGTGGTAAGTTAATAAGTAATTTTATATGTAAGTGGTTAATAAGTAATTTTATATGGTAAGTGGTTAATAAATAATTTTCAAATAAATTAATTCTCTCATTTGTCAGAGAAAAAACCAAGACCCAGATGACTGAAGCAGTAGGAGGCTGGAAACTGAAGCAGTTGCCAAAGATAAATGAACTAAAATATTCAACATTTCTCCTTTTGCTGGTTATTTTCTAGAACTGCCATGCTTGGAGGCAAGAGGCCAGAACTTTATAGAACTGCTGTCTTAACTAACAAGTGACCAGGTAATTGAGAAAACATTCAAACACAAATTAAGCAATTTGGAATGATAGGACTGTGATGAAGCAGAAATCAGTTGCAGTACTGCATAGATAAGAGACCCATCTCTAAGGAACTGCACCTCTGCTGGGAAAGGCAGCAATCTGAGATACGCTGCCTGACAGAAAAGAAGCCAGCCCAACATTTTCTGTGAGAATAAAAAAAAGCATGTTTCTGCCCAAGCCAGTCACCAGTCAACCTGGCTCTGGGATGAAACAAATAGTCAAAGGTTAATTCGATGTTGAGAATAAAACATAGATATGTCTGATATACATCCCATCCAGTTTGCATCATTATGCAATGGCTTGTTTAAATGCATCATGAAGTGATTTATGGAAAAATCACTGTAGATGGAGGAAAATTATACTACAAAGCAAATAAGGCGATTGTCCTAATTTGTGGACAATTGAAAATGCTCCAATCTACTCTTCAACCTATTGGCTTTCTCTTCCAAAGAAAATGACAAGAATTCCCAGTGGTGAGTCACCCAATGTCTCTGCTAAATCACCAATAATTCTGTCGAACTGGGTTCATCAACTTCTTTGGCCACTAACATAGCCTTGCCTGCCACACTACCTTGCCATCCACCTCTTCCCACCACAGACATCCTTACTTCTGTAAATGAGAAGGTGCTTAGACTAGTATTTTTTTCTCTCATTTCCATCAGAGCCAACAGAAGTCACAGGTTTCTTGTAAACACCACGCATGGCAGTGGGAGTCCACACAGACCAATCCTGAATCAGAACTAACATTCTCCCCACCATGGCAACTAAAGTCCTAGGAGGGAAAACAATCTTCTTCCTGCAGCTTTGGTATTAACAAGGCCTCCTCCTGCCTGGAAAAGAAGTGCTGAGGAACTCAGTAGACCACTGGACTGAGAAAGCTGACTCTTAAAATTGGATTCACAGATGCTTCTGCAATACAGACAACAGGGTAAAGAGAAAACCTGACAGGGGTCATCAAACGCTCCCTGGTCATTGGTTTCCTGTTGTATTATTTCTTTCTGAGTTCAGTGCAATAGACAGCTCCTAGAAACAATCTTCTTCCTTGATTGCAAACCCCTTAGAGATATAGTTGCCCTCACATTGGCATTCCGTAGTGCTACATTATAAAGTACACAATTCAGCTCCTGAAGGACAAGGAGGGCTCAATTACTTTGTCTTCCCTTGAAATATCATGCTCTGAGGAGTGCTCACTTCAAAGTATATACACTGTAGCATTTTTAGGACCTCATATGGAGTATACTTTTGTTTTCCAGTACTCTAAGTATGATGAGATTACTGTAAGTGTTGGTATCACAGAGGCATGTGCCACTGTACCTCTGACCTTACACAGGTGCTAGGGATTCAAAGTCTCATCTGTAGGCTGAACAAGGACTTTTAACCACTGAGTAATCTGTAGCCCCAGTATAACTTTCATTTATTTGTTTGTTTCTCAAGGGAGTGTCTTGCTCTAGCCTAGGCTGACCTGGAATTGACTATGTAGTCTCAGGGTGGCCTTGAATTCACAACAATCCTCCTACCTCCTTCTCCTGAGTCCTGGGATTAAAGGTGTACACCAACATGCCTCTCTCCAATCTAGCTTTCTTGAGAGTGTGATTGGGGGTGCTAGCTGGGGAATAAAGCTACTCATATACTCTTTACTGAACAATGTTCCTCCTCTATTCTGGGAAGGTTGTCCTCTTCAACAGAGTGGGAAGCTTTGAGAGAGACACACATGGAGCAGTGAAGGAGGAAGATGACACCCGCCTTGCCATCCAGATCATCTGAATCAACCCTGATGATAATGGGGCGAGAGATGACACAGCCAGAACACCCTCACAGCCCCCAATCTATCTTTCTTTAGGACCTAGTCTAGAGTATGGAGCAGAATCAGTGGTTCTAGACCACAGCTGCCTAATGAGATCATCTTGGAAACTTGAAAGTGAATCCCTAGAGATTGTGCAATAATCAAGCAAAGGGTGAAAGTGGAGTAGAAAGATTGCTTTTAAGTTCCCTAGCACGTCTTGTTTGTTTCCAGGTTGAAACCACTTGTTTTGAAAAGATTTGAAGCATATTTTATCAACCATTAATTGCATTATCCTGGCCAAATTTCCTCATATTTTAAAAGCAAGACTAACAATGCTTCCATAGATTATGGTTCTCTGGTTGAGGTTGTCACATCTTTCCTATTTATAACCCCATCACTGCCTAAAACTTTCTGTGTAACTACTCACCTTACCTAAGCCTTAAATTTCCCTTTCATAAAACAGGAATTGGTCTTCAACAGATAAGGTAAACATGATGATTAGATGAGATAATGTGTGAAATTCAGGCAGTCCTATCATTGGTGTGTATGAGCTAAGCAGGCTGAAGACATTTGGTATACTTGTAGGAAAAGATGTGGCCCAGGGTGGACTGTAGATAAACTCCAGTTCTTTCCTCTCTATTCCTTCCATCTATCACTACACTCCATCCCAATCTCTACTCTGGTAAGTTTGGCCTTTGGTAATCATTAACCAAATCTTCCTGAAGGAGACCAAGGTATCCAAGTATAATCTTTAAGTTCTGTTTCTCTCTGAAAGATGGTGAATTAAAGATGTCATGGTGTGTGCACCTGGTTGGCAGGGAATATAGTGGCATAGTTTAAAAATAATTGAGATTCTGACTTTGGCAAACAAAACGTTCAAGCATTGGAATATACCAGGTGCCTCATTTGTGTTCAGGTACATTTATAAAAACTTGTTTCTCTGAGAGTGATCCCCAAGCAACATAAGGCTCTCTAGATCCTTATAGGAAAGCATAATATGAGACTTTACTTTATACCTACTATAGCAGAATGTGTTTTCAGTTAATATGCCTAAGTGATTTGGATGCCTATGACAGCATGAAGACTTTGGAGATGATAAATGAAGGCCCCATGCAGCTAAGCTTCAAAGGTCTGAGTAGCATTTGCTCACTGTCACTCTTCCCATCCTGCCCCTCCATAGCACTGTCTCCCAAATCAGTTTCCACATTTCACATCACCAGGTCCAGGTCTTAGTTGGAGGCAACTTTAAACCCACATTGTGCATCAGTTTAGTTTAGTGTGAAGATCCAGATGGCTTGTCATGTCATGAACTGTGCCTTGAACTCTACATGCAATTTCCAGGTTTGACTTTCTGACCTCTAGACACATTGACTCTTCCCTATCAGGAACCTTGCCCCTCCCAGCTTTCGTCTTCTGCAAGTCTTGAAAAACAGCTCTGCTCATGGGAAGAAGGTGGGCAGTAGACAGGCCATGGAGAGAGGAAGGCAGGCTAGCAAGGAAGAATCTGAAGCCTTCGATGTTTTCAAGAACAGTTTGACCTTCAGTCTGGCTTCTCAGTGATTCAGGACTGTCTGGAGCAACTTGACTCAGAGGAGACAGAAGGAAGAGGCTGTAAACACTGAAGATTGCTCTGAATTTGATAAAGAGAACTCTACAAGAAGCTATAACCCTTTCAATTTTCTCTTCATGAGCTACCATTTTGGAATGGCTTTAAGTTCCAGCCTTCTTCCCTGAGTGCAATATCTTCTTGACCAAATGGGTCAGTTAAAAAATTCTCTGTGGGAGCCGGGCATGGTGGAGCACACCTTTAACCCCAGCACTCAGGAGGCAGAGGTAGGAGGATTGCCGTGAGTTCGACGCCACCCTGAGACTCCATAGTGAATTCCAGGTCAGCCTGGGCTAGAGTGAGACCCTGCCTCGAAAAACCAAAAAAAAAAAAAAAAAAAAAAATTCTCTGTGATATACAAACCACAATTACATAGGCAATGACCCCCAGGTAAAGCTGCATTGGACACAGATATTAAGAGGCTACTCACTGCTCAGCAGTAGCTAAAAACAAAACAAAACAATATCCTAGGCTTCCCTTGCTTGTTTTCCTGGTATTTGGGTTTGAGTGTACCTTGTTTGGCATCTGTATACATCCAGTCATTCTGCAAGCAAACTGCCTTCACTAATTATTAAATTTACCCCACAATGGCAATTTCATCACTTATTTTTATTTTACTGTAAGATGTCTGTACCTTCAGTGCACTCAGAAAAAGGTGCCCAGGAGGGTGATATGTTGCCTCCACAATTTTTTATCTGAAGGCACACATTGTTTGCATGTAAGGAAGCTCAATAATAGTTTGTTGTTTATTTTAGAACCTACAAAACCAATCTGGAGCTGAGAATAGTAGCTATTGGTTGGTTATATTCCATTAACATATAATTTTCATTGATATAATTTTGAATTTGAAGTAATATTTTATGGTACCCAAAGCCCATGCAAGAATGTATTTGTGGGCTGGAGATGTAGCTCAGTGGTAGAGTGCTTACTTAGTATGTTCAGGGCTCTGGGTTCAATTCCCAGCATGGCACAACAAGAGAAGTTGGAGGAAGGGAAGGAAGAGAAAAAGTAAGATGAAGAGGGAGAGGAAGAGAAAGTTGGCTAGAACAAATGAGTCTTTGACAAAGGCAGATTCTGGAAGAGGTAGTCTGTGGCCACTCACATTTGTAAGGTCAACCAATGTGGGGGTTGGCTTGACCCATTCTGTTTGATTAATTAACAACTCCCATCCTAATCACACTATCCTTCTTTGCAGTAATATTAGCATAATCACCAGATGGACAAATCCTGATACCTGATATGTAGCTATTGATCTTGTGAATGCTTTCTTCTCCATTCCTGTCCTTAAGGACCACCAGTAGCAATTTGCCTTTAGCTGGCAAGGTCAGCAGCACACCTTTACTCTTTTATCTCAAGGTTATATTAACTCTCCAGCCATGTGTCATAGCTTACTTTGCAGGGATCTTGATTGCTTGTCCCTTCTACAGAGTGTCATGTTGGTCCATTATAGTAATGACATAATGTTGATTGGATCAAATGAGCAGGAGGTGGCAACTACTCTGGAGTTGCTGCTATAGCATACGTGCATCAGGGGATGGGAAATAAATCCATCCAAAATTCCAGGACCTCCCACCTCAGTGAAATTTCTAGGAGTTCAGTGGTGTGGGGCATGCAGAGATATACCTTCTAAGGTGAAAGATAAGTTGTTGCACCTGGCCCCTCCTACCACTAAGAAAGAAGCACAACATTGAATGGGCCTATTTGGATTTTGGAGACCACACATTCCTCACTTGGGTGTCTTACTCCATCCCATATACCAAGTGACTCAGAAAGATACTACTTTTCAGTGGGGCCCAGAACAAGATAAGGCTCTTCAACAGGTCCAGGCTGCTGTGCAGGCTGCTCTTTCCCTTGGGCCATATGATCCAGCAGATCTGATGGTACTTGAGGTGTCAGTGGCAGATAGGGATGCTGTTTGGGCCTTTGGCAGGCCCCCATAGGTGAATCACAGGGGAGGCCCTTGAGATTTTGGAGCAAAGCCCTGCCATCACCTGCAGACAATTATTCTCCATTTGAGGGACAGCTCTTGGCCTGCTATCTTGCCTTAGTGAAAACTGAACATTTGACAATGGGCCATCAGTTTACTATGCTACCTGAGCTGCCCCTTATGAGCTGGGTGTTATCTGACCCACCAGGCCATAAAGTTGGATGTGCACAGCAGCAGTCCATCATCAAGTGGAAGTGGTATATATGTGATCTGGCTCAAGCAGGCCCTGAAGGTATGAGTAAGTTACATGAGGAAGTTGCCCAAATGCCTATAGTTGCTACTCCTGTAACAAGGCCTTCTGTCCCCAAGCATGCACCTACAGCATCATAGGGTATGTCCAATGATCAACTGACTGAGGAGGAGAGGACTAGGGCATGGTTTACAGATGGTTCAGCACGTTATGTTGGTGCCTCCCAGAAGTGGACAGCTGTAGCATTGCAGTCTCTTTCTGGGACAACTCTGAAGGACTGTGGTGAAGGGAAGTCTTCACCGTGGGCAGAACTTGGGGCAGTGCCCCTGGTTGTTCATTTTGCTTTGAAAGAAAAATGGCCAGATGTGCAGTTATACAGTGATTCATGGGCTGTAGCCAATGGTTTGGCTGGATGGTCCAGGACTTGGAAGGAGCAGAATTGAAAAATTTGTGAGAAGGACATTTGGGAAAGGTGTATGTGGATAGAACTCTCTGAATGGGCAAAGGATATAAAGATACTTGTATTCCATGTTAATGCTCATCAGAAAGTGACTTCATCAGAGGATGACTTTAATCACCAAGTAGATAAGCTGACCCATTCTGTGGATAGTGGTCAACCTCTTTCCTCAGCCACCCTTGTCATTGCCCAATGGGCACATGAACAAAGTGGCCATGGTGGCAGAGATGCAGGCTATGCAAGGGCCCAACAACATGGACTTCCACTAACTAATGCTGACCTGGCTATGGCTGCTGCTGAGTGTTAAATTTGCCAGCAACAGAGACCAACTCTGAGCCCCTGATATGGTAACATTCCTTGGGGTGACCAGCCAGCAACCTGGTGGCACCTTGACTACATTGGACCACTTCCATCATGGAAAGGGCAGAGTTTTGTCCTTACTGAAATAGACACTTATTCTGGGTATGCATTTGCCTTTCCTGCACATAGTACTTCTGCCAAAACCACCATCCCTGGGCTTACAGAATGCCTTATTCACCATCATGGCATTCCACACAGCATTGCTTTTGACCAAGGAACTTACTTCACAGCCAAGGAAGTAGGGCAGTGGGCTCATGATCATGGAATTCACTGGTCTTATCATGTGCCCCACCACCCTGAAGCAGCTGGCTTGATAGAACAGTGGAATGGCCTTTTAAAGAAACGGCTGCAGTGCCAACTAGGTGGCAATAGCTTGGAGGGCTGGGGGAGTATCCTCCAGCAGGCTGTATATGCTCTGAATCAGTGTCCTATATATGATACTGTTTCTCCTATAGCCTGGATTCATGGGTCCAGGAATCAAGGGGTGGAAATGGGAATGGTCCCACTTGCCATGACCCCAAGTGACCCATTAGCTAAAATTTTGCTTCCTGTTCCCACAACCTTACACTCTGCTGGCCTACAAGTCTTGGTTACAGAGGGGGGAGTGCTTTTGCCAGGAGACACTATGAACATTCCATTGAACTGGAAGCTAAGACTTCCCCTTAGTCACTTTGGGCTCCTAATGACTTGAGTGAGAAAGGAGTTACAGTGATAGCACAGATGATTGATCCAGATTACCAGGGCAACATTGGACTGTTCCTCTACAATGGAGGTAAGGAAGAGTATATGTGGAGTGCAGGAGATCCTTTAGGGCATCTCTTAGTGTTACCATACCCTGTTATCAAAGTCAATGGACGACTGCAACAGCCCAATAGAGGTAGTGTGATAAATGGCCCAGATTCTTCAAGAATGAAGGTATGGGTCACCCCTCCAGGTAAAGAACCAAGACCTGCTGATGTGCTTGCTGAAGGTGGAGGAAATACAAAATGGGTAGTAGAAGAAGGCAGTTACAAATACCAGTGAAGGCCACATGACCAGTTACAGAAACGAGGATTGTAATTGCAATGTTTCTGTCCTACCTTGATACAGAGTGTTCGTACATATCTATACCAATATTAAGATTATATCACTAGCTAACGAATTTATATTAGACCTATTATATTAGAGACTAAGCATTCCTCAAGGAACCTTGCTTTGTGCTGGAGGGAAGATAGGGAAGATTTTGCAGTTCTGGTTGTACATGGGATAGTTATACCATGTTAGGTGGAATTATGAGCTTGTTACTATTTTCATTTGGAAATTAAGTATGATGTAAGAAGATATGGCTTGGTGTCAAGTTGACAAGGGGTGGACTTGTGATGGTTAAGGTATTGTCAACTTGATCTGTTTAGTAATCCACAGAAATCCCTTTCAGGTGAATCTCTGAGGTTGCTTCCAGGAAGGATTAACTGAAGGAGGAAGTCCTTCCCCCAGAGTGAGTCCTTCCCCCACAGCAGGCAGCCCCTCTCAGAGGAGGACTTTATATAAGGAAGCTCTGGGTGAAAAGGGCCCCTTCCTTCTTCCCACTTGGCTGCTGGAGCTGCTTGCTGCCTTCCAGTGTTGATTGAAGACCAGTGTGGACTAAAGACCAGCACCAACTGAAGACTTGTGTGGATCAAAATCCAGCAGCTCAACAGGAACCCTCTGTGCCTTCAGTGCCTGATTGAGACTGCTGAGGATCTGTCCACTTGGACTGGGTTCCTTGATTCTCAGGCTTGCAACTGCTATTGGACTACTGTAAGCTAACCCAATAAATTTCCTTTTTAAAATACTTCATTCTAGCAGTTCTGTTCCTCTAGAGAACCCTGACTAATACACACACTTTCTTTCTTTCCAGTAATATTCACATAATTGCCAGCTGGACAAATCCTTCTTCATCCAACTCTTGCTAAAATATTTTCTAAACTATCAATAGTAATTTTTTATTGTATCATGAAAACATTTTAGTGAGCTTCAAAAAATAGATCAGAATTCCTCATGGGAAGAAAGAATTTTACTTTATAAAATTTTTATTTCAGTCACATGTGTGTGTATATATAATTATGTGGTAATGAAGATTGTATTGCATATTGTGGGTTGCAATAAAATCTATGAATGGGTATAATATGAATTCCCTTCTGAAATGATCCCATAATCAAGAGATTAAAGATCTCCATTTTTTAGAAGCCAAAATCTTTAGGGTGCTGTTAAACTAATATCTAATGCCAGGACCAAGGGCTACATCTGAATGCCACAGTTAAATGTGCTGACCATAATCTAGTTATCTAAGTCTTCAATTCTCAAAGTGGACTCAATACCCTCAGCATACCTCAGAACTTGTTTAAAATGCAACTTCTTAGGTTGTACCCCAGACCTACTGAATCCTGACTGGGGGTGAGATCCAACATTCTATGGTTTGAATAGCCCTCCTCCTGATGAATCTGATACATGCTAATATTTGAGGGCCACTGGGTTGCAACTATGTGTAAACCAAGCCTTAGTATGGACTTCACTTCTGCTTATTAAAACAGGGCCTTGTCCTTCCAAGAATGTCACCCCAAGTATCTTTGTTGGTCCTCAAAGCATTTCTTCACATGACTGTGTTTACTTATTTTCAAGTGAAATCAGTGTTGACCCTCTTCTGCCCAAGCTCACTCTCCTCCTTGGTTCCACTCAGGGAGGCTGGCCTCTGAGCTTGCCTTTGTTTAGCCTTGCTGTCCTTGTGGAACCTTGGGGATCCCAAAGTGAGGGAACACAGTGCAGTGAGAGCAGACACTTGCTTTATGCTGGACTTTATAAACTCATACCAAGGTTTTGTTTAGGAAAACATTGCAGCCTGCTAAATTTATGGAGTTGTTTTTCGTACCCATTCTGTGCATCAGAGATTCTTGTGATTTTAAGTCTATTTTTATCCATGTTTCAAGTCTTAACCAGATATAGCTTATTTAAATATATTCGAATCTCTTAAGAGAACTTAATAAGATACCTTAGACAAAGCAATTAATAAGCATATGACGCAAAATAAGAAACGGAGTTTTCTCTAGTAATATAAAGACCCTAGGCTGTTAGTTTAATAAGACCCAAAGAATCTTCCTTAAGCACCAGTGTTTGATGCCATGAGCCTGAGTTCAGAGGGCCTAGACCCATGTGCTTATGTAAGGTTTTCAGTATGGAGGAACTAAGAATTTTCCGGTGTTTCAGTGGCTTCATGACTCAAGGGAAAGGCATAGAATACTAGACCCTTTAAGCTAAAGTTTCTTTCATCACACCCTATAAGTACCACATACCCATATCCATACTAAATCCCTATTCTCTCTTTCCCTCTCTCCTTTCTCTCCTTCCTTTTCAAACAAGTATCTTGCCCCCATGAGTTGTTCTCATCTTGTTTCTCAGCCTGATTCTGTTTGGTGATGAAGCAGACATGTCCTTTCCATGACATCTACCTGTAGGAAAAATGTAAATTATAGTTAGAAAAAAGCTAAAGAGTCTATTTGCATGGAAAAACATTAAAAGTTTTGAGAAAATGACTCATCCAGATCATGTTACAAGAGAATTTTTAAGCTTTCAAAGAGTAGATGTTTCTCTCTATATAAATTATTCTGTAACCTGGGGAGACAAAATTTCCCAAATGATTTTACAAAGTTAAAATATTCTAGAAAAGGAAGCAAGAAAAAACAATGGCAACAAAACATAATGTACCAATTGTTCTTATGATGACTGAAAAAAAACCTACAAAATTCAATGTAAGCAAATAAAATCCAGCGGTATATTAAAATAACACATGACAATGAGCACTTTAATTGAAGGATAGTTTTTACAGTACAAATGTTTACTGTTTCATTTATGTGTGTGTATATGTGCTCACACTTATGTGCAGGTGCGCATGCATCTGTGTGAAGTCAGCAAACATCACCTTTTATGAGACAGGGTTTCCCACTGACCAAATTTGGCTATACTTGCTGGTCAGTGAGCCCCAGGGATCTACTTGCCTTTGCTGGCTTATTTTATGTGGATTTGGAAAACTGAATTCAGTTTCTCATACTTTCAAGCCAGTGTTTTACTGGCTCATATTGTCTGATTTTCATAGAATAGAGCATGCATAGTGAAGATATTATGAAGTATATATGATAAAGAAAGAAATTCTATATGAACCTGTTATAAGTCTTTTGGTAGGCTGTTGAATTTGATTTGCTAGTACATTGTTGACAATTTTTGTGTCAAGATAGGTTGCAAACATACTTAAATTTAATTCCTCTTATTATTTTCTCACAAAATGAGTTTGGTAGTATTCCTTCCTCTTCAGTTATTTAGAAGTTGTTGAGGAGGATTATTAATTAATTCTTCTTTACATATTTATGCAAAATTCACAGACAAAGCCATCTCTTCTGGGATTGTTTTGTTGGAAAATTTTTGATTATTCATTTAATCTCTTTTCATTCTTTAGGTCTGTTGGATTTTCTATTTCTTTATGATTCAATTTGGTAGGGTACATTCCTAGGAATTTATACATTTCATCTGGGTAATCCAATTTGTTGGTTATCCATTTAGTTGTATTCTCTTATAATGATTTTATTACAGTAAAATTTATAGTAATGTCTGTTATGTTGCTTCTCATTTTCGTTATTTGAATCTTTTCTTCTTTT
Source organism: Dipus sagitta (assembly GCA_036346955.1). Taxonomy (NCBI): domain Eukaryota; kingdom Metazoa; phylum Chordata; class Mammalia; order Rodentia; family Dipodidae; genus Dipus; species Dipus sagitta. The sequence continues at coordinate 56,576,761 of CM070770.1, read as the reverse complement.
CTTCTTACCAATCTAGCTAATTGTCAAATTTGTTGCTGGTTTTGAAGAACCAAATTTTTCTAATCTTTATGTCTTCTTTAATCTTTATCCTTTTTTTCTTTCCTAGATTTGGGTTCTCCTTGTCTTAATGCTGTGGTTTCTTAAAGTGTAAGTCTAGCTTGCTGATTTTATGTCTTTGTTCTTCTACAGTGCTGGCGTTTTAGTTGTACACATCCCTCTTGTCTTTTTTCTTGCTGCATTTTTCAAGTGCTGGATTTCTTTGATTCCATCAGAAGATATGTTCTACTTTTTTCCTCATGACTTATAATTTGTTTTACTGAACCAAAGTTTGCTTTAGTTCCCCTGTGTATTAGTGATTTTTTTCTGTATCTTTTGGTATGCGTACCTCTATGCTGGGTTCATGCTTCCTCTTCTGTAGTTCATCCTCTAAGAGTTCACTCACAGAGAAAAACTATTTTTTTATATTTTTATGGGTTTAAAAATACTCTCATTTCATCTCGTTCCTTAAATAGCAATTTTACAAGATATAGTGGTCCCTGTCTTAGAATGTTTACCATATTTTGCTGCTGCCTTCATCTTCCGGTGTTGTGGTAGGCAGAATAATGGCCTCCATAATAGTCACATTCTAAATCTTGGGACCATTGAGTATATTACCTCAAATGGCCAAAGGAACTCTACAGATGTAATGAGCTTAAAGGCCTTGAGACAGGAAAATTATCCTGTATTACTTGAGTATATCCAATAATCACAAGGGTAATAATAAGAGATAGGTGGGAAGACCAAGGCAAGTGGAATAGATGGAGATAGGAGTGACATAGCCCAAGGATGACTTTCCTCTAAGATTTATTTCCAAAAGGGTCTGGTTGTGCTAACAACTTGATTTCAGTCCTCTGAGACTCATTTTGTACTTCTGACCTCTAGAATTGTAGAATAAAGGTGGTGTCTTTTATTTAATCATCAAATTTGTGGTCATGCATTACAGCAGCAATAGGAAATGAATGTAATCTGCTAAGCAACTGTGAACCTGTTGATTCTTTCATTATTTAAAATGTTACATTTATTTATTTATTTATTTATTTACACATGTGTGTATGAGTGGGAGAAAGTCAGGGCCTCAAGCCACTGAAGATGAACACCAGATGTTTGTACCACTGTTTTGCATCTGGTTTTAAGTAGGTTGCTTGGGGCTTGGAACCAGATTGATGGGTTTTCAAGTAAGAGCATTTAACTGCTGAGTCACCTTCCCACCCCCCACCATCTTCTTTTACTTTGACTGTCTTCTCAGCACTCCCAATTTTTTCCTTAGTATCCAAAATTATTACCTTGGTGTCTAAGCGTAGTTATCTTTCTTATCTTTCAGACCTGAGATTTTGGCCTTCCTAACTGATGTCTGATCATCACTGAGGCATTGTCACCTGCAGAATCATCTGATATCATTTCTCCCCAATCTGTATATTATTTCCTTGTGGATACCTAATAATATTTGGAGGCCGTTTCCACTCCATCTTTTATGTGTCTTTGTGATGGTTTCAATTCAGTGACCCCCCTATAAACCCATTTGTTTTGAATGCTTGGTCCCCAGCTGATGACAATCCTGAGGTGGAGCCATACCAGAGGAGGAGTGTTGTTGGGAGTGGGATTAGCGGTGTTACAGCTTTGGCCCGAGCTCAGCTCACTCTCCTGCTGCTGTTTTCTGTCTGCTGTGGAAGAAATGAGGCTCACCTTCTACCCTACCATCTTTCCCCTGTCATCATGGCACTTTCCATCTAGACTGTAAGCCAAAATAACAAAATTTCCTCCTATCAACTCTTTTTGGTCAGATGTGTTGTCCCAGCAAAGAAAAGGTAACTACAATAATGTTAATCCCTCTTTCATAGTTTCCATCTGTTTCTATGTGTTATGGATTCTAATTTCTCAGATTTATTTTCCATCATGTATTCAACAGGCTCTTTTATTTGTTTAAAATAAAATATCTTATTTTTATAGTTTGTGTTCAGTTGTTCCATTACCTAGTGGTTCCAATCTTTGTAGATCTGATAGTATGCTGTGATGTTTCTCTTGACTTGTGCCATGGGGTTAGTTTTCTCTTGTGATCAGAGAGGTTTTGAGCTTTTGTGCCTTTGAGTTTATTTGTTTTGTGAACTTGTGGTCAGAGATTTTAATGAGAGGTGACTCATTTTAACCCTTCTCTCTGTTCTACTTGGAGTCAATGCAGAGACTGCTCTCTGCTACCTGCTTCTGCAAGACAGATTTGTTTCCTAGATCACCTGCTGAGAAGAAAACACATGGATATAAGAACAGTGATTCATCATACTTCCAAAATGGTTTAGTCCTGTGATAGTTTGAACAGATGTCCCCCAATAGATTCAGTAGTTTTATTAAAGCTTTTTCAATTTCCAGCTACCTGGCTGGAGGAAGCGTTGCTCAGGGCAGACCTGAATTCCAGTCTAAGATATGCAAAGTGATGGAGCTTTGCCTACAGTCCTGAAGTGTGCCTGCTTATGTGTATTGATGTAACTGTAGGGTTTATTTTTTTTCCTGTTGCTTTTGGTGGTGGCTTTTCTCTCTGCATGGACCTGCAAAGGTGGGTCAACTTATTCTGCCATTATGAACTTCCCCTCTATCTGTAAGCTTCATTAAATTACTTTCTCCCATAACTGTACCTACTTTGGAAGTTCATCCCAGCAGTGTGAAACTGATGACTACAGAATTGGTCCTGAGAGTGGGGTTGCTGAGATAAATATGACTTTGTGGATTTTGGTTTTTTGGGCATGTGGACTTGGTACTCACAACTGAAGATGCCTTCTGGAGCAGTCATCCAAGTATCATGAGCTATTCTGATGAGGGTTTGAAAATTCTAAGTGCAGGAGAATTGCATTTGGAGACTTGGCTTATGAACTTTCTAAGGGGAAGGAAAGACTGCTGAGAACTTTATTGCAACTGGCTACTGGCGTAAGCCCTGGCTACATTTTTCTGTTCATGCCCAGAGAGTTGATTGAGGTTAAATTTGTAATGGAATGATATGCATTGCTAAAGTTATGGGACTGAGAGTTTTAAGATTGTAAGTTGGAAAACCTCAAGCAAGTTTAAAATTAACTGGCACAGAGACTGATTTTAGGCTACTGAAGCTGCTATTGCAAACACATTACCAATCTTAAGGAAGATGACCCAAATGCTTCACATTAAAACAAGAGGATGCCTGAGGAACGGCTGAATGATAAAAATGCAAACTCTTTTTGCAAGGAAATCAGAAAAGAAGGAACCTGCTCTTCAAGATCATGATTTATTTCATCTGAATTAATACTATGGCTGTGGGCTGGAGATCTGGCTTAGCAGTTAAGGTGCTTGCCTGCAAAGTCAAAGGACCCAGGTTTGCCTCCCCAGGGCCCACATAAGCCAGATGCACAAGGCGACAAATGCATCTAGAGTTCATTTGCAGTGGCTGGAGGTCCTGGTGTGCTCATTCTCTCTCTTTCCCTCTTTCTTTCCCAAATAAATAAATAAATAATAAAGACAACAAACAATATGGCTGTGTCCTGCACACCTGGTATTGGTTTTTGAAGCATGAAAAATGGATCGAGTGGGTAAAATGCACATGGTTCAAGGAACCCCTGCTGAGATGGAGCATAATATGTGCCATGATGATCCTGATAGGCTGGCAAAGCCATTGGAAGTTGGACCATGGTTTGCATGTAGACACAAAGGTGTTTTGAATATACTAGGGCTGTGCAAGGGCTACCATGGAGCACCATTGTCCTGGGATGAAAGTTTTCCCTAACTATTCAGCCTAGCTGTAGAGGTGGAATTGGAAAATCTGGAGACTGTCAGACTCTGATCATGATATTGGACTTGAACTGCAGATGTTTGATGTTTGCTTGATGGTTATTAAGTTTGCATTGCTCCAGTCTCACCTTCCTATACCTTATAGCAGTTGAATATGTTTACTCTGTGCCTTTAGATGTTGAAGGTATATTACTTCATTTGATTTTACAGGACTCAAACCTAAGAGACTATAATAAATCTCAGATGAGATTTGGGACTTTAGCACTATCTTAAGTTGGTAAAGACTATCAGGACCTTTAAAGTTGTACAAAATACAATTAACAATGTAGATAGTTATGAATCTATTGGGGGCCAGGGACAGAATGTGGTAGTTTGAATGGATGTCCCCCAATAGATTCAGGAGTTTTATAAGAGCTTCTTTGATTTCCAGCTAACTGGCTGGAGGAGGTGTCACTGGGGCAGATCTGAATTCTAGTCTAAGATATGCAAGGTGCTAGAGCTTTGCCTGGAGTCCCTGAAGTGTGCTAGCTTGTGTGTGCTGGTGCAGCTGCCGGTTTTTTCTGTTGCCTTTCCTAGTGGCTTTTCTCTCTGTGTGGGCTTGTGAACGTGGTCCAGCTTCTTCTGCCATTACGGAATTTCCCCTCTATCTGTAAGCTTCATTAAATTCCTTCCTCCCATAACTGTATCTGGTTTGGAACTTCATCCCAGCAGTGTGAGGCTGACTACTATAAGGCCCAAGCCTTGCATCTCTGCTCAGTCTATTAGAATCCAGGACCTCAGCCTCCAGGGCAAAAAACAAACTCTAGTTAATTTGCTTACTGGTCACTATCTGCCACTTCTTGTTCTTTCTTATGTCTGAGGACCTCTTTTACTACTTTTCTATTCATGTATGATTATTGTATAAGAAAAAGGCCTATATTTTCTGTACTGTCTTAAGGCATGGAGTCTTTGAAAATTAGGTACACCATATTTATTATATTATTGTAAAACTTCTTATGTTTTTATTTACATCGTCCCAATATTTAGTTGCAAATAGTAAACAAGTAGTTATCTCATGGATCCTGTGAGTTAGGAAGTTGTGTGGCTATACCTTAAAAGGCTACACACAAGACATATGCTGGCTTTGGTCATACTAAATGATCTGTTAGGGAAAGAATGTTCTTCTAAGCTCACATACATCATTCTCCAACTTATGAGAGGGAAGGGTTTACTTCAGTCTTACAGATTCAGAAGTTCTATCATGGCAGAAGAAGCTGGCCCAATTCCATAGATCCATAGCAGACAGAGAGAGAGAAAAAAATAACACCAACAAGCACTTACAGCCAGAGATCAAAACTGGCTCTGAACACACCTTAGGGCTGGACTTAAGATTTGTCCCACAGTGACATACCCTTAAGCAGGCTGCTGGAGATTTAAGTTGAAAACTCATTTAAAAATATCTCAGGCAAGCCAGACCTTTAATCTCAGTACTTGACAGGCAGAGATAAAAGGATCACCATGAGTTGGAGACCAACCTGGGGATACAAAGTGAGCTCCAAGTAAGGCTGAGCTGGAGTGAGACTGTCTCAGAAACAAACACCCCCCTCAAATACCTCAGGCTAGGGACATACATTCATATTCAAACCACCATACATGAGTATCTCAACAGGACCACTCATAATATGGCAACTTGCTTCTCTAGAGTGAGGGCTCTGAGAGCAGAAAATCCAGAGCTTAGCAACATGGGAGCTACATCTCTCTGCATCCTCCTTTAAGAATTGACTTACCATGACTGGTGCCATCTAGCTCTTTTAACCCATGGCTGGGATTGTACATTGTGTGAATTCTAGGAAAAAAGACTCCTGAGAACCACTTCAATATCTCTAGCCTTAGCTCTATACATCCTTTTTAAAATGAATATCAGAGTACAAAAAAAAATTAAGAAAATGGGGAGGTAGCTGGGCGTGGTGGCGCACGACTTTAAACCCAGCACTTGGGAGGCAGAGATAGGAGGATTGTTGTGAGTTTGAGGCCACCCTGAGACTACACAGTTAAGTCCAGATCAGCCTGGACCAGAGTGAGACCCTACCTCAAAAAAAAAAAAAAACAAAAAGAACAACAACAACAAAAAAATAAAATAAAATGGGGAGGCATGTTTTCTTCAAAGCAGAAAATTAAATTGCTAATACAATAAAATTATATAATTGTTATAATTAAAGAAATACTATTCTTAAAAATGATGTGGAACAATATTTATTAGATAGACAAAATATTATTAATGTCATGGAGAAAGAAACTAGTACTAATGCCAGTGGGTGTAAAAATTAATATATACTTTATAGTCTTATTTGGCTATCTTTCTTAATACCTTTAAAATTATATGCTGTATTCAGTCATACTAAAGAATCAGTTAGGGAAAGAATGTATTAAAAATGCTTGTCTAAAAATTTCATATTGAAGAACTTATCCAAAGGACACATTATAAAAGCATTAAAATAGTAGATATTCACTTTTATAGCAAAATTTTAAATAAATCTCTAAAAACATGATTGGTAAATAATTATTTTACATGACCATAAAAGAACACTATGCCTGTATTAAAAATAATATTACAGGTCTGGAGAGATGGCTTAGCGGTTAAGCGCTTGCCTGTGAAGCCTAAGGACCCCGGTTTGAGGCTCGATTTCCCAGGACCCACGTTAGCCAGATGCACAAGGGGCACATGCGTCTGGAGTTCATTTGCAGTGTCTGGAAGCCTGGTGTGCCCATTCTCTCTCTCTCTATCTGCCTCTTTCTCTGTCTGTTGCTCTCAAATAAATAAATAAATAAAAATAAACAAAAACATTAAAAATAATATTACAACTATGCATATACTGCTATTCAAAGATGTATCCAACATATTACTATGTATGTAGGCAAAATGGTATATGCCTCACATTTAATTTTATTACATATAATGTTTAAATATATGTATATGAGAGAAAAACAGAAGACTATAGCTCACAATGCCAATAAGGTCATCTTGGTAATGGAATTGTAAATTTTTATTTCCATCTTATCTGTTGTAGTATAATTTTAAGTAAAGGATTCTTTGTAAAATAAAAACAAAAATAATATAATCCAAGGAAACTCCTATAAGCAGATATGACTTCTTAAATTATTATTGCTTTTAAGTAAAATTTCAAATACATAAATGCATGTATATATATGATATATACTCATCACTACATTGATAAGTATGTAAAGCCAGAATTTAGTATGCATTCAGGCAGTATTTTTTGCCATTAAAAAAGTCTGATTTTGACCCATAGGTAATTATGTGGTTAATATCATTATTACATTGAAGCCACATTTCCAAACTAATAAAAGAAATTGTCAAATATTTTATAATGCATCAATGTATAAATGTTTCCATTACCCATTCATTTAGTCATCAAAATCCTGTGAAATGGGTATCACATCATCCATTTACAAATTTGGAAATGAAGGCTCAAAAGCTTGCTTGGGATGTAATTATTGACAACTGGAAGAGTTGACTGCATGAATTTTGCACAGCTGACTCCAGCTGCTTCCCTGCCCTCAAGGCTTTAGTGTCTCTCCTCCATGCTGAAGCTCTCTGCTCAGAGCAGGGGGCAGAATGATGAAGGAAAGTCACTCTACTTTTGAGAAGTTTGAATTAAGACCCATAGATCCTCTTGTCTCCTAGAAGTGGTATTGCCAAGTGATGCTTGGTACAAACTCTCCTCTGAAATAGACACACCCAGGTGGTTGTATCCCTCCCTCACCATTGGGTCCTGAGCAACATTCATGTAATGAATTCTATAGCTACATTCTCCATCTTCCCAGTGTCTCAGGTGTGTAGAGTCTCCAGGCTCAACAATTGCTTAGTTTTGAATGCCCTGCAAAGTTAAAAAGCTCTTTCTTTGCACTAATAATTGGAGCCGAGGATCTATGAGGCCCAACAGTTTACTGAGGAGTAGTAGAGGAAGATGCAAAATGGTTCTCATAGGAAAATGCATAATGTGCCCTCACAGCGCTATTCTTGAGTGCAATAAGGAGCTGGAAATGGCATCTGAAACCCTCTGCAGGGCAATCTTAGAAATTTGAATTAGAACCATTGAATTTAGTTATTGCTTTAATTTCTATTTGTTTTTCACTTTTAATATCTCTGCCCTTTTATGTATTAATAAAGAGTTCTGTTTCCATAGTTGTATTGTGCAACATTCCTTATCTACTTATCTTTTGAAAACATCCTAGCTCTGCTTTAAGAAACAACAGTGTCATTTTCCATTTCTGTAAGAAATAAAAATATGGAAATTCACGTATCCTACTTTAAATAATGTGTTCTGCATTATAATTACATTAACTTTGAATTTGGTTAATATACTAATTTTTCTCAGCACAGTTTATTTATATTTTAACCTCTATCTTGAGGCAATGATGATACTACAAATAATGAATGTCTCATAGCTGTGTGTTTATTTTAACTGACATCCACAGAAGGGATCAGTCAACTCATAAGGTGCCTGCAGCATTAAGAAAAGGGACATGGAATAGAATTCAGGTGATTTAGTGGGAATAAAGAGAGGCTGTTCTCACCATCATTGTGTGCCTCTGAGAAGTCACCGGGCTAAGTCACTCGGGCTCCATCAGGCAGTTACAGTAATAGTTCCTCAGTTGTTGTAATCCAACAGGTTAATTAATATAATGATACCAGCTCATCATTTATTGAAAATTTATGGTATCTACTGGTGTTCTTAATGTTTTAGATCTGTATTTCACTTAACTGCCACAGATATTATTATTATCATTTGCTGCACTTTTAGTCACTGTGTCTAAATCCCTGAGAGAAACAAAGACGAAGATTTATTTGGGCTCACAGATTCTGAGGGTTCAGTCTATGATTGGTTGCAGGACATGGAGAGGGAGAAGATCATGGTAGAAGGTCATGGAGGAACAAGGATGCTTACCTCACATCATCCAGGAGGCAAATAGAAGAAAACATGCAAGTGGGCACCCACCTCTTTTATTCCTACTGTGCCCTAAGCCTGTTGGATGATGCAACTCGGATTTGGGGTGCATGTTGGTTACTTTTCTCATTGCTATGACAGAAAACTCAGCAGAAACAGCTTAGGGGAGGAATTCTGGCTCATGGTTCAGGGAATACAGTCCACAATGGCAGGAAAGGCATGGTGACAGGAGCAGATCATGATGTGGCTAACAGAAAGCATGAGATAGAAGGCTTGTTAAATCACATGGGCAGTCAAGGCTGGAAAGGACCAGTATTATAATCTATAATGTCTACCCACCACTGACCCATTTTCCACAAGTATGACCTACATCCTAAAAGTTCCATAACTTTCACAAACAGCATCATTAGCTATAGGAACCAAGTGTTCACGCACATGAGTCTATGAGGGTGTTAGTTCACATTCAAATCATAACTGTGTCTTCTCCCCTTAGTTAACCATCTCAAGGGACTTCTTCACAGATCTAAGCAAGTGAACTTTACTAACCCCCTAGGTGTATCAGCAGCCAGTCAAGATGATAATCATGCTCAACCACCACAATCATTATTTCCTACTAACAGATCAAAAAATCAAGTTTCAGAAAAGATTTAATAACATGTTCAAGCTTGCATAGGTGATCACAAAGCCAAGATTCAAACCACACAGTGTGACTGCAATGGTCATGCTCTAAACCCTGGGTTGCTTTGCCTTTCAAATAAAGCCCTTGTCTCAATTCTGCAGCATATGGTGAACAGTGAAAAGCAGTTCTCGTGATTTATTAAAAACCACCTTTACAAGGCTGTCTTTACATATACACAGCTTCATAGCCAAAAGGGAAAGAGAGAACAGTGCTGGGTAAAAAGGAGAGACCAAGAAATGCATCATGGAGTGGTCCTGGGGGATTTGAGATATTCCAGGGATGTGAAAGCTTTGAGGCCAGTAAGGACCTCAATAGATCCAATCCTCAAATTCCAGATATTAACAAAATATTCCATCTCTCCTGGAATCACCACTGTAATTATCATTCCATACTAGAAATGTCCTCTACTAGGAGTAGATATACTTTGGTGCTGAGAGGGTAGAGTCCATAGAGAGGCTATTGAAGAGGTGGAGAGAAGACAAGTTGAGTACCATGGTTAAAACAAGAGCATTGCAGTCCAGCAGACTTAGATTTTATCTCCAGCTCTGCCACATACACTGTCACGACACTGATACTTCCAAGCTGTTGTTTACTTGCCAATATAGTCCACAGGTATAGCAACAGTTCTTACTTCATATAACTATGAAGATTAAAGGAATATTTCATACAAATCACTTAATGATGTGGCTCCTCATAATGAGAACTCATAAATGCTAACTTGTGCTATAGTTATTAATATTGTTCACAAAATAAAGACTATGCAGTAAGAACTACATAGTGTCTATGTGTAATGGGACATAGCAAGTGCCCATCATCAGAATTCAAAAGAGTATAAGGAATACAATTATGAACTAGTCATTGAATCTGTGCTGTGCTTTCCATTTATCTTTGAGGTATAGAAAAGTCATATCTTTGGAATGGAGGGCATGACCTGTCCAGGCCTGAGCTATGCTAGGACATAACAAAGTTGTTTATAAACCCTGTTAGAAATGTTTTTGTAAAATTACTAGCTCTTCTTAATATGAGCTAAAGTCTTTCTTCCTTTTTTTACTGCTACTAATTTGTCTCATGAATTGAGGATGGCAAATAGTAGACTTTGAAAATGAATAAGAATACAAAGTTGGCAAACCCGTAGCCTACCTCCCTACTTTAAAATGTATTTTAGCTATACTAAAATATGAAATCTAGAATTCTAGGACCTTTCATTGCCACAATAATGTCTAATATGCTTCCTAAATCCAAAAGCTGAGAGTACAGAATGTATAGCCTGGTTTATGATGGATCAGAAAGTCAATTTGGGGACATCAGGCCAGTGCTGAACCTTAACAGAGTAACTGAAGAGGAAGGGAGCAAAGGGGAGTATACGCAAGTACAAACAGAAGAGCTGGACATATACAGGTGGCTCCCCTATGTCCATAACCTAACCCAGATGTAATTATGTTAGGAAAATTAAGATGAGATTATATTGGATTATCCAAGTGGGCCCTAAATCTACACTCAGGATTCCTTATAAAAGACAGAAAAGACAAAAAGATACAGGTACTAAAGGAAGCAGTGTGACTGGCCAATTAACTGAGAGCCACCAACCCCATTCTGAGGCCTTCAGAGGTAAGCACATTTTTCTGCTGAATATCTTGGTTTTGAACTTCTAGTTTTCTCAATTGTGAGAGCATAAACTATCGTTTTAAACCACCTACTTGGTGGTAATTACTTATCACAGCCACAGGAAGCAAATATAGTGAGTAATATGGGCTTTGCCTTTCATGGGAATTAGAGAAAGACAAGTACAAAAATAGTGATAAGAGTGAAGAGGCATAGCGTAGGCGAAGATATTGGCACCGTGTGACTCCTGACATGTCATGAACAATCTGCGTTGGTTGGGGTTCCAGGAAGCCTTCCCTGCAGTTGCATGGGAGTGGACAGCGCCCTCTACCTTTCTGCCCTTGCACTGTTGCAAGCCTTAGGAGGCACTGTTCTGTTTCCTAAGCCTCTGCTCCTTTCACTGGAAGGTGAAGAGGTTGTAGCTGCCTGGGCTCTAGTAGTGATGAATAACAAGCCAGATACCAGACACTGAAAACTCTGCCAAGGAAGTGTGGGAGAGCCTCTAAGGGCCCCAGCACCCAGGACTGCCTATCAGAGGTAAAACCCGCCGCATACCACTGCAACAAAACATGATGACTTTGTAACACACTGTTAATTTGGACAGCTCTTGGCATTTATGAGATTAAATCAACAGTCAAATAATCTCAATTTAAATTTCAGGGAGTTTATCAACTCAAGCCATGAAACACACACACACACACACACACACACACACACACACACACTTGTATAAAGGTAAATTCCATTAGTTAAGACGGGTGTGCATATGTAAAGGCAAAATTGGGGCCTCTACATGTCAGTTTTACATTTCTCAGCACTGCAATTTTTCTCCTTTTAACGCTTTTTTAAAGATGCATGTGAACACTACAGAAGTAGACAGGAAGCTTGGGAATATGAATACATGTAAATACCAAGTCAGACTTTTCTTAAGGATGTCATTTATTCTAAAATGTGCAAGAATTACTTCAAAGCCATTAGTGTCTGGCATTCTCCAAAGGTAGAGACACATTTTAAAAAAACACTCTTCCTTATCAGACTTTAATAATGTTAAAGAAATATCTTTTTTTTTCAGTAAGAAACAAAAAAATATTGCTTTTGACCTGACAAGCTGCAGCACCTGTCTGTAAGCTTTTCATCAGGATGGCAAACACTGCAGCCACAGCTGCTCAGCCATCGGGAGTAACTCTGATTAGAAATTTCCAGGAAAAATTTGTGTTGCTGACTGGAGAGCTATATAGGTCCTATATTTGGGGATAAGTCAAGCTTCCAGAGCATTTATTTGATTTCTGATTATTGTAGATTTTGACATTTTTCTGTTACAGTTCCTCAGCAGTCCTAAACAGGAGAATCAAAGGAAAACTCCCCCCTTTGCTACTTCTACCTACCCTTGAATTATGTGCTGAACATCTATGCATTGTAGTAATTGTAGTACATTCTAGAGGGCCCCGTGGCTGGGCATGGTGGCTCACATCTTTAATGCCAGCACTTATGAGGGAGAGGTAGGAGGGGTAGGAGGATTGCTGTGAGTTCGAAGTCAGCCTGGAACTACATAGTGAGTTCTAGATCAGCCTGGGCTACAATGAAACCCAACTTTGAAAAAACTTTTTTTTTTTTAAAGCTCTGTTTATGACCTTTCTCCCCAACAGTGTGAACAGTGAATGTTGAGGGCCCCATGGATGACTTAAACTGAGGATACACTATAAAATCCAAAGTGTCCAATATCAAAGCTTTTTAGTGAATCATGAAAACTTCCAGGCCTTAAGAGCAAAGTTCTCTCCACAAAGGAATGACATAAAATGAGCCAGGCAGTCATGGGGACTCCTGGTTGCATTTCATTCCTGGTATTTTTCACAAGATTTCCTTCTCAAATAATTCAAAGAAAGTTGACATGTGCTGAACTGAGGACTTACTTTGCAAAGACAATAAGAGCAGATTGTGTTCTGTGTTTACAGCATTGCTATCCACACACTCTCTGAGAAACTATACGGCAGTTTGATCACAATTGTTGCTTTTGGTGGACCAGAAGAAGTATGATTGGAAGGAAGTGACCACTTATGATTTAAATGTCATCCTCACTCCAATCCTCTTGCCTTCCCAATGTGAAATACCAAAGGTCTTCAAAACCCTCCCTCACCTTCATTTTTTGTTACATTGGAAAGTTTTGTTTCATGGTACCAAGAATAGGGTAAGGAAAAAGCCAGAAAGAACAAAAAATGAACATGAAAGAAAAAGGAAGACAGTAAAACATTGTCCCGACACTGTGTTCCCAGCCCCTGTCCCAATGACATATCTGCTCATTCATTTGAACATGTACCCAGAATTGATATTAGTTCCTGAAGACAAAGGAGAAGGAAGCCTGGATGGTTTGGGGCATTTATTTTACCTTTCCCATGGAGTGACTAGCAAACTAAATAGAAAATAACTTCCAGACCAGACAGTGTGTTGGAAGTGACAGCTTTGTGATGTCTGCAAAGCTGAACCTTTTTCTTGCGACTGGCTGTGAAACCTTCCTCTCATCATCATTAGCCAATTTGTGATGGGAACTGACAATTAAATCAGCCTTCTATTGCTCTGTTGATACATAAGACATTTGAAAATACATGGCATGCAATGTGATTACTAGTTCCACATGATTATGATGTACCCATCTGAAGAGCACCTGAAGATTAATGTGATTAATTCATGGGAAACACTAGAACAGAATGGGCTCACTGCAAGTGTTCCGTACCATCAGCCATCACTAGTCTATGGACTTTCTCTTCTCTTCATAGATGGTATTTTGCTTTTAGAAGCTGTATGTGTGCAGGTGTCTGAAGAAACTGGAAAAATAAACTAGATTTAAAAGAAGCCTATTGATCAAATGGTCTCAGGAGACAAAATTAAGTTTTGTTTTGCCCACACTGTAGGTGGGTATTTGCATGTGTTCTAATCTCAATTCTTGTTCACGTTTGATGAAATGAATATGAACTTAGAGGACAGTGAACAGGACATAAGATTTGGAGTCACACTAACATTAGAAGCTGCCCAATTCTTATTATGAGGGCAATGTCTTATGTTTAACCCTTGGTGGCACCACCTGGGTAATGGGAGCCCTGTGGTAGGAGGGAAGAAAGTGTGAAAATGAGGTATGATTTAAAGTCCATGCATTTTAGTCAATTATAACATGAACATTTTAAGAGCGTAACAAAAACATTACTGAACCATCTAGAAAAGTAACTCTTGTGACTTTGATGCCTAGCCCTTGTGCCCTCTAGAATCCTCAGTGAGTCTGTTGGCCATGCACCACTGTATCTTTCAACGTGAAACAAGGTGCTTTCCTTCACTAGTTTCCTGTCTATCCTTCAACGCAGGAAGCTTTGGGAATGCCTCTCCTGTTGGGTGCTAGAAAAATCAGTCACAGTCTGAACTCAGAAGGTCTTTGTTCTGGGCATGTGCAGAGACATAAAAAAGGAAGGCAGCAGCCATAGAAACAGTCTGCAGCTCTGTGGGAAAGCACCAGGCCAGAGGGTTCACCGGTCTCATTTTCTTGTCCAGGAATGAGGGACTTCTTTGCAGCAGTGAAAGTGTCTTTCAGGAGCATTTTTGGTTAAAGGCACAATGCCACAATGACACCTGTGAAACTGAGACGTGCACACACCTCCTTTCTAACTAGGATCAATAAACAGAAAACATTTGCCTAGATGAGAGGATATATATAATAATTACACACATTAGTATTATCCAACAGAAAATTAAACCATTTGAACTTTCATTCCCAGTGCGAATGATCAGACTTACTGCCTTCTAAATACTAGGCTCTCTTGCACTCTTCATGTGTTCTCATTCAATGAGGATGTTACTATTAGTGTCATATCCCTTTAATAGAGGAGAAAACCAAAGCACAAGGATGCTAAGAGACTTGCTAAAAATTGCACATGTAGTAAGGAGCACAGCAGAGATTGGATCCAAGACTGTCTGGCTCCAGAGTCTTGGCTCACATCCGTTATACTCTCCTTCTTCTACAGCAACAGTCTGGTAGCTGGAAATATCAAGGCATTATTTCCAACTCTTTAAACTCTTATTTACACTACAAGCTAGTCTAGGTGATTTTTCTAAAAACGGGCCTTCACAGTTTTGCTGTCATTGTCAGAGCATGTAGATAGGGAGGTTGGGGGGGGGGATACAAAGAAGTTGAAAATTGCATTCAAATTCCTTTGTAGCATTCTATAGGAGTCGAAGTGATTCATGGGCATCAACATTTCACCTGGGAGTAGGAGGGACAACATTGACCTGATTGCTTATAAACTGACTTGAGTCAGCTATTTCATCAATCAATCGATAATCCATGTTTCAAAAGGCAATATGGTTGTATTTATGTAAAAAAAATTAATAGTAATGAAAATCAAAGGGAAGTTGTGTCTGTATGTGCTCCTACAAAGGGAGTGACATCATTCCCTGGTGATAGCTTTCAAACTTTCCCATTTATAGCTGAGGACTTTTGTTTGGCTGTTGGGACATTCAGGTTGTCACATTAAACATGTTCTTATGCTTATTTAACGACTGCCTGGCTTTTGCTTTATGTCTGCTCAGGTCCAGGGTGATGTCCTCATGATGCTGGGCTGTCTGGTTCTGGCCAGCCACCACTCCTTTGCAGGGGCCTAGGATTCAATTGGCAGATGTGAATGCTTGGGGGAGTCTCTTCTCTTCTTTACTCCTTTCCTATTTCTCCTATTCCCCTTCATTTCTCTTCTCTCTTCTCTCTCCTCCCTCTCAAACATTGCTCCCCCAACACAGCACCACAAATTTTCTATTCTGCCTTTGCCTTTAAGAACAGCCTTCATAACCAGTGCCTGTTCAGACAGGCCCAGCCTCCTCACACGAAAACCTGTTGCAGCTTCCTTGGCGTTGGTGGCACTCTGACTGGTACTGGGGCACTGAGAATTTGCTGCAGCTCTTGTCTCTTGATGAGGCCTGGGAGCCAAGGCTTCCAGGAGGAGAGCCTTACTTGTCAGCTGTCAGTCAGGAGACAGCCTGTCTCTCCCAGGCGCTGCCCCTGCCACAGGGGGGTGAGCAAACTGTAAAAATGAAATAGACTTCAGTGGGATGCCTGAAATTCATTTTCTCCCTCAGATGCTTTCATCTCACTCATTTCGCTGTGTTTACAGGCCCACAGGTTTCCTGAGGGCAGCCATGATTTAGATTTACAGTTCCCCAGGCAGTCTGATTCTGAGGAAAAGTTATAACACCTGTAATGTATTACTGTCTCCTAGAGGAGCAAAGAATGTCAGGGGCTGTGGAGGTTGGTCACCCCAATAACTGCAGACTGTCCGCACTGTAGTACTCAGCAAATGCAAGCTAGCTGTACAAGTCCCAGTGTACTTCCCTACCCACACGTGAGCACCTTTGGGTTCCTAGAGATTGGGAAGGGGCAGTGCTAACATCCCTGTGTGGTTATAGGTGGCTCTAATGGCAAAAGTCCAGCAGCTATGCCCCAGACCTTGGACAAAACAGAGTTCAGATGAGAAACAGAAACAAAAGGCATGGAAATGGAAGACAACATGGCCGGGATGGGGACTGAAATGACATACAAATGTCCCACAGTTTCACTTAAAATCTGGTCCATTTTTGCTACAAAGGGCAGAGTCAGCATTAATCTGAATCTCAAAGCAGATGGGATTGTCAGATGGGTACACCCAGGGTGACAGGAAAGTGATGACTTCCTGTCCTGTCTGGTGCCAGTTCTGGTCCTTTTCAAGCAAGAATTTTCCTTCCCTAAGGATCTGGTGCCACCACTCAACCCAGAACCTACCCAGGGGGGCCAAAGCACACAAAATTACTTTCTGAAATGGAAGGGATGGGATTTTGAAATGTTGAGCCAGGTTTATTCCACAGCCTGCCTCCAGCATAGGCTCTTGAACTTGGAGATCCAAAGGCTTTGCTGTCCTTCCCCACAGTGCCTTGTCTTTGCTTTCCAAATTCAAGTCTGAGTTTAGTTCATTGTTCCTGCAATGTCTGTGCTCTTTTTGCTTCCCTGAGGGTGGGAGAAGCACTGTGATGCTAGTTTGTTTCTGTTCCTTCCTCAACTCATTTTGCTGGCTGCCTAGGGCAGCACAGGGGCAATATTGGCTCCCATCATATGCTGTCTGGGGCACTGAGAGTGGGGATGAAGAGAGTACCCCACACTTACTCATATAGTTTAATGTGCTTTGTTGTCAATAAATATGTGCTTACCTTTGGGAGACAGCACACCAAAGCCTAGATGCATTACGTCTGAGCCTAAGATACTATGATGTGCTAAACTGTCACTATTCATTCTATCATACTGAGCATAAGAACTATTTTGAGAGTTTGATAAGTTCTCGTAATGTTTTTTTTAAATATGTTATTTGACAGAAAGGGAGAGAGAAAGAGGCAGATAAAGAGAGAGAGAGAATGGGCATGCCAGGTCCTCTGGCTGCTGTAAACAAACTCCAGATGCATGCGCCACCTTGTGTGTCTGGCTTACGTGGGCATGGTTTCTAATGTTATATTAGAAAAACATATCTTTAAATATGACATTTTAAATTTTAATATACTTTAAAGCTGCACTAGGTCATAACAACAAACCCCTGAAAGCATTCAAGTAAATACCTTTAACTCTGAGCTGTCTGCCTAGCCCTCCTTAAAGGCATTCAAATAAGCAGGTAAATTTATACTATTACTACTACAAATACTCTTTGTAACTATGCACTGTCTTCCTATAATGTTCTGGGCTCAATTCTATATGCTGAAGGTAGAGACAGTAGGTGAGTATAATAACAAAGACCCTGCTGTCAGGGTATTTTCATTCTAGTAGAGAAAACCTATAATGTAGAAAACAAGTAAATAAATAAGTTAGTTTATGTAAGTGTTGCAAATAATATAAATCAGCCTAAAAAGTAATAAATCAGCATATTCCAGTGCAAAAAATAAGGACAGGAGCTTCTTCACCTTCTTTCTAAGGAGCTGGCTCATGTTGTGAAGTTGATCCAAAGGTCTTGCCTTTTCAACTCTAATTTCCATATATTCTTTTTCTGAAAGCTCTCAAGATTAGAACTAAACAGCAATTGCACCTGGTGCCCTCTGAGATATTTGTACCTTTAGAATCATCTTGTTTGGCTATTTGTTTATCTGAAACTCTATAACATACATGTTCCACTTTCCTCAGTTCTTTTAAGTTTTAGAAGAGTGGAGCAGATAGTCAAAACTGAAGTTTATTCAAATCTTTAATATCACATGTATTTAACCTAAAGTAAAATTTCAAGGTATAATATTAAGTTTGAATTAACATTAAATTAAACAGAACATCTCATTATCAGGTTAATCTACTCAATATTTAATTCAGAAAAGAAACCTTACTAGAATACCTGGTACAATGTCTCTCTTCTACAGGGTCAATCTTTTAATGGACAGTGACAGTCAGTGATTTTTCTTGGGGTTAAAAACAATGTAGGAACTTTGTAGTTTAATGAGCTTCCACATACTTTTTTCCCTCCATAGATACCACCCATCCTTTGTTGCTAGTTACCATTTTCTTCCTCATCACCCAAGCTTTCTCTCTGCTGAACAGGTTCACCCTGGCAAGAAAGCAGACAGGATCAGCCATTTGGCTATAGATCCCTAGGACGACATGCCAATTTACAAACTCTAACACAAAGGAAGAATTCAGTAAAAGAAAATACAATTAAATTACAATTGAAAGTAAAATGAGAGTATGACTGACTGTATATACTTTTTCTTCTATTCAATCCAGAACATTAATACTCTCAAGAAAAATGTCTTCTCTTAAATTCTGTAAGTATCTGAAATGGTTTAAAGATATTACAATATTCTTAACAGAAAAGTGCAGGTATGAATAATGAGAGCATACATTTATAGGAGGATTAATATGGGCCCAAAATTGTGTTAAGTACTTTGTGTGAATTATTTTCTCTACAGATAAAGAAAGATGGGGCCTAGGAGGTCATGTAACTTGTTTAAGTTTCCATGGCTAGGAAGTGGCAGATCCGGGAATCCAGTAATCCAAGACAGCCTGGCACCAAAGTCCTACTCTTAAATCCACATTTCTGCAAATGAAAGAACAACAAATGTCAAGTGATCCTTGTGATGAATGTGCATTTGGACTAAGTGGAGGGGTATGATCCATATTTCTAGGCCAAAAAAAAATCCACTTTAATTTGCTTTTCATAGTAAAGGCCTTTGAAATGGCAGATATGTTATAGCCACTGTATACAAAACATTGGCAAACACTGACCAACCAGCTCTGAGTCTTCACTCTTCATATTCCTCCCCCTTTGACATATTTCAAATTTATGTGATTTTTATGTTCTGTGTGATATCCAGATGTGGACACCCACCTGACCTCACTTTGTTCTCAACAGCACACCTACGACAGTATCTTGTGACAAGAGCAAACCAACACAGAAGGAAACACTCGAAGAATGATACTGGGTGAGTTCTCTGAAGATTCAGCTTTGATTTTTATCTTTCCATATGACATTCCACCACAACAGAACTCTGCGGTGGCCCAGGACAGTGCCAGTAGAATCTCTTGTTGATCCTATATCAAGAATGTGTTCTCAGAAACAGCTGGTGTGCTATGAATGTAACCAGTGCCTGGAGAAGCAGGGTGCTTGGAATCCCACCCTTAAGCACACCGGATGTCGGTAATTTGAAGTTGGTAAACGAGACAGCAGGAGTATAACACAGCCTGAGGGGGTGGGATGAGTGTAGCGTGGGAACAGAGTTCATGTGTCTGCTGGCTTTTCAAACCTGTACCTTGTGCCTAACCATGACCATACAGGGGTGTTGTGGGAAGTTGCTGTTTATATTTGCTGATCAGTTCTCAGAACTTAGCTAATGAGGATGCTTTCTATCCATTTTCCTAGACAAACATTGGTGTTATGCAGCAAGTCATGAGAAGTCATTCTTCATCTTTTCTGAGATAAAATAATTACATTAATGTGGAAGGACCTTTTGTCCAATACAGATATCCTAACTCTAAGGGACAAATTGGCAATAGAGGAGATATAGTATCTTTTAAAAATAATCACACTGATAACAATAAAATTTTATAAGCATAAGTATATATATATAATTTGTGATTGAATGTCACCTACATTATCTTAGTTGATCTTCCAAAAAACAGTTAAATAGGTGGGGTAGGGATGACTGTCACATCCTCATCTTAAGTACGGAGAGACTGAGATGAAAGAAGTGACTTGCCAGATCTACCTCCCTGAGAAGTAGGACTATATTCATTCTTTCCCTGTCTTTCCTTGCTGGATCTTTATTGGACTTTTTGGACCGTGTCTCTTGTTCCTTTTCAAAGATGACGAAGTTTTGATCATGCTTTCTCAGTTTCATGTTAGGATTTTCTGTATTTCCTGAAACATGAACAATCCAGATCTTCATTTTCCCTTTTCATTCTTTTTACTTTTTCATACTCTCCTGTATCCCTTTCAAAAATTAAACATTTGTTTACATTCATATAAACTTCTTCACATTGTATCTTCCCATATAGAAGTTGGGAAGTTACAAATCATTCTTCTTAGACTCCCTTACAGCTAGGATACAGGACACAGAATAAGTTTGCCAGTTAGAAAATATGTAAGGTTTGGGGGTGAGAGATGGCTCGGTAATTATAGGCACTTGCTTGCAGAGTCTGCTGGCCTAGATTCAATTCCCTGTCACTATGCACAGCCAGATGCAAAAGCTGGTACAAGCATCTAGCACTAGTTTGCAGTAGCAAGAGACTGGCATGCCCATATAAGCCCCCACCCACACATAAGGAAATAAATACATAATATTTTTTAAAAAAAGAAAAAGTTAAGATTTCTAGCCTCTTCATTGGTACATCACTCATGCACCATATAGTTCATCTATCTATAATGTGTAAGTAAATGGATTTTACTACATTCACAGAGTTTTGCAGGCCCACTATAGTCAAGAAAATATATGTGGGCTGGGTAGATGACTTAGCAGTTAAAGGTGCTTGCCTGCAAAGCTATCCAGGGTTCAATTACCCAGTACTCACATAAAGGTGGATACACAAAATGGTGCATGTTCTGTGAAGTTTATTTGTAGTGGCAAGAGATCCTGGTATGCCCACACTATCTCTCTCTTGTTCCTTAAAAATTAATAATTAAAAAAAATACATGTGTGTAAGATTTGAAAAGCAGAGTGAAGCCAGAACCACCTGTTTGGCACCCTTGGTGAGCTGGAAAACACATTCATGGAGGCATTGTCGTTTCCATGGGAGTTCTATGGTGTCCAGTCAATAGCGGCATATGTATTGTGATGGCAGTGGAAGATTCCAGGCTACTTGATTGACCATCCTAATTATGATGGCAATTTTAGCTTTTTTTTGGCATATTATTCATATAATCATTATATGGATGTTATTCCTGAAAATTCAAGTTAGATCCTGATTCTCTAGCATTTCTAATGGATTTTGCCAATATTTAATTCCCTGTATTAATAATCTTGGAAAATAAGGTATCTAGAGTGACTTATTTCTTACACTATCAACCGGTTAAAGTCCAAATTTGTGTTCTTAACTTTGAATTTCTTGCTAATTTTCTTCCACCTTGGATGGCACCCTGTAGTCCATATGCAAAAAACTGACTTCGCTGGGCGTGGTGGCGCATGCCTTTAATCCCAGCACTTGAGAGGCAGAGGTAGGAGGATCGCCGTGAGTTCAAGGCCACCCTGAGACTCCATAGTGAATTCCAGGTCAGCCTGGGCTAGAGTGAGACCCTACCTCGAAAAACCAAAAAAAAAAAAAAAAAAAAAAAAAAAAAAAACCTGACTTAATAATTCCCATTCACCAACCTGCTATTGCTCCAGCATCTTTTGCCCCTGTGAATAGTTCTCTCTAGAGCCCATTTTCCCAGCCGATAACATTGGAGTCACTTCTAACTACTTTCTCTATCTCTCTCTCTTCTTCTACAACCAATTAACCAGTCACTAAGTCCTAGACCTCATGGTTCTGTTATCTCTACCACTGTGTATCATGGCTCCCATTGTTGCAAATAACAATAGTCCTGATTCCCAGCTGGACATTGTTCCCTGTCAGATGATCCCATGTGTAAACCAGACAGATCTGTCTCATGTACAAGACCCATCACACCATGCCTTTGCTTAAAATCCTTCATGATTGCCTCACAAGAGTAAAGTGCAAGTGCCAGTTTCCTTGGCCTAGCATTGAAGGCTGGCCAGGGCATGGCTTAGCTCTCTAGACTCACTGTCTGATGTTTGCTCACAGTGTATGCAGCCTCACTAAACTGTACACTGTGGCTTTTCCTTCTCTTATCTTTGAGTATGGGTTTCTGCACCTATTTTGCTGGTGGGTTCTCATTCATCTCTGTCAATGCTACTTACGTGTCATTCCTGTGACTGTGCAGACTACTTCTATCATTGATAAATGCAACTCAGCAGTCAGCCATCCCCTCCTCTCTCCCACTGGATGCAGTCTCCTGTTGTTCACATTCCATGGGCTGTGTTTGTTTACCTGAATTCTTTCCTGCTTCTCTATCCCTCCATCTTACTAGCTATGTGTCCAAGCACCTTGCATAGAGCTGATGCAGAGCAGGTGCTCAGAACATAGGTGAGAAATGTAGCTGGCTCCAGATTTAGCAACCTTTGCTGAATGTTTAGGATAAAAGATGTGAAACACTAAAATTTGTATGGGCCTGAGTCTACCCAACACTCAAGGCATCTCATACAATTAAGAAAGCACTTTTGGGCTGGAGAAATGGCTTAGCCGTTAAGCGCTTGCCTGTGAAGCCTAAGGACCCCGGTTCGAGGCTCGATTCCCCAGGACCCACGTTAACCAGATGCACAAGGGGGCGCGCACGTCTGGAGTTCGTTTACAGTGGCTGGAGGCCCTGGCGCGCCCATTCTCTCTCTCTCTCTCTTTCTCTCTCTCTCTCTCTCGCTCTCAAATAAATAAATAAAACAAAAAAATGTAAAAAAAAAAAAAAGAAAGCACTTTTTCCCATCATCTTCCTCAGTGCATATACACAAAATAAGTACAAAGCAGGGACTCAAACAGATAATTTACACTAATGTTCATTGAAACATTATTATTCTAAAAAGCTAAAATGTAGGAACACAAGTGTCCATCAGCTGATAAACAGACATAATATTTGTTATATACATATGACAGAACGCTATTCAGGCTCAAAAGGAAATGGAGTTTGAATATGTGCTACAGCATGAATAAACCTTGAAGATATTATTTTACGTAGAATAAACCAGATACAAAAAGACATATATTATTTCACTTTGTGAGGTTTCTAGAATAGCAAAAAATCACAGAGATAAAAATGTAAAATAATGATTACTATCAGGTGTTAGGATGAAAAGGGAATGAAATAATGTTTATGAATATTGCCTTCATTTTAGAAAACCATGATGGAAAGTATTTTATTACCCTAATTGCATAAGCAGTAACATCCACCCCAATGTGATGCTATCAGTTATTAGTATCCTTATATAAGAGACAGTAGAAATCTAACTTTTGCCCTCTGTCACAGGATGACACAGATAAGAAGTACTGCTTATGAAGAAGTAAGCAAGTTCTCATCAAACCCCAACTATCCTCTGCTTTGTCTTTGACTTCCCAATCCCCAGCACTGTGAGGACCAGATTCCTGTTGCTTAGAAGCCATCCAGTCTATAGTATTTTGTGGGGCCAGCCCAAACAGACTATGATGATGGCCACAACAAAAGCTCTGTTATAGTCAGGATCTATGAGTCCTATTCTCAGATCTCCCATCAAACACTTTGATAAAATTGATCTGCCACTCTACTTTCCAAGGACTCAATCTCTATAGTGAAAAGCACAGTATAAAGGCTTGACAGTTTCTCCTAATAATAAATTATTTTCCCCTTAGGAAAATCCAGCTTTCTTTGTCTAAAGGTCCATGTCAGCAAGTGTACTCTAGGAAATCTACCATGTTGCATGGCTTTGAAGAATATCATAACCTTTTTCCCATGAGCTCATGGGGACCAGTAGGTTACAGCAAGCAGATTGGTACCAGTCATAGCTGACTGGAGTGTGCTGCTTCTGTCATCTCCACAGTAGATCACAAGTGGAATAGAAGCTGTATCTAGCATTTAATGTGTCTGGAGTGAATTTCATTATCCACCCATCCATCCATCCATTCAGCATTCACCTTGTACCTTCCATACATCAGGGACTTGCTTTTATAGTGTAGAAGAGACTGGCATAGTCACAAATGCTTAAGAAAGATTATACATCTAAAAAATCCAACAAAATAGAAACATATATGAAGTACGGTGGGATTTTCAGAGTGACTTACTGGCCTGTGAAGAGTAAAACATCAGAAAGAAGGTTAAACTTGAGCTCACGAGTCCTGAGAGATGAGAAGTATATGAAGCTGACTCGAAGTCAGAGAATTCCTGGTACTGCCCTCACCCACACTTTGGTGTTTTGAGAGGGTCTCAGCGTGTAGTCCAGACTTCCTTGAACTCATGGTGATCCTCCTGCCTCAGCCTTCTGGGTTCTGGGCAGTAGTGAGCCTTGATTCCTGGCTTCCTGATTGTCCCCTTTCTTGATTCCACCCCTATGTTTATGTTGCCCAGGATGGCAGCTGAACAGTGAGAAGAATTAAGAAAAAGTTGCGTATCTAGTATGATTTTCCTTAAATCTGATCTCTTCTGATACAGTCACACAAATATACCCTTTCTTCATATCCTTTAATGACCCCCTTAGGCAAAGATAAAATATTACCCACAGTCTGCTATTTTCTTAATAGCTTTGCCAATGTTTGCTCTTCCAATGTCAACAGTCATTATATAGCTTGGCTTTCAATGTGGGATTAAACCTCTATTATTCCAGAAGTAATCAGAAAAGCAATTGGATAGTTAGTATGCTCTTTGGAATTCTGTTGAAAAAGAATGAAGTTCTGCTAGAGCCTGTCATGAAAGGAGAAAACAGACTTGAAAGGTGAAGAAAAAGCTCCTGAAAGGAAAGCGCTGACAGGTTACACCAGTCACAAAACAGACATGTAGCACCCAAGGGTCACCAACTTGGAAAGCATGCCAAAGTTTGCCAGCAGGTCCCAGCATGGAGGGGCTAGAAGGGAACTAATTAATTAAAGAGTGTCAAACACATTGTCAGAATGCAAACAACAGAGAATAAAGTGGACTTCACATGATTTATCCAGGAGGAGAAAGAATAAGATCATACCAAATTCATGGAAAGTGTTTCACAAAAAAGATAAGTTCCAACACATTTTGATTTTATCATGGATAAAAGATAAGCTTGCTGTTTCAAATTTTGGCTGAAATAAAGGAACTAAAGATTTCCTAAAAATAAAGGGAAAAAAAATCCTAACATTTACTGAGCACATATTATGTGCCAATTATTGGCAAGAATATTCTAAGCAAATAAGTTGACCCATCCAGGTGGTGCCACCAACATTGGTACCTATGTAGAGCTGTACAGAGTCTCAGGCCTGGCACCATTTTATATCATATGTCACCTCATTTAATCCCATGAAAGCTCAGTGAAGAAAATGTCATCTTTACTCACGAGGAAACAGATCTGGATCTTAACTCTGGTTCCCCAATGCACTGTTTCTTTTGAGTATTACTTAATCCCACTGGACTAGAAAGTTCGCCTCTGCCACACAACCACATAGGAATGCAAGATAGCAGCCATTACCATATGCACATCTTCCATGGACATGACAGCTAAAGATATGCTTCCAGGCTCCGCTCATCTGCATACTGACACAGGCAGAATTTAACCTCGACCTTTCTTTGTGATTCCTAACAGGTTTTCTTCCTCAAGGCATGAGTTTTCTTATGCTCTTCTTCCTCTTTTCAAAAGCCTGCTCTCAAATCCCGTCTTCATGTCAGGCAATATAATTCCCAAGAATCCTCTTTTGGAGCAACTCTTTCCGGAACACCTGTATTTCAACAGGGAGCTAAACATTGGACCAGGATGTCTAGGCACCATTCTGTAAATCTTGGATTCTTTTTTAAATGTTGTTTTCTATTATTATTAGCAACATATTTCATATGGATACATCATGTGTTGGGATCCTCTTTTCACTCGTCCCTGCCCCCATTCTGTTAGGACTGCTTCTTAGTGGGGTTGCAGGCGTTCCCCATGGGGTTGTGGTTTAATGCATTATGGGAGCAGCAAGTAGTTATTTGGGGGTGGGGATGACTCTGGGCATGATGTCTCAACCTGTGACTCTTACAGTCTTTCTTCCT
Source organism: Dipus sagitta (assembly GCA_036346955.1). NCBI lineage: Eukaryota > Metazoa > Chordata > Mammalia > Rodentia > Dipodidae > Dipus > Dipus sagitta. The sequence continues at coordinate 56,550,500 of CM070770.1, read as the reverse complement.
CCTCTCCTGTAAAATTCCCTGAGTCATGGTGGGTGAGTTTTAAGTCTACTGCAGTGATGAGCTCTTAGCAGCCTCTGAATCTATGCTTTGGTAAGTGTTGAGTATCCTCAGGGTCTGTCTCCTTCACCTGGCACTGACTATCAGGTTCAGCATGGAAATAGCACTCATGCTTGTCTCCCCAATTCCTCTGTGGATTCAGCTGTGGCTTGGCTGAAGTGCGAGGGGTAGTTTATCTTCTCACATCTTGCTACCTTCTGAAAAAGAACAGATTCTCCAACAGAGAGTGAAATCAGCATAATTTAAATGGAATAAGCATTATTAATTTAGGGAGAGTTTGATGTATGTAACCCCTCTAGTGAGAGTTTCACACTGGAGAATAAAATCTTTTTCTCCATAGGATTCTGATCTGGTTCCCAATTCCAGATAAGGGTTCCTTTACACTGAGCAGATCACTTAACATGTCAGAAAGCTACAGGTTACCCATCAAGGCTGTGTGCCACTATTGCACTGGCATGTACATCCTGTCAGGGTATTTGCTTCTGTGTAGCTTAGATGTCTGGTTGCTCAGACCATTCTGGCCACTTTCCCCTAGTAGCTCATGTAGCACTTTGCAGCACTAGACAAGACAACTGTCTAGGGACTGACTTTCTTCCAGATTCCAGCCAGGACTTTCCATGCTTTGTGTCGGTAGCATATGGTGTCTTCAGCAATAGGGTCTTACCTTTTGCCTCGGGTGGGTAATCAAGTGTTTTGACATAAAGCTGTCTTGATTTGGGGACCTAGTAGGTCGCTCTGATCAATAGCTCAATGTTGGTAGTAGCCGATTTCTGGTAGTGGGAGTTACAAGCCAGACACACAAAAAATGGTGTTTTCTTTATCATTCATTTCTAGAAATTTATATATTTCCTTTTTGATTTCTTTACAAACCCATTCATTGTTCAATAGTGATTTATTGGGTCTCCAGGAGTCTGTGTTTTTCTATTGTTTCTCTTGTTGTTAGTTTCTAGCTTTATTATGTTGTAGTAATAAAAGGAGTTATGTCAATTTTCTTAGATGCACACCTAAGACAAATAAAAATATATGTTCCCACAACAACCTGTGATGAATGCTCATAACTACTATTACTTATAGCCCAAAGTGTAGACATGTCCATAAAGCATGACATATCTACACAATTATATATTTGCTAACCAAAATAAATGAAGCAAGGATGCATGCTACACATATGAACTATACACACATTTGGCTAAATGAAAAACTCAGCAACAAAAGGCCACATATTATGTGATTTCTTTTGTTTGAAGTATTCAGAGTAGGCTTATCTGTAGAGATATAGACAGGATGCATAAGGCTTTGGGGCAATACTGTTATCTCCTCTGGTCTCACTTCCTTCTGAAAACAGATTCTCCAACAGAGATTGAAGTCAGCATAATTTAAATGGGATAAGCATTAAGAGATTTTGGAGAATTTTATGTATGTAACCCCTCTTTTCGCCAAGGACTAGTGATAGCTTGACCTTGGAGAGCATAATGTTTGTCTCCATAGCATCCTGACCTGGTTCCCAGTTCTGTAAATATTGGCCTCTTATGGGCAACAGTTCTGCAAGGCTTCTTTAAGAGTATACTCTTGGCATGGTGTCACCCTCTGTGGCTGCTGATTGAATAAGGCTCTTATATTCATGTCCTCCATGAAGGACACTAGTTTCTGTTGCATGCATTCTCAGTTTCTGACTGTGTATTGTCCTTGTTAAAACTTTTACAAATGAGGGTCTCTTTGAGTCTGAACTTCAAGTTTAATCACTGATGATTTTTTTAAAGATGAGAAAATGAAAGACAGATGCCTCTATGCCCACCTAAATGAGATGAGGCTCCCAGTCAATTGCCATGGCTTGTCTCTGTGGTTGCTGAATTCCAATCAGGTTGAGGAGAAGCTACCATGCATGGGCTGGGATCTCTTTCCTTATCTAAACATATTTAATCTTTTCTCCTTTGCACATCCTTCTGCTCTCTGATCCCTTTATAAGAATATTGGGCAGTCCTCCTTTCAGCAAAATTTAAAAAATTTTGGAAGGTGGAAATGTAGGCTTCAGGAAATTGTTTCAAAAGATAGGAAAGGAGTAAGTGGCAATGGTAGTCTTCATATTTTCAAATCATCCTTATAAGTTGTAAACTCCTCCATTTCATTGAAGCTATTCTTGTCTTGATATCAATGACAATTTTCCCTTAACCAGTGGATACCACTGCCACTTACTAAAATCATTCAGCAGAGATGGTACATGTTTGTCCTCAGGTTGCTATATGCTATGTTCTCCTGTGGGATCTTTGAAATAGAGACTTTTGTTTCACTGTTTTGAATGTTTTGAATGTTCTAGAAAGAAGGGGCACCAATTATATACTTGGCCCCTTTGTATAAATGACTTCATTACATTCCTCATAAAAATACTCCAATGTGGCCTGGAAAAATGGCTTATCAGGTAAGGTGCTTGCCTGTGAAGCCTAACGACCCATGTCTTATTCCCCAGTACCCATGCCAGATGCACAAGATTGCACATTCATCTGGAGTTCATTTGCACACCCATTCTCTCTGCCTGCCTCTTTTTCTCTCTCTGTTTCTCTCTTAAATAAATAAGTAAAATATCTTTTAAAAATACTCTAATGTGATCTTACATTAGACTTCTGGCTCTAGTATTTCCAAATATTATACCGAACATTGAGAAGCCATTCACTACAAACAGCAGAGCTATGAGGCAAGCTACTCCACTAATTTCCTTCTAATGGAGGTAATATGAGGAAGCCACTGTCAATCGTGTCTTCCAATTGCTGAGGCCAGAAACATTGGAAAAGTCAGTGGTGAAAGGCAAAACACTGGAATGGACTTAATGACCATATTAATCTTTATCCACATGGGAGGTAAGGGACCTTGAAGTCCAGAAAGGAACTAATGCATGTAGGGTCATACCAGAAGTTAACCTCAGTTTAGAATCCAGAGAACATCTCTTTGACTACACTCAGTGTTTCTTTCTCCATAGAGTTCCACAGTCTCAGCTCTGTGTCTCAGGAAATGGTATGAATGTAGCTTGTAGAAGCATGCTGAGAAAGAGAGAGAGAGAGAGAAATTTCTCATACTGCACTCTTTCAGAAAATCAAGTCATTCCACTAAAAGATTCACAGGGAAATCAACCTCAATGACAAGATACATCCAATGTTGAGATCAGAGTTGGCCTTGCAATTCCCAGCTATAATCCCTTACTGTTATTGTTCTATCTATTCTTTATAAGATGATTCTGAAGTTGGGTTCTACTTCTATATCACTATGTTTTCCTTGTGAAGACCTTTGTACCTTCTTAGCATTCTCTACTTTTTAATAAGCATTTACAGGACCAAATATCACATCATTAAAACATAACTCTCCACTGGTAATTAATTGCCTGGATGGTGCTGTGAATACATCTCTTAAAGCAACTTAGAATGAGCCAGGCATGTAATTGTCACAGCAACAGGATGACTTTGCAGCCTAGTCTGGCTCTCCTAGGCAAAGAAGGATTATGGTGGTATAAGAAAAGGAGACATGTGTTCTAGCACCATTGGTGGGTCTGTATGTCTTCCACTGATAATGACTTTAACTGTCATATTTTCTAAAACCCCCATCACTTCTCTAGGCCTCATTTTTATCTTCCTTGCCTTGCTCACAGAATGGTAAAAAGCCAGTAAGATAATACACATGATATCATTTTGAAGAGCAGACTTGGCTCTCCAGAAGAAAGACTAAGAGACAGATTTTTGCATGCAGGATGTTTAATGGAGAAAGCCCTTGGTGTCATACATCTGGGAGAGAAGAGAATTAGCAATATAGGAAGACGTCCAATAGCACAACAAAGACCTCAGCCAGTTCCATAATAAGATATCCAGAGCTAACAAGGCCTATCAACATTGCTCAACTTTTGTTGAATAGTCAGGTATGTGTAACTGATATTCATAGTGCATTGGCTGTCAGTTGCCTGAGGAAGGAACATGAGGTAACTAGGTAGCTCTCTGCAGCCGGGAAGACAATAAAGGCTTTCTGCTCATAGCATTACATAGTGTCTAGGGTAAAAATTCTTTACTTGAAGAGAAAATGTATTGATGTATCACAGTACCTAAACTAGTTTATCCCTTGTCATGTCTGAATCTACTTTTGTTTTGTTTTGTTTTGTTTCTTTGAGGGAGGGTCTCACTCTGGTCCAGGCTGACCTGGAATTCACTATGTAGTCTCAGGGTGGCCTCGAACTCATGGCGATCCTCCTACCTCTACCTCCAAGTGCTGGGATTAAAGGCGTGCGCCACCACACCCAGCTGGATCTGCTTTTTTGTTTATGCATTCAGGGAGCGACACTTTCTGGGTGCTAGAGAGACTTTTTGGAGTAAACTTATAAAAGGAATATCATTGGGAAAGATTGCATCTTCTGCTTCTGCAGTTGGTCTCAGGGCCACAGTAAGTCATTTTCGTTACTGTCCATTTCTGGAACCTCTCACTCCTGCTATCGCCTCTGTGTTTGGTTGCTGACCTGAGACAGTGACACAGATCTTCAAGTTTAAGGTGCTGTGGCCCAGTGGCTTTTCAGGTCAGGCTACCCTGCCTGTGTATTTATGTTGCCATTAGGTAAGAGCGTACTAAGATGTATGTCAAATGCAGCTTTACATAATCCTTATTCTATAGAAATAGTCTGGTGATGATGGTCAATTACCTCCGAAAACATAGCATCTCTTTTTCTTTTCTGCCAGTCCCTAGACACAGAATCTTTTTTTTTTTTATTTTAAAGGGGAGGGGGAGGAAGAGAGAGAGTGAATTAGCATGCCAAGTCCTCAGCCAGTGCAATTGAACTCCAGACACTAGCACCACCTAGTGGGCATGTGGGTCCTTGTGCTTGCCTCATTTTTGTGTGTCTGGCTTACGTGGGATGAGGAGACTAGAACGTGGGTTCTTAGGCTTTGCAGGCAGTCACCTTAACCACTAAGCAATCTTTCCAGTCCTAGACACAGAATCTTAAAATAACCAGACAGAAACTGTAGCTTATAGTTCAATGCACTCTCACTGTATTCTTTGCCTGAAATACTCACCTTGAGTGATCAGTACTGCTAAATACACAGGGTCCAATTTTTTGAGGATAGGAGCATAAATCACTTAGCATTTCATCAAGAAGTGATTGTAATCAGACCACTCCTGCTTCTGCTGTTTGATTCATAGACTCATGTGTCCTGACCATTGGCAATGGAGTCCTATGTACAGGTGTTCGGTTCAAGGTATCTAGCATGTCTCAGAGTTTGGCATATCATCCACATAAAGAACTTCTTCTGAACTAGTTCTTGAGTCATACTTTCTGAAAGCCTTACTGGGCAAGCAGTGTCTGGATGGTACGACATGTTGCATGGCCAGTGGATTTCATGATCTGTACTCTCTGTGTCTTTGCTGTATGGAGTCACAAGGTCTTGTTCTCAGATACACATAACCCCATGCTGGGGGACCAAAATCTCTATATGTATCGGCATGTATTTCTTTGAGTCTTCATGGGCAAGAAAAGTGGACCCACACCTGCAGTACTTGTCTGCTTTAAACTGCAGTCTGTCAAGACCAAATGGGTTCAGTGAATCAACCTGCTACCAAACAGGCAACTGAATTTTTCTAGGGAGAGCAGCATATCAGCAGCCCAAGACTGGTTTGAGGTTTTGGTAACTTGTATACCTGATGGCAGTAATTTATTGGTCATCCTTTGTACATAAGAATGTGTTTAAATTAAAAAAAAAAAAAAAAAAACACCTCTCCACCTCTGTTATCATGGCCACTTAATTGTTCATGACACCAAAAGTAGGGCGCCCCATAACAGAGGCTGGCTAACATGAACTTCTAAGTCATGTTGACTGCCTGGCTGTCATGGTTTCTGCTGCCATAGAAACTTTCTGGTTAGTCATAACATGTGATAGATATTTTAACACTTTAAACACTTTAAAGTACTCCCATGCACACTTCACGCCATCCCCAAAACTACTTTGCTCCTAATATTCTCATCTCTGCCTGATCAGCCACCCAAGTCATTTACCATTATCTGTGTGTGTGTACACATTCAGACATCAGGCCACTTCTTTCCTCATACTCTTCTCCTTCCTCCATTACTCTTTTCTATCCTCTCCTCAGCAGCTCCTCTTACAGTTATCCTCTGGCAAGGTAATCCAAAGACCCTCTAGCATGAGGGGTCTGAACCTGGAGTCATTCTCAATTCAGAGATGAAAGGGAGATCACATGTACTCCATGAATCTCTGCTTATTAGGAATCGTTTCTCTCACAGATAGTTTTCAAGATTATTTTGAGTGAAAATGTAGCATATAATTCCACTTTTAGCTTTGGCAAACAGAATGAGTCATCTCATTTTTTCTTGATCATCTGTTTTAAGGAAACTTTCCTACTTGCCCCGAAAAACTGTGGCTGTGAGGTGGGCCCATGATGACAGTGTCATGGGGGCAGATGACTTTGGTGTTATATGGAATAATGCTGCCATTTACCCTTTCTCTGCTTGTGTTTGATTCCAGTGGTCCAACTCCCCTCTCTTAATGTACTGTTTCTGGACCTGCCTGAACTTCATGCTGTATAGATCAGATAAGAGCCCAGCTCATCAGAGACTATTCTAGGCTAATGGTCACACAGAATACCACAGTCAAATGCTTTGTATCTATCAGGATCAACACCACACCAAAATTATTTTTAAAACAGTTTGTATAATTCCCAATTCGAATGGCATGGATTTGCTTCATAGGTGAAGGTATCTTATTTTTCCACTAGGGCCTACTATAAAAATCACAAGACATCTTTCCCTAGTGTCAGTACTTGTAATATCTTAGGGTCCTTAGGATGCTTTGCATTGTGAGGTCCTATTCTACCTGTGTCTCTACAAACAGAAAGCCTTCTTTGTATGGGCTGAAGTAAGTGTTACCAGATGTGGAATATGCTGCTTTCAAAACATAGGCAACCTGACAGTTCTGGGCATCCTTCTTTGCGTAATTAAATAAGTAAAATTTTAGTTTGGATAGGAAATCCTGGAATACCCCTTAGTACTAAAACCTTCTATGTTTTACTAATGTAGAGGGCTTCTTTATCTCTGTCAGATGTATCTGTACGCTGGATTACGTATGTTTAACTTAGAAGGGCCAACCAAGTTTTAAGTCACTTCTTGTTCACCTAACTTGATAATAATGTTACTAACGTAGTGGGTCAGTGCAATGTTCTGTGGGAAACCTAAGTGGCTCATATAGTTTTTCAATCTATATTGTAATAGAGGAAGGGAAGATCTAGTATCACCCACATACCTAAGTTATAAGTATGTACTGATATTCATCCCATGTGGATTCAAACTGATATGGGTGCTGTAATAGGAATAGATGAGTGTATGCCTGTGAAATCAATAGCCATATGCCATATGCCCAGGGTCATATTAATGTGCCCTAGGAAAAGGAAGATACTGCAGTCTGGATGGGCAGCTGCACAAGGAGATACTATGTAGTGGTGTATGGAGAAATCTTCTGTCATCCTCTGGGATGCATCTGGCTTCCTCAGAAGCCAGACTAGTAAATTAAATGAGAATAAAAACTATTCTCACATCCCGCAGATCTCACAAACAGTACTAATTTCAGCCATTCCTGGTTTGCGATCTGACCTTTATCTATTATCTTCTTCGGAAGAGAGGTGGAGAGAAGGAACACATTCAGAGATTTGTTTGCCTTTCCACTAAGGTGGTCTTTACCCCACAAGCCAAACAACCCACAGAGGGAAGTATGCTGACCCCAAGCTGTGTCTCTTCCAATTATACATGTGGAGAATGGGGAAAAGAAAAAACGTAACGTTTGAGGGCATGGTGGGTTCATTAAGAATTGTCTTGCCACATTTCAATTTGTTAACTAACCTTTTAAATGAAGATCTCATGCTGATATTACAGGTATTCAGTTCCCCCTATTATTGCTTTAATATTCAAGTCTTGCTCAAATCCTTGTACTGAAATCTAACCCAAGCATGGTGGTATGAAGAGATGGGGGCCTTTGGAATGTGATTAGTTTCCTTATAAAAGGGACCTGAGTGAACTTTCTTGCTCCTTCTACCATGTGAGGACACAGCCGAAGAGTGCCATGTATAGGCAATGGGCTCTCAGCAGACAGCAGAACTGCTGAAACGTGATATGAGATTTCTCAGCCTCCAGAACTATGGGCAATATTACTGATGGGTTACTCCATCTGTGGTATTTTATTACAGCAGTCTAAACAGACTGACACACTGGCTATACATCCAATTGTTCCAAAAGTGTCTGGATATCTCTTGTCTCCAATGTTCAGTTACCCGGACAAATGGCTAAAGCTCTTCTGAGGGAAGAGCGTAGGGATAGTTATTGCACATCCGTGTCTGCATGAAGCAGCAGCCTTCTTCCTGTGTAATTAGTCACCTCTTCAATCGGTGGATTCTAGATTACAAAACTGGCAATGTGTAACACATCTCCAACCCCTGCCTGCCAGCTTTATCTTTGAACAGTCTTAATACCCATGGGATTGGGTTGGTGTTGCGGTTTAAATGTAAATTGTCCCTCACAGGCTCATGCATTTGAACATGTGGTCTCTGGTGGGTGGCACTGTTTGGGAAGGTGTGCAACCTTCAGGAGGTAGGAATTTTCTGGAAGAAGTAGGCCACTGGAGGAAAGCCTTTAGGTTTATAGCTCAGCCCCACTTCCTGTTTCTTTCTGCTTTATGACTGTGCTACAGTGGGATGAGCCTACTCCCTCCTTTTACCACCATGCCTTCCCACCATAAAAACATTCTGTAAGCCACAGTAAACCTTTGTCCTCCTTCTGGACAGGAATTCACCACAATGAGAAAGGAACTAGAAGAGTTTTGTAACCTAGGAAGCAACCCTCAGACAATTTTGAGACATGTGAAGCGTAATGTATAGAGTGCACTTGGGTTCACACTTCTGGGGGGGGGGGCAAAGGAATGTGAGAAAGACAGGGGAGAAATCAAGGTGGGATGTGGCCAAACCCAATCTGAAGCCAAGGTGCCTCCTCAGAGCTATATAGAGTTTGTCCAAATTGTGTGGCCTCTTGCTACACTGTCATTCAGTTTCTGGATGTAAGGCCTTGCCTGGGAATGAATTTGAGTGAGGTGGCTTTGTAGTTAAAGCAACTCCAGAAGGGGCTGCTTTGCTGTAACACTCAATAAGTAGCAGGAAGAACACATTCTGCAGCTATAGGGCCAGATAGCTCCATCCAGCATCCAGTGCTCACCACAGGAAGGATTCTCATCCCTGCCCCCACCACCATGCCTCACCCCACCACCCAGGGCAGTGTCACCTCATTCTCCATGGCCGTACTAAGTATTTGCCATTTTGACTTCTTCTACCAGATGGGAATAAGGATCCCTCTCTTGTCCATTTCCTAGGGCCATTAAAGGGCTCAATGATATAATAGATGGTGAAAGGCTTTGCTAGCCATAAAGAACCTGACAAATGCCAGGATGTGTTATTATGACTAATAAAACTTATTGAATAACGAGACATATATGTCTAAAACAACATAGAAATGAACAAAAGGTAGTCCCTATTTCATTTGAAAAATCTTCTGTTAAGAAAACTCTCATTTCTTAGTTGACAATTCAAATTTTTCCCCTTGGGGATTCTGCTTCTTACAATTATGCTCTCCATAGATCTTCTACAAAGCTTTGTGAATATCAGGAAACTGTCTATACTTTAATGTGGATGGTCAAGCTCGCAGGAACAAGGATCTAACATCTCATGATGAGATAAGGGGTAAATAAAGAATAAAGGAAGTGGCTACTTCACAAACCATTGCACTTTTAGGACACTGTTAATACTTTATACTTTGCCTTTTTCCGTGGTTACATCAACATGATGTTTAGATGTAGGGTCCTCTGGACCCCACCCCAGGTTAAGCAGATGGCTCCTTATGTTCATCTTGGGCCATTTTCATGTTTCTCAAAAAGGCCAGAAGACCCAATAGCACCCTTCATCATGTTTTTAACGAACAGGTTCTAAAGTTGCTTCTTGCTTCATTGCTTAAAAAAATATCGTTACATCCATGGAGCATAAATCTGTAAAAATACAAAATTAATACATTATATCCATCTTCAGAATATCCACACCAAGGGATTGGGAAACTACAGTGAGTTCTTTTCCTGTAACAAATCAGAGGCTGAGCCAGACCTCTAAGCCCCAGCATGCACCTGTGCTTGGCGGCTCTATCTGGGGAGTAACCCTGCATGATCTACGGTGCTGGCTCTTTCAAAGAGAAGCCTCAGAAGAGAGCAGAAGAATGTCTGAAGGTTTGTCTGGGGAAAAATAAAAGAAATAATTGTTCTTTAAAAAAAGGAGAAATTGGTATTTCACTGGCAGCCCCAGTTGCACAGGAACACTTTAAACCTCTGTGGCTGGAATCCTTCATCTGAAAATCACCAACTTGTTTAAAAATCCCTCATGTGGGGATTTGGCTGCTGCAATCATACAGCCCGAAGCTGAGTGTGTCTAGATACCCGTTTGTCCCCAGTGGGGGGTCTAGGGCACTGTGGTGGGCTGGGGCCAAGTTCTTCTCAACAGCAAATGTGTGGGGAGCAGCTGAACAAGAGATCCATTTTTCAACATACATTGTCAGCAAGAAGAAAGAGCTACCTGGAAATGAGGGTTTGCATCATTATTTCAGTGGGCTCCAGGGTGTATGGAAAAGGGGACATGTCAGCCCCAGACACGACATTCGATTTGCACACTGCCCTTGATTCTGGCTCTCTTAAGATAGATATGAAATGAATCCTGTCAGGACTGCGGTGCGCTGAGATTAGATGTGTGTGCATGTATGCAAGTTTCCTATAGTAGATGAATTTAAAACCCTTCTTCCAGATTGAATGTGGCTTAATGCTTTACTTTCTGCACCTACTATAATTAACTCCCCCCTCCTCTTATTTAACTATGGAACAGCCCTCTTTTACTACTAAAACATTTGGGGCTGCTGCAGAGATGAACATTATTGCAGAAAATAAAGCTGAGTTATGTTGTGGTAGTAATATTAAAGCAGCCTAGAGAGAGACTTTGCAGCACCTGGTATAGTGGGTAGCAGTAAGGATTGAGAGTCAAGTACCAAGGGCTCAGTCTCACCCTGCCACCATACCAGTGTGTGACCTTTCCCAGATCATTCAAACCTCTTGAGTTCCTAGTTCTTTATTGGCAAGAGAAAGGAATTGTGGTGGTCTGCAGCATATCTTTCCATCTCACCAGATTCTTTTCAATAACATGTTGGAGAAAGTCTTATTCATCTGAAAATATTTGCCTACTGTTAGGTATCCTTCATGGTACTGGGACCCTGGGAGCATAGGAACAAATCAGCCATGGTCTGTTCTTATAGAATTTACAATCTAATTCAGGAGAGTCATCAGTGGGAAGGGGTATGTAAGCATATATGAAAATAAACACTACACAGCTGCTACCAGATATATGACACATTTAGAAAGAGGAGTTAATTTGGGGGGGGTGTAGAGATCAGATCATGCAATCCAAATGGGTTAGCATTTGTCTGGATGATGGACAAGGAAGCACCAGTTAAGAAGGAGAGGATAGGAAAAGATCATTCCAGGCTAGAGGAAGCCCAGGACTTCAGGAAGGCTTAGAACAGCATGTTTATCAGCCTGAAAATCAGCCATGGGGGTGAATATTGGATCATTATACTGACAAAAGATTCACTGGAGTTACATCATGCAGGGCCATATGGAAGTAGACAAATAGACGAATGACTTTAGGTATTATCATATAATAAATCAAATACATATTTTGAGGGGTAATGTAGAATTTGTTAACAAGACATGATAGCTGATTCCCTGGAAGGAGATGAACCACTCCTCATATATCAGTAACAGTCCAGGTGAAACCACAGAGGAATTGGTGAGATGAGCAAGAGTGCTGCTTCAAGACAAGCCTGACCATGTGTGCCAGGGTGAAGGAGACAGACACTGAGTATACTCAATACATACCAAAGCAGAAAACCAGAAGTGCCTGAGAGATCAGCACTGAAGTAGCCTTAAAGCACACCCACCAAGGCTCAGGGAATTTTGTGCAAAAAGGGTCAGAAAGATTGTTAAGCCACAGGATGGAAGGGAATATTCAGAGACATTGTTCCCCCATTCCCACAATGACTGCCTGCTGCTCTCACAACTCATAATCCACAACTCCATGGGGAATACCATCAAGCAAATACAAATTAAAAATATTTTGAGATTCCATCTCACCCCAGTCAGAATGGCTGCCATTTAGAAAAAGAAATGAGTATAACAAATGCTGGAAAGGGTATGAGGAAAGGGGAACTTTTATTCACTTTTACTGAAAATGCAATCGGATTCTGCCACTATGGAAATAAGTGTGGAGGTTTTCCACAAAGCTAATGATAGAACTACCATGTGAGGCAGTTGTAGCACTTACTCATGGACCTATACCCAAAGGAGTCTATATCCTACCACAGAGATATTTGCACATCATTGTTCACTGCTGCTGTGTTCACAATTGCTAAGAAATAAAATCAACCTAGATGTCCAACTTATGACTGGATAATGAAAATGTGGTACATATACACAATGGAGTTTTATTCAGCTAGAAAGAAAAACAAGGTTATGAAATTTGTAGGAAAATGTATGGAGCTTAAAATTATGCTAAGTGAGAGACAGACCCAGAAAACAGAAATTTCATGTTCTCTCTCATATGCAGCTCCTAACTTTTAATGTTCATATGTAATTCAATAAGGAGATATGAGAGTGAGTATTGTCTATGAATCAAGATAGGAGACCAGAAGAGGGGAATAAGAGGCAATGAGCAACAGGAAGAAGGCAAAAGAAAATATTTGACATGAAAGGGGAAAGGAGGCTAAGGTGGGGGATAGGAACAAGGGGAAAAGGAGGAGGGAGATGAAGGGGAAGTGTAATAACCAAAACAAATTTTGAATAATGAAACCCAATTATTTGTATTCTAATAAAAATAATTATTCTTAACTACAGATGATTGGACTTCCGTGTGAGTAGGAATTAAACTCAGTAGCAAAGGCCAGTAAGCTAGAAAAGAAATATAAAGGAAAGAGAAAGGAAGGGAGGGGGGTACTTAATAGGATGGTATTGTATATATGTAAGTAGAAGAATAGATTAATGGGGGTGAAAAGGCTCAAAATGAGGTCAGGGGAAGAGACTGAGTAAAGGAAAGGTGGAGAGAGGGATAATCAAAATCTAAGAGGGTATAAATAAATCATATGGAATCCTACTTTTTTGGACAATGGAATACTCAGGAGTCATAGATTTTTGCTAGGAAATTTTCAGTGCCAGGGATGGAATACCTTCCAGTGAGTTGTTGGCCAGGGTGGACCCTGATGCCCCCAAAACATTATAGGCCATTGCTGAGACCCTTGGTTTCCCACCAGGAATAGATAGGTAAGACCCTATTGCTGAAGACTCCACATACTTGGGCTGCAAGGCCCCTGAGAAATCCTACTGGAACTGAGCTGATAACCTCCTCCATGTAGACCAGCTGACAGAAAGCTGGAAGAAGCCATTCTGCATGGTGTTCAATGGGAGAAAGAGATATCACCAGTGAAAATACTCAACAGTGGACACTGCAAGCCTTATATTTGGCCAACTAGGCCAAATGAGCCAACAGGTACAATAGTGGCATGTCTGTCATGGTGGAAACCAACTGCTCTCTAATTGGACTGGAGGCCTGCTCCATAGGAGGGAATACATCCCTGATACTGAAAACTTAAAGCAGGGGTAGTCATGAGCCCTAGGGTGTAACGTCTGCTGCTGTCTGGCTAAATGTATATACTATGCTTATCAAACTGCCCAGTAAGCACTTCCCTTAATGTTCATACCCTTATGTTAATGCTACTCTCACTTTTGTTAGAAAATCTTCTCTTTTCAGATGGCAGACCCTGGGATGACTCAGAAGGTATCATGGTGCTGGAAAGAAGTGACCGGAGTGTTGTAATATCTCTATCACACCTTCCAAGGCTTAGCATCTAATGCGGAAGAGGTGGTATAAGGAATGTAAGAGCCAAAGGAAGGATATTACTCCTTACAATGTGCTCCCCCAAGACACAAAATGGCCTGGATATCCATGACCTCACAGTGCCTAACACTACCTATACAAGACTATCATAAGAGGAGGAAAAGATCACGACATCAAAATAAAAGAGAGATTGATTGAGATGGGAGGGGATATGATGGAGAATGGAATTTCAAAGGGGAAAGTGGGGAGGAGGGAGGGTATTGCCATGAGATATTTTTTATAATCATGGAAGTTCTTAATAAAAATTTGAAATAAAAAATAAATATTCAAACAAACAGACAAACAAAAAAAAACCCCAAAAATCAATGTGATTAAGGAAAAAGGAAGGTATAGTGATTTCTGATTTTTTAGCCTGGCAACTAGGTGAGTAGAAGGAAAACTGTGAGCTGCAAGTTAGACAGTATTGCAGTCAAGTTCTCATTGTAGGTAGAAAACACCTGACCAAGAGCAGCTTGTGGGGGAAAAGTATTTTTGGCTTACAGACTTGAGAGGAAGCTCCATGATAGAAGAGGGAAATGATGGCATGAGCAGAGGTTGAACATTGCCTCCTGGCCAATATTAGACAACAGAAACAGGAGAGTGTGCCAAACACTGGCAAGGGAAAATTGGCTATCACACCCAGAAGCCTGGCCCCAACAATACATTGCCTCCAAGAGGACTCAATTCTCAAATTCCATCAGCTGGGGACCTAATCATTCAAAACACATAAATTTGTGGAAGGCACGTGAATCAAACCATCACATTCTGCCTCATGCCCCATAAACTGACAACTATACATGATATAAAATACAATACATTCATTCAGTCCAACTTTAAAAGTTCCCATAGTTTTTAATCAATCCCAATGATGTCCAAACATCCCACAATTCAAGGTCTTTTAACTGAGCCATACTACCAACCCCTGAAAAAAAAAAAAAACAACAATAACACCAAAAAGAAACATAATGGCACAGAATAAACATTCACACTGCACATGATGGCATTGGGCATAGCAAGGAAATATTCAACTAGTACAAGATTGGGCAAACATCAAACTCTGTAGCTCCAAGTCCAACAACTCTAGTCAGTGACAAATCTCTAATCTCTAAGTCCGATAATTCTAACCAGTGATAAATCTCTGGAGATCTAATTCTGCCCCTCTAGCCAGGGTACTCATAGTCCTGGGAAACTTCATCCAGGGCCGGCAGCTCTGCTTGGCAGCCATCTCATCTAGCATCTCCGTTGGGTCTCCACTGCAACCATCAGTTCATCCTCATGGCTCCACTGGGTCTCAACACAGGTAATTCAAAAACCCTGCTTCACACTACCCATAGCCATTTGAAAAAAAAAAAAGAAAGAAAGAAAGAACGATACAAAAGAAAGAAAAAGAAACATGTTACAAATTCAATGACTCTCTCTTTCCTGCATTTTTCCTTTTCCATAATACCAGGTAGGGTGCCAATTTGTTAATCCAGGGAAAATAAAGCCAACTTTGAAGAACAGGACACACCTTCAGCATTCAGACCTCTTCAAGAGAGTCTGCATTCTTCCTGTTATCCCAGTGCATTCTTCCTGTTGTCCCAGTGCAGGACAGATGGCCCAATCTCAATGATTGTAATTTCTCAAACAATTACAACTCAATGTGCAGCAGTTTCAGGTAAAAGATATCATTTTTTTCTGTGCCATATCTCTCTGCTCACACCATTCCATTTCTACACAATGCAATACTGCATAAATTCTCAGGACATGGGCATAACAGCAAGCCTCTCACACAAACTGCTTTCAGCCAAGTCTCTACAAAGTTCTATCTCACCCTCATAAGCCAAACTTCACATTCTATAGTTCTTACTGAATTCAGGTCTTTCAACTCTGACCAAAAATGGTCCACCCAGCTATATTTACAGCACTGCAAGGCATCTGTTAAGCTAAAAATTCAAATTCTGCCACATTCCTTCCTCAAAAATCAGCTTCAAAAGGCCAAAAGCCACAGAATCATCTTTCTAGCAGCAACAGCCCCATGGTACCACCTTTACTGTTGCAGTCAGGCTTGTATCGCTGGTAGAAAATACCCAACCAAGAGCAGCCTGTGGAAAAAAGAGTTTATTTTGGCTTACAGACTCAAAGGGAAGCTCCATGATGGCAGGGGAAAACAATAGCATGAGCAGAGGGTAGACAGCACTACTTCCTGGCCAACATCAGATGGACAATAGCATCAGGAGAATGTGACAAACACTGGCAAGGGGAAAATAGCTATGACACCCATAAGCCTACCCCCAACAATGCACTGCTTCCAAGAAGATTCAATTCACAAATTGCCATCAGCTGGGAACCTGGTCATTCAAAACGCTTAAGTTTGTGAGAGACACCTGAATCAATCCGCTAGAGAGAGCAATTACTGAGCAGTGATGTAAGCAAGGGATGAACTGATCTTAGAAATGAAAATGGAGGTAGCTCATAGGTTAAAAGCATTTTATTATAAAGCCTTATGGTCCAGGTTGGATTGCCCATAATCCATATAAAGCCAGATGCACAAAGTGGTACATGTGTCTTGAGTTTGTTTGCTGTGGCAGGAGGCCCTGGTGCACCCATAGAAATGAAATGAGGCTCTGGACCTTGAAGTTTATCTGTGAAAAGTTTGTAGTTATGTTTTGAATGTAAATAGATTAGAGATTGTGGAATAACTTCTGTATCATTATGAAATTCCTGTCTCTAGTTTTACTTTTTTCTTTTTTTTTTTTTACTAAAAAGTTATTAGACCAATATAACAGAATTTATTTATACTTTTTTTTTGGTACAGCCAGTTTGTGAATCTGGCAGCTTCTAGCACTAGCACAGATTTTGAGAGCTCCCAACTAATGACATAACCAGACACCATTTATATGTCAAAAAACGAAATAGAGCATAGAAGCTGGGTGTGGTGGCACATGATTTTAATCCTAGCACTTGAGAGGTTGAGGTAAGAGGATTGCTGTGAGTTTGAGGACAAACTGGGCTACAGAGTGAGTTCCAGGTCAGCCTGGCTTGAGCAAGACCCTACTTTTAAAAAATTACATTAAATTTGGGCTGGAGAGGTGACTTAGTGGTTAAGACACTTGCACGCAAAGTCAAAAGATTCAGGCTTTTTCCCCCCAGGAACCACAGATGCATAAGGTGGTCCATGCGTTGGGAGTTCATTTGTAGCTGTTAAAGGGCCCTGACATGCCCATTTTCAATCTCTCTCTATATCTGCCTTTTTCTCCCTCTATGAAATAAATAAATAAGAAAATAAAATAAAAATTAGAAAAATTTTGAAAAATTAAATTAAATAATAGAAATGGGACATAGAAAACAATTTAGTTGACTCTAGCTTAGTGAACCACTAGTTAACTAGTTACAGCTTATCTAGCTAATTGTTTATAGCTTAATCAGTTATCCATCAAGACGACCATGTGCATTCATCCAAATCTCAGTTAAATTTCACTTTGATTTGATCTGTTGGGCCCAGGTCAGATGTCCAGGCCCAGTCCATGCCCTTCTACACATTTTATTTAATACCTTATATGTCACATAGCAACTGTTATTACCTTATGGATAATTGTTCTAATATTAGAATAATTATTAATTAGCATGATTACCTATATTTTCTTTTATTTCTATATTTTATATAGCACCATATATATTTTAATTTTATGTGCATTTAGTTAAGATATTTCTAGCAAGCAGCATAAAACTGTTTTTATAAGTTGGCAATATTAATATTTTATATAAAATATTTCATTAATTTAAATACTCACAACTATACTTAAATTTTGATATTCTTCTTATTATTATTTTATTCTTTTTATCTACCTGTTTTATATTTGTTTTTCTCTTCTATTTCGGTATCTTTTAGAATAATCAAATATTTTGATATTCAAATTGCCCCTTTCTAACTGATTAGAAATAAAATCTTTTACAGTTGTTTCCTGGATACAGTAGAGATTTTAAAGTTTATCATTGAACAATTGTAGTCTAAAACAAATGATTACTGCTTTTCTGTTATTTAACATTTTCTGTTCATTCTCTGTGTCTCCTATATTGCTATTGTCATGCATTTTAATGTAGTAAGAATAATATTACTCTTAGCTTTCAGTAAGGATTTATCTGCATATACTCACAATCTGTGTCTGTTGCACTTCACTTCTTACATGTTTGTTTCCCTGTGGATATTTTCTTTCTCTCTACATAAGTCATTTTACTGTATCTTTTGGGAGCAGATCTTCTATTTGTGAGTTATCTTAGTTTACATGTGTCTTTAAAAGATCTTTCTTTCATTTTTAGTTTTAAAGGACAAAATTTTAGTTTGTCAGTCCAGCTACTGCCCAATTTATGAATAGATTACTTCCTGATAAATCCATAAACTGAAAACACCTTAAGTTGAAAGTGTAATTAGTATACCTCACCTGCTGAATACCATAGCTTAGCCCACCTTAAATGCTCTCAGAATGCTTACCTAAGTGTACAGTTTCACGAAGTTATCACAGAGCTTATTTTATAATGAATGACTGAGCATCTCAGGAATTTGTTGAATACCTACATTGAGAAAAGTAATGTGGAACATCAGTAATTTTCCTGGTGATTTGTGTAGCTGAAAAACTCTATGAGCACAAGGTGTCACATAAGCTAGGCCAGAAAAAAGAACCAAGTTCTAAATTCAAAATCAAAGGACAGCTACTATTGAGTGTTCTTTCTCTCTTCCTTCTTCTTTCTTGCTTGCTTGCTTGCTTGCTTGCTTGCTTGCTTGCTTTCTTGCTTTCTTGCTTTCTCTCTTTCTTTTTTGTGTTGTGTTCATACTAAGTTGTGATATGTGTGCATGTGGCGTATGTATCTGATATATGCATGTATGTGTACAGAAACAGCACTCTGTACCTGCTTGAAGACCAGAGAAGAAAATTCCTTGTCCATTGCTCATTTACTTGTTTCTTTTTAATTTTTATTTATTTATTTAGTTGAGAGAGAGTGATAAAAAGAGGGAGAAAGAAAGAGAGAGAGAGAATGGGCACGCCAGGACTTCCAGCCACTCCAAACGAACTCCAGGTGCATGGTTCCCCTTGTGCATCTGGCTTACCTGGGTCCTGGGGAATTGAACCGGGGTCCTTTGGCTTTGCAGGCAAATGCCTTAACTGCTAAGCCATCTCTCCAGCCCTTGTTTGTTTGAGAGAGTCTCTTACATGGATTCTTAAACTTGCTAGTTTCTTAGTCCCAGTGATTCTCTTATCTCTGCTCCCTACAGGACTAGAGCTATAGACGTGACATGTGTGGCCATGTCTAGCTATTTACTGACTTCTGGGCAATCAAATTCAGTGTTCTCAGGCCCCTGAAGGCCCCCATGCTTGCACACAACACAATCTTAACCACTGGTCCATCTCTCTAGCCTCTAAGTTTTTGTTGTTTTCTTGCTGTGCTGAGGATCAAACCCATGTTCTTGCACATGCTAGGCAAGTACTCTGCCACTTAGGCAAGTTCTTAGTCATCATTTCTTTCTTTAAACACTAAGAATGTCATACTTTATCTTTCAGCTTTCCTTTTTTCAGTTGAGAAATAATCATTGTTATTGAAGGTAAGATATCTTGTTTCTTTGAGTGCTGTTGTAAGATTCCTCTTTATATTTTATCTCTGGCATTTTCGTATGATATGCTTAGATTCTGATTCTGATTATATTTTACTACAGTCTTCCCTATCTTTTACTTTACTTAACCAGTTTTCTGCTATAACTCACTGTGCCCATTTGATACTTAATCCATCTGAGATTTTCATTTATTTATTTTTTTATAGATTCTAGTTCTTTGACAAATTACAAACATTGTTGATCTTCTACATATTTCATTTCTTACATTAACATTGATTAAATTGAAGTTCTTTTTAAAAAAATCTTTCATTTATTTATTTGCAAGGAGAGAGAAAGAAAGAATAGGCATGCCAGAGCCTCTAGCCACTTTAAATGAACTCCAGATTCATGTGCTATATTGTGCATTTGGCTTTACATGGTGCTGGAGAATAAAACCTAGGTCACTAGGCATTGCAGGCAAGCACCTTAACTGCTGAGTCATCTCTCCAGCCCCTTAAAGTTATTTTCCACTAACTATAATGTCTAAGTCATCTATAATCTGTTCCATGTATGTGCATATACTTATGTTTTCCTCTTTTAAAAAATATTGTATTT
This sequence comes from Dipus sagitta, assembly GCA_036346955.1. Classification (NCBI taxonomy): domain Eukaryota; kingdom Metazoa; phylum Chordata; class Mammalia; order Rodentia; family Dipodidae; genus Dipus; species Dipus sagitta. The sequence continues at coordinate 56,530,234 of CM070770.1, read as the reverse complement.
GTTTATTTGAGAGAGAGAAAGAGGTTGGGGGGGGGCGGGGGAATGGGCATACCAGGGCTTCTAGCCACTGCAAATGAATTCCAGACATATGCACCATCTTGTGCATCTGTGTTATGTAGGTCCTGGGGAATTGAACCTTGGCCTTTTGCTTTTGTAGGAAAGCATCTTCACCACCAAGCAATCTCTCCAAACCAATCTTTTCCTCTTGATTTTTAGTCATATGTCCCTGTTGTTTGCCAGGTCAGACATGTTAGTCATGTTCTTTTTCTATGAAAAAGACCTGAGAAAGTAATTTATGGGTGTAAGGATTTATTTAGGCTCAAGATATCAGAAGGTTTTGTTGGTTCCATGGTCACTGGACTCCATTGTTTCAGGGCTTGAGCATGGTGAGGCAGAAAGCATCATGGGTGAAGTATGTAATACAGCAAGCGGGCCCACTTCATAATCAGGGAAAGAAAGGGGGCATAAAGGGCCAGGGACAAGATATAGCCCTCAAAGACAGAGTGCTAGTGACCTACTCTCTACAACAAGGTTATACCTCCTAGTTTCTACCACCTTCAAATAATGGCATCAGTTAGTGAGCCCCTCAATGGATGAATCCATTTACTAGTTTGGAGTCCTCAAGATAAGTTTACTTCCCAAAAACTCACCCTCTGTCTGTGTGTTCTGGTACATACCTTTGATCCAAGTGCTTACAAGGCAGGATGATCCCAAGTTTGAGACCAGCCTGGGTTGTATAGTGAGGCTTTGTCAACAAAACAAAACTAACTAACCCTCAGAAAACTACATTTGGAATCAAGCCAAGCCTTCAACCTTTTAGGAGGATACTTCATATCTAAATAGCACCAGGTAATCATGGATTAAATTTTTAATATTGTTTATTAAAAATACATGTAAGTTTCAGAATAATTTATAACCCTCACGAATAGATTGGTACAGACTGCCTACCTTAATCCTATTAGAGACCAAGGTAAATCAAAGGTGGAATTCTTAGTAAGGCCTAGTCTTATCTCTGGCTCACCACAGCATTCCAAAGTTTTCAACCAAAATCCTGCTATTTAATACCCTTTCTCTTGCAGGGCACTGAAATCTAATAGTTGTTGCATGAAACTATGCAACACTGCCCTCTGCTTTCAAAAGCTTTCTGCTTAGCTTTGTAGCCTCCTTCCTTATTCAGAACTCCAGAGTCCACTGGCTGGTGAGATGGCTCAGCAGTTAAAAGCGCTTGCTTGCCTGCTGGCTCTGGTTCAGTTCCTCAGCTACCCAGGTAAAGCAAGACAGGCATTTCTTTAAGTAGCAAGAGACTCTGGCATGCACACATGTATGCACATTAACATAAAGGGGAAAAAAAGGAAGAAAAGAAGACTCCAGAACTGAGAAGTGCTTACTGTAAAACTAGTCCTCCAACTCATCTGCCACATCCAAGCTCCAAATAGCCAGTTTCTCTTTTCCTTACCAGCAGTTAGTCCAGATCCCAAAATCTAGATGCAACTCTTGCCCTGAGCCCAGAATCTCTAAATGCCACCAAAGTAAAAATGGTTACAGAGTAGCTCGCCTCAGAGCTACCTCTTTCCAGAGTTTTAGCACATGTACTTCCAGTCTCAACAGCAACCCCAGGCTCTCTGTTTAAAGATGATTGTTGTCAATTCTTTGACATTTTTAGCTGTCATAAGTGGGAACACTAATATGACACAAGATATTCCAACTACCCCCAAATGGAAATCCTTCCAGGGACTTCTTGTCCTTGTGTTTTGTCTGTTTCTGAGTGCGGACTTTCCTTCCCCGTGACTTGAGAGTCCTGCCTGTACCCTTGTTGTTACTTATGATAGTATCCCAGCAGAAAAAGGTGAGATGGGTAGAAGAGCATCCTCTTTCTACTTTGAAGCTTGCTTTTCTGTGTATCTAAAATACAAGAATTGGGTCCCAGTGTTCTTTCCCTTTTCTGTAGATATCTGGAAGATTGAATACCTTGCAAAAGGAGTGAAATTTATCCTGATTATGGTTTATTTCCTAGGACTCAATGTTCTGCTATCCCATTTCAAATCAAGGTTCCATTACCAGGGAAGAAGGATGCTGTGGGATGATCTTTAAATAAGTAGTCATATGCTATTTCACTGTGATTAAAAATTGGAGATATAGATGAAAGGATATAATACATAAGCAGTCAATTTATGCTTCTTGAATGAATAAATAATGTACAAATGACAAGCTATTCATTTCCGATGGAGTGAGTGTAGAGCCAACATAAAGTATATAAAATTGGTCCTTCCATTTCTCCTTACTAAGTGCCATGTCTTTCTGTGAGTCCTAGAAGACTGCACAAGAGCAGAGACTGTATCACACCAATTTTGTAGTTAATGTGGTGCCATAAGAAGTCATTCAGTTGTCACTTATTGATGTGGTGGGAACTGTAAAGATTTGAGACAATCTGGATTATTCTAAGGGATAGTAGAATGAGCACAGTAATGGCATGGTTATGTGCAGTGTGTGTTGGGAGTGAGAAGGTGTAGGGAATGAGGGTATATGGGCTATGTGAGTACTAGACAGTGTTTGCCAGCCTAGCTCTGTTGCTAAGTCCAGGTTAGCAATGAATAAGGCACTATCTACCAGGACTGGGCTTTACAGAGCTTTTATCCAAATAGGGTATGGAATGGTAGGTATTTCGCTGGGCAGAAAAGAAATACAATGAACAATACATGAACCAGCATGGGGTCTTAGTATCTAGAATCTAACCTATACTCCAGACCGCAGCCCCAATTTGCTAACCATCTATTAAAGTGAAATTCTTCCAACAGATTTTTATAGTTTTGAAAGACATTCTTTGACCTAGACAGCAGATAAGTTATACACAGCTGAGCTTCACTTAATTGCATAATGAATGAATCAACCACTTTAAATCACTTTACAAAATCCCATACATGATCACATTTCCCTCTTTGTTACCAATACCTGTTAAACACAATCCTGGTAGAGAAGTAATTCACTTCATTGTGCTTAAAAAATGCCCAATTGGAGTCCTTTAAATGTTGCAGCTCTCAATTATCTCACCCCAAATCCACTGTGAAGTGATAATTAGGGGCTAAAAGCTAAACTGATTACTGCAGAATTTTCTCCTGACAGCCATTTAATAGCTAATCAGGTGTTAAATCCCCAAATTATGCATTCCTCAGCAGCACACTGATCACAATAAATTTTGAAAGTTTGAGTTATCAGCATGTCTTTCATGACTTTGCCCCAACACACCAAACATAAAAGAATCATTGCTTCCGTTATTCAGAATACTTTGATGGTTTGTTCTTCATTCTATGTATATTGTTTGGATTAAGTTTAAACCTCGGTTTTAGAACAGCACTGCAGCATAAAACCTTCCTCTGTCCAATGAAAGATGCCAGATCCTATTGGAATAAATGCACTCCAGTCACCTAATTTGCATATACATGAAATATGCAACCAGATTTGTAGATATTATGGAGCCAATTGTGTAATAAAGATATAAGGCCAACATACATGTATTGGTTTTAAGTCTCTGATAGCTATATGACACATGTTCCTGATACAGAGATATAAGCTGTTCCACCACTATTCTAATATCACAAAGTTGAGTCTCTGATTCTGCACATTGCTCACACTGCTTTGTGGCCATATAAACACATATGAGAGAGAAAGAGGAGGGAGGGAGGGAGGGAGACAGATAATATATGAAAGAGAATGTATCCATGTCTACATGACAACACCATGAATTGTTATGGACACCTTGCTGGGGAAAAAAAAAAAAAACACACCTGACCAAGAGAAGCTTGTGAGAAAAAGGTTTAGTTTGGCTTACAGACTTGAGGGGAAGCTCCATGATGGCAGGGGAAAATGATGGCATGAGCAGAGGGTGGACATCACCTCCTGGCCAACATAAGGTGGACAGCAGCAACAGGAACATGTGCCAAATGCTGGCAAGAGGAAGCTGGTTTAAACACCCGTAAGTCTGTCCCCAATAAGACTTGGCCTCCAGGAGGCTTGGACCTAGCATTCAGAACACCTAAGTTTAATGGGGGGCACCTGAATCAAACTACAACACATTCCTCATGTGAGCATAAAGTGACCTTCTACTTCTATAAAATGATGGTGGTGAATTAATAGTAAATTCTTATTTATGTAGGTTAGATAGGTCAGATGTTTTATTATGTGTAGATAAATAATTCATTTTTTAAATATTTTCATTTGTTTGGAAGGAGAGAGAGAGAGAGACAGAGAGAGAGACAGAGAGAGAGACTGGGTGTGCCATGGCCTCCTGCCGCTGCAAACAAACTCCATATGCATGCACTTCATTGTACATCTAGAATTACATGGGTACTGGGCATGTGAACTCAGGCTGTCAGACTTTGCAAAGAAATACCTTTAACTGTTGAGTCATCTCTCTAACCTTACAGATACATACTTCTTATATGCACATTTATTACTTATATTTAGAATAAATATACTTTGTTTTTGGCTTTTCAAGGTAGGGTCTTTTTCTAGTCCAGGATGACCTGGAATTCACTATGTAGTCTCAGGGTGGCCCCGAACTCATGACAATCCTCCTATCTCTGTCTCCCTAGTGCTGGGATTAAAGGCCTGGCTTTAGAATAAATATACTTTTAACAATTATATTGTTTATATTAATCTTACAGTCGTGTTAAGCAGTTATTTGGTACTCTGCCATATGTGTATTCCTTAAGTTTGAGGAAAAGGTGTCTTCCTTATTTCTCGCCTTTTCTAGCATTTAATTTTATGACAATTTCATACATGCATAAAATGTATTTTGATCATATTTATCCCCATTAGTCTCTCCTGGTCCCTCCCACTGAGGTTGAGTCCCTTCTTCCTAACTAGTCCCGCTTTTCCATTCATATCTTCTTAGGTTGTTTTTTTTGTTTTTTGTTTTTTGTTTTGTTTGTTTGTTTGTTTTGCTGACCCACTGAGTTTAATTAGGGTTACTAGTATGAATATGGATGGGGGATTATTTACTAAGGTTTGGGAACTTACCAGTGGCTATACTAGCTATGAGAGGAAAGTGACTCTCTCCCTTCCCCAGCTACTCATTTACTGCCCATAGCTACTTAGGAAGGGGTGGAAACTCATGAGGCCTGCCCACACCCTGACAAAGTGTTGGTGGGCCCAGTGTTGTTCAGTCCTTGTATGGGTAACCATAGCTACTATGGGTTCATGGTTGCAATGGCCATGTCATAGCTCAGAAACAACACTCCTCCCCTCCCTCTGACTGTTATATTCTTACAGCTTCCTCTTCCATGATGCTTTCTGTTCCTTGAATGAACTGATAGAGACGTCCTATTTCGTGCTGAGCATTCAACTTTTCTCAGCACTTTGACCAGTTATGGAGACTCTGCATTTGATAGGTGACGACACACTGATGCTCAGACAGCAGTCACGGCATGGCATTGATTTGAGCAGCACGAGCTTTTAGGAAAGAGAAAGGACAGATTAATTAACTTGTCAAATCTTTCCTCTTATATTGTTGAATTAGAAAAGAAAAGAAAAACAGCACCTCACTTCCAAGGAGTTCCTAGTACTCGTTTTCAAGCTTCCAGTTCACAGGATCCCTACGTCAGCACTTGCTAATACACTATGCACAACAGATGCACTTGGTGACTGAAAAGTTTGTCTTGCTCTATCCTTCAACTTACACTATGCTTTAACAATATGGAGTGCTTTTGAAGAAATGTAATGGACTAAATTTTATTTAATTGAACAGAAAAAAACTAAAAGATAATATATTTAAGACTGCCTTGTATGATGGGATCCATCACACTGGGTTTATGTGGTGCTGGGGATGGAACTCAAGCTGAGCTACCCTTCAACTGCTCGCCTCCTGCCAGCTGTTGAGGTGTTTCTTTTTACCATAGTCCTCTCGTTATCTTTCCTGTGCCTGCAACACTGAGCAGTTTGTCTGCAATTTGACCATAGTTATACCGAGAATGTGGAGCTTTTCTCCCTGTGGTGCACTTGTTTGTGTGGTTTCCCCTAAAATCCCTGTGGCTTCTTCAGTCCAAGTTCTCATCTCTGCCACCTCCTGCCTATAAAGCTCTGACTTTTGCTTCTTGCACTGCACGTGGGGTGGAAATGGATTCATTGTAGGATCAGACAATTCCCAGGTCTCGTCAGAAACAGCAATGCCTTTCAAGTATAGATAGCCCTAGGGCTTCTGCCTGCTTTCTTGTTGACTGTTCTGAGGGCTCCTGTGTCCAGGCACAGGTAAATAGAGAGAGTGCACACACATATAAATATTAGAAGTCAGCATTTCAGGCTCTCTCTCAATTCCAAAAGCTCTTCCTTAAAATTCCCCACTACTCTGATAATCCCATATTTGTTCTCTGACACTTTTTTTTTTTTTTTACCAGAGCTAGGGTAAGGTTTTGAGGGTATGTTTAATCAACAACACCTAAAACTCCCAGTTTTGTTTGACCTTCATGCTGCTTTCGTTGAATGCCTTGTGCTCCTCTACTGGTCGTTTATATTTATGACTTACTAATTTCCTGCTTGGAGGCTCTATCTCCATATTTGGGCCTATAGGTGAGTGGGTGTCCTTGTAATTCTAGTTCCTGAGATTTTTCAGGATTCTGCAGTGTCCATCACTGGCTTCCAGGTCTCTGGATAAGACTTCAAGTCTCTTGGGTCTCCCAGTTCAGCTGCTTGAAATCATCTGCACTGCTAATTTAATGAATTTTATGATTTTGTCTCTTAACCAACATAGGTCCTTAGGTCTTGTCTTTAATATTGTCTTGTGACTTTAGATACACTTGAAACAATTGAGATGCATATTCATCTGCCACAGTTTTAAGATTCCCTGTGCTCAGATCTTTTGAGTTTTTGCCCATCTCAAGGCTAGGTGGTATGGTTGCCCATGCTGGTGGTGTGTTTGTTCTCTGCATATCATTGTTACTCAAGTTGCCAACACCTACTATGAGATAGACCTATAGCAGGCTGAATGGGACGCTAGGTACATTTTAAGAAACACTCTACTCTTGAGAAAGGAATTTATGCCATTGCCATGAGAAAGCTGTAGGAAGACACTTCCCACATCAGACTCCATATAAGTCATTTTCTCTTCAAATGCTGAGAAAAATCTTAGCTTCTCTTAAAGAATGAATATTGCTATTTCCTTTTTCTAATCAATGCATAGGTTTTAACTTCATTTTTATCCATGGTAGGTTTTCCCTTTGCTTTTCTGTTTGAATTTCTGTCTTATATTTCCATCTTTCTTGGTCTTAAGTTAAAAATATTTTAAAGACTATTTTGTTTCAGAATGTGCCATATCTTATATTCAGTGAGCTGGCATGCCCATTTCTATGGTTACACAAGTGAAAACAAGACATTTGTATTCTTTACTGAGCACCTGTTGGTAAAGTAGTTAAATAGAGTGGGCTTTGGGCTGGAGAGATGGCTTAGCGGTTAAGCGCTTGCCTGTGAAGCCTAAGGACCCTGGTTCGAGGCTCGACTCCCCAGGACCCACGTTAGCCAGATGCACAAGGGAGCGCACGTGTCTGGAGTTCGTTTACAGTGGCTGGAGGCCCTGGCGTGCCCATTCTCTCTCCCTCTCTCTATCTGCCTGTTTCTCTCTGTCTGTCGCTCTCAAATAAATTAATAAAAATAACAAAAAAATTAAAAAAAATAGAGTGGGCTTCAGGGCACTCAACCAGAGAAAATATCAAGATTTTCTTCTTTGCTATTATGGGTAGATCAAGGGCCAAAGAATGAAATAGTACCTTGTAGCAACATTAAGTCCCATAGTATGTCCTATAAAATATTCTGTAAGTGACTGAACACATAGAAGATTTTCTTATCAGCGAGGCTTGCTAGTTACTGGAGTGCTTTCCTACTATAAAACTAAAGGACCTTTTTCAATGGCATAAATCAATTTACATTGATTAAGTGCCTGTTTCGATTAATGTCATCTGCAGTTTCAGACACTTGTTTGTCTGAAAAGAGAATAAACTTGATAATCTCTCAATAGCTCTACCCATTGAAAGGTTTGACGACTTCTTGGATTCTGTAACCTTGCTGAACATTTGGTTTTATATTTCAGAGCAAGTCACTAAGCACATGAACAAGTCAGTGAAACAATTTAGAGCTTCATCCAGTTCAGTGCTATGAGCTCTTCTGAGGGTTGGATTATTGTTGTCTTCCCTTGGTTCAGTATCATATAAAACAAAAACAAAATCATTCTTCATTAAGTGATGGGTGTTCTTAAAAGGGCTGCTATGATTCCAGTCATTGGGATATATGGCCATGTTCTTGGAGTCAGACTCATCATCGCTCACTTTGTTCTCCACTACTGCTGCTTCCTAAACATGGGAAAGAATTGGTGGGTAGAATGGTATAAGACTAAGGGACTTTTACACTTAGTAAAATATATAAATATTCTGGCTTTAAAGAATATTTTTAAAATAATCCCCTGATGCATCCTGTTGTGATTTCAACACATATTTGCCCTTCTGTTGGGTCAGCATTAATTAGTTCAGGGGACTGCTGATATATTTACACAATGCAAAGATTTGTAATTCAGTTGAGTGACTTGCTTTCCTCCATGAAGCAATGGTGAAAGCAACAACATTGGCCAAGTAAATGTTGCTATTCCAAGTGTGATTTAGAGTACAGAACTCAGATTGGCTTTCCCATTGCACTGAAGGATGACAGAGATGTGCAGAAACACTGTTGGTTTGTCATTACCAATACACATATGCCAGGATGCACAGGCTGGCAAGATGGAAAAGCAACTGCCTTAGCTCTGAATTCCAGGGAGTTATAGGCTTAAATCACAGACACTTGACATCAAGCAAATGGAGTTTCTGAGGCTGAACAATAATTTGGAACCAAAGGTATTTGAGAATGCCAATGATTAAGAAAAATTATTTTCTCAGGTTCACCACAGCAAAACAATTCTTACAAATGTAGTTAGCCTCAGGCCTGCTTTCATGCTTTCAGTTGTCTTCACCTTACTGTTGGACAGGAAGATTTGGGCCAAAAGGTTTGGTGTTCCACCCAACCCCATGAGAGAACAGGAAAAATCTGTGATGGGCATTCTTGGAGAAAAAATGGCACACACGTCTGTTAAAAGACAGGTCAGATACAGCATTAACTGGGGTGACATTGTGTTTTTTCATGAACTGGGACCACTGCACAGCTTATGGGGGAAAGAGCATCTGATCTTCTTCTCAACTATCTTTTATTCAGGTGAGTAAAGAAGAAATCTTGATTGATCTGAGAGTTGCTGGAATTTGAGGTGCTATTTGCTGGAAGGAAGTGATGTGATGGGTGAATGTCACCCATGTTAGCTGCCCCCACATAGACTGCTTAGATCTTAGACTGCCATACTGGAGCTTGGGGGCAGCAGGTACTAAACTTACTTGCAACTGTGATTTGGCATTCTGAGCACTGTTACTTAACATATTTGTATCTCATCACTTCACCAAGACTGTAAGCCTTTAAACGCTGAGCAGCTATTTATTTTCCCTGTCTCTCCCAAGGCAAGCAACACATGGCTTTATATTCTGATGGAAAATATCCAGATCCAGGGAGAAAAACTTTGATTATAGGATAAGGGAACCAGAGCAAGTTACTTCACCATTTGTATCAAAAGATTTAACCAAAAAAAAAAAAAAAAAAGAAAGAAAGAATACACACAGGAGGGCTGGAGAGATGGCTTGGTGGTTATGGCACTTGTCTGTGACGTCTAAGGACTCAGGTTAAATTTTCCAGGTCCACGTAAGCTAGAGGCACATGGTTGCACATGTGTCTGGAGTTCGTTTGCAGCGGCTTGAGGGCCTGGTGCACCAATTCTCTATCTATCTCTCTTGTCTTTATCTATCTCTAATACATATATAAATAAATAAAAATAAATATTTTAAAAAGCCAGGCATGGTGGCTCATGCCTTTAATTCCAGAACTTGGGAGGCAGAGGTAGTAGGATGGCTGTGAGTTTGAGGCCACCCTGAGACTACATAGTGAATTCCAGGTCAGCCTGAACTAGAGCAAGACCCTACCTCAAAAAACCTAAATAAATAAATAAATAAATTTTTATAAAGAAATACATACAGGAGAAATTACCATGAGATAAAATAAAGAAATGTATAGGTCCCTTTGTCAATCTGGATTGAAAACTGGTTTTAGTTGTTTATTATTTACAGTATGTGTTTAGTCAACAATGTTGCAAGATCTCTCCTGTCAATTTCTTTTTTTCTTTTTCTTTTCTTTTTTTAAATTTTATTTATTTATTTTTTTTACAGTCAGTTTGCTACCATTATTAGGCTCATCCATGACCTACCCCCTCCCCTTGGCCCCTCCTTGTTGAGGTATACGGGTCATGCATTGTGGAGTTAGCCCACAGTTATGGGTAAGCTAAATGTCTCTGCATATCATGACCCAACATGTGGCTCTGACATTCTTTCTGCCCCCTCTTCTGCAAAATTTCCCTGAGCCATGTTGGGTCTGCTTCAGTGATGAGGTGTTGGGGGGCTCTGAGGCTCTGGCTCTCTGATTTGGTAGGAGTTGATTTTTCTCTGTGCTGATCTCCTTCCCCCTTGTGCTGGTATCCAGTTCATCAGGAAAACAGCGCCCTTGCTTGTTTCTCCAATTTTTCTTAGTTTCAGCCGGGGCCCTTTTGAGGTATGATGGGGTGGCTCTCTCCTTAGGATCTACATCTATCTGAAAAAGAGAAGCAGATTCTCCAACCCTCCTGTCAATTTCTAGCAGTTTTGTCTCTTGCATTTTTTCTGAGTTACATTAATTCTTTTTATTATTATCCAATACAATACCTGTCATTGTCTATGTGCATTCTTAGTTTGAGTAAATATTCACATATTCACCTAAGAAGTGATGCCCAGTACCCTATTTATGGTTCTCACTTCATTACATCAAAGGTAAACATTTGGGGGACTAGGGAGGTGGGCCAGCAGATAAATCACTTGCTGTGTATGCTTGAAGACTTGGTGCAGACAACCCAGCAGCCTCATAAGTCCCGGCTGATCATAGTGGCGCACATATAATCCCAGCACTCAAAACACAGAGAACGGGGACTCCCATGGCAAGCTGGCTAGCTAGACTGGTCAAGTCTGCAAGCTGTAGGCTCAAGGGAGAGACTTGCCTCAGTAAGTAAAGGGAAAAGTTATCAAAGGCACTTGGCATCAACCTTTGGTCTCCACATGCACATGCACCCATGTGCACATGCACACACATGACCCCACATACATGTGAATATGCATGAAAACCACATATACACAAACATTAAACATTCAACATGAGTATCAAGAAGGTGAGATAAAGGATTTTGCTGTATATATTATATTAGACTATAAATATTTGAGGGACCCTAGAAGGAAGATAGGAGGTAGGGTCTATATCTGATGACCTCCAAGCCTGCTAATGTCAATTTACCTACAAAAATAGTGTATGTACTTAGTTTTAAAAAAGACAAATAGTAATTCATGAAAAACAGTAATTCTTTGCTCATCCTCCCACGTTTTTATTCTTGATTACCAAAAGCAGAAAGTTTTGCCTGTTGTACCCTACCCCTTTTAATCGTTATTATGGATTAAAAATGTCTATTCCTCTACTATTTTTAAGTGCCTGAAATTTGAGCTTATAACCAGATTTGCCAGTACAGAGAAATCACTGTTGGTTGCCTGGTCACATTTAAGATCTTTTTCTATAGTTCCAACCAAATACGTGGCAGGGAATAGAAGTCAGTGGCCTCTTTCCCACCATCAGGGTTGGAAATATTTCATTTTAGGATGCAGAGGGTGGAATAGAAAGTACAGGACAGACGTAGAATTGAATGACCACACTCCTTTGTGTGATCTGTGACCTTTGGCAAGTCTCTTTTGTATACTTGAGCTACATGTCTCTGTCAAACAGGATTTTTCATAGAGCTAATGCAAATGGAATCAAATGAGATATTCACATCCCTTTCTTTATAAATTGTTCCACTTACTAAACATTTGTCATTCTTTTTGGGCATGTGCATGTGTGTGTGGTTTATGTATGTATGCATATTCATATGTGTAGGGGTATATGCGTGTGCAGATACATGTGCATATATGTACATTTAGAGGTCACAGGCTTACATCAGGTGTCTTCCTCAATCTCAATAGCTCTATACTTTATTTTTTAAAACATTTATTTTATTTACTTGAGAGAGAGAGAGAGAAAGAATGGGCACTCATGGCCTTCTGCCACTGCAAATGAACTCCAGAAGCCATGTGCCACCTTATGTATCTGGCTTATGTGGGTCCTGGAGAATTGAACCTGGGTCCTCTGGCTTTCCAGGCTAGAGCCTGACCACTAAGCCAACTCTTCAGCCCTATACTTTCTTTTTTGAAACAGGGTCTATGGATGAACCTGAAGTCGCCAAGCCCTAAGGTTTTCATGTTTCCACCTCCCCAGTTCAAAACTACTCCCAGTTTTATGTGATGTCATGAGAACTCAAGGCCTAAGCTTGTGTGATTAGTGCTTTACTCATTGAGTAATCTCCCCAGCCCAAGGATTTGTCATTCTTACAAAAATCTAGAGAGGATGGGGATGTTTTATATCTAAGGTATCAAGTATGATAACCACGGGCTATATGCAGATTTCAGGCTTATCAAATGTGGCTGATATGACCAAAAGGTTGAACTTTTAAATTGTGCTTAATTTTAATTAATTTCAGTTTTCATTTTAGCAGCCAACAAGGACAATGCAAATCTAGTCCGACCTGATTTTGCAGATTAGGCAAGTGAGGTCTAAGAGGTGATGTTGCTCTGTCCAGGTCCTGTGGCTTGTCCCTGGGAGCAATAGTATTACAACTTACCCATGATGTCTTAACACAGTAGGTTTACAGTTAGTAGTGAATGATCTTCCCGTTTTCATTAAATTGTGTTTGCCTATGACCAAAAGAAAGTCTTCTGTGTCAATTAGAGTAAATCAAGGAGTCAGCACACTCCTTCGCACTGAGATTAGATGTTGGCACTGAGATTGAACGGGGCATAGTGATTAGATATAGTGTAAATGAGGGACCGATAAAATTTAAGAATACATGGATTGAATTATAATTTCAGTAAGAACTTTTTTTGCCTTGTATTTTTGAAGCTAAGTGAAAGATATAAGGGCTCCCAGAGGCCACTCAATTAAGTTTCTCCATTTAACTCTGAGGAAAATTAGGACTAAATTGGCTACTACATTCTTTCCATTGAACTCCTAGTTCAATGCCATATTCGTGGACCTAGTTTCTTTTTCAGGTTAACATTTGTTGTATCATCTTATTATAAAAACAAATATTTCAAGTATAGAAAATCTTGAAAATAACCTCTAAACAGGGAAAGAAAAATTGTTTATATTAGACAAGTGGTTAAAGGCACTTGCTTGCAAAGCCTGCCAAGCCAGATTTAACTCCATAGTGCCCACATAAAGCAAGATACAAAAAAAATGGTATATGTGTCTGGTATTAATTTGCAGTGACAAGAGACTTTGGTGTGCACGTGTACACATGCACACACATACACAAACATATATACACAAACACAAATAAATAAGAAAAAAATTAAAATCACATTTTCCTTCTACACACAGATAAATAGATTATGAAACTTGGTAGGTTTTTCTTAATATTTTATATGTAGAATAGATCATTTAAATAAACTTGTTATTATGTTTGATAATTTGTTCTTTATTGCCTTAGCAAGAACTTAATAACATTAAGTCATGCAGCATCGAGCATATCACTGGATTTTGGTCCTTGGTGGTCACAGCTTCCCAGTAGTATAAACTGTGCCCGTTTCACAGAGTTGCCAATGTGAAAGGTCCAGTTCTGTGGCAGTCAATGATAACAATATCTTGAGATACAGGGTGACAAGAAAAGGAAGAGCTACATTGGCAATATCTCGCACCCAGAGACATTTATATGGGACTTCTAGGAAGTCTAATTTTAGCCATAATGGGTGGACACCAGAGTGATCACTAATTTTTGCAGTAATCAGTTCTCTTCATATGTTTTTCCTGTCCATAGGTTACCAAGTATTCCTGTTAAACTAAAGGTTACTGCAAAATTTCCCTGAGCCATGTTGGGTCTGCTTCAGTGATGAGGTGTTGGGGGCCTCTGAGGAGGCGGAAAGAATGTTAGAGCCACATGTTGGGTCATGATATGCAGAGACATTTAGCTTACCCATAACTGTGGGCTAACTCCACAATGCATGACCCGTATACCTCAACAAGGAGGGGCCAAGGGGAGGGGGTAGGTCAAGGATGAGCCTAATAATGGTACCAAACTGACTGTAAAAAAAAAAAAAAATAAAAAATAAAAATGAAAAAGAAATACCATAAGAAAATAGAGAATTGAGCAGAACATCTGAAGTAATAATAGCCTATAACTTTCTAAAGTTAATTTTGAAATTCAGTACCCAATGAAATTCTCAATTTGTCTATACTCAGAAAGAATAGCAGAAATAAAATCTTTTTCACTCAAACAAAAACTGAAGGAATTCATTGCCAGATGCTTGGCACTATAAGAAATGAGAAGCAATATTCCTCAGGTAGAAAAAAATACTTATCCAAAATTTGATCTACACAGATAAATGAAGGGCATTGGAAAATAAATAATGAAGATTAAAAAAAAAAAAAAAACTAAATGTTACCAATAAGGAGGTTGCTTGATCTGTGGTATTATTTTTTGTTGTTGTTTTCCTTTGTTCTCTTTAGGCAAGTCTGACTTTATGAGCTAATTATTTGGGGAGTCTATTTATCAACCTTTTGCTTAGCCCTAATCAAATACCTGATGTAAGTTGAAGGGAAGGGCTGTTTTGGTTCACAGTCATAGAGGGTTCCATGGCGGCCATGAGAAGGTGTGAAAGATGTTGCCCTTTACCTCTTGGTGAACAGCAAGCAGAGAGGAGACGCCTGTGCTTCCAGCCTTTTCCCTTTCTCCTTTTGTTATTCTATCTAGGTCCCTAGCCTATGGGCCACTATATCATTAGGGTGGATCATTCCCCCTTCAGCTAATTCTCTCAGGAAGGATCCTTATAGACATAGCCAGAGTCATAACCCAAATTCCCAAAGGAATTCCAAATCCAATCAAGCTGACAATGGAAATTAACCATCAGAGTGAAGTACAGGGGAGTGGAGCATAACATAATCCACAGAAAATAGACTTGCTAGCATTAGAGGAAAGTTAACCCACCTACTGGCATTAGAATGAGCTGAGGATCCCAACTCCATCCCTCATTATCTGTGACCCCTCCTCCAGTTATATTTCATCATCTGAAAAAGGAGGCTTATGCTCCAGGATGTCTTAGGATGTTTTAGATTCTAATACATTGTGTCCTATGACTCTAGCCTGCTTGCCCTGCTGGTACTTCTAGGCGTTCTTTTATCTCCTCTCTCCATTTCCAATTCGAGACTCTTCCTAGAATCTGCCTTTGAGGCATGGAAGTGAGGTGCAGGGTGGCAAGGAGAATGGGTAAAATGGCCCACTCTGATCAGCTCCAAAGAATAAACAAGCTACATCCATGTGCAAAAATACAACACAATCACATACAATGCATGCAGGACTATATCCAATACACAAACATTCTGTGTCAGCTCTGAAAGACAAAAATAAAAGCCAATTCATGCTTCTGCCACATACTGGTTTTTTGAATAACCCTTTAGAGGTACAATTATTATTGTCCCCATCTCATAAATAATAATTATAGACACTTTACCAAGGTGTCATGGCTAATAATTGACAGAACTCGGTTTTGAATATAGACAGTATGACTACAGAGTCTACACTCTTATTACAACATTTTAGCGACAAAGATTTTTATAAATGTTCAGTTGAAAGTTAAGTCACTTGTCAAATGAGCACATGGAATCTTGTAACAGACATGACAATGAGTAGTCTGGGAAGGAACAAACACTTTTATTAACATGTGTTTGTGCCCCTACTGCAAGATTAGTCAGTTTGCATATCAGTAACTAACTATAGGCTTGGTACAGAGCAGGTGCTCAAAGCTAATGGATGAATAAAAGGTTGACTGAATGAATAAATAACAAAGAAGGTTAAAAGAATTTGCCTCTCCATCCTCAATCAGAGACAGAAAGAAATGGAATATTATTCTACATGTTCAGGATGAAAATAGCACTTCCTTTCTATTGAGCCTGTATGGAAATGCAAACAGGTGTTAGAAAGCTAGTGTTACATTTCAATAAAATCCATTTAAATCAACATGCCCGGGCTTGCCATAGTTTATTGAATGTGGAATGTAACATAATAACAGAAAAAAAATGGAATGATTCTTACTAGAGCTCAATGAAAATCAATTTGCATAGAGGATCTATATTTCAGCATGTTGTCTAGCAAAGGGATGCTTGAGAGATCATAAACCAGATTTTAAACTGGGTGCTGAGCAAGGTCTCATACAAAGTATGGTCTCTTAACTTCCCAGAAAGCTACTAAATGGTCACATAAGAGCACAGAGACTCGTGCCTAATTCAGAGCATCATGTCTGGGCTCGAGAGATGGCTTAGCAGCTAAGGTACTTGGTAGCAAATCCAAAGGACCCAGGTTCAATTCCCCAGTACTCACATAAAGCCAGATAAATAAGGTGGCACATGCATGAGGCCTTGGTGTGCCCATTCTCTTTCTCTTTCTCTTTTTTTCTCTAGAATAAACAAATAAATAAAATAAAATAAAACACTGGGTTGGAGATATGGCTTAGCAGTTAAGATGCTTGCTGGCAAAGTCAAAGGACCCAGGTTCGAAACCCCAGTACCCACATAAAGCAAATGCACATGGTGGTACATGTGTCTGGAGTTCATTTGCAGTGCTTAGAGGTCCTGCCATGCCCATTCTCTCTCCTTCTCTCTCTCTCTCTCTCTCTCAAATTAATTAATTAATTAAATTAAAAAAGCATCATGGCCAAGAAGGTACTAAAAATAATAATGATCCATGGCTTCCAATTGG
The DNA here is from genome assembly GCA_036346955.1 of Dipus sagitta. Lineage (NCBI taxonomy): Eukaryota > Metazoa > Chordata > Mammalia > Rodentia > Dipodidae > Dipus > Dipus sagitta. The sequence continues at coordinate 56,513,274 of CM070770.1, read as the reverse complement.
AGACTTTGGATGGTTATGACATGTTCATGTAAAGTCACAATGTTTCAAATACAGTACTTTGGTAAGGGATGTGGATAGTTCGGGGGTGTCACGCATGTGTGCAGTAAGGCTGCATGGGAAATCTTGGTCCTTTCCTCTTCATTTCTCTATGACCTGAAATCATCATTTTCAAAATGTATGATTTTAAAAGTGGAATTCTAAAGATTCAAATATATCCCCTGCCATTAATAAAACAAATCTGAAAAACTTAATAAAAAGGATACACATGAATCCTTGAGGGAGACTGTATTTCTGATGTAGCACTTACTGTCTGTCCTGTGCCTACTGGATTCATGTTTGTCTTCCTAAGGAGATATGGTGGGTTCCTGGAAAGCAGACATCTCATCCATTTGATCTGTTGTTTCCCCATAACTAGCATCATGTTTTTCATATACCAAGAATTCTCAAAAGGTTAGTATAAATGAATTCTAGGCTTAACGTGGAAACAGAAATTCTTTGGAGCCATTTTTGATGAGCTGATGACTTTAAAAATGAAGAATATATGGGCTTTAAGTGTCACTCCAAAATATAGGTGTTAAAACTTAGGTAGGACTAGGCATTTAGTTGTGATAGAGCACTTATTTGAAGTCCTATACTGCCAATTAACAAAATAAACCAACAAACCAAACTTATGGCCACTAAGAAAGGATTAAAAAATGGAGCCTTAATCAGATAATTATGTCTAGATGCTAGTTATATATTGTCAGGATTGGAGGATATTATGAATGGACCCCTTTTTCTTATAATCAGCAGCCTTAAAACAATGGATTGGAACATCAGGATTCTAGTCACTGGTCAGGGTAGTACCTGAATCATTTCTCTGGCCCTAGAAGGTGGTATGACATTCTAATATTAGGATAACTACAAAACCTGGTTCCATTATGAGGGTCTTATGAAGGTATTGCTAGGCACTGCGAGGTCATGGGTATGGAGGCCAATTTCTGTCTGTGCAGCTGCATTCCAATGAGTGGCGCCCTTCCTTTAGCACTTTCATTCTTTCTGCCACCTCTTCCACAATGGACCCTGAGCCTTGGAGGGTGTGATAGAGATGTTTCAGTGCTGAGCACTACTCTGTCACTTCTCAGCACTATGTCGCCCTTTGGGTCATCCCAGGGGTCACCACCATCTGAAAAGAGACGGAGAAAAAGACGATGACATCAAAATAAAAGAGAGACTAATGTACAGAGTGAGGGGGATATGATGGAGAATGGAGTGGGGAAAATGGGGAAGGGGAGGGAAATACCATGGTTTATTACCTGTAAGTATAGAAGTTATCCATAAAAAATAATAATAAACCTGGTTCCAGAAGTTCTAAAACTTAGAAAATTACTGGTGAGCCAGAGGCTTTCTGATAAAGAACAAAGACATACCATTGTTCTTTCTGGTAAGTGTCAATACATACAGGCTTGTCAATCACCTGGACAGGACAAAGTCCCTCAGGAAAAGAGCTTGTTTCAGAGATCCCTTAGAAAATAATATAAAGCCTTCCTAAAATATAGATCAGGACAGTGGGTCTCTTTGGCCATGATCCACTCTCATCCTTTGAGAGTGTACTCTACTCTGGCCTGGAATAAATTCTGTCTTCTACGTGAAACTCTGTGTCTTGTCTAAATTCTTTTGATGGAGATCACAAGGACCAGGCAGCTCAGGGAAGTGCAGAAGCAGGTTCCAGTAACATATATACTGATCAGAAAATCTCCTTCCTTACAAATGATAGTAAAACTCTAAAGAATAGTCCTAATGCAGTGGTCAGCTCACTTGTCCTACCTTCTACCCTGTGAAGATAAGATTCCTCACCTCTGGAGAAGGTGGCAAAAAGATAGCCTTGGAAGCAGAAGGCAGTTTTTCACTTGGCAACTGGAGCTTGCTAATACCCTGTTCCTGGCCTTCATACCTTCAAACCTGATGGAAGTATATTTCAGTTCCTTAAAAATTGCCCAATCCTGGGCTGGAGGGATTGCTTAGTGGTTAAAACACCAGCCTGCATAGCCAAAGGACCCAGGTTCAATTTCCCAGAACCCACGTAAACCAGATGCAGAAGGTGGCACATGCATCTGTAATTTGTTTGCAGTGGCTGGAGGCCTTGGCATGCCCATTTTCTCAATCTCTCTCTCTCTCTCCCTCTCTCTCAAAAAAAGCAATAAAATGAAATATTTTTTAAAACATTGCTCAGTAACAGATATTATTTTTAAAGCACTAAAAGGAGGTAACCTGTGTACCTACCAAATAAGCCTTCTAGTTAGCTCGAAAAAACTAGACACCAAGCATGGAAGGAGGAGGAACAAAGGGGCAAAGGATCTGTTGAATGAGACTGGCCTAATTTTGTTCCTGTAGAGGCTAGTAGCAATTATAAATGAACAGACTGAGTGTGAGCCATATTACCTAGCAAGAATGGTTGACCTAGTGTAGCAGTTACTTTCTGGTTGCTGGGACAAAAGATCTCACCAAAAGCAGCCTATGGGAGGACACTGGGTTTGTTTCTGGCTTATAGTTTGGGGGAACATGTCATTGGTTGAGAAAGCGTGAGAGCCAGCTCTCATCTTCATACACCAGTAACATAGAGGGAGCAGTCTGAGTGAGCTAGCTCTGAGCATGCAGTGGGCTGTACTAATAAACCGCAAGGCCTGCTCCCAGTGACATACCCTTCCAGTAAGGCTCCGCCTACCAAAGGCTCTACCAGCTGGGGCCTAAGTGGGAAGCTTAATCACAAACACTTCGAGGCCATGGGGAACACTTTATATTCAAGCCACCACACCTAGCATGGGTGGCTGGGTACACAATGACAGAATCAGTAGTTGAATTGGTTATTTCTGTAACTTAGTCACCTCTTCCTACTACCGCTTATACAGTTGGACTCTTGAGAAAGTAGAATAACACAAAGAAAAAAATCAGTGTATCTGAACTAAACTCTAGACAGTTTCTTCAGCTTAGTCTATACTTTCTCGGTTTTGACCATCTTCGGTCACAACAACCATTGCTTCTTACTCATGGTGACATGACCTCAACCCCAGGGTGAGAGAATGCTGCTGTCACAAATCTCATTTCTTGCTGATATGTTTCTTTCAACACTATTTGCTTAATAAATTTTCTTAGACACCCCTCCCCCAATTAATTGTATTCTAAAGTTGTGATAACAGGAAGGACAAAGGAAAAGGTGTCACTTGAGGGCCTGGAACATATGGGGTGGAAAAGATAAGCCAGGAATAGTTATCTTGGAGGCCTCCCATGATACATCAAAAAAATAGTCAAAGGGCTTTTCCTTGAACATTCCCTACGTATTAGCATTGGAAAACCTGCAATATGACCATATAACCATCCCGACAAGAATTAAAGTATTCCAGAGACATGAGTGTTCTTTCCCTCAGCTATCAGACTATTGATACAATGAACCTCAGGGAATTGAAATTTCCTTTGAATATTATGCTGAGAGAAGGAAAAGGCTGGGACCTTGGTGCCAGTCAGAGGGGAAACTTGTCTCTTGGAAAAAAAAAAAAAATCACATAGTACTGACAAATTATCAGACCAACCTTACCAGAGAGACTGAAACAGAGGCAGATATGGGCAGAAGATACCTTGACCAGGACTGGTGACGTACACATAAATCTTGCCGAAGACATCTTGAGGAGTGACTATACTCCTTTGTTCCTCTCCCCAATGTAGCTATGTCTCCTGTCTTTTATTTTTCTGTTTAATTGGCCTCTTGAGGACAGGTGGCTGAGTCTAACTTGTTAGGAATGCCATGCTCAGGCTTTGACCCTAACAACTTGAATAGCAGCCACAGACGAGTGTTGCCTTGGTAATACAACCTCCTCAAATTTTATAATCAAAATCTTCAGTTAATTACATTATTTTACCATCCACCCTCAGCTACTAATCTCCAGTCTCAGATAAAATTATTTCTCATTCCCAAACTGATTTCCTCACATAAAGATTTCTTTACTTCTAGCCTCTTTAATACTTAGCCCATTGTCTCCATTCTTGATTCCAAAATCTCCTTCCTATAACTATGTAAATTTACTACTGTAGCAGTTACTTTCTTGTTGTTGGTGACATAGGAATTTGGGGTGTCATTAATAGCCACAGAGCCTATCTTGGCTCTTGGTTGTGCATTAACCCAGAAGTTAGGGTGCTCAGGCAATCATGATCATGAAAAACTTCCACTCAGTTAGGGGCCTTCTTGTGTTATGATTTTTGAAGAATGAAATTCACATACCATAGAGGGTGAAGTTTGGAAAGATTTTATTATAGAGCTTAAGAGAAAGAAAGTTCCTGCTATAAGGCAGGAGGAGATCCCCACAAATGAAAAACATACCTGATAACTCTGATTAGGGTCTTTTATGAGAATTTATTAGATGGAGGCTGAGCTGGTCAGTCCAGCTCCCTTGTCAGCTATCCAAGGGTTTGTAATCTCATTCATAAATTCCTGCCAGATTTTCAGGGAAGTGGAACTCCTTTAAGTAAGAAGAGATAAGGAAAAGCCAGAATTCCTGTCATATGTTTAGGTCCCTAGTACTTTTCACATTCCCCTACCAGGTTTTAGGGGGGGGAAGACAGGGAAAAATTATGTCCCTCTACAGGCCCAAGGGTAATTTTTTGCCAAGAAAAAAATAAGTAAACTATTGACTTTGGGGAAGGGGTGTTATCCTCAACTGCCTAGCCAATTTCTATTTCCTCATCCCATCTCCCACCACTGAAGAGGTCATCCTAAATGCAATTCCCCTTCTTCCTCCCTGGGACAAAATATGGAGCCAGAACTAGCTTATGTAGGAAAGAGTTTATTTTGGTTTAAAGTTCCAACAGGGAGTGCTGTTGTGGTGGGGAAAACATGGTAGGAGCAGATAGCCAGTGTTACATCATCACACCAGAAGAAAGAAGAAAAGGTAAATAGCACCAGACAGAACTGGACTATAACATCTTGAGGATCATCCACAGTCACACAATTACTCCAGTAAAGCTGTACCTAACATCTTCACAAACACACGAATCTATGGGAGACATTTTACATTCAAACTACTACAACTATTCATGTGTATCATATTTTTTAAACAATCTTGGTGAAACCTAGAGACTTCTTTCTGATTTTGCTGGGCTGGGGATGGAACCCAGCAACTTGCTCATGCTAGGTAAATGCTGTATCACTGAACTACATCCTAAGCCCTTGGGTATATTTTTATATACAGATAATGTTCTAAATCTAGTGGCTGTTTGTACTTGCTTACCCTGTCCTTCATCTATGAGACTAAGGCCTGGAAGATCAAGCTCAAGGAAGGGCCCACTTCCATTTATTAGTTTAAACACTGAATTTCATTCAGATTACAATAATATTCTTTTTCCAGGTGGAGATTTCAGCATTAGAAGACATTGAAAGTAACCATGATCTTTCTCTCTTTTACTTTCTCCTTGCTTAGTGATTCCAATTTTTTAAATATTTTTTTTATTTTTGTAGTCAGTGAATACAGTCAAGCTGATACCATTACTAGCCTCATCCCTGTCCTGCCCCCTCCACAGAGACCCTCCTTTTTGGGGTATATGGGTCCTGCATTTTGGGGTTAGCCTTTAATTTTGCATAGGAGGAAATGTCTCTGTGTGTCATGACCCAATGTGTGGCTCTGACATTCTTTCTGCCCCCTCTTCCGCAATTTTCCCTGGGCCATGTTGGGTTCATATTAGGTCTGCTTCTGTGTTGAGATCTTGGATGCCTCTGTGTCTCTGGATATCTGGTTTGGTAGGGATTGATTGTTCTCTGTGTCTATCTCCTTCACCATTATGCTGGTTCCCAGTTAGCCAAGAAAACAGCATTCTTGCATGTTTCCCCAATTATTCTTAGTTTCAGCTGGGGCCCTTTTGAGGTATGATAGGGTGGTTCTCTCCTTAGGATCTGCATCTATCTGAAAAAGAGAAGCAGATTCCAACGAAGAGTAAAGTTAGCACCAAGTAGATGTGTTAACCATTGTTTTTTAGAGATAGTTTAGTGCAGAGCGGGTTCATTTTTGGATATGGTTCTGACTTGTTTCCCAGCTCCAGCTATGGGTTCTGTTCCACTGAGCAGGTCAGTTAGCCAAATTGAGAGCAGTTGGTTTCCCACCATGGCTATGCACCACTATTGCATTTGTATGAGCATCACGTCAGGTTGTTTGCTGCTAAGTAAGTAAGTAAGTAAAGACCAATATCTGCCCAAGAAATGCATGGTCTAAACTTACTTAGCAATGATTCAATTTTTATCTACTGTGATGATTCTAATAAAACCAGAGACACTGCCATAGAGAAAGGAAAACCATGAGAGCAGAATATTCTGTCAGTGATTAAACAGCTAAACAGCATTATGCTCTTTTTCCTAATCATAATTCAAAATCATTCCTTTCTTTTCACAGAATCTCAAAACCCTAATGAGAATATCATATGGCCCTGCTAGGTTTTATATCTTTCTCCACGTTGTCTTTCTCTCACCCTGTTTTATAGCTGCTGCTATATACAAATCATCTCTCTTGAGGTTCCCAAAATTCCTTAAGCTGGCCTGCATTTGCAGGATTTCAAATAACTTCAGGCCAGTTTTATTTCTTCCATTTGACCCCTGTATACTCTGTGGCAAATTCTCCTCCATTCTTTCTACAAAATGTTTGGTACATGGAAGTAGCAATTCTCTACCCCATTGCCAAAGAGCCACCTAGCTCTTCATTCCCTTGCTGTCTGGATTGTTCAAAACGGTACCAAATGCAACAGAAATTTGGTACCAGAGGAATGGGTCATTAGTGTTAGAAACCTGACAGGCACGGTTTTGATCTTTTGGAACTGATTCATGGGAGAATATAGAAGGCTTTGAGACCTTGACCTAAGAGATGCCTTGCAATGTGGAAAGCAGAGTTTGATGGATCATTAGGGTCAGAGTTGAAAAACCTAAATGGAGTTAGAACTGTAGACTGTGAGTTTTGGCTTAAGAGGGGAAGCAAGAGTTTTGTCTAGATTGGGATAGAGACAGTTTATGTAAAAGGCTAGCAGTGCTATTTCTGTGTCCCGAGAACTTGAGTGGGGTTGAATTTAGAAGGAATGGACTTGGATGAGCAGAAGGATATGGCACAGAAAGACATGAAGGTTGGGCAGGAGACATCAGCCCTGTTCAGCTGCATCTGTTTGAGAGATTAACACCATTGAGATTGAGCCAACTGGTTTGCATGGAGACAGCAGAAAGAATACTGATTCTTGAAAGTGTGGGGTCTTTATGCTGAAGGAGTATCTTGCTCTTCAAGTTTGGCTTTCTCTTCCCCTGCTAGATTAACAAATTTGGTAGCACACCTGGTACCATGAGAATAAATCAAATGCAGGAAGGAGGAGATCATAGGATTTACAATGTGGTTTTTGGAAATGGCCACTGGGCCTCTGTGCAATGTGAGGTAAGATTGTTGGAGACCCTGCATGGAGACCCATTGGACCCATGAGAATAAGCTGCAGATTGCAGTGGAGACCTTAGGACTTTTGGAAAATACCTAGAACATGAGAGGCCTGCCAAGTAGAGTTGCTCATCCAGAATGGAGTTTTCTAAGGGCTCTGAGCAGCCCACATGGATAGGCAGAATTGGAATCCCAGAGACTTCATCAATGGTTACATATATTCATCTGGGAGCTACCAGATTTGATGTTTGCCCTGTTTATTTTAGATCTTGCATTGATTCAATTGTTTCTTAAAATGTCATCTATTTTTCAATACTTAATTTATTTATTTAAGAGAGAGATAGAGAGCAAGAGAGATAGAGTAAAAGATATGGGTATGCCATGGCTTCTCACCACTGCAAATTAACTTCAGATGCATGTACCACTTTGTGCATCTGGCTTTATGTGGGTGAAGGGCAGTCAAACATGGGTCTCTAGGCTTTGTAGGCAAATGCCTTAACCACTGAGCAATCTCTCCTCGAAATACCATCATTCGTAGTGTGAATGTTTTCTCTGTGTGCCATAATGTCTTCTTGGCTTTACAGATCACAGTTAAGAGATCTTAGACTATAGGGATGTTTGAACAGTGTTGGAATTGATAAAGCTATGGGGGGGGGACTTTAAAGTTGGACTGAATGCATTTTAATTCATGGATGGACATGAGTTTGGGGAAATCATGTGAAGAATGTGATGTTTTGATTCATATGCCCCCTGAAACTCACAGGTTCTGAATGATTGGTTCCCAGCTGATCGCAAGTTGGGAAGTGGAACCTTGCTGGAGGAGGTATATTATATGTATATTATAGGCAGCCCCCCATTGCTAGAAATCAGCCCACTCTCCAGTTATGTTTCCTACCTGCTGTGGCAGGGGTGATGTTCAGCCTCTGCTCATGCCCTGCTTTCCCCTGCCATCATGAAACTTTCCTTAAAGATTATAAGCAAAAATAAAAAAGAAACCCACCTTTTCTCCCATCAGCTGATTTTGGTTGGGTGCTTCACCCTAGCAGCAAGAAGATAACTACAATTCCTTTATGTATTTAATTAATAGAAATTATGAAGTTGCTTGACACCTACTGTGAGATGCTTGTGTGGTAATACAGGTATCTGTCCCCTTAGATATAATTTTACTTAAATATTCTATTGGTAACATAATTCCAGAGATGGAAGTATTTATGGACAGACTGATATACCTTGATCCTTAGTGGCCTTCCTTGCTGGAGAGTTCATTTGACTGCAAATGTTGTCCCTGAGAAGAATGAATGCTACTAAATCACATATTTCCCAACACTCTCTCTGCTTTAAGATTCTATTTGTTCAGTGATCTCCAGATAGCAGGATCTGAACCACATTAAATCTCTTCTATTATTTATGATGGAGCTATATTGACCATGTCTGATGAGAAAGATTCATTGGATGAAAGCTTTGAAGTATTTTAAGAATTAAGAGCTGAAGAGCATGGCAATAGAAAAGTTATTCAAAGATGAGGACAGTGACTTGTGTCAGAGCAGATGATCTCACATGTCTTCAGGGCAACAGATTTGCATGTTAGCATATACAAAAACCTGTATGTCTGTGTTATTACCTTCAATATCAATCAAAGATAATGTACTTCTTTAGGGGACTTGAGGAAGCATTACTAAAGTAAAACACATTTGTTTTATACTCAATCTGAAAGACCCTGAATATCAGCAGCCCCTGTCCTTATGCCTTTCTGCATGTGGTCAGCATCAACACCCCTGCCCAGGTTGGTCTTTCCTGATATCATCCCTCAACATGACTTCTTACTCACCCTCCTCAGTATCCTCAGAGCTCCTAGGCTTCATTCTTCAATTCCTGGGGAGCATACTATAGAGTTTTGGTGTACTGTACATTTTGAAGATTTCAGCGCACTCACGTGGCATGATTCTTACTATGTATTTGCCATCTGCAGGTTTGTGACCTTGAGCTATTTACATAAACTTCTAAAACTTCATTTTCTCATTTTATTATTTGAAATAAATGAAAATAATGTATGTACACATTATATAGTTTTTGTGAGGATTAAATTAAATAATGCATGGAAAACACTTAAAAGATTGCTTAAAATACATATGCTTTCATTAAATTTAGTTGATCATTAAATTTAGTTGATCTTAATCACAGCATTTATAGGACCACACATGGTACCAGGTTCAATAAAGAGACAAGAGATGTACATAACACCCTTCTCAAGGATTCCATTGAATTTCACTGTATTAAAAACATTAAATCTTTGGAAGGAGGGCTTAGAGGTGCTACTAGATCAGACGACAGCAGGACAATCATTTCAAAGAGGTCTGAAGCTATTTTTTGGGGAGCACTGGTGCCTTCCCTCAGCTCCACTGTAAACCACATCTCAGTTGTAAACAGCTGAGAGCAAGCCATGAGGGGCTAGAAGTAACCTGTTTGCAGGCCCAGAACTTCTTCTTCTTCTTTTAGAAGAGAAAATGGCAAATAAATAAATAAAATCTGTATAAATTTAAATAATTGGAAGGCAGCTTGACTGAAAAAGACACTTTTCTTTTTCACCACAAATGTCACCATCTGGACTTTTCCTTTTTTAATTTCTTTGGGACCTGACAAGTCACTGGGCTGATAGAATCACACCCAGTCAAAAATGACAGACACATCTCAGCAACTTAGGGTGGGCAGAGTTCCAGCATGGCCAGTGTGGTCCCAGAAACCAGTGGGAGGGCGTTTTCAGCAGCTCCTCAGAATGCAAGAGCTCCTGAAGTGTGATTCTCTGAAATACACACACACACACACCACAAATTTGTATATGCTTCCCAGATAATATTCAATTAACTTGCTAGTTAAGTCATTTTTTCAGCAAAAATCTAAGGAGCAGAAAAGGCCATTTGGAAGACTGTACTGATGTTAAAATGGCATGTAGCTGTCCTGTTTCTGTACTTGTCTTGGTTTCTCCTAAACAGTCCTTCATAGAGCGAGGCAAGCACAATCTGTGAGCACCAGTGCAGTGAGTCTATTTTTCTGTACAGGTCAGCTGAGGACTTTCATGAAGTCACAGGTTCACAAACTGAATCACAAGCATCACATATGAACATTCCTTTCTTCAAACACTTTGATGTTTTATTTTTGTCACGTCTATATTACTCTAGTTATAAATGTCTAGAAAGTACACCATCTCTCCTATAGATCTTATGGATAGTATTTTAAAAAAACAGGGGAAAGTACCATTTTGTAAATTGCATCCTATGGGAATATAGAAAATTCTAGTCCAGGCTTGTCCAACCTATGGCCCATAGGCCACATGCATCCCACAATAGTTATGAATGTGTTCATAGATGACAATGTTATGTCACAATGTCAAAGAGTTGGACACCCCTGCTAGACTTTAGGAACATTTGCTAACTGTATGGCCTTAATATGAATGTGTATTAAATTATACACACACATATTTACTTCATTTATCCATGTTTTCAGTGTAATATTACAAGCTTGAGTCCAACTGGGAAAGTGCTTTCAAACTTGAATATTCCCAAAATCCTTTCAGGAGCTTGTCTAGATACTTTCTATTACTTTTTTGTTGTTTATTTTTATTTATTTATTTGAGAGCAACACACAGAGAGAGAAAGAGGCAGATAGAGAGAGAATGGGCAAGCCAGGGCCTCCAGCCACTGCAAGCGAACTCCAGATGCATGCACCACCTTGTGAATCTCGCTTATGTGGGTCCTGGGGAATTGAGCCTCAAACTGGGGTCCTTAGGCTTCACAGGCAAGTGCTAAACCACTAAGCGATCTCTCCAGCCCCGTCTAGATGCTTTTTGAATAATCTGCTTTATTTTTATTTTTATTTTTTTTCTTTTTTTCTTTATTAGTTAGTTTTGTATTCAGCAAATACAGTCAGCTTGGTACCATTATTAGGCTCATCTGTGACCTACCCCTTCCCCTTGGGCCCTCCTTGTTGAGGTATATGGGTCATGCATTGTGGAGTTAGCCCACAGTTATGGGTAAGATAAATGTCTCTGCATATCATGACCCAACATGTGACTCTGACATTCTTTCCCCCATTTCTTCCACAAAATTTCCCTGAGCCATGTTGGGTTCATTTTTGGTCTGCTTCAGTGATGAGGTGTTGGGGGCCTCTGAGGCTCTGGCTCTCTGATTTGGTAGGAGCTGATTTTTCTCTGTGTTGATCTCCTTCAACCTTGTGCTGGTACCCAGTTCACCAAGAAAACAGCACCCTTGCTTATTTCGCCAATTGTTCTTAGTTTCAGCTGGGGCCCTTTGGAGGTATGATGGGGTGGCTCTCTCCTTAGGATCTACATCTATCTGAAAAAGAGAAGCAGATCCTCCAACGGAGAGTAAGTTAGCACCAGGACAAATGAGAGAATCCTTACTTTTTTATAGAGAATTTAATAGGTGTAGGCCCTCTTGTAGCCCATGATTGATGGTAGCTTGATATTGGCGAGTGGGCTTATGTTTGGATATGGTTCTGACTTGTTTCCCAGCTCAAGCTATGGGTCCCATACCACTGAGGAGATCAGTTAGCCAAATTAAGAGCAGTTGGTTCCCCACCATGGCTGTGTGCCGCTATTGCACTTGTGTGGGCATCACAACAAGTTATTGGCTGCTAAGTAGGTTAGACCATGAGTTGCTTGGACAGATATTGGTCATTTTCCCCCAGTCACACATGTAGCTCCTTCTGGCACTAGACGCGCTGACTGTCTGGGGACTGACTGTCTTCCAACTTCCAGCCATGCCATTCTATTTTGCATGTCGACCACATAAGGTGTCTTCAGCAGTAGGGTCTTACCACTAACCTTTGGTGGCTCATCAAGTACTCTGACAGAAATCTGGCTGTCTTTTAGGAAACCTTGTAGGTCTCTCTGATCAAAAGCTCATTGTGGATGATAGCCCCATGCTGGTACTGGGAGTTAATAATCTGCTCTTCTAGTAAGAGCTAGGAGCTGAAATGTTGTCAGTCCATAGCCCACAATGTATGTTAGAGTCAAGGGAAATAAGCATGGTTTCACAATAGGTGTTTCTAAATCTTAGTGGTATGTCCATACCCAGTCATTTAATATAGCAATAACTTCTTAATTCCTCCCAAATTTACCTTTTATCCCCTCAGGCTCCCTAGTTGGCTCCATCATAGTGACTTGCCATGTGGTCTTCATACAGCTTCTCCATCTCCTTTATTGTCTTTTTTCCAACCATCTTTAAGACTATGGTCAGAATAATGTATTTCACATGCAACTCAGAATCTGGGCCATTCTTACTCAGAATCCCATGATGCCTTCCCATTTTTTTAAAGATAACATCAAAAGTTCTTCATATAGTCTCAAGCACCCCTTTCACAGATCATTTTGCATCTGAGTCATTAATGACAATGGTTATACTGGTGATAAATAAGTAAGAGCAAATAGTAAGCAAGATTTTCTCTGGGCTGGGGAAGGATGAAGTAAGGTCACATACTGCGAGTCACATTAGACACGTGGGGTAGGGAAGAACATGTACAAAGTATTGCAGAGAATTCTCAGTAGGTAGACATGAGAGGAATGATTCCAGACAGCAGGAGAAGAACACATTGCCCAAACAGAGAAGGTCTTTTATGCTATGGAAAATAAGTTGGTGTATATTCTATGGGTGGAGGCTAGGGAAGACGGAGAGCTTTTAGATTTGGAAATAATGTAATTAACTCTGTTGTAATTACATCTGTGCATAAGAGACATCACCATGGAAGCACATTAAGGATAGGAAGGATCTGACTTGAGATAGGTTGGTTATGAAAACATTTTTTTTAGCCCAGGAGAGACATGAAACAAAATGAACACCACTGTGGAAAAACAACAATAACAACAATATCTTCCCAGTCTTTCATGAAGTGGGGGCCTAAGCCTATGGAATGGACTTAACAAACCATCTACACAGATGTTGACTTGAGAATTTGTAACTCAAAGAAGCAGGAATATTAAAGACTGCTTCATTTAGTCATACTACATAAAGTAGATACTTATTGCATGCTTATTTTTTACAAGGCACTTCCTTTAAAAAAATTATTTTATATGTAGTAGATTATATTTTCCCCCTGCCCCAGATCCTATTAACACTGATGGTTCTCCTTAGTGGGACTATGGTATTTAATGTGGGGCATGAAGACTTCAGTCAGTTCCTGTGGAGTAACAAGGGGTGCGGACTGCGTTTCAGAGTATTTCTCTACCCACTCTGTGGTTCTTACAATTTTTCTTCCCCCTCTTCTGCAATGTTCCCTGAGCCATGGCAGGCCAGTTGGCAGTAAGATTTAGTGTGGAGTACTCTGTAGCCACTAGATTTCTGCTTTAATAGATTTTGATTGATCACCAGGTCTGTCACCATCACCCTAGAGCTGGTTGTCAGAGTATCAGGAAGAGCAGTATTCATGCCATCTCATCTTCTACAATTTCTCCTGGGCTGTACCTGATGTGGTAGAGGTAAGAAGTCTCATGGTGGGCAGTTAGCAGTCTTGTCTGATTGATGGATTTTGGCTGTCCTCCATTATCTCTGCCATCTGTAAGAGAAAACAGATTCTCCAACCAAGAATGAGAGCAGCTTGGATCAAAGAGCGTATGCAAGTTTGAGAGTTGTTTTTTATTTATTATTTATTTATTTTGTGTGTGTGTGTGTGTGTGTGTGTGTGTGTGTGTGTGTGCAAACACACTCTTCTTCTCCAGAGAGCTGTGGGGGCTTCTTTATGAAGTCTGAGTTTCTTGATCATGGGATTCTGACTTAATTTCAAAACCCAGAGATGAGTTCTCTCCCAATGAGCAGGTCTCGTGTATAATCAGAGAACAGATGGTTACCTGTAGAGGCTGCATACCACTGTTGCACAAGTGTGTACTTTTTGTCCAGCTGGTTGTTTTGGTATTCTGTAGGGTTCCCTGCTTATTCATACTGTGGGTGACCATTGTCTTCCAGTGACTCCCATAGGGCTCAATACTGATTTCCATAGTGGCTGTTCAAGTTTGCACTCCCACCAGCAGTGGGTGAGGGTTCCTCTTTCCTCCCATCCCTGCCAGTGTGTGCTGTTATTTGATTTTTTTGATGGTTGCCATTTTGACTGGAGTGAGGTGGAATCTCATAGTCATTTTAATTTGCATTTTCCTGATGGGTAGAAATGTTGAACATGTCTTTAGGTATTTAATGGACCTTTGTATTTCTTCCCCTCTGTTCAATACCTTGCTCCATTTTTTGTGTGAGTGCTTGATACTTTATTGTTTAGGTTTTTGAGTTCTTTGTAGATTCTAGATATTAAACCTTTGTCAGAGGCATAGCTGGTGTAGATTTCTCCCATTCATTCATTGTCTATTGACCCTGTTTATGGCTTGCTTATCTGTAAAATAGCTTTTAATTTTCATGAGGTCCCAGTTTTTGAGTATTTGCCTAATTCCCTGGGCTACTGGAGTCTTTTTCAGGAAGTATCTCCCTATCTTGGAGTGTCCTACCTACTTTCTTCTTCTATTGAGGTCTCTGATTCATTTGCAGTTGATTTTTGTGCAAGGTGAGAGGAGTGTCCAACTTCAGTCTTCTATGGCTATCCAGTGTCTCCAGGACCATATTCTGAAGACAGCTTCTTTGCTCCAGTGAGTATTTTTGGCCCCTTTGTCAAAGATCAGGTAGCTGTAGTAACTTGAACTCATACCTAGATCTTCAATTCTATTCTATTGATCTCTGTGCCTATTTTGATGCCAGTACCATGCTGTATTTATTACCATGGCCCTATAGCATAACTTGAAATTGGGTATGGTGATACCACTATAAGTGTTTCTTTTGCTCAATACATTTTTGGCTACCCAAGGCCCTCTGTTTTTCCATATGAATTTAGAGACTGTGTTTTTCTAACTCTGTGAAGAATGTTGCTGGGATTTTGATTGGAATTGCAATGAATTTATATATTGCTTTTGTAGGATTGCTACTTAACAATATTATTTATTCTAATCCATGAGCATGGAAGGTTGTTCCATCTTCTTGTGTCTTTCTCCAGTCCTGTTTTCATTGTATAGGTCTTTTACTTCCTTGTTTAGGGAGATTCCAAGGTATTTGTTTTTTGGATTTGTGTGTGTGTGTGTGCGTGTGTGTGTGTGTGTGTGTGTGTATCTATTGTAAATGGGACAGATACCCTGATTTCTTTTTCCATATTGTTTTCATTGATATATATGAAGGTTAGGAAATTTTTGTGTGTTGATTTTATATTCTGCCACTTTGCTGAAAGCAGTTATCACTTCTAGGAATGTTTTGGTCGAATTTTGAGTTCTCTGTTGTATAAAATCATGTCATTTGTGAATAATACAAGCTTGACTTCTTCCTTTGCAATTTATATGCCTTTTATATTTTTCCTCCTGTCTTATTACTTAAGGTATGACTTCAAGTACTATGTTGAAAGGCAGTGATAAGAGTGGGCACCCCTGCATTTTCCAGACCTTAGTGAGAATGCCTCAAGTTTGTATACTGCCTTAATTATGTTGAGATATGGTCCCACCATCCCTATCTTCTCCAGTGTTTCAATCATGAAGGGATGTTGAATTTCATCAAAGGCTTTTTCTGCATCTAGTGAGATGATCATGTGGTTCCTGCCTTTGTGTCTGTTTATGTGATGTATTATGTTTATCAATTTTCATATGTTTAACCAAACCTGCATCCCTGGGATGAAACATAATTGATCGAGGTGGATGATACTTTTGATATGCTCTTGAATTTGGTTTGCAAGAAATTTTTTGAATTTTATTTATTTATTTGTTTATGAGAGAGAATGAGTGCACCAGGGCCTCTAGCCAGTGCAAACAAACTCCACATGCATGCATCACCATGTGCATTTGGCTTACATGGGTTCTGAGGAATTAGAACTGGGCCCTTAGGTTTCACAAACACCTTAATCACTAAGGCATCTCTCCAGCCCTGGAAGAAATTTATTGTGAATCTTTGTGTCTAAATTCATCAGGGATATTAGTCTGTAGTTCTCTTCTCTTGTGTCTGTCTGGTTTTGGTATTAGTGGAATGCTGGCTTCATAGGACTCAGAGAGTGTTCCCTCCTTTTCAATTTTGTGGAATAACTTGAGAAAAATTGACCTTAGTTCTTCAATTAAGGTTTGGTAGAATCCAGATATATTGGGAACTTTTAAAGGTCCTGAATATGTAATAAAGTATAATGGAGATAAAGGTCACTACTTAATATATCTTATGTTTTATAATATACAGGAAATAAATAAGGAAGTGATTACTGATATAGAAAAAGCAGAAACAAGAATGATAGATTAGAATGTGTTGGAGGATCAATAGATCATAAAGGTATGGATTTTAAGTAGCATGGTTATTGAAGAACTCATTAGAAATGTTACATTTGAGCTGGGACCTAAATCAGGTGAGCAAAAAACCATGTGCTCTCTGTAGGAAGAATGTCTCAAGCACAGAACATACTGAGTGTCCTAGAGTGTCAAGTTCTATAGGGGCACCAGCTATTTTGAGGCTGATGGCCCTATTTCTTAGTAGTAAGTCATAACTGAGGCACAGCGACAGCCCAGGAGAGATACCAGGAAGAGACAAAGGTCTTATGGTAACAAGGGCTCTGTGACATAATGTTGGTACTGGAAATTGCTGACCTACATTTTACCAGCCTGGTTTTTGAACTTTATTCTCCAAACTGTTTAGTGATCCTCTGAGATCTTTTCACTAAATTCTTATGCTTGGGCTAGCAGGGAGTGGTTAACTAAGAGCCCTAAGGAGTTACAGTGAGTTCCTGATCCTCAGGGAGCTGAAGTCTCTGAAGTTAAGAGGAAACCTCTATCCCATATACCTAGCCATAGCTCTTGTTCAAGATGGCATGAGAGACTTTTAGCTTCTGTGTCATGCTGCCAGCTCTGTGGCCCAAAAGAAATGGAATGATACATGCATTTCTAAGCACCAGCAGCAAGAATCTCAGATGAGATAAAAATGAGAATACAAAGGTTTCCTTTGAAAATGACACTTTTCATGTCAGAACAAAGGGATGAGAACTAAAACACAAGGGTAAAGTATTATAGCTCCTGAATTGAGATAATGGGACAAGGATTGAACTGCAGCATCCAAGCAAACAAAGGGGCACTGCAAGGGAGAAGGCATCTGCATCCATTAGGAAATGCATACATCCTCAGCTCTGAGTTGAGTTACTTTTTCAAGTTTTAATAGCACTGAAACAGTGTATGCCTTACTTCCAGTTGTACATGTTATATAGTATTGCTCCTGCCACCACTGAAAATCTGTCATTAAATATGTGGTGCACCTTATAATAAATGACCCTACCTCCAAGCCACATAGATGACTAGGCCCACCACAGCCCTGACATATCATCTGGGAAGCAGACACCCGGACTCTCTTATCAGCTTAGTTAACACAAGGTTTCTGGTACTGATACTCCTATCTGAAACCTAATCACATCCTTCACCTTGGCCCAGTTCAAACTTCCTCAACAATCAAATCACAATATTGCCCAAATCACAACATTCTTCATCTCACTGACCTCAAGGCCAACATACGCTGTGGTTTGATTCAAGTGTCCCTCATAAACTTAGGTGTTCTGAATGCTGGGTTCCCAGCTGATGGAGATTTGGGAATTAACGCCTCCTGGAGGGAGTGTATTGTTGGGGGTGGGTTTATGGGTGTTATAGCCAGTTTCCCCTTGCCAGTGTTTGGCACACTCTCCTGTTGCTGTTGTCCACCTGATATTGGTGAGGGGGTGATGTCCACCCTCTGCTCATGTTGTCATTTCCCCCTGCCATCATGGAATGTCTCCTCGAATCTGTAAGCCAAAATAAACCTTGTTTCTCCCACAAGCTTCTCTTGGTCAGGTGATTTCTACCAGCAATTCAAACCTGACTGTAACATACCCCAAAGCTGCTGACCACTATAAAACCTAGTGGCCAACACCAGAGTCATGTAAATAAGTCATGCTGTTCATAGCAAGGTGATTTAGACAAGGTAATTGCCCCTGAAGGAAAGCCTAGGGGGCAATGTCCATGGACGTTAACAAAGGCATGGTCTTGTGTTTTTTATGCTCTTTTTCCCTACCAGATTGTGGTTAGTTTCCTGTCTGCACCCTTAACCTCTCTGGACCCGTGAGTAATAAATTTCTTCTGCTTCATGCATTCTGATTTCTCCTCCGCATTGTGGCTTGCCTGACACACAGATGCTCAGACTTGACTTTCCTTTGTTTCGGGACCTTCTGGAAAGTAGCTGCTTTGGTTTATGGTCTCTCTCAAGAGAAACCTCAAGACCAAATTAGGACAGAATTATAGCAGCCTCACTCTGGCCACAGACATCCAGATTATCTTTCTTTACTACTGTCACTGCCTCTGATCCTCATCAGTGCCAGGTCTGTTCTTTTTGTAACAGACATAGGCTGAAGCGCTGGGATGGAACTGAGGATGGAACCAAAAACGGACCCCATAGGCATCTTTGAAGCACGCATGTCATTTTAGGTTCCTCTTCTGTAAGATGTAATACAATTGCACGTTGCTCTTCCAAACCTAAAATGCTATGATTTGCACCATAGGTTTTGATGGGCTTTTATGTAAACTGTAAGGAACTAATCAATTTCTTACTGAGGGTGAGATGTACTATGGCCTTTTGTTTGTTCCTGGATCTCTCCTGCTCAGCCACTAGTATGACTATGGAAGAAACGGCATTTGTCAAACAACCATAACCATAAGGTCTCATAGGTGCATGCAGATCAGCACTCATTTTGCTAACACAGGTTGATGCTATCTGGTCCTGTCTGGAGCTGCTCGGCTGAAGTAGTTTTGCTTCACGTGTCTCTCACCCTTTTCGTGAAGCAGAAGGCTCACCTAGGCATGCTCTTCAGGCACAAGAAAAGTCTGGGCTAGGCCAGTTGGGCAAGTTCTTTTCAAGCCTTTGATTACATCATAACCTCCCGATGGCATCTGTTTACCACATATATTAGCTTGGTGCATGAACCTCATAGTCTCAAAAGCAAACAACAATTTGTCATTCCGTCTAGGTGTCTGTGGTAGACTTTGGAACTAGACCAAGTGAAGTGTGGCTTGGCCTGGGCCTCCACTTACTCTGCAAAGAACTGAAATGAACACTTCTTATGCCTACATTGATATGAATATTAACTGGGCCACACTACACAAAGGTACCTAATGCCTAGCCTGGCACACGAAGCATTCATTGACTCTCCTTCTCAAGAAATCTGTTCATTAGCAGTGACATCTATGGCCACACATAAGTCCCTGCATCAGACTATTGAGAAAGAAAGAAATAACACAGCAACTTGACTCATGATGTTTCAAGAACTTTCATTTGAGAAGGGATATATATTACACCATGCTTGATTTGTGTGGGGGAGGGGGTTAGAAAGGCGGGAGTATGCTGAAGGGAAACGAAACGGAGCTAATAAGTTCCTATCTGTGATTTGACCTGTTCTCTGACTGCCTACCTGCATATTCATGTCAATTTCCTCACAGTTACCCAGGTAAAGAAATGCAGAGGAAAGATCTTTAATCATTTTTTTATTCTAATTGAAACATTTTCCTTGCAAGTGGAGAGAGAACAGGTGCCTAACGAGCCCCCGTGATGATTCACAAGGTAGTAGCTATCGCCACAGATATAATTAAACTGGAAGATCAATGGAAGTTTCCTCCTTGGATTTCTGCCAGGTCTATACAGACTGGAATCCAGCTAGCTGCATTTATGCACAGCCAAAGCCAGAAGTGTGTACTCACACAGGTGTGTCCCGTAATACCATCATCTCATGATAAATTAAACAGCCACAGACTCACACATCTAACATGACTTATTTAGAAAAGCGCCTCTGTTTGTATGTGCAGTTAATGATCCTGGGCTGTGAACATTGTCATTGAAAAGACAGACAATTGGTACATCTTATCTAATCTTGCTTTTTTTCTTCATTATTAGGCTTTTCATTTTTTTGTATATAAATAAACACTAATTCCAAGAATCAAGACCTTAAAGACAGGAAAGAAGGAGAGAGGAGTAAAGGGATGGGAAGAAGTATTCTCCTGTGCAGTTCAGAAAAGGACCGTGCATACGTTCCAGGAGTTCTACACCCTCCAGACTGTCAGACTCTTCGATAAGTAAGTCTGTTCCAGTTGTGAGCACCCATCGTTCTTCAGATAAAGCCAGCAAGTGAAAAATGTAAGGGGCTAAGATTGATATTCAAGAATGACCAACTACAAATTTTACAGGCCTGATACCATTTTCAAAACCTGGTATGCTGTGAGATTTCCTTACCTAAATTAGAAATAAAAAAGCAACCCCACTCCACTCTGATACTGATCGCTCCCTTCACTTGTTTTGTAATAAGACTGTAGCTGAAGAGTGGTCTGTTAGAGTTAGTCCTACAAACCCAGGTGCATCTGCTATCTATGGCCACAGGAAAACCAGTTCTTTGTCCATCGTTCTGCCATGAGAAGACAGCAATTCAGGTATTTTCCCACATAACTTTCAAAAGGAGAAGATGGGAGAGTTACAAAAGCATATAAATTATTCTGTTAGTTTCTCAGTGATAAATCTATATGACCAACTACATTGAAAATATCAAAATCCCAGTAGCTTAACAGAATTAAGGTTTGTTATCATTCTCACCAACTTAGAGTTCACCAAACTCAAGGATCTGTGCTCCTACCAATGTGACCTTTCATCATCACAGAGACATTCAGAGTCTTGGGAGGAGGCACAACAGGCGTCAGATTTCTCAAGGAGGACCTGTAACCATAAGGAAGTGCCTTCTTGGCACATGGCAGTAGCCTTTTTGTACACTTACCAGAGGAGTGTCCTAGAGAAAATTAAAGAGTAATTTATTTAATTCCTTGAGATTTTTCCCCAGTTTCTTAGATGGATGTCCAACTTCTAAAGAGGTCCCAAACTCATCAAGAATGAGATAGCATGGTCCCTCTCTTGAAGCCTTCAATAACTAATAGACTAAGGAACATAGTTATTGCTTAATAGATATATGTTATGGGGCATGGTAATACCACGTCTTAAAGAGACATCTATAGAATAATGGTAAAGGAAAGGTCAGTAACTGTCTGATGGAAGGGCAGACAAAGATCCCACAGAATCTCAATGTTAGATAAAGTTCTAGAGGCTCAGGGTATGGAGAAAAAGGAAACAGACAAAATTTATTGGAATTTCAGACTTAATACACAGCTTTCTAACATCTTCCCTGTGCACACATGAACATGCTTACTAGTAAATCCACCTTTGTTTCTTTTGAGTTATCTATAAAGAGACATCAATAAGAATCTAACACCCCCCTTGACTACTAGGCAAATGATCTTAGAGCAAGTGTAAATGGAAGACATAGGAAATAAGAGACTCGGTGATTAAATGTTAAGGTAGTGTATTAGTGGGGGTCCTCTAGAGGAGCCAAACCAAGAGAGTGCATGTATGCTATAAAAGTGCATTTAATATTAGGTTGGCTTACACAATAGAGGGGAACCACTGGTAGCTGCCCAGTCCATGAAACTGATGCCTTGGCAGCCCCAATCCTGTGCTAAAGCTTGAAGACTCTGTGGAGAGTGGCTGGTTTTGTTTGCATTGGAAAAGAGACCCACTTTCTCAGGAGGCAGAAATGAACGCAAGCAAGTGCACACTGCCTTTACCTCAGATATCTTGATGTCTGAGTTTCCTGTTGGACAGTTCCCGCTGTAGAGGGTAGTCTTCCTCCTTACTTAATCTCTGGAAATGCCTTCACAGGTATACTCAGAGCTATGTCTCCTAGCTGATTCTAAACCGTATCAAGTTCACAAACAAAACCAAACATCACAGGGAGGTAGATTTATGGGGTGTCTATGTGGAGGACAACCCGATTAACTTTGCAGGTGATTTTTTTCAAGTTATTCAGAAGGACTTCTCTTTTGATTGCTGCTTTTGGAACCAAGGCAGCAATGATGGAAATTGCAGGGCATCAAAGAAGAGTGGATGAAAGACAGCTATATTCACATGAGAAGAGTTCATCAAGATTTATGTTACCATGATCACTGGAGGAATTTATGATGATGAGATCATTATGGAGAATTCCAAAAAAAATGCAGTCAATTGGCTACTATGATATCATTTCAAGTAGTTCCGTCAACTGGTGACACATATGTACATTTTTAGACATACCTATATTTTTTGTACCACTGTGAAGATTTTTTTAAAAGTTTTCTATGTGCAGAAGACCTCAAGATTAGATTCTTCCAACTTTGTCATTCAAAGAGTGAATAACGTTTACATGTCTGCTACCTCAGCACACAGGCTGCACAGAGTCACCATCAAGGTGACTCTTAGCATACTTGTTTGACAGAATCATTATGTCAAAGTCCTATCCCACATAGGTGGAAACCAGTTTCCACCTTAAGCATCATATGTACCCCAATATTCCTCTTGGTCCTGAGGTTGGTGAGGCCTTGGCGCTTTTAGTGTGTGCTCTGTCTCCTTCTAGATAGTAAACCCTGTGATGGACAAAGACTGTGTCTTACTTCCTAGCTCTGCAGCTCTGCCTCTCACATACCTTCCTGAGAGACTGACTGGACTGACTGATCATTCAGACTTGATAATGAGAGCAGCACCTGTGCAGATGTGGATACTTTTTTGTGCCCACCAACTTTGGAAGAGGTAAAAGCCTTTCTCCTGATCAGTATGCATAAAACATGGCATTGGAATTTTAGAGCTCATGAGCTACCAAGTCTCTGCATAAACCACTGTAGTTGTCTTCCCTAAAAGCAGCCATGGATGAGACATAAACAAGTGGCTATGCCATGTGCCAAGCAGATTTTATTTATGGACTTCAAATTGAACTTTTATAATTTTCACGCACCAAACAGTATTATTCATAATTTCCATTTTTCCAATCATTCAAAATGTAAATATCACCCTTAGCTTTCATGACATACAAAAACAGGTGGTAGGACATTTGGCTCATGAACCACAGATCACCAGCTACTGGGCTAGATCATGGGGATGCTGGCTCTGGCACTGGCGGTGGGAATTACTAACTATATGAAGCTTCTGTATGAAATTTTGACTCCATTTTTGTAGCCAAGTCACAAGTGCTTTAGTTGATCCATTTTCTAATAGATGAAATAAAATAAGGCTATGGAGCATGGGGGCAAGATACCCTACTTTAAGCTACAGTTATGATTGAAGTATTAAATTGGAAGAAGAGAATAGAATTCATAGTGTAGTAGTTTGAATGGATGTCTCCTAATAGTTTCAGTTTTATTAAAGCTTCTTGGACTTCTAGCTGCCTGGCTAGAAGAGGTGTCACTATGGGCAGATCTTAGGATCTAGCCTAAAGTGTGTTTGGAGACAGATCTGGAATTTCCAGCCAAAAGGTATTCAGAATGATTGAGCTCTTCTTGGGGCTCCAGGGGTACATTGCTTGCTGTGCTAGTGGTGGTATTACTCTCTGCATGCTCCTGTGCAACAGGGCCAGTTCCTCCCATCATTATGAAACTTCTCCTGGATCTATAAGCTTCAATAAATTGCTTCTCTTCCTAGAAAGTGTGTGGTCTGGAAGTTCAGCCCAGCAACGTAAAGCTGTCTACAAAACAGAGTTTAGAGCAAATCATTCTAGATATGTTTAGGAATCAATAACCTATGTTATAATTGTCATTCATCCCTGAGACAGAGCAAGAATTCCTACTAACAAATATGAAGTTCTGCTAATATAAGAGCACATGTAAGGGTTCAAGCTAAATATACCTCAAAAAAAAAACAAGTATTAGGGTGAGATATAGTTGAAACAAATATACCTGCTCATATAGTTTTAGAAAGAAGATTTACAATTTTAATATATTATTTCAAAGAGAGTTAAGAGATTTGAGGGAGAGTGAAAAAAAAAAAAGAAGACCTTAAAAATCAGCTGGCCATGCTAAATGAAGACATAAAGAAATGCACGGATGAACTCCAAGAATCATCAAGAAAATCAGTAAATGATGTGAAAAGGGAGCTTGACAGAATGATGGAAATTATACATAGAAAAGTAGTAGACAATGCAAAATTAATTGAACAAGTCCAAAACTCTCTAGAAACTCTCAAGAATAGAGTCAGCCAAGTGGAGGATAGAAACTCTGATCTGGAAGACAAGATGGAAGAAACAGTTAGAGAGTTCAAAAATTTCAGTAAGTTCAAAAGCTCCTGTGAACAGAACATGAGGGAATTGTGGGATACACTTAAACATCCTAATATCAGGATCATTGGAATACCAGAAGGAGAAGAAATTCAGACCAAAGGCATGGAGAACTTATTTAACAAAATAATTGAAGAAAACTTCCCCAGTCTCTTAAAAGAAAGGCCCATCAAGATACAAGAAGCCAATAGAACTCCAAACAGACTGGACCAAAGAAGAAACTCTCCAAGACATATTATCATTAAGACTCTAAACATTGACACCAAAGAGAAAACCCTAAAAGCAGCTAGGGAAAAACAGCACACCACCTTCAAAGGTAACCCCATCAGAATTACTTCAGACTTCTCAATGGAAACCCTGAAAGCTAGAAGGGCCTGGAATGAAACACTGCAAAGTCTAAGAACCTATGGCTTCCAACCCAAACTACTCTACCCAGCAAAAATATTCCTCATAATAGATGGTGAAAGAAAAACATTCCACGACAAAACTCAGCTTTACAATTATATGAACACAAAACCAAGCCTACAGAGAGTATTTCAGGAAATTCTCCACAGATAAGAAAAAATAATCAAACACAATTGCCCACAAGAAGCAGATCACAACAACCAAACTCAGAGTAGGCACAAAAAACTTCAACGTCCATGAAAACTCCAACCCACATTTACCATCACAATATGGCAGGGATCAAATCAAATCTCACAGTCATTACCCTAAATATTAATGGTCTTCATTCACCCATCAAGAGACACAAGCTAACAGGATGGATCAAAAAATTAGACCCCTCAATCTGTTGCCTTCAAGAGACACACCTCACCACTAAAGACAGACATCTCCTCAGGGTGAAAGGGTGGAAAACAGTATATTATTAATATTTACAATAAAAAGCACCCTAGTAATTTTGCCACAGCAAATGTACAAAAAAGAGTCACTAATTTGATGTAAGCAAAATCATATCACAGTAATTATTGGAATCACTTAGAATGTAGAACCTTTAAGGAACTGGTTGCCTGCTTTTCCACAAACCTGTTTATTAACTACAAGAGGGAGGTAGACATTGTTTTAACTTGCTACAATTCTAGATAAAATGTCTATGCAAGAGGGCTACTTGCAAATAATGTGTACTAGATCCTGTCTAAACTTACTGAAAGCAAATATGATTCAGTGGGTTTAAGTCTAGGATATCAATCCAGACCATCCTGGGTGCAAAGCCCAACTTTATCGCCCATTAACTATGCAACTTCAGACAAGTTTAACCACTCTGCACTTCAATTCTTACCCTGAAAAATTAAAACATATGTAATTATTGTGAGTAAAGAGATACAATGTAAAAAATACATATAAAAGTTTATGACAATATAGAAAATGCAGATAATTATAGAAAAAAGGACAAAGTGTGTCAGAAATATAATTAAAATTTAAACAGGAAGCAGCATAGAAATTTTGAAGCATGGTTCCCTTGCTGAGTATGAGAGTAAGTCATGATACTGAGTGTATGGGACAGTAGTGACCCTAAATGAAGGGAAAGGTGATGATACTGAATATGGGCATGGTGATGACACTGAGTGTGGGAATGGTGATGACACTTAGTGTGGGGGATGGTGATGACACTGAGTGTGGGAATGGTGATGACACTTAGTGTGGGGGATGGAAATGACAATGAGTGTGGGGATCGTAATGACAGTGAGTGTGGGGATGGTGATGACACTGATTATATTATGGTACTTATAATGAGTGCTGGTCCTGGTTTACCACAGGCCCAGTATTACCTTGGGTGAATTTCAGTTCTTTTCTAGATGCATTATTGTTCTAATTATGCCCTACATATTTTTCACTGTCTTTGTACTACTGCTTACTTGATATTTTGGCATCCCATTTTAATTTTGTTTTTCTCATTCTTATGCACTTCTAATTTTCCTTTTGCTTACATTATGGATTCATTATAATTTAAAAATTCCTGCTTATTCTGAAACCTCTGATTTCAAATTCAACCTAATCAAGAATCTCCCACCTACCTAGGTGAAGTCAATGTGGTAAGAACAAGAGGAATTGGAAAGTTATAAATCTTTATCCCATTGGTAGTGGTACAATGTCTAAGCCCATAAGTACCTTAAGGTTATGTTGAGAATATGGGAGCTGTATTGTCTGGCATGCTTTCAAGGCCTTTAGCACAAGAGGAAAAAATAATATTTTAATCAGATCACTTGGACCCAGGAGCCCTTTCAGCCACCATAGACTATGTAGTCTTAGTAAGTCGTTCTTGTAGTCAGGTTCACATTGCTTACAGAAAACAGCTGACCAAGAGCAGCTTGTTGATAAAAAGGTTTATTTTGGCTTGTAGACTCGAGGGTAAAGGTTCATGATGGCAGGGGAAAATGATGGCATGAGCAGAGGGTGGACATGACCTCCTGGCCAACATCAGGTATACAATAGCAACAGGAGGGTGTGCCAAACACCAGGAAGGGGAAAGTGGATATAATGGCCATAAGCCCACCCCCAACAATGCACTGCATGAAGGAGGCATTGTTTCCCATATCTCCATCAGCTGAGAACCTACCATTCAGAACACGTAAGTTTATGGGGGACACCTGAATCAAACCACCACACTCATTTAATCTCAATAAATTTAGTGTATTGATCAACAAAATGAAAATGAGTGTGATATTACCTCATATAATTTATCACAAGTAGCAATAAATATACTAATCCCACTGTAAGTAAATCATCAGACATAGGGCTCCAGGATGATTTTTAGGGTGATTTTCATTATTTATTCCATGTGCCTGTGTATCTTGAAGGATACCATTCAGGGAATAAGTAATTTTGTCATAGACAAAATCTAGCCCTGCTTCTGACACTAATCTATTAATTTTTGGCAAATCATGCATTTTAAAAATAATTTCAGGGCTGGAGAGATGGCTTAGTGGTTAAGTGCTTGCCTGTGAAGCCTAAGGACCCTGGTTCGAGGCTCAAGTCCCCAGGACCCACGTTAGCCAGATGCAGAAGGGGGCGCACGCATCTGGAGTTCATTTGCAGTGGCTGGAGGCCCTGGCACGCCCATTCTCTCTATATATCTCTGCCTCTTTCTCTCTCTGTCTGTCGCTCTCAAATAAATAAAATAACAACAAAAAAAATTAAAAAAAATAATTTCATATTTGATAACTAAGTTATGTGCTTCTTGATGTCTGTTCCAGGTATACAAGGTTGAGTTTCATGGGGAATTAGGATGGCCGGAGCCTGGAAAAGTAGTAGCATGCCCATGACGTCATCAGCAGGGTCACTCTGTAAGTGCCTGAAGGATATATGAAGAGAGTGACTCTAAAGGAGAGTCACTGGATAAATAGGCGTGCTCAGAGGAATACTGCTTCACACAGCTCTCAGAGTTTCCAAACTGGCACAACTGAACTGTACACCTCTGAAGGCCACCAAAAACCGTGTGACACATCACCAAGAAGAACGTGACAGAAGATTGACCCAAGGTGTTTCATGTACATAAGAAAAAGAGAAGAAGAAATAAAAACTTCCTGAATAGACTTCATGTCTCTTCTTCCTCTCTAGTCCATCTCCTACATTACCTCCAGAGAATTCTTAAACTCAAACACGTCCCCTACTCCAGACTTAATCTCTGCTTCCAATTTTCCATATAATCAAACCTAGAACTCCTAGTTATAGGGTTCATCGCTGTATATGTGGTCTACTCACTCTGAAGCCTTGGGTGCACCTTCTCTTTCCCAGGACCAAGCACTGTGGACTTGTTATCTTTGACTTCATATAGCTCAGGGCCTTTGCACATGCTGCTCTGCTTCTACTAATATCCTTACACAGTTCTATCCTTGGAGAACTCTCTCTTTTTCTTTTGGACCTGGCTCAGCACTTATCTTTGTAGTTTAAAGCTGTATTGTGTCACTTACCAATTTAATATAGCTCTTCTTTTCAAAGAAGATATTGATGTGTCTTCTTTCCTATGAACATCTAAACTTCTAGAGAGGAAAAGTTTAGCACTACAAATATGTGCTTTGTTGTTAATTAATGTTTTTGAAGTAAGTAAAACTATCCAAAAACATGAGTCTGTGGAAGAAACTAAACAAGAAGATGAAAGTCCAGTGCTTGTTAGAACGTAAATACACAAAACTTAAGAGGGGTCAAATTTTAATTCAATGAAACCCTTAGCAGTGAATAAATATGGACATCTTCACTAATTACATGATCTTCATAAAAAACATAAATGTCTCCTATGCTTCAGGTATGGTGGGTACAAAGCAAGCATATAAATTAACATCAACTATTCACAAAAATGCAACATCCATGGATTATGTTGAGTAAGGAATGTGGCAGAATAAGAGACCTTACAAGTGTGAGAGTGAACTTCACTTATATTCTAAGGACAGCAAGGAAATGAAATGATCTGGTTGGTATTTTTAAGATGTCACTCTGGGTCATCCATGGAGAACAGACAATCATATAGGGAGGGGCACCAGTTAGAAAACCAGTGCATCAGACTAGATGGTAAGTGGTAGTGATCTTTAATCAGAATCCCTTGGAGGGTTGTTAAAGCACAGATTACTGAACCCCGCCCCTAGAGGATCTGATCCTATAGGTTTGTGGAGATGTGAATATATGGGTGGAGAGTTTGCAGGGCTAATAGGCTCCACTTGTCTGATGCTACTGGTTCCGAGACAACGATCTGAGTATCTGTCAGACTGATGGTAGTGAAGGCAAGGCATAGAAGTGTCTTGAGACATAATCTGAAGGGAAAATTGAAAAGAGATGTGATGTGTCAGAGCCAGAAAATATTAAGAGAAAGAGGATCTCTGTAGTGCTTGGAAGAGACAGAACACTTGGATATTTTAAGGGGAGTTCCATCCTATGAAACTTGGGTGAGGCTACAAAGAAAAAAAGGATAGCCTTCACATAAGGGGTCATCCCATACCCTCTTCCTCACACTGACCCCCAAAAGAAAATTATTTATAAACTGAAGTGATTCTGGATTCCAGAACCAAAGTAGCTCCTAAGAGTTGGAGCTTGTAAATAACTGAACATGAGAAACCTCTGGGGTTTCAGATGAAAAGGGGAATTTGGGCAAACAGGCCTTAAGTATAACCCAGGGTAATTCCTTTAAGGTATCAGAAAACCAGCTACTCACACACCCAGGTAAATTCTGCAGAAACACCCAAGAATGTGTCTGTCCATCTCATAGGATGGACTCCTCACTTTAGCAGCTATCTCCACACTTGAATTTTAGAATTCCAGTCAAAAAAACATATATATCAAAATATAAGGACTAGTCAGAAAGTAGGAGTTCAATGAAGAGGGGAAGGGTTGTGGGGAACAAAAGAATGTAATTGGGAGATTATAATCAAAATACTATATGTATATGTATGAAAAGTGTCAATCAAAAGTTTTAAAAAATAAACTCAGTATGCCATGTTTGCCAATCTTCTACTTATCTTGGTATCTATATTTATGCCTATTAACAACTTTATTTCTGTCATTTTGACTAGCTCTGTTCTGAGGTAAGTTGTTTTCCTCAAACATTCATATGCAAAGTCATAACCCCTAATACCTCAGTATGTGACTTTTTAAAATGTTTGCATTAACTTTGGTAGTTAGTGTACAAAAGAAAGGGTTTCACTACAGTATGTACATAAGTGTGCATTGTTGTAACTTGCTTCTATTTGTCCCCCACTCTGCCCTCTCATCCCTCTTCCCCCCCTTTAGTGACTGGACCCTTCTACTTTTATGTTACAGTTATATGTGTGTATATATATATATATATATATATATATATATATATATATATATATATATATTTCTGTATATGAAAGAAGGTATCAGGACATCAGCAAGTGGCTGTATGTGAAAAACGTGATCACTGCAGATGTATAAAAATCATGAGATCATTATGGTAGCTCCTAATCTAGTATGACTAGAGCCCTATGCAAAAGAAAATTTAGACTCAGTAGGAGGCTTATGGGAAAGCATCACATGAAGAGGAAAGTAGAACTCATGATGATGCTTCTGTGACACCGAAGATTGCCTGGAAAATTTTTCACAGAGGAACCAAACCTCCTCACTCCTTGATTTCAAACTTCCAGCCTCGTAAACTGTGAGACAATGCTTTCATTGTTCAAGCTTCTCAGAGGGTGGTACTTTTTTATTCTTGTTTTTATTTGCAAGGAGAGAGACAGAGACACACACACACACACACACACACACAGAGAGAGAGAGAGAGAGAGAGAGAGAGAGAATGGGTGCTCTAGGAACTCCAGCTGCTGCCAATGAACTCCAGATGCATGTGTCACTGTGCATCTGGCTTTATGTGGGTACTGGGGAATTAATCCCAGGTTTGTTAGGCTTTGCAGACAATCATTTTAATCACTGAACCATCTCTCCAGTCCAGTGGTACTTTTCAATAGCAATTTTAGAAAATTCATACAAGATCCCTGTGCTTCATGATTTGCCCAGCCTTCTTTGGCTCTCACATCTCCTTTTCTTCTTCTTCAGTCTAACCCAGGGAGCCAGTGTTGACTCTTCTACAGTTTAGATCACACCCAAAATCAGGACACATGGTCTGGATCCCTGCCTTTCCTGCCTGATACAGAGTTCTGACCCTAGACCACATTGAGCAGTTGTCTGTTTGAGAGTCTGTTCCATGTTTTCCTATCATCGTTGTGTCCTCTCAATTATCACTTGCCTGAGTCATAGCCAGAGTATTTGTTGAATGAATAACAAAATTAATGAGTCATCTTCTGTTTATTTTCCCCTGTGGTAAATGGCAAAACTCAAAGGCTTTTGACCTTCATGCTGGTGTCTTTTTGTCAGTACAATGAGTCATTTATTTTGGAAGCATCTGTTTTTGGATCACATTACCCTGTAAATGTATATTCTTAATGAAAGTGATCAGTGCAGATCAAGCTGACATTAACACTAAAGATATGGGGGATTGCTTTGGTGTGCAAATGGAAATGGTTTGGTGCCAGGGGATAATGAATACATGAGAATTAGGACTTCGTTATTAAACTGAGGGGATGAGACTTGTCATTAGTTCCCACTGCTTCTTGGAGTTGTTGTTAATAGCTATTTGAGTGAAAAGACAGAAACATGTGGAGAGGAGGATGTGAAGAAACAAATGTGTAGATAACGTCTGCTTGCCGGAATCTGTGGCATTTGGGATTGATCATCCCATAGTTCTTGCTGAGAGGCTAGTGATTGCGAACTGATCTGTTACCCCAAGCTCACACAGAGGTGCAAGCAACTGACAATGCTGCAGATACCTCTGAGTCTGAAGGCTTGGATTTCCAGTGCAATGCCAAGTTCACGTGCCATGTCTGGGTGCCAGACTCTAAACAATGATGCTCTGTTTTTATCCAGGGTGAGGTTGTTGATGGAAAGAATGCAGATAAAGCTTAGCCCATTCAGGTTGCTAAAACAAAACACCATAAACTGGGTGCTTTATAAACACAAAATAAAATTTATTTCTCACAGTTCTGGAGAGTGGGAACTCTCTGGGTTCAGTGCTGACAGAATCTGTGTCTGGTGAGGCTCTTTTCCTCATGGGTAGCTATTTACTCCCTGTAACCTGGCATGATGAAGGAACTGGCTGGCCCTTCAGTATATTTTCATAAATATAGTAAATTGTGCTCCAAAGTCCCCATCTCCTAACAACATAACTTTAGGGTTGGAATGTCAGCATGTAGATTTTAGAGAGATACAAGCATGCAGACCATAAGACACAATATATTTTTTAAAAAAAAGGCATTGTTAATATTTAAGCATGGGTGGACAAAGGAACAATCTGGGCTGAACACTGCCACCCCACTGATGAACTCCCCAAAGCACTGCTAAAACCCCATCATCATCAGTCTTATGTGGTCTCAGTCAGTATTCACTAGGCATTGACTCTTCCAGGGCTGGCTCTTGTCATTCTAGAATTCATATATGACAAGTACTTTTTTTTCTGTTAAAGAATCCATAATTTTATGGTAATGTTTTATTATATGACCTCAATTTTCAAATTTACTTTTAATTTTCTTAAATTAAAAAAAAAAATCTGGGAGTGGTGGTGCACCTTTTAATCTCAGTACTCCTGAAGTTGAAATAAGAGGATTGTCATGAACTGGGGCTACAGAGTGAGTTCCAGGTAAGCTTGGGATACCATGAGACCCTACCTCAACAAACAAACAAACAGAATGAATTGTATACACATGGCACACTAGGGCAGCCAGGACTATTAGTTGATTTGAGTCAACAACAATAACAACAAAAAATTGGGGCCTAGAGAGATGGCTTAGAAGATAAAGCTCGTGTCTCACAAGTGTGTGCTCCTGTAAAGCTATAAGCTGTAGTCTGAAATCCCAGGGAACTATGTTGCAAAGAGAGACAGATAATGAATTGTCTGGAAGCTTGCAAGCCAGCTAGCCTGGAGAATAGAGAAGTGAACAAGAGACCTAAAAAGAAAAAAAAGTAGGGGGAGAGGAATGACATCAAAAAGTTGTTCCCTGACATGTGCAAGAAGACATGCATGTGTCCACACCGCACACACGATGAACACATACACACACATTCATACATTACACAAAAGAGAAAGAGAGAGAATTAAAACAAGTGGGTAGAGAAGCAGAAGACAACAGATAAGCAATTGAAGTATAAAACTGCTAATTAATAAATATCCCAGTTGCAACTACAAAAGGTTAGAGCTGTTGGGGTTCAATGGGAGAGCCTTAGGTTCTATCCATAGTGTCACAAAAGAGTAAGAAAAGTAGAATCAGTACTAGGAGAAAAAGTTTGTTGAAGTGATAAAACGAAGAAGCATGTGGTACTGGTCATAAAACTGCTTATGTTAGAATCCCAGCTTGTCTTCCCTTAGTAAAGAGACTCATCTCCCATCTCTGAAGCACATTGCTCTCATCTGCAGAATGACTGGCATATCCAGAGGCAGAGACTGAATTGTCTGGAAGCTTGCAGCATTTTTTTGTGAGGATCGAATGAAATAACACATATAGAGTCCTGAATGCAGAACTTAACTCATAAATGTCCAATTAATATGAGATGCTATTATTAAATCCTATGTACTCTGGTTTAACTACCAACCATTTACACAGACCATGATTGCTTTGAAAGTATTCTTATTCAAACTTCTGGTGTGTTTCTAAACATTTATTTATACCCACTTCCCTTGCAAAATATTGGATTTTGTTAATTTGTTTTGTGATATACTGGAATGACTAGAAGTAAAAAAAAATGCAGAAATTATTGTAAAGCTGAAAGATATGCCAAATATATGGATCAATAAAATGTTTTGTTTCCAGTGATCTAGTTTGTGGGAAGAACATAATAAAATTAAACCTTCTCTGGAAAAAAATATGATACCAAAAGTGTATTGAAATGTAGTTCAAAAGAAAAAATTCAGGAAGTGAATCTACTAATGGCCATTATGGTCAAAAAAGTTTTTCTCAGCAACCCATAGCGTATATGAAAGCAACAAGTCATTGAGCTGTTGGTATATGTGACCTGAGTGGTCCATGTGAATATGAGGCTCAGCTCTCTTGTATATGCCTGAGAAAATAGCAGTCAGAGGAATGTTCTGAGTAGGCAGAACACTAGATCAAAAAAAAAAATGGTCTAGGGTTGGAGAGATGGCTTCATGGTAAAGCACTTGCCTGTGAAGCCTAAGGACACCAGTTTGGGGTTCGATTCCCCAGTACTCATGTAAGCCAGATGCACAAAGTGATGCATGCATCTGGAGTTTGTTTGCAGTGGCTAGAGGCCCTGGTGCACCCATTTTCACTCTCTCACTCACTATTTTTCTCTCTCTCTGTCTGTCTGTCTGTCTCAAATAAATAAATCAAAATAAACAAAAAATGGTCTAAGGGCTGGAGAGATGGCTTATTGGTGAAGGTGCTTGACCACGAAGCCTAAGAACCCATGTTTGACTCCCCAGAGCCCACCTAAGCCAGATGCACATGGTGGCGCATACCTCTGGATTTCATTTTTAGTGGCTAGAGACCCTGGCATGTCCGTATTCTCCCCTCCCCCCATTTCTCTCATAAATAAATAGATAATTGTTTTTAAATAAAAGTTGGTCTAGCAGGATGTTTCATAAGAAAGGGACCCACACAGAACAGCACTCACTTTCCCCAGTGTATGTGCCTTTCATGAGTCTTCACCATGACTCTCCCTAGCAGGCAGCAATGGTATGGAAGACTTTGTGAGTGCCCATGACTGGTTGGGTAGAGTGCCACCTACAGGGAAGAATCCATAGGTAACGAATGGCACAGCAACTATTTCTTTTTCATAGTTTCCTTTTAAATAGTATTTATTTATTTACAAACACAGAGTGGGTACTAGTGAATAGAACAAAAGCCATGAGGCATTGCAAGCAAGTGCCTTAACCACTGAGTCATCTCCCCAGTCCTTTCTCATTGTTTTTAATGCATCTCTCCAAATGGAGTTCTTTCCCACCTGGGTACCTAAGTAGAAAACGACCCTCTCTCCTTGCCACCAGACATGGAACATGCATTGCATGGTGACTGTGTACACCAGACAGAAAAGTCCAGTTTGAGCTGGGTGTGGTGGCACATGCCTTTAATCCCAGCATTCTGGAGGCAGAGGTAGGAGGATTGCCATGAGTTTGAGGCCACCCTGAGACTCCATAGTGAATCCTATGTGAGACCCTACCTCGAAAAAAAAAAAAAAAAGTCCAGTCTGGTGGACTAAAGCATTTGATGAGGGGCAGCTTGCCTGACAATGATAAAGTCAGAGTGGATGGAGGGGATAAAATTTATCTTCAGAAGACAGAACCAGAGAGTACAGTGAGTGTAAAGAAAGAAGGCAGTGCATTGTAAAAGTGGCCTGTAATGATGAATGTGTCTAGAGGTGTCTTGGAGAACGGATGATCAAAGCCCAAGAACATGTGGGTCCTACGTGCCTACGTGCAATACCAGGGTCTCACTAGAAAGATGACCACATCCTTTAAAACAAAATGAGGGCTGGTAGAAATGCAGATAGGCTGGATTTGGTAGCTTTAAGTTTCAAAAGTGGGCTAAACCATGTGTAATGTATATGAAACAAGTATAGCTCTATAAAACAGCATACATTTTCTTTGTATTTCTGCATCAAGTAAAATTAGGCCGTGAGCTGCCCCCACCAAGGTTGACAGAAATTTTTGTCTCTGTCCCTTTTCAGAAGCCCCTGCAACTCCTTAGAGTCACGAAGCTACCAAAGGACACAGGTCTTTTGTCCTTGTGCCTGTGGATCCGGGTGCTCCTCGTAAAGACCTGAGCATTCCTCATGAAGGGGGTGACTCTGCTTCCCCTCGTGGATCATGAGGGTTAACCATGAAAGGAACGCCACGTCCACTGGCAGTCCATGCTTTAGACCTTGTTCTGTTAGAAGCAACAAACTTCCATTCAGTTTGAGCTACTGCATATGCTCACATTTTCTCTACTGTCGTTTTGCATAATCATTCAGTCTACTTACTAGCATAAACTTTCTTATGCTACTCTGTAGCTCAAGTTCTGTTCTACATGGTAAATATTCCACGACAAAGGGTGGGGAAATCATTTCTACTCCATAAAATAAAGCTGATTACTGGGGAAAAAAAAAAAGAAGTCATAGAAAGTAATTCCAAGTCTACTTCAGGGACATGAAGCACAGAACAGTGATTATGCAACAGAGAACATGGAGTCAGGATGCAATATTCAGAGTAGACGAAGCACTTTGGAGGCCAGGAGATCTGTAGGTGTCCTTCCAGAGTACAGGAAGAGAGCACAGCCAGTACTTCGCCAATATTCTTATCAAGCCACAAACACAACCCTTACAGGGTGGATTAAAGATCTGATGAAAGAGTAAGAACTTTGTAAAAGCATGAATAAACAAGAACTTTGACAAAAAGAGGAGACTATTCCACAAACACCTGAAAAAATGCTGTTATCATATTCTTAAAGAAAAGCAACTATTAGTTCTAGACACATTGGTCAGTGGTTAAGGCGCTTGCCTGCAAAGCTTAATGTCCTCGGTTTGATTCTCCAGTTTCCATGTAAAGCCAGATGCACAAAGTGGCACATGCATCTGGAGTTCATTTGCAGTGGCTGGAGGCCTTGGCATGCCCATCTCTCTCTCTATCTCTCTCTCTCTTTTATCCCTCTCTCTCCTTGCAAATAAATAAATAAATAAAACATTTTATAAAAGAAAAGCAATAAAAAATCACCACATAGTCTCACTCATCTATAGGACCTAACCTGAATCTACCCAAGATGCCTTACATACCCAGCAAGCATCCTGTGGACTAGACAGTAGGATGGAAGGTGAGGGAAGGGAGGGCATCAAAGGGGTGGGAAACACAAAGATAGACCCAAATGGCAATGGTACCATAACCTTCTACTTACTAAAAGACAGACCAAATGGCTGATCCCTCACCAGGCCCTTACAGGGAACACCTGAACCACAAGACACTGGAGAGGGTAGGATCACGACTAACCTTAATCTTCTACATCTTCCCTCCCTCCTTCTCCCTCTCCCTCTCCCCCACTCTCTCTCTTCTCTCTAACTCTTGTATATTAGTTATCTTTTTCCTCATTTTCTTAGTGGGCACTGACCTGTAACTCCCAATACCAGCATGGGGCTATCATCCACAATGAGCTTTTGATCAGAGAGACCTACAAGGTTTCCTAAAAGACAGACAGATTTCTGTAAGAGTACTTGATGAGCCACCAAAGGTTAGTGGTAAGACCCTACTGCTGAAGACACCTTATGTGGTTGACATGCAAAATAGAATGGCATGGCTGGAAGATGGAAGACAGTCAGTCCCCAGACAGTCAGCGTGTCTAGTGCCAGAAGGTGCTACATGGGCGACTGGGGGAAAATGACCAATATCTGTCCAAGCAACTCATGGTCTAACCTACTTAGCAGCAAATAACTTGTGATGCCTACACAAGTGCAATAGTGGCACACAGCCAAGGTGGGGAACCAACTGCTCTTAATTTGGCTAACTTATCTCCTCAGTGGTACGTGACCCATAGCTGGAGCTGGGAAACAAGTCAGAACCAGATCCAAGCATAAGCCCACTCACCAATATCAAGCTACCATCAATCATGGGCTACAAGAGGGCCTACACCTATTAAATTCTCTATAAAAAAAACGTAAGGGTTATCTCATTTGTCCTGGTGCTAAGTTACTCTCTGTTGGAGGATCTGCTTCTCTTTTTCAGATAGCTGTGGATCCTAAGGAGAGAGCCACCCCATCATACGTCCAAAGGGCCCCAGCTGAAACTAAGAAAAATTGGTGAAACAAGCAAGGGTGCTGTTTTCCTGATGAACTGGATACCAGCACAAGGGGGAAGGAGATCAACACAGAGAAAAATCAACTCCTACCAAATCAGAGAGCCAGAGCCTCAGAGGCCCCCAACACCTCATCACTGAAGCAGACCAAAAATGAACCCAACATGGCTCAGGGAAATTTTGCGGAAGAGGGGGTGGAAAGATTGTCAGAGCCACATGTTGGGTCATGATATGCAGAGACATTTATCTTACCTGTAACTGTGGGCTAACTCCACAATGCATGACCCATATACCTCAACAAGGAGGGGCCAAGGGGAGGGGGTAGGTCATGGATGAGCCTAATAATGGTACCAAACTGACTGTATTTGCTGAATACAAAACTAACTAATAAAAAAAACTTTAGAATAAAATCCATTATATATTCTGGATATTTATATAGCTGTATGCCCCATTAGTTACAGAAAATGTTTGTAGCCGGTATTACATAGTTTGGGGTAAGTCAGTTGTAGCAACTATGTCTGGCATCCCCACAAATCCCCATTTTATGAACCTATCCATGAACCATAGTGTGTGTATTTCACACTGTTTTCCTGAGAATATGCCATGTGACCACTTCAGCGAAGACTTGAGCCCCCCAGATGACTCACTGTGTGTGCTTCTCTTCTGAACTGAAGCTTGAGCTTTATAGTGCTGCAGAGCTCCAAATTCAAATGGGAAATTTTAATGTTCCAAAATTTGCACAAATCGAAAGACACAGTAGTCTTTGAATATTAAGATGAGAATTTGGCCACAGATGCTTATTTTTGTTAACAATAAATTTAACATCATTTCCCTCTGGAAGTAATCAAATTATTTTTATTAGGAAATAAATTTGAATAATAAAATTAAGTGTAACTAAGAGCATCTTTTATTTCCATCATTGTGTTATTCACTGCTGTGTCACTGAAGCCCAGTTCATGGTCTAGTGCATTATAAAGTGTTATAGTTATTTGTTGAATAAATGATTAAGAGAAAGTATGAATACAACAAGGAGAAACATGCAGATTGAATAGGAATATACATCTTTTTTTTTTGTTTTTGTTTTTTGGTTTTTTGGTTTTTTGAGGTAGGGTTTCACTCTAGCCCAGGCTGACCTGGAATTCACTATGGAGTCTCAGGGTGGCCTCGAACTCATGGCGATCCACCTACCTCTGCCTCCCGAGTGCTGGGATTAAAGGCGTGCGCCACCACGCCCGGCTTGGAATATACATCTTAATTGTACCAATCATATAGAATTTCTGTCATACAAACAACAAAGTAATGAATGTCAAGTGTCTCCATGGATTAATTTAGGGACAAAAGAACATTCCATTACAATAGACTTTATATAACCTCTGTCCAGCTGGAGGCTGATCTGGATGACTAGAGCTATTACTGCGTTAAAAATGTTTTTTTTTATTAAGCAGCTAGCTTTATAATATTAATGACATTCTGAGTCTTGATTCTTCCCATTTTAATCAGAAATTGAGTCATGTCTTTTTAATAGTTTTAATGATTTCCAAAATTAGGAAGGTTTATGAAATCAAAAAGTCTGCATTTTGATGGCATTACAGGTATCCAATCTAGTGATTTTTTTTCTGTTTTGGAGATACACTGATTATTAATAAAATAACAAATGTGTGTAAGATTTACATACCCTTGTAGAATATCTATTTATCTGGCCTCACAAAAATGAGATAGATTGAATGTCTTATTTTATTAACCTTTTATAAGCAGCCTGCTTTATAACTGCCAGTGGAATCTAAAGTATTGTTAACTCACAAATCAACAGTGTGATTATAAAGTGTCTTGAAGCCAATCACTGGAGTGCATTAAGTAACTAGAAAGATTACATGGTAGTTCTAGCCTAATGTGGCACAATTTAGAATGCAATAATTGGTGCCCAGAACAAAAAAAAAGGTATGTGTCCAATCAATAAACTTACTCTTCCACACTAATAACAGAGCCTGGCTGCTAAAAGTCATTGATTATCTTGAGAACAACTATTAAAAGAAAGAGACAAATAGACGGACTGGAATGTTTTAAGTAAATGGTTGTTGTTTGCAAGTGATGTCTCAGTGTCTGGAAGTGCCCATCAGTCATTTCTGAGAGTAAGGCTCTTTAGCCCTATTGAAGCTTCAGCCTACACATGGTTCTTCGGCTCCCCTTTTTCTTGGATTTGTAGTGCCAAATGGAATAGAGGAGGAAGTTTGGGTTTATTTTTTTGAATGCTGTGATAGAATTGGGATTTCAGCACTTGTGGCATCAATATCCAGTTTCCCAGTTCCAGACATGGCTTCCTTTCCACTGAGTGGATCTGTTAGCCAATACAAGAGCAGATGGATACCCACCAGGGCTGTGTGCCACTATTGCACTTGTGTGAACATCATGTCAGGTTGTTTGCTTCTGAGTAGCTTAAATTTTGAGTTGCTTAGGCAGATGTTGGTCACTTTTCCCCAGTAGGTCATGTAGCATCTTCAAGTATTAGATGGGCTAATTGCCTGGGAACTGGCTCTCCTCTGGATTCCAACCAGGTCTCTCCATGGTCCTTGCTGACAGAGTATGGTGTCTTCAGCAGTAGGGTCTTACCATTAACCTCTGCTGGGAAATCAAGTGCTCTGACAGAAGTCTGTCTTGTTTGTTTTGGGAGATCTAGTAGGTCTCTCTGCTTAACAGCTCATTGTGGATGTAAACACATCCTGGTACAGAGAATTATTATTTTTTGAAAGTTTGCTTATTCACAATTATATATATATATATATATATATATATATATATATATATATATATATATGGTATATTTTGATCACAGTCCTCTCCATTTACATCTTTTTTCTCCCCTCCGTATTCTTATAGAACTAAATATCATCTTTCCAACTAGTCCCTCTTCTACTGTAATTTTCTTTCTCATGTGTGTGTGAGAGAGAGAGAGACCTACTAAGTTTAATTAGGGTTGCTTGCATGAACATGAGTGGGGATAATTTACCAGGGCTCATGTAAATTACCATGAGTTACATGATTTAGTATAATGGCTATATTATCAAAGAAAATGTCTCCCCCTCTCCCAGTATCCATTAACCACCAACAACTTGTCTGGAGGAATGGAGCCTCATGCCCTTCTCTCTATCCATGAGGGAACAAGCACCATTTATTGAAGATGCATTATATTCATATTGGTCTCAAATGTCACTAATACCATTGACTAAGGATATATTTTAAGTGGATCTGTTTGTGCTTGCTGTATTCTACTTGTCATGAATTCTATTGTGAAATCAAAATTATAAAAATAAAAATGCATACATGATGTTGCAGTCAGTTTCACATTGCAGGCAGAAATCACCAAACTAAGAGCAGCTTCTGGAAAAAAGAGGTTTAGTTTGGCTTGCAGGCTCAAGAGGAAGCTCCATGATGGCAGGGGAAAACAATGGCATGAGAAGAAGGTGGACATCACCTTCTGGCCAACATAAGGTGGAAAATAGCAACAGGAGAGTGTGCCAAACACTGGCATGGGGAAACTGGCTATAACACCCATAAGCCTGCCCCACAAAATACACTCCCTCCAGGAGGCATTAATTCCCAAATATCCATTAGCTGGGAACCTAGCATTCAGAACACCTATGTTTATGGGGGACACCTGAATCAAATCACCACATTCCACCCCTGGCCCCCATAAACTGATAACCATACATGATGTAAGACGCAATGCATTCATCTAACTTTGAAATTCCCATAGTTTTTTTAATCAATTCTAATGATGTTCATACATCCCCATTTTCCAAGATCTATTAACTGAGCCATAATACCAAAAAATAACCTCAAAAAAACCATAATGGCACAGAATAAATATTAACACTGAAGAAGATGGCATTTGGCATAGCAAAGAAACATTCTGCCAATACAAGATTTAAAATAACCAGGGCAAACATCAAACTCTGTAGCTTCAAGTCTAACAACTCTAGCCAGTGACAAATCTCCAAGTCCGATAATTCTAACCAGCAACAAGTCTCTGGCATTCCAATTCTGCCCCTCAACTAGGCTATTCACAGTCCTAGAAAACTTCATCAGGGCTGGCAGCTCTCGTTGGCAGCCATCTCGTGGTCCTGGCATCTCCACTGGGTCCCCACTGCAATTCATGGTTCATCCTCATGGTCCCATGGGTTCTCCATGCAGAAATCCAGCAAACCTGCTTCACACTGCCCATAGCCATCTCCAAAACACAAGACTGTGTTGCAAACTCAATGACCCTCTCTTTCTTGCATTTCCTATACTATACAATAACAGGTAGGGTGCCAATTTGTTAATCCAGGGGGTAATAAAGCTGACTTTGAAGAACAGGACACTCCTTGAGCATGCAGACCTCTTCAAAAGAATTGACATTCTTCCTGTTGCCCCAGTGCAGGTCAGCTAGCCCAGTCTCAAAGGTTGTAATCTCTCAGTTGCAGCTGAATGGGCAGCAGTTAGCCCAAAGATTTTTCTTCCTGTGCCATATCCCTCTGCTCACACCAGTTCATTTCTACACAAAGCAACCCTGCACAACTTCTCAGGACATGGGCATAAGAGCAAGCTTCTCATGCAAACTGCTAGCCCAGTCCAAGCAAAGCTCTTTCTCACCCTCATAAGCCAAACCTCATAGTACATAGTTCTTACTGCATTCAGGCCTTTCAACTCTGACCAGAATAGTACATCAAGCTGCACTCACAGCACTGCAAGGCATTGCGTAGACCAAGGTTTCAAATCCTTGCACATTCCTCTTGAAAATCAGCTCCAAAAGGCCAAAGCCACACAGTCAGGTGTCTAGCAGCAACCCCACTCCTGGTACTACTTTACTGTTGCAGTCAGGTTCACATTTCTGGTAGAAATCCCCCAACTAAGAGCAGCTTCTGGGAAAAAGAGGTCTATTTTGGCTTACAGGCTCAAGAGGAAGCTCCACGATGGCAGGAGAAAACAATGGCATGAGAAGAGGGTGGACATCACCCCCTGGCCAACATAAGGTGGACAATAGCAACAGGAGAGTGTGCCAAACATCCATAAGCCAGGAACCTAGCAATAAGAACACCTAAGTTTATGGGGGACACCTGAATCAAACCATCACATATGATATCAAGAACTTAGCAAATATCACCTTTGGAAACAGAACATGTTCCTTATGTACCACTCTCTGGTAATTGATTCTATTTATTTATTTATTTTCAAGCAGAAAGAAATAGAAAGAAGAGAGATGGGGAGAGAGAATGGGTATGCCAGTGCCTTCAACCACTGTAAATGGACTCCAGATGCATGTGCCACTATGCATCTGGCTTTACATGTGTACTAAGGAATCAAACTTGGTTCCTTAGGCTTTGCAGGAAAATGCCTTAGCTGTTGAGCCATCTCTCTGAATGTTCTTGAGTCATAACATTATAAGGTAGAGAGATCATTCAGCCTAGCTCTTCATTAGTCTATTACTAAGGGAATGGGTAAATTGGGATGTGTTTCTATACTGGAAAAGAACACAACAATCAAAGTAAATAATTTATATGTACATTAACATATATATTTATTTGTTTTTGTTTTTCAAGGTAGGGTCATTCTCTAGACCAGGCTGACCTGGAATTCACTATGTAGTCTCAGGGTGGCCTCAAACTCACAGCGATTCTCCTACTTCTTCCTCCTGAGTGCTAAGATTAAAGACATGTGCCACCACACTCAGCTCAACATGTATGTTTATAAAAGCAGGGTATATTTAAAAAACAAGGGCAAATAGCAATTAAAAACAGTATATTACTGGCATAAAAACAGGCACATAGATCAGTGGAATAATATTGAAGATTCAGTTACGAATAACTACAGCTACTGGATGACAAAGGAGCCAAAAGCACTCACTGGAGAGCAAAGACAGCATCTTCAGCCAATGGTGCTAAAGAAAAAAACAAAACAAAAAAAAAAACCAAAAAAAAAAACCAAAAAACTAGATAGCCATATTTAGAAGACTTAGTTTGGACCACTGCTCTCACCTTGCACTAAAATCAATTCCAAATGGATCAAGGATCTCAATATAATACATGAAATTGTAAATTGACTAGAAGAAAATGTATGGAGAAACACTCCAAGATGCAGGCATTCGGAAAGACTTTCTGAATAAGACTCCAGCAGTCCAGGGAATTAGGCAAAAAATAACTGGGACCTCATGAAAAAAAAATAAAAAACAACTACTACTGTACAGATAAGCAAACCATCAACATGGTCAATAGATAACATACTGAATGGGACAAAATCTTCATCAGCTATACGTCTGACAAAGGTTTACCATCTAAAATCTACAAAGAATTTGAAAACCTAAACAATAAAAAAAAAAAATCAAATCTAGTACATGCTCAAAAAATGGGGCATGGTATTGAACAGAGAGTTCTTAATGGAATAAATACAAATGTCCATTAAAC
The DNA here is from genome assembly GCA_036346955.1 of Dipus sagitta. Lineage (NCBI taxonomy): Eukaryota > Metazoa > Chordata > Mammalia > Rodentia > Dipodidae > Dipus > Dipus sagitta. The sequence goes on along the minus strand of CM070770.1, from coordinate 56,468,952 downwards.
ACCTAAAGAGATGTTCAACATCTCTACTCATCAGGGAAATGCAAATTAAAATGACTATGAGATTCCACCTCACTCCAGTCAAAATGGCAACAACCACCACCACCAACAAAAAATAAATAAAAATAAATAAGTAAAAATTTAAAAAGAGAGAGACTGATTGAGAGGGGGAGGAGATATGATGGAGAATGGAGTTTCAAAGGAGAAAGTGGGGGGGAGGGTACTACCATTGGACATTGTTTACAATCATGGAAGTTGTTAATAAAAAAATTGAAAATACAAAAACATGTATTGTGTAAAAAAAATAACAAATAACAGCACATGCTGGCAGGGGTGTGGCAAAGAGGAACCCTCACCCACTGATGGGGGGAGTGCAAACTTGTACAGTCACTATGGAAATCAGTACAGAGACTCCTCAAAAGGCTGAACAAAGAACTACCATTAGATCCAGCTATGCCTCTTTTGGGCAAAAACCCTAAGGATTATGGAATATAATACAGAGACATTTGCTCAGTCATTATTATCACTGCACTATTCATAATAGCCAGGAACTGGGATCAGCCAAGGTGCCCATCAATGAATGAATGGCTAATGAAGATGTGGTACATATACACAATGGAATTCTACTCAGCAATAAGGGAAAATGAAATAGTCAAAATTGCGGGAAAAATGAGGGACTTAGAAAAAAATTATACTGGGCAAGGTCCCACGGGCTCAGAAAAACAAATGTCACATGTACTCTTTCTCCTGCAGGTCCTAACTGGGATCAACTGGAGATAAGTACAAATGGTAGTAAGTACCAGGAATATGGGCAAAAACCTAGAATGAGACCAGTAGAGAAAAAAAAAAATAGGGAGAAAGGAGAGGATCAGTTACCTGATAGGTTAGGGGAGGGACAAAATATCAGGGTTGGGAGGTGCTTGGAGAGGTAAGGATTGGGAGGAAATTACAGAAAAGTTAAGACAACATGAATCAGTTTCACAGAAAGCCTCATTTTGGCTAGCATTCTACAAGATATAATCACCAATAAAGGGGGAAGGGGGGTAGTCTAGACAGAAGGTGGAGAAAGCTTAACCTTTAAGACCATGGACTCTGGCTAGTAAATCTCAGGCCCAGAATTTGGTTACTCCCCACAATTAGCAGTTGGCCAGGGAGACCCATGAGGTCCTTAAAACAATGTAGGACATTGCCAAAACACTTGATTACCTGATGGCTAAAAGGTAAAACCCTACTGCTGAAGACACCATAGGCATAAATCACAGGACATCAGAATACCCTGCTGGAACCAAAAGGGAAACTATCTCTCCTCTGACTCGCTCTCATAGTGCTGGAGAGCCCGATGGGAGGCACTGGAAGACAACAGTCACCAACAGCATGAATAAGCAGAGGACCCTGCAAACTATGAAATCAACCATCCAGACAAGAAATACACACTTGTACAAGAGTGGCACGTAGCCTCTGCAGGTAACCAGCTGTTCTCTGATTGGGCATGAGGCCTGCTCAGTTGGAGGTAACTCATCTGTTTTATTGAAAACCAAGTCAGAATCCCAAGGTCAGAAAACTCAGACATCAGAGAGAAGCCTGACTGCTCTCTGGAGAAGAAGAGTGGGCTTGCACACCAAAAATCCCTCAAATAACTTTGCACACCCCTTTAACCCAAAATGCTCTTGCTCTTGGTTGGAGAATCAGTTTTCTCTTGCAGATGGCAGAGAAAAAAACAGACGAAAGCCAAGATTCATCGATAGTAAGACAAGAAGAATGATGACTGCCCATCACAAGATGTTCCTCTTCTACGACATCTGTCAGGGCCCAGGGGAAATTGCAGTAGACAAGGAGACATAATACTGTTCTGACTGTTAGTCTAACAATCAGCTCCAGGGTGATTGTGATAGACACAATGATCAATCAAAACCTATCAAAGCAGAAATCCAGAGGATACAAAAAAAAACAAAACTCAGCACTAATTAAAACTGCCAACAGGCCCGCCATGGCTCAGGGAACGTCGTGGAAGAGGGTGCAGAGAGATTGTAAGAGCCACTGGGTAGGAAGGAATACCCTGAGGCATTGTCCCTACAGGGAGCGAGGCCTTCATGACCCCACAGTGATTACCATAACTGCACTGAGCAAAGCCATCAGGATAATGGGAATAGGGGAAAAGGGATAAAAGAGTATAACCTGTTATAATATCTATAAAATACAATGTGTAAAAATACAAGAGGCAAAAGTTTATTTTGTGCATGATATTTGTGTTTCATTTGTGTTCAATTTGTGTTTCATTTAAGCAGTCCTTTAATATTTTATGAGTAGCATTGAACATTGAGTTTAACAGTATCTGTTCACATGTGTATTAAGAAATTTCATATGTATACTGGAAGGAAATATCTAAATTTTAGAGCAGTAGAAATTTCTGGAAAGAAGAAGAGAGAGGAAAGGAAAGGGGAATAGAAGACAAGTTGGATATAGCCTTAACTACTCTTTCAGTCATCTATTGCTCTGTAACAAATTGCCATCAAAACTTACTGACTCAGAACAACTGTTTATTATGCACTGATTAACAATTTGACCTGAGAATGGCTGGGCACTTCTACTTTGAGCTGGACTCAGTCATACTGTGGTCAATAACCAGAGCATCTGGAGACTGTGCTCCCCAGCATGATAAGAATAATTATGTCATGTGTCTGTCCACACAACAAATCCTTCTGGTGTCACTCACATAGCAACTGACAGGGAATTTTCTTGGGCCAGGATTACTGCTGATACATATTGGCCAAATCAAATCATAAATACTGGATAGAACAGGCCACAAGGCTGGTCCAGATTCAAGGCATAGTTAAATAAGCTTTATCCATGATGGGAAAAAGTATAAAGTCCTATTTGAAGGAGTATGCCTGCAAGAAGTATGGTGGACATATCCTTCTGTATTTCTGTAACCCAATCACGGCCACATCAAATGTATTTAATCAGAGGAAAAACAACGGTCAATTTTTGTAAATTCTGAGATAATCTGGTAGATAAATGTGCACTTATTCTGCTTGTTCTTTCTTATATGCTTAAAATAATTCACAATTTGCCATCTTAATAGTGCCTGAAATTCATTTTGGTGGCCATGTTCTGCACTAGAAACCCTACCAAACCAGTGGAATAACCTTTACTCACCTAAGGATCTCACTACCTGGATCCTTTAACAGCATATAGATAAAATTTGCAGCATGTCAGGGACCTGGCTGAATTTCCATTTAAATAACAACATTCAGTCCTCTGATTTGCTCCTGTTGTTCTAATTACTTACCTGGAGAAATTGTTTTCTCATTTCCTAAGCTGTCCTACCATAGCCCTCTGCTGTGCCCAGTTAGAACCTGGCTAAGAAAAACATCTGTAGATGGCTTGATAATAATAGCAGAAATGATTGCTTAGCTCTCTGTGAAGGTTTGTGCCTGTGTCTGCAGATGTGCCTACTGCTACAAAGGGAATGGAATAAAATTTATAATAGACATGAAAGATTTTGTCATCACTTCTCCATTGTCTACAGAAGGGCTTATCCACACCAAGTTTTAATCCAGGGATAGAATCCTCAAATATATTTTTCATTCTTCCCCTCTTGGTTTTTAAGGTGTAAGAAAGAGTGGTAAAAGCTAATTCTAGTAACAGCTCTTAAAACACAATAAGGAATGCAAATGTGCAATACATTCAAAGTTTCAACATGTTTATATTGAATGAGGTGATATTGTAGAATGTCCCTTTGTTTCTGTGGGTAATTGAGAGCTACCTATTTCTAGTATGAATTCTCTCAGCTCTGTAGAACTAAGACCTTTAAATTTGTATTCAGTCTAAAACAGGACCCTCTGTAACCAAAGAATACCAAGAATTGGACATTTTTGTTGCTGCCTTTTCAGACCTTTGGGTCTTCCCACTCGGCCACATGTGACAATCTGTCCTAGAAAATTGGAAAACCATTCACTTTAATTGGTTCTAAAATGGAGGATTCGGTGCCTATGCTGAGTTTGGGGATAAAACTAACATTTTACAGAGCCCGGCCCCACAGCAGCTGCCCTTTGGGATTTGAGAGGTAGAGCAGCAAGTCATTCTGGAAGTTAGGGCTTTATTACAAAGAAGTGCTAACTCTTCTGGTTCTGCTTATAAATGGGATAAATGGGGAATGTGGCTCACCCATGAGCGCTTTCACCTTGCACATCCTCAGTATCCTTATGAAATGCAATCTTATGATCCTTTAAGTAACAAATGACCTTATTCACTTTTATGGGGTCATTAAGGCCTCTCACAGTCCAGATATAAATCCCAGCTACTACTGTGCATCTTAATTTACTATTCATATGTGAATCTCTCTTTGGTTCCCAATTACTACACAACAACAACTGGCTCATCAAATTATCCCCATCGGAATGTGTCTGCTAAAGACATTGCAGTTTACATCTTAGGGCCCTAATTAAAGTCACAGTACTTGATAAACCTTGAACAACTAGTAATTGGAAACTAACAATTAGTACCTACCACCTTAGTTGAGCTCAGCTCTGCTGCTGCCTATATGACTAAGCAAAAGGAAATTGGTACACCAGAGATGGCCCAGATGCCAAATATATGTTTTAGTCACTCCTGAGTTTCTGAAAAAGCAATCAAAAGAACTTGGTATTAAAATATTATCAGATAAAAGTCTTTATATAGACATTTGTGCCATAGAAGAGATCAGCCTGCTATTCCTGTGGTTTCTCAGCCTTTGTCATGCTCATTACTGTTTTTGGCATTCTGCTTCTGGGTATCTGTAGGGATGTGCTAGAAAATTATCTCTTTGAGCTACGTTTCCTCTCAAAAGCCTACAGATTGCTTGCTTTCTTAACAAAGCACTGGTCACATTGTCCTATAATATGCTATGCAAACTGTCCCTCTTTGAGTGACTTATTATATACATATCCAGAATATCTGAGGCTAACACATGATAGGAAGCATACACACTGATAAGTAAGTTCAAGAGAGTACTACAAAAACGGGAAGGCACCAAAGACTCTGAGCCATATCTCCTAATTAGCTGCCACATTATTCTGAGACCATATACTACTTTGTATTGAGACTGAAAAGAATAGATCCAAGCTCTTTGTCTTGGAAACTTGCTGATAGGCCTTTTAAAACCAGAAATGTGTTAAGAGTGGCACAATGGGCAATAGGAGAGGAAACCTCCTTAGATTGACCTTCTGTCTCATTGGTCAGCATCCCATCCCTCTCTCTTATTCCCATTCCATTGACTAGCTAATGGAATGGGATATTGCTCAAAGGAGCTTCCTCAGACTTGATGATGCATGCTAAATGCCTTCCTTCTAATCTGCTTAACATGTGATTTTCCAGGAGTTCTTGGCAATGGGAGAAGTGTGATGGTTAAGCTGTCTCCCTTGAAAGTATGACTTCAGTTACTGTGGCAGATAGAATTTAGGGTGGTTTTGTGATCATAATTTCCCTCTCTCTCTATTTTTGCAAGAGATCCCAGGTGACCATTCCAATTCTTTCCAAGGCACTGATCACACACACTAATGACAGGGAGGTTTGAATTGACACCCTGTGCTCTTTTGTAAAAATGAGCATGTATGTCTTAAATAGTTTGAGAGTTTTGCCACAGAATATTATATACTCGCAACATTTTCACTCTTCTACAAACTTGACCAAATATGTGTTGATATCAGAATTGAATTTTGATTTCATGGTAGGTTCTGAGGCTTTTTTTTATAAACCAGTGTTTATGCAGCACCTGGATATATACCAAATAAGTTTTCTGCTCTATCATACATTGGTGGACAAAACTCAGAAAGGAGTTGAAATTACTGTGAGCCAATGACAAGATGATCTTTTGTAGAGTATACTCTGAAGAGACTGGTTTGGGACAGTTTATTCATACCGTGAATAAAATTAGCACTTCTTTTATTCAAAACAGTTCTAAGTAAATCATCAAAACTGTCTTATAATGTTCTATCAAGCAAAGTTCAAATCTGTAAATAGTAACTAACCTAGGTACACAGTCCAGGAGACCCAAAGACTACCTAATGATACTTAAGTTAGGCAAACAACTCTGAGAAAAGCCATCAAGAGAGAATATGGCATACTCATTCCTCTCTATTTCATGGATTTCAACCTTCCCCCTAGCTTTTCATTTCCTAGGACATCTCCTGTGACAGTGAAGGACAGTTCTCAGCTAGGAGATAACTGTAAGTACTATTTGTAAGGACCTAGAAACTATCAGGAAGGGAAGAATACAAAAAAAAAAAAAAACTGGTCATGAAAAGAGTGTAATAACTTGGTTGGCATAGGGGCATTGGAAACAAAGGTACTGAGAGGACAGTGTGAAAGCCTGTTCTCTGTTGATAAGGAATCCTGTATCCTACCAAATGGATCTTACATAGAGGACTATCTGCCAGTCAGCTCAAAATCTTCAAGCCCCAGGCTTCTAGAATTTTAAGTTCCTTTCTAACCCTTTCTCTCTCTTCTCTATGGACCGTCATCTTACCTCTCCTTCAATACATGCTTGTAGAGCACAGGATCCACTCTTTCAAGCTGTGGTACATTGTATTGCAGAACAGCCCAGCTTGCTCACGTTAGGCCAGTGCTGTCTTCTCAGCACTGATTTCCTACTGGTCTTTGGGCTTCTTTCTAGAGGCATTCAGAAAAATTTCTACTTCTTGATCACAGGCAGTTTGCTAACAATTTCAGCTATGTACCATTACTTTATTTGCAACATGTTTTTATTTTATATAATCACTATGCTAATGGTTTAGTATGTATCTTCCAGTTTTATATTGTTATACATACAATATTTCAGCCTGTACAATACTGGCACCCAGCCTAGGTTGGTAACCAGTGGCTTTCTGATTGGCTAAGAGAGCCAATCATTGGGAAGGAACTTGGAACCAAGTTAGAATCTTATGGAAACCAAGATTATAGACTGCAATAAGAAGCTCCCACTAATTTTCTGGCCAAGAGAGAGGCTACACCAATCACAATTTCTCTAAATTAACAATGCTTATCCCCTTTAACCTATGCTGGCCTCACTCTCCATTGGAGAATGTTTTTCTTTTTCAGAAGGCAGGGAGAACCAAGCACAACAACAATAGATCAACAAGACAAGGAAAGACTCCCTGTTACCACATGAGCCACCCCTCACATACTAGCTAGGACCCAGGTAAAACCACAGAGGAATCAGTGAAATAAGCAAGAGAGCTGCTTCCATGGCAACCTGCGTCAGGGTGACAAAGACACTGAGGACACTCAAAAGGCCTCAAAGCAGAAATCCAGAATCTGCTGAGAATTCAACACTAAACTAAGTTTAAGACATACCCAGCAAGGCTCATGGAATTTTGTGGAAGTGTGGGGCAGAAAAATTGTAAGACCCAAGGGTAGAAGGGAATATCCAGGAGCATTCCCCCTCCCCATAATGACTGGCTGTTGTTTTCAGAACTCATAACCCACAACCCCATGGAGAATACCAGCAATCCCACTGAGAAGGACCCTCAGTGGAATGAGGACAGAGAGAAGAGAAAAGATGGCACCAACACAATGTGTCTATTCAGTTTGTACTTAATAAAAAAAACAAAATCAAAATAATAGCATAAATATTGTTTTAGCCCACTATTTTTAGAGGGGATATACAATTTTTCTTGCACAGTAGTATTGTTAAAAGCTACATCATATTCTTTTGTATCTTCAGATCATATTCTACTTACTTTGTGTCTTCTATTAAGTATTGGATGTTTGCTAGCTTAAAAATCCAATTTGTGTGTACTAATTTATGCTTGAATATGTGCTGAGTATCACTCTCTGCTAGCAGTCATATATGGGCTGAGTAGAAAAGGGTGAATGTTACAGTGTCACCCTGACCTCAAGGAGCTCATACTCCTGCAGCTCAGTGTATTGTCATCTCAGTGCCTTGAGTACCAGGTCATTCTCTCTTCAGGAGAACACATAGCATGGAAAATCCACATTATACACTGGACAGTGCTTGGGCTGTGTGTGAAGAAATGACTATCCAAGAGTACACCTTCCATGTTCCAGAGGCCTGTCTCCATACCATCTTCACAGTATTGATATTTTTAAATCTCTTTGTCAAAATTTCCAAATGTAGTGGATGAGTTATTAAATAACATTGTTGCTTTAATTGGAATTGCTTTAATTTCTAGTTAGTTACTGGATTTTTAAGATAATAAAGACAAGCCATATTATACATATTGTAGTATTCACCACAAAATACATATAAAAACTAAAGTTAGAGGGAAAAAAAGGTTTTTTTCATGAGCTGCCATAATTTGAACAGAAGGTAGAGCACTCCTCCCGTCTTGTCTCGTTATTTTCCATGAGCTACAAGTTGTTTTCTTGCTTCTTGGAGTGACTGGCTTATTTTTTAGCAAGTGTTACAAGGTGTTCAAAACTGGTGTTCTTTCTTTTACACCTGGTTTGTTCCACTGAATAGCCTTTGACCCCATGAAATCAGGTTTTAATAGGGTTAATTTAGTTATTCAAGCTGCCACAGTGACTTCACTCCCAATTATCTTACCATGGGAGTTTCACTTGTCTCAACCTACACATTGTTTTAATGTAGCTCTGTTTAATAGGATGTGAAGAGAGTGACTGTGTTGGGTTTGTTTAACAGAGTAGCACACAGATTATTCAGCAGCCACCATCACATTAAAGGGAAAGCTGAACAGAAAATCTGAACACAAGTTCTGGCCTTAGATATAGGGAGGTTCCTCTGGAAGCCTGGAGCTGCCTTCCCCCATATCCGACACCAGAGATGGCACAGTGGAGATGTGGCTGAATGATGCTTCTTCATATCCCTGTACCATGAATCTGTGACCCTCAAACAGATTAGTCAATCAAGCCTGGTGACCTTCAGGTATGGCTAATGCCCAGACTGTAAACAGGACACAAAGTAAAGACCCATGCCTGCTACTGTAGTTGTGGCTTCTGCCTGTTCTCTAAGGACTCGGGTGGACTTACCTGTGGGGCTCTCATCTCGTCATCTTTTGTTCACACTTGTGTCGGCATCTCTGACATGGTTGGGAAGCTCTGTGAAGGTAAAGTAATGGGATATGTGATCCACTATTTTATTTGTTGTGTGCAGAGAAGGGCAGAGAGAGAGGGAGAGGAAGAAGAGCAAGTGTGCAGAGTGTGGAAGTCAGAAGACAACTTTTAGGCATCAGTTCTCATCTTCTGCATTGTTTGAGGTGTTCTCCCTCTCTGTCTCTCTGAAATTCTCTTGTACGTGCCTCCTATTTGATGATCCAACTCAAGTACCTGAGCTTGAGTGGCAAGTGCTTTATCCATTAAGCCACGTCCCCAGCCCCCAGTGATCTGTTTTTGATATTACTGTAACATAGAGCATCTTCCAGTCCTTCCTAATATCTATAATAGAACCCTTATTTGAATCTTCAGCGTATTGGTAATAGCAAATATTCCTAAAATGCTAGGCAGTTGTCTAAACACTCCCTTTAATAAACTCATTTAATCTTTTACAACAACTCTATGAGGAGAGCATTATCTAAAGATTTTAAATGAAGACACTGCATAGCAGAGCAGTGTCTTGCCCAAGGTAACATCACTGAGAAGGGGAAAGGCAGAATCAATCTCAATCTAGACAATCTTGTCCTAGATTCCACTATGCTGGAGCTTGGACCTTTCCTCTGGAAAGTGTGTTAAACAATGTACTACTTGCTCTGGAAAACACAATTCCAGCTCCCATATTGATTGATGTGGAAGCCACACTCAGTGGAGGGCAGAAATGGAATGAAACCCAAATGTCTTCCCCATACTGTGTTGTTGAAGGAGCACACCTTGTGTTACAGTCATGGGTCTGTGTGTACTAATCACTCAGTGGGGTTTTGAACACCTTGAACATGCTATAGCACATTATTTTATACATGTGAAACTTTCATATTGCACCTCCTTTCTACTACATACTATTATAGTGTCCATATTTAATTAAGTGTAATTTTACCTGCTTTAATCTCTCTCTAAGAACTGATAACACTGAAACCATGACTGCAGGGATGACTTTATATTTTCTAGCACGTGTTCAAATAAATATCTGCTACCTTTTCAATTTGCTGACATGTAACCTGAAATACAGGTGCCACTACCAGAAGAAACAGTCCCACTATGAAGAAGCTCTGGCTAAGGGGACAGACAGAAGACTTGGGTTTAGAGATGAATGAAGTACCAGGTCTGCCACTGATTAGCTTTTGGGCTCATTGCTGGAATTATGTTCAAATGCACTCCTATAAAAAGGGTTAAATACCTTGTTCCATTTATCTTTGGATATGGCTGTAAAGATGGGAAGAAGAGAAGATTAATTATGGACTCCGAGGTCCAATTTCCATTTTCTTCACATCAGTATGATGCATCTTCTCCCTGCAGCACTAGTGTGACACCATGTGGGTAATAGACACTTGAGGCACACTTGTTGGATGAGTGAATTGCTTTCCATATTTTTGAGATCTGAGTATCCACTGGAAAATCCAAGGGATAGGGAGGTTAAGTCATTGTTCCTACATATGCCCTCTAGAAAGTGCACCTCTAGTTACCATGTCACTGCTGGATTCTGATGCTCCTCAAAGTTCCTATACCTTCATTGTTCCCCATAGAAAACATAAGCATTTCTTGGGTAGATAATTTTATTGAAGAATTAAAAAGATATATTGAATGATGTCAAATCCAAACCCACAAAACTTCTATAAATTTCTTGGTTTTCAGTTTTTTATACCTATATTTTAAATTTATTATTATTAACATATTTTGTATGGATACATTATATGTTGGTACCCTCTTTTCCCTTGTCCCTGACCCCATTCCACTGAGGTCCCTCCTCAGTGGGGTTGCATGTATTTCCTATGGGGTTGTGGGTTATGTGGAAGCAGCAGTCAGTTTTGGGGTGGAGACAATGACTCTGAAGATGATGTATCAACCTGTGGCTCTTACAATCTTTCCACCCCTTCTTCCACAAAATTCCCTGGGCCATGGTGGATATGTTTGAAGTCTACTTCAGTGATGAGCTCTTAGGAGCCTCTTGATTTCTGCTTTGGTAGGTGTTGAGTATCCTCAGGGTCTGTCTCCTTCACTCAGGCACTGATTGTCAAGTTCACCATGGAAGGAGCACTCAAGCTCATCTCCTCAATTCCTCTGTGGTTTCAGCTGTGACTTGGCTGAAGGGTGAGGAGTAGTTTATCTCCTCAGGTCTCATTAACTTCTGAAAAAGAAAAACAGATTGTCCAACGGAGAGTGAAGTCAGCACAGTTTAAATGGGGTTAATTTGGGGAGAATTTGATGTATATATCCCCTCTTTAAACCAAAGACTAGTGAGAGGTTGACACTGGAGAACATAATCTTTGCATCCGTAGGATTCTGATCTGGTTCCCAATCCCAGATATAGGTTCCTTTACACTAAGTGGATCTATTAGCTAATCAGAAAGCTATTGGTTGCCAACCAAGGCTGTATGCCACTATTGCACTAGTGTGTACATCCTGTCAGGGTGCTTGCTACTGTGTAGCTTAAACCTCTGATAGCTCAGACCATTGTTATCCACTTTCACCTACTGTGTCATGTAGTGCTTTCTAGGACAGGACAGGTTAACTGGGGACTGGATTTCTTCCAGATTCCAGCCAAGTATCTCCATGCTCTGTGTCAGAAGCAAATGTTCTTACCTTTTGTATCAGCCAGGTAATAAAGTGCTTTGACAGAAGCCTTCTTATTTTGGGGACCGACCTCATAGGTCTTTTTGATCAATAGCTCATTGTAGGTACTAGCTGATTTCTGGTACTGAAAGTTACAGGCCACAGACAAAAAAAAAAAAAAAAAAATTAAGGTTAGCATTTATCTTACCCTCTCCAGGGTCCTTCTTTTCAGGTGCTCCCTCCTTACTCCTGTGGAGGGTTATGTTTTTTAGTCTACTTTAAAGGATGAAGGTTTTGATTATTTCAGTTCAATTTGGATTTAATGTTGTGTTTGTTTTCCCCCATCCTCCCCTTCCCTTTCTTCTAAACCTTTCCATTCCTACTGTCTGGACCTTGAGTTGCCTATCAGGTAAGTCCGCATCTTGAGCTGGTTCAGGATAGGGACCACAAATGAATGAGACCATGTGGTGTTTGTCTTTCTTTGATTGTGTGAGCTTGCTAAGTATGATCTGTTCCAAGTCTGTCCATCTTTCTACAAATTTCATTGTATACTTTATTTTTCTTACTGCTAAGTAGAATTGCATTGTGTAAATGAAGTAGTACCCAATGATGGGCACCTGGATTGATTCCAGTTCTTAGCTATTATGAATTAAGCAGCTATAAATATGGTTGAACAAATATCCCTATAGTCAAACGTGGAATATTTAGGATAAATGTCCAGCAAGGGAATAACTGTGTCTGTTGGTAGCCCTATAGTCATCCTTTACAGGAATCTCCATATTGATTTCCATAGTGGTTGTACAAGTTTACTTTCCCACCAACATTTGTTGCTTTATTTTTTTAATGATTGCCATCCTTACTGGAGTAAGGTGGAATCTGATAGTTGTTTTAATTTGCATTTCCCTAATTGTTAGAAATGTTGAACATTTTCTCAAGTGTGTGTTAGCTATTTGTATTTCTTCCTCTGAGAACTCCCTATTTAGTTCTCTGCTCCATTTTGGGAGTGGGTTGATGATTCTTTATGGTTTAATTTTTTGAGTTCTTTGTAATTATAGATCTTAGGCCTCTGTCAGTGGTATAGCTGGCGAAAATTTTCTCCAATTCTATGGGTAATATTTTGGCTCTGATTGTGATAAAAGAGTCTGTGCAAAAGCTTTTTAGCTTCATGAGATCCCATTGGTTGAGTAATTGTTTAATTTCCTCGGCTATTGGGGTTTTGTTCAGGAAGCCCTTCCTGACACCTATATCACAGAGAGTTCCTAAGTTTTTTCTTCCAGTAGGGGAAGAGTTTCAGGCCTTATATTGAGGTACTTAATCCATTTGGACTTGATTTTTTGTTTATGATGAGATGAGTGTAGCTAGTTTCATTTTTCTACATATGGTTATCCAGTTTGTCCAGCACCATTTGTTAAAGATGCTTTCTTTTCTCTAGTCTATGTTATTGGCAACTTTGTCAAAGATTAATTAGCTGTACTTAGTAGACCAAAGTTCCAAGTCTTCAATTCTGTTCCATTGGTCTATATTTCTGATTTTATGCTAGTACCATGCCATTTTTGTTACCATGTCTTTGTAATACAGCTTTAGATCAGGTACAGTGATACCTACAGAGGTGTTTCTTTTGCTAAGGATATGTTTGGATATTGGAGGCCTGCTGCCATTCCATATGAATTTTGAGATCATTTTTTTCTATCTCTGTGAAGAAAGATGCTGGTATTTTCATTGGTATTACATGAAATCTATATATTGCTTTTGGTAAAATTGTCATTTTTACATTATTTTTTCTATCCAAGAGCTTGGGAGATCTTTCCATCTTATCAAGTCCTCCTTAATTTCTTTCTTGAGTTTTTTTTTTCTTTTAACAAGTTTTTTATGAAACTCAAGCAATTCACATGACAATTCACTTATTTATTTATTTTTTATGTTTTGATTACATAGATCTTTCACATCCTTCATTAGTGTTATTACAAGGTATTCAACTTTTTTGTTGCTATTGAAAACTGGGACAGCCTTGATGATTTCTTTCTGTGTATGCTTGTCTTTGCCTATAAAAAGGCTACTGATTTTTGTGCATGATTGTGTATCCTGCCACTTTGCTGAAGAAATTAATCACCTTTAGAAACTTTGAGATAGACTTATGGATCACTTATATATAGGATCTTGTCATCTACAAATAGGGCTAACTTGATTTCTTCCTTTCCAATTTGTATCCCTTTTATTTCTTTCTCCTCTCTATGGCTTGGGCTATGACTTCTAGTACTATGCTGAAGAGCAGTGGTGAGAGTGGGCACCCTTGTCTTGTTCCCAATCTTAATGGGAACTCCTTGAGTTTTTCTCCATTAAGTGTTATTTGGGCTTTAGGTGTTTTATGTATAGCCTTTAATGTGTTGTGATATAAACCCTGCAGGTCTGTTCTCTCCAGTATTTTCATCATGAAGTAGTGTTACATTTTGTTAAAGACCTTCTCTGTATCAATTGAGATGTTTATGTCATGCTTGTGATTAAGTTTATTTATGAGGTATATTATATTGACTCATTTCTTTATGTTAGTCCATCCCTGCATCACTGGGATGAAGTCTACTTGAATCAAGTTGGATAATTCTTTTGATATTTTTTGAGGACTTTGTTCAGGGTCTTTTCACCTAAATTCATCAGGGATATAGGCCTATAGTTTTCTGTTCTTGTATCTTTCTCTGGTTTTGGTATTAGGGTGATGTACTAGCTTCATCAAAGGAGTTGGAGAGCATTCCCTTCTCTCCTATTATGTCAAGCAGTTTGAGAAAAATTGATCTCAGTTCTTCAATGAAAGTTTGATAGAATTCAGCTGAGAAGCCATCTGGTTCTGGTCTTTTCTCTTTCGGGAGGTTTTTTATTACCTTTTCAATCTCCATGGATGTAATAGGTTTGTTTAGGAGATTAATCTTCTCTGAGTTTAGTTTTGGTAAGTGGTATGTACCTAGGATTTCATTCATTTCTTCCAGATTACCCAATTTTGTGGAGTAGAGGTTTTGGGAGCATGTCCTAATGATTCTTACAATTTCATTGATGTCTGTTGTGACCTTACCTTTTTCATTTATGATTTTGTAATTGCAACTTCTCTCTTTTTGCTTGATCAAATTGGCTAGGGGTTTATCAGTTTTATCTATTTTTTCAAAGAACCAGATCTTCAGTTCATCAATTTTCTTAATTGTTTACTTACTTTCCAATTCATTAACTTCTGCTATAATCTTGATTCTTTCTGTCTGGAGTTCTTAGGGTTGAATTCTTCTTGTTTATCCAGTGCCTTTATGTGGCCATTCAGGTTACTAATTTGGAATCTCTCTAACTTTCTTTTTTTCTTTCTTTTCCTCCTTCTTCTTCTTTTCATTAGTTATGTACATAGTGTGTATACAGCCATGTTGGTACCATTGTTAGCCTCCACCCTGTCCTCCCCTTCACTGCAGGGACCCTCCTCATTGGGGAATATGGGTTATGCACTGTGGGGTTAGCCATCAGTTATGGGTAAAAGGGAATGTATCTGTGCATAATGTCCCAACATGTGGCTCTAACAATCTTTCTGTCCCCTCTTCCACAAATTTCCCTGAGCCATGTTGGGTTCATTTTAGGTCTACTTCAGTGATAAGAGCTTTGGAGCCTCTGTGTCTCTGAATATCTGGTTTGGTAGGAGTTGAGTGTTCTCTGTGTCTATCTCCTTCACCCTTGTGCTGGTACCAGGTTCACCAAGAAAGCAGCACTCTTGCTCATTCCCCAATTACTCTATGGTTTCAGCTGGGGCCCTGGTGATGTGCAATGGGCTGATTCTCTCCCCAGGATCTGAGTCCAGAAGAAAATTCTCCAATAGAGAGTGAAGTCAGCACCAGATAAATGGGATAACCATTATTATTTTGGAGAGAATTTAATAAGTGTGGGCCCTCTTGTGGCCCACAATTGGTGGGAACTTGATAATGGACAGTGGGCTTGATTTTTAGATATGGATCTGACTTTTGGATATGGATCTGTTTTATGAAGGCATTTATTACTATGAATTTCCTCCTTAAGATTGCCTTCATTGTGGCCCATATGTCTTGATAAGTTAGTTTTCATTATCATTCAATTCTAGAAATTTTATAATTTCTTTTTTGATTTTTTTCCCAGAACATATCCATTGCTTAAAAGTGTGTTTTTCAGTCTCTAGGAGCTGATGGAGTTCCTGATGTGTTTCTTGTTGTTAATTTCCAGCTTTAAAGCATTGTCATATGGTATGATTCAGGAAGCTCCTTCAATTTTCCTGCTTTGTGGCCTAATATAAGGTCTATTTTGGAGAAGGTTATGTGGGCTGCTGAGAAGAAGAATGTGTACTCTGTAGAATTGTGGTTAAAAGTTCTGTAGATGTGTGTTAGGTCTAGTTGATGTGGTGTTGTTGAGCTCTACTATTTCCCTATTGATTTTCTGCTTGAAAGACCTGTCTATTGATGATGGCAGAGTATTTAATCCCCAACTATGGTGGAGTTGGTATTATTTTTGTTTTGTTTTCAAATACGTTTTGTCTAATAAACTGTGGCATACCTGTGTTTTGTGCACATGGAATTATGGTTTTGATGTCCTCATGTTGGATCATTCCCTAGATGAGTAAGAAATACCTTCTTCATCCTTTTTGAATACTTTTGAAATCCATTTTATCAGACATTAATATAGCAACACCTGCTTGTTTCTTATTTCCATTTACTTGGAATATCATTTTTCATCCTTTTCCCTGAAGAGGTGTCTATATTCAGAGGTGAGTTTGGTTTCTTGAAGGCAGAAGACAAAAGGGTACATTTTTCTGATATATCCTATAACTTGTGTCTTTTGATGGGGGAGTTAAGACCACTAATATTTAAGTTTATAACTGTGAGGCTTTATGGAGTTTGGTGCTCTCTTGTGCCCTGTACTTTCTCATGCCTGTTCTAGTTCTGCTTATTGTGACCTTCTTCTCATAGGCTCTTGAGATTGGTTATTTGACTCCTCTGTGTGGATTATTCCCTAAAGTATTCTCTGTAGGCTTGGTTTTATGTTCATATAATCATACACTTGACTTTTTTCATGGAAAGTTTTCCTTTTGCCTTCTATTATGAGGGAGACTGTTGCAGTCAGGTTCACATTGCTGGCAGAAAACACCTGGCCAAGAGCAGCTTATGAGGGAAAAAGGTTTATTTTGTCTTGCAGACTTGTGGGGAAGCTCCATGATGGCAGGGGGAAATGATGGCATGAGAAGAGGGTGGGCATCACCTCCTGGCCAACATCAGGTGGACAAACAGCCACAGGAGAGAGGAAGCTGGCTGTAATACCCATAGGTCCACCCCCAACAACACACCACCTCCCGGAGGGTTTAATTCCCAAATTGCCAATAGCTGGGGACATGGCATTCAGAATACCTAAGTTTATGGGGGACACCTGAATCTAACCACCACATATACTTTTGCTGATTAAAGTAGTTTGGGTTGGAAGCCATAGTTTTTTAGACTTTGAATTCTTCCATTTCATGCCCTTCTGGACATCAGGATTTTCCCTGAGAAATCTGAGGTAATTCTGACAGGACTGCCTTTGTATATAGTCAGTTGTTTTTCTCTTACTGATTTTAATGCACTCTCTCTCTCTCTCTCTCTCCATTGTTAAGAGTTTTAACTATGAATAACATATATTAATATCAAATGCCTTGGAGATTTTCTTCTTTGGTCCTGTCTGTTTGGTGTTCTGTGAGCTTCTTGTATCTGGATGAGCCTCTCTTTTGTGAGTTTGGGAATTTTTTCTTCAACAATTTTGTTAAATATGTTCTCTATGCCTCTGGCCTGGATCTCCTGTCCTTTTGGTATACCTATGTTCAATATCTTTAGTCATTTTAGGGTATCTCGCCATTTTCTTGTATTTTGTTTGCTTGATTTTTTTGAACTTAGCAAAGTTTTTGGCTTCCCAAACAATTTCTTCTACCTTGTCTTCCAGCTAGGAGGTCTGTCTTCCACGTGACTCACTCTGTTAGTGAGAGGTTCAAGAGAGGTTTTTAAAAGCTCTAATTTTTTTTGAGGAAGGGTCTCACTCCAGTCCAGGCTGACCTGGAACTTACTATGTAGTCTCAGGGTGGCTTCGAACTCACAGTGATCCACCTACCTTTGCTTCCCAAATGCTGGGATTAAAGGTGTGCAGCACCATGCCCGGCCTTAAAAGCTCTATTTGATTTTTGTATTCAATTGTGTTATTTTGTCCATCTCTTTTTTGAGGCATGATTTCAGTTTGTGGTATGATTTTCTTGATGCTTCTTGGAATTAATTCTTGAATTTAATCATGTCTTCATTAAGCTTAATCAGCTGGTTATTGAGATCCTCTATTTGTTGTTTCACATTTAATTCATTTATATCTCTTTTGAGGCTTCTCTGGTTTTCTTCAATTACTGTAAACCTAATGACAAAAGCTGAATACTGTGAGATACTATTCTGTTCAATTTCATTTATGCAATTGTTGTTTTTTGATGGTTTGCTTCCAGTTCAGCAATTCTTTTGATTAGGGTCACATAGTTTGTTGTGTTTTTCATTGTGGAATGCAGTTTCTGTTGTCTTCTCTATGATTTATTGGAGGCTTCCATTATGGGACTAGACATCCTTGGTGGAGAGCTCTCAGTTTTCTTCTTATGTTCATTGTTGTTGCTTTTTTTGTTGTTGTTGTTTTGTTTTGTTTTTTTGCATTGTGGTCTACCCATCTTAGGAAAAAGTTTTATTTTGTTGATGGGGAAGCAAGTACTTGTCCTTGTAGGATCTTCTGTGAATGTTCTGCTCTAAATGTGAACCAGATTGGTGTATGATGGGGTTATAACCACAGATGCACAGATTGTGGAGACTGCAAGTACTTCAAATGTACCCTCAGAACTGCGAAGTGGGGACCTGGGGGCCTAGCCTATTCATAACACTTATGTGTACTCTTCAGCACAAGGTGACCTGGGGTTGGAGACCCAAGAGCCAGGAAGCTGGGGAGCCAGGGACAAAAGGCCAGGTTGCACAGTGGCCCCTGCAATTTATGGCTCAAGGGAAGAGGAATTTGGGGATCCAGGGAGAGGTCAATCATGAAATCTAAGCAAAAGGCCTGCTTCTACAGCACACACGCAGTGACAGGCCACCCAAGCCAACATCTGGGTACCAAGACCAGGGAACTGGGAGATTAGAAATTAACTTGGAGCTCTGCCCTACTCACTCTGTGCACACTCTCCAGAGCAAAGGAATAGGGATTTGGAGACCCAGGGGCCACTCAATCAGGAAAGCAGAGAAAAAGGCCTATTTTCACAGTACACAGGCAAAGTCCAGTCGGCCAAGCCAGCAGCAGGAGTAATGGGAGCAGGGAACTGGTAAATGGGGCAGTAACTGGGAGCTCTGGTCTATTAGTTTCATGTGAACACCCTCTGGAGCTGGGTATCTGGAAGTTGGGGAACAAGAGGCCTTTCGATCAGAAAAGCAGAGCAAGGAGCCTGCTTCTGCAGCACTCTTGCAGAGTCTAGGCAGCCACAAGTCATCAGCAGGGGAGCTGGGACCAGGGAACTGGGAGATGTGGAAAGAACTGGGAGCTTGGCCTACTCACTCCTCCTATACCCCCTTTGGAGCAGGGGATTCAAGAGTTGGGGACACTGGGGCCATTCAATCAGGAAGGCAGAGCCTTGGTTTGCATTTTCATTAGTTAATTTTTATTAATTTTTCATTCATTCATTCATGTATTTATGCTCACTTGTGCTCTCCTACTGCTGCAGTTGCTTTCTTGTTGTAGAGACAAAACACTGGACAAAAAGCAGCTGATGGGAGGAAAGAGTTTATTTCGACTTAGGGTCTCAAGGGGAAGTTTCATGATGGCAGAGACCAAATTGTCACCAGCTGGGGACTAAGTATTCAAAACACATAATCCTGTGGGGAACATCTGATTCAAACTACCCCAACATCTAACCAATCTTTATTTTTGAAAATCACAAGTTAATATTACTTCAATGTTTTCATTGTAGCATAACAGTAATAATGATAATAATAATTAATAATAATAATAGCAGCCTTGCCCTGACATTTCAAAGACAACCCTGTATGGCAGACAAAGCCAACAGCACAATTTGCATCTTGCATGCTACAACACACCCCACATCAATTATATGCTAATAATGTTCTTATAAGAAGTTGAGATTTGAACCTTAGGCTCTTTAAAGTGCTCTTGCATTTCAATGAGCACTGCTCATGTCACCTCTATGATGACCAATCAGAGCAAATGAGACCAGTGAGGAAAAGAGTTTCACTGTGTGAGGAGGTGTTTATGGAGCTCAGGTGAACTGCTGACATGCACTAATCTCCTACAGGGAGAAATGCCTACAAGAGATCCTGGGAAAGAGTATCTGAGAAAGTAGGAAAAGACAAAAAGTAGGAGAGACTAAGAGAAATGAATTCCCCCCAAAGTGTCATTCACTAAGTTTAATTATTCAGAAATATAAACTAAGAAAAAGTCAGGACAGATTATTTTTATTGGGCCTATAATATGAAGATAATTGATGGAATAATTGGGCAGGTACCATATAGAGGTAGACAAAAGGATTGATGGCAGATTAAGTCCTGAGAACATCCTATGTAGGTATCTTCAGAAGGTGGATATATAAAAACAAGGTAGTAGGCATAGGAGCATGCCTGTTCAGATAGTATATTTTTAAATCATTTTGAGAGCAGTTGTGAAGGAGATGGGATATACAGAAGGAGGTGTTAAAGTCTTTACATTTTTCCTTTACAAATCTTTTCTCTCTCTCTCTCTGCCTCTTCCCTCCTCCCTTACCTTAGGTTCCCCATATCTATTACTTTTATGCTGTCTCTTTGAAGGTCAGAGCTGCAGTCCACCACAACCACCAGCCTACTTATTCTTCAGTCAGATGTTAACCTCTTTTATACCTTATTCTCCATTCCTAATGTTTTTTAATTATCTCTAATGAAAAAGGGATATTTTTAGGTGGACAGACTTTATACCAACATATAAGTAATAATTCATTTTATGCCATTACTTGCAGGGTGTTAACCTTTTCTAAGGAAATAAAATAGGAGCACTAATCATTCTGTATGCTAGCTTTTCTATTGGGTATTTAACAAATGAGCACAAATGCAATAGCTTAAAACCACACCTGTTTTCTTGCTTCACTGTTTCTGTAAGTGAGTGGTCCAGCATGGCTCAGCTGGTTTCTCTGCTGAGGGTGTCAGAAGGTTACAGCCGAGGTTCTGACCAGCTGGGCTCTCATCTGGAGGTGTTGGAAAGAAACAAACTCACAACTCATTCAAGTTGTCGGCAGAATTCTCCTCTTGAGTTAGGAAACTGAGCTCTTCCTGTCCTTGTTGACTGTCACCTTTGGTTCTAGAAGCTACACCTGGACCCCATGTTCTTCAAAGATAGGCACAGCATGAAGAATCTCCTAGTTCTTTGAGTCATTGAATTAATTCTCTGTTAACAGCCAGAGAAGAAGTTTTATTATTATTATTATTAATTAGTTTTGTACTCAGCGAATACAGTCAATTTGGTATCACTGTTAGGCTCATCCATGACCTACCCCCTCCCCTTGGCCCCTCCTTGTTGAGGTATATGGGTCATGCATTCTGGAGTTAGCCCACAGCTATGGGTAGGATAAATGTCTCTGCATATCATGACCCAACATGTGGCTCTGATATTCTTTCTGCCCCCTCTTCTGCAAAATCAGGCCCACCCATGTGATCTTCATATTTTAAGATAAACTGATTTAGGACTTAAATTCCCTTGCAAAACCCCAGTAGTATTCAGATTAGTGTTTAATGAAACAACCTGTAGATGGAAATCTTAGGGCGCCAGTTTTATACCCTAGAGCTAACCTCAATCTTTCGAGGAACCTCTCCACCACTGTACCTACAGATACCTATAGACACTGCTCTGTCCACAGTTCCAAACAGCCATGTTTTCACCAGGGCACCTTGGAGCCATCCCCTCTTTTCACAGCTTATTGGAATAAGTGAGAGCCTTTGGCCCATTGAGCAGGCTATACCTCTTACAACCTCCAGGCACTAGTTCTTAAAGAAACCCATCTGTTGTTCCTGCTCCTGACTTAGTTGAAACCAATTAAGATCTTGTTGTTGGTTGGAGCAAATGTTTGGTAGTCACAACTAAAAGTGATGTGATTAAGAGATAAGATACTGTTAGTGACATTTTCATACCCAACAATTCATTTATTTCAAGGATATTTCATACCATTTATGTCCAAAATACTACCCTAAGTAAACACTAGAGAGAAAAAAGCTAGCATCCTTAATGTGCTTCCACTGGAGTGGAAGTTTGATTGAATTGATTGAATTCCCCAGTCCTTGCCCCAATGCTATGGTATATCTACCCTACCATTCTGACATTTGTCTTAACCATGAAAAATGCCTTAGCCTCTAGGAGTCTAGAAAATTTGCTACAAACAGAAGCTTCACAATTGAGCACATTTTAGTTTTTGATCATGGATCCTAGATCTACATTGAGAATAAACCCAGGCAGACAGTGGGAGGAGACAAGGCCATACAATGGAACCCAGCTCACTCACCCTGGCCATCATGGGTCACCAGCCCCACCTTGTCCAGCAGCTGTTCAGGCTCTAGGTTGTGGGGTTGGTTTCACTATGTACCAATAGCTAAGTGATATAAAGAGAACCCAAGTAACTTTAGAACTGCTAGCCAGATATTCCCTAAGAAATTTAATGATTTGGGAAGGATTTAAAGTCAGTTACCTAAGATTTATGGCTTGATTCATTTGAGAGACTTCAAGGGTAAAATGGCCTTGATTGCTTAGGCTAGCTTTTCTTCTACTCAGACTTTAAAAAATCGGCCATCCTTTTCTGGCTTCAGTGTTAGGTATTTTACCCAAATTATAGAAAGTTAATTAAGGCAAAAATATGATTGTATGTGTTGTTCTTGCATACCCTCAGAGGAAGAAGAGTGGAGTGTTTTCTAGTTGCAAACATCTATAGTGAAAGAAGTCTTGGAACACATAGCAGGTTCTGCTCCTGCTTTCTCCCATTCTTTCAGACAATAGCAAGCTTTCAGGGCAGTAAATCAGTAGTGAATTACTGTCTGTATAATCTGTGCTGTCTGTCTCTTGAGATATTAAACCAAGGTTCATTCTGCTTACAGACTACACCTGTCACCAAGTGTCCAATAAAGATCCTGTTCTCTGTAGGCATGTCAGAAAGGAGTAGGAGGAAGACTCACCAAAGTGCCCCTAGCCAGTCTTGGAGGGCCCCCAGGCAAGGTGCACCCTGTGGCCTTCCCCCAAGGCTGACTCATCAGAGGCACTCAAATTCAGAGAAGTGAGTATAAAATAAGGGAGTCCCTGTGACATGTTTCCTCCACCTATTTCTGAGGTAGTCTGGGAATTTTATGGGATAGTTCTCACAGAGGAAGTGTGGGAGGAGGGTCTGTGGCCAGATGTCAGGAGACCTAGTATGGTAGTTTGAATCTATGTCTCCCAATAGACTTAGGTGTTATTAAAATTGAGTTTTAACTTCTGGCCCTAGCAGGCAGACTCCTTCTATGGGGTGAGGAGAGGGGGGAGGCAAGTCACTGAGGATGGATCTGAATTTCAGCCTAAGGTATGCAGAGTGAGCTCTGCCTAGATTTCCTGCTGTTTGGCTGCCAGTTTTTTTGCTCTTGCTTGTGGTGGGTGCAGGTGGTGGTTTTCTCTCTGTGTGGATCTGTGAAAGCAGGCCTGCTTCTTCTGCCATTATGGATGTTCCCCTTGATCTGAAAGCCTGAAATAAATCCCATTACATCCACAAGCTGTGTCTGGTTTGGAGGTTCATGCCAGCACTGTGGAGCTGACTATGACAGAAATTGCTAAGATGTATCTGATCATGTGGATTTTGTTGTTTTGGAATGCTTGTTCTGGAGGAACGGACGTGGACTTGTTACTTGCAACTTAAGATGCCTTTCAGAATGGTAAGTGAAGTTTTAGGGATTATTCTGATGAGAGTTTGAAAACTCTAAGTACAGAGATAAATGTATTTGGATGATTTGCTCATGAACTTTTAGAAAGAAAGAAGAGACCACAAAGAACTTTGTTGGAGCTGGGCTACTGCCATGAAGGCTGGCTGCATTGTGATGCCCAACTCCACATGGTTCAATCAAGGTAGAATTTGAACGTAATGATATGCTTAGCAGAAGATATAGAACTGAGAAATTTAAGATTTAAAATTTGAGATTAAGCAATTTTAAAAGTTTCAGGTACAGAGACTGGTTTTAATTTACTGAAGTTGGTATTGTCAAACACATTAGCAATCTTAAGGAAGATGGCCCAACTACTTTATAATAAAACACTGTGAAGGATGCCTGAGGAAAGACTGAATGGTAGAAATGCTGTTCTTCAAGGTCACAATTTATTTTTTTTTCTCTGAATTAACAACATGGTTGAGTCCTGCACAACTGATATTGGTTTCAGAGGCATGAGAATTGTGTGGAGTAGGTCAAAAAGTGCACATAGTTCCAGAAGCCACAGCTTAGACATGGCATGAACATGATAACCTGATAAAGAGACCAGTGAAGCCATTGGAATATGGACCATTATTTGCATGGAGACCTATGATGTTTTGGATATACCAGGCCTGTGAAAGAGCTACCATGGAATACTGTTGACTCAGGATGAAAGTTTACCTTAGCTACTCAGTCCAGCTGGAACTGTTGGTCACTGGTTATGCAGATCAGACTTGAACTATAGATGTTTGATGTTTGCCTAATGATTGTTAAGTTTGCATTGGTCAGTTTCTCTTTGTTATGACTTATAGCAATGGGAGTGTTTACTTTGTGTCATATGTTGAAAGTATAAAATTTGCTTTTTTAAAAATAAAATATTTTTAGATTAATTTTGTACTCAGTGAATGCAGTCAAGTTGGTACCATTGTTAGCCTTCTCCTTGTCCTCTCCCCTCCCCCTGGCCCCTCCTTGTTGGGGTATATGGGTCATGCATTGTGGGGTTAGCCCTCAGTTACAAGTAGGAGGAAATGTCTCTGTGTATCATGACCCAATGTGTGCCTCTGACATTCTTTCCGCCCCCTCTTCCACAAATTTCCCTGAGCCATGTTGGGTTCATTTTAAGTCAGCTTCAGTGATGAGGTCTTGGGAGCCTCTGTGTCTCTGGATATCTGATTTGGTAGTAGTTGATTGTTCTCTGTGTCGATCTCCTTCACCGTTGTGCTGCTACCAAGTTCACCAAGAAAACATCACCCTTGCTTGTTTTGCCAATTATTCTCAGTTTCAACTTGCTTTTATGTTACAGGACTCACACTTAAGAGACACTCTTAAATCTCAGATGAGACTTGGAACTTTGTAACTATCTTAAAGTTGGTAAAGAATATGGGGGACTTTGAAGTTGCACGACATACAATTTGCAATGTGAAATAGCCATGAGTCCATTGGGAACCAGTGGCAGAATGCCGTAGTTTGAATCCATCTCCCCCAGTAGACTCAGGTGTTATTAAAATTGAGTTTGCAGTTCCGCCCCTAACAGGAAGACTCCTGCTATGGGAGGAGGGGTGTGTGTCACTGCTGAATTCCAGCCTAAGGTATGAAGAGTGAGCTCTGCCTGGGTCCCCTGCTGTTTGGCTGCTGGTGGTTTTTCTCTCTGTGTGGATCTGTGAAAGGGGGTCAGCTTTTTCTGCCATTACAGAACAATTGGCTTCTAATATATACATACTTGTGTCAATTGCAGGATACTGAGAAATCAAGCTGGAACTGAGATGGAAGCCATCTCCCCGCCAGCAAGCTGTCATAATGCTGGCAAGTTCTATGTGAGCTCCTGGAGGACAAAAGTTAGCAACAGTATGAACAAACAGTGGCTCTTTCAACCTAAAAAAATCAACCACCCAAGCAAGTTGTACCCATGGATGCAATAGTGGCACATAAGTATGGGTGTAATCATCTGCTCTCTGATTGGATAGGAGGCTTGCTCAGTAGGAGGTAATTCATGCCTAGTACTGGGGACCAAGTCAAAAGCCTGTCACTTGGAAGGTCATAGCCTCTAGAGGGAAGCTTCCACTGTTCTTTTACTAAATAGAGCAATAATACCTATCATAAAGCCTTCTGATTGTATGTTTATCCCCTCTAATGTTGTTCTCACATTTGGTTAGAGGACCTGCTTTCTACAGATGGCAGAGAACACTGGGGCAACCTAAGACTCATCAAAATGACAAGAAGAGAAAACTGAGTGCTAGCACTGCACAAGTCATTGCTTTCACACTTGCCAGGTCCCAGGGAACATTGTAAATGAAGTGGCAGATTGTATATGAGTGCTGCTCTCATGGTTAGCCAGAGAACCTTCTCTATGGAGATGACAGTATACTCTGAGGAGATTAAAAACTCATCAAAATGAGAATAAAATGGTATAGAGAGACCTCAATACTATGGAGATTTATATTCTTCCAGAGAACATTATAGAAGGAGGGGAAGAATTTAAGTACCACAGGATGAGAAGGTATGCTGTGGGGCATGACTCTCTGGACATGACCTTGCTGGTGCATTCATGACCCCATAGGTATTGCCTATGCCACCACAAGACCTGCACTGTTCTGAGTTCATCAACATTTTGACATTGAGGAGGGAGAAGGACAAAAGGAATGAGACAGAAAATAGAAAAAGGTCCTCAGTAAAATGAGGGTTGGGGAGAGGGGCCTAAAGACAATAACATGATTGAAACACAATCAAATTATAGTATGTTCATATACTAAAGTTCCAAGTAAAAGAGTTGAAAGCCTCAGTCCATGTCTGACTTCTCATATCATATCTCAGCTTATGTATATTCATAAGATCACTTCTCAGTACTCAGCCAAAGTCAGATTTCTTTGTATGTTGTCCTCATAGAATGTGTTCTTCTCTTCTGTGTGCCTCTCAGATTTACTTATAAGTGTATTCATAGCATTGATGCCTAGTAGTTGTCTCCCCATTACACTACAGAGTCCCCAGAAGCTGAGACATTATCTATTCTTACTCTATGTTATGTTCTTTGCAATTTTCACAGTGTTTGGTAAATAGTTACTTAAAAATTACTGCTAATAAACGCCAACACAGTGAAATTTGCATACAGAAGCAAATCAGTCCAAGGGAACTATTGGCTCTTGAGTGGAAAAGAAAAATATTTTATATTGGAAAACTAGAAAAGGAAAACCATTATTTTTTTAGAAGATAAAAAGAGCAGAATTGTCACAGACTATGTCATCAGTGCTTTCCTGGATTCAATGTAACAAAATGTTTCTAAAAATATTTTTGAGCAAATCACCTTTCCATCAAGGTTCCAAGGGCACAAAGGCTATATTTTTTTGATTAATAATGTATAAAGTCAAAATATTTCCTATAAATTTACTATTTAGATGTAGAATATTCTTCACTTTTATGCTATGACTTTGTCTGAAGGATTCAAACCAATTATTTATTTTGTAATATATTAAATACAAATCTGATATCTGATCAAGACTGTATATGAGACATGGCAACTCCTCTGGAAAATTCAGTGTCCTGAAAAAGAAACACCTCAATTAGTTTGAAAAGCACTCTGAGATAGTTAGTCATATTTGTATGCCTTTGGCATGTCAAAAATATAAGACAGAAAAGACCAGCAAGTACAAGCTACAGAAGAGAGTCTGCCATCTCCCTCTCTGATCTTTCCATGTTCAGGTTTATGCACTCAATTGCCGAAGGTGTTGGTGGTAGTAGAAGAAACCTCCTATGGGCATTGAAACTTCTCCAAGATTGGTATGACTACATTCATTACAGAGGTATGATAACATTGCCATTAGAAGCATAAAGATATCATAGCCAATCAGAAAGTTATTCGTTACCCACCTAGGCTATGTATCACTATTGCACTGTCATGTACATCTTGTCAGGATATTTGCTTCTGAGTAGCTTAGACCCCTGGTTGTTTAGACCATTGTTGGACACTTTCCCTTCAGGGAATTTTGTGGAAGAAGCGACGGAAAGATTGTAAGAACCATAGGTTGAGACATCATGCCCAGAGGCATTCCCTACCCCCCACCCCAAAACAACTGACTGCTGCTCCAACAACATATAACCCACAATCCCATAGGGAATACCCGCAACCCCACTAAAAAGGGTCCCCAGTGGAATGGGGCAGGGATGAGGGAAAGAAGCTACCAACATATGATGCATTTATTTATACAAGATATGCTGTTAGTAATAATAATCCAAGGGCTAAAAAGATTCCTTAATGGTTAAGGCACTTGCCTGCAAAGCCAAAGGACCCAAGTTTGACTCCCCAGGACACATGTAAGCCCGATGCACAAGTTTGGCACATGCATCTGGGGTTCTGCAGCAGCTGGAGGCCAGACGGCTCCCATTCTCTCTCTATCTGCCTCTTTCTCTTTCACTCACTCCACTCTCTTTCTCAAATAAATAATATTTTTAAAAGATTTTTATTTATTTATTTATTAGAGACAGAGTAGGAAAAGGGGGGAAGAGAGAGGATGAGTAAGCCAGGGCCTCTAGCCACTGCAAACGAACTCCAGATGCATGTACCACCATGTGCGTGGGACCTGGAGAATCAAACCTGGGTCCTCAGGCTTTGCAGGCAAACACCTTACCTGCTAAGCCATCTCTCCAGCCCTCAAATAAATAATAATAATAATCCAAAAAATAAGAATAAAGATATATTCTAGATCCACACTATCCACACTATACTCTAGATTTAGCCTTCCTATTGAATAAGGCACTAGATTACTTATAATAGTCTTTCAGATGACTGAAATATAAATCTGCAGTAAAATTATTTATTCAAAGTTAAAACAGCTGGTAATATCATTACATTATATAAAAAATATCCCCATCTGATTGAGACTGTGCATGAAACATGGCAACTCCTTTGGAAAATTCGGTGCCTTGAACACAGCATACATAAAGTTCAAGTCTTCTGATCCCAAATGAAAAATTTCCAGATTGATAGACTCATGGATGAATAGACTGATGGATGGATGATACAGAGATGGATAGATGGGTGGATGATTCA
This sequence comes from Dipus sagitta, assembly GCA_036346955.1. Lineage (NCBI taxonomy): Eukaryota > Metazoa > Chordata > Mammalia > Rodentia > Dipodidae > Dipus > Dipus sagitta. The sequence goes on along the minus strand of CM070770.1, from coordinate 56,440,281 downwards.
TGGATGGATGATAGATGCTGGATGGGCAGAAGGATTTATCCCTGCATACATGCTTCTATACCATTGAGACATTATGAAAGAAAAAGCAAACCATAGAACAGGATTTGTGATCATACATCTCCAAAGATGCTGTTCCACTGTTGAAAAAGTCTCACTCCTTTTTCCCAGTACTTTTCATTTTTAAAATGAACTGCCAGGCTGGTTATCCAGTTCTCCAGCTTGACAAGCCTAAACATTAAGTACTCTCCCATTAGGCAGCTGTAGGGCTACCCATGCTGTGACTGTCCATCAAAACCCTGGCCCTTTTTGTGCCAAGGTTACAGATGTGTATAATGAGGTGCCCAGTACCCAGCCTGACAACTTCACCTGTGTATCCATGAAGGAGAAGAAAAGCCAGCCTACCACCCCCACTGGAAAGGCATTCGCTAACTGCCCACTAGCAATTGTTGAGCGGTAACACATGCAGCTCCCCACATGTTTATGCAGAGTCTCAGATTTATCTGACAGTTTTACACCCTCAGGCATGATACACAGTAATTAAAATTAAAAATGTTTTGACAGCCTAAACAAATGGCTATATAAATTAGAAAGCTGTAAAAAGCCATGGTAGCCAAAAATAAAGATATATAGATAAATCATAAAATTATAAACAAGGAGAATGTTTTAATACAGGCATGTTTATATCCAGATTCAGAAATACAAGCTAACTTTTGCCTGAAGGAAGATGGTAGTGAAAAGAGATTTTGCAAACAAGAAAAACCACTCTTTCTTGCTTAGTAGTTCTTTCCTATTTGCTTCTCTAGTAACTAGAGAAAGAAAAAAAAACTCATTGAGGCTATCCAATTCCCTCTAGATCTATAATCAGCTGTAGAATCTTCAAATTTTAAAAAGCTCCCAAATCAGTTGCCTAGAATCTTTACTATTAACCTTCCCAAATGTGTAAAACGATGTGACTATATAAAACTTGGCTTGACTTCACATTTCTCGAATGCATGGCATGAAACGTGTATTTATGAAATGAGCCAAATATACGATCTGCATGTGAACATAATTCCTTTCAACTAAATGTGCGCAATTTTAAAGCATCTTCTTTTACTTAAATCTATCAAGCCATCGTGTCCAAAGAAACCATTGTAATCACATACCCTTGATGTGTTTTCTTTTTCTCCCAAGGAAGTCTGTTTGCCAATGCCCCAACATGTTGAAATGTTAAGGCATTTCAAAGATGGAAACAAAGTAATTGGTGGTTATCAATGAGATTTTCTGTACCTAGAATTGCTAACTTGCTAGAAACCAGCCATATCATGTGGACAGCCTTTATGATAAGTTTTCAAAACAGCCGTTTTCTTGGCAGATATCCTAAGACTCCATTGCCACATCATTATCAAGTCACATGGACTCATGGATTAAGAAAACAGAGGACACATCAAAGCTTTTGATAGCTGTCTTACCAGATTCCTGCTTCTTGCTGATCTCCTATTCTCAAGACTTTGTCCTGTTGGCTTAATTTCTTACTCTTTATCCTATCCCTAGCTGCTTATTGCTCTTGGGTCTTCCCATGTTAATATTGTACTTCCCTCCCTATGCTGCCAAAAGCCTGATGCAGATTTTCCCACAGAGCACACTTTGTGGGGGGAAGTGCCACCCAACCTCTCCTTGGACCAGACCCCTTCATACTGAGCCCTAGATAGTCTTTCCCTATCTCCAGATGAGGGGAGGGGAATTTGAAATTAATAGTATTATAAAATAACCTTTTAATAATAATCATGATTAGAATTTTTTACATTTTAGTTTCCCTGATGTTTCTGATAAATACACATTTAGCAGCAGAATGCTCTCATCTACCAAATATTTTAACAATAAGCATAAATAACAAATAAAATAAATAGACAAGCAAAACTATTAAAATTGAAAAGGACAGTTACTGATGAAACAAGGAAGTACTTAAGGTAAGTGAAGTCATGTCCTCTTAGGTCAGAGCCTATGGCAAAAGAAGTATAATAAGTGTTGGACTTCAATGAGTAGAATAGGTCAAGAGAGTCATGAGGAAAGAGATATGTTACAAGATGCCTTTATTTTTTAAAAGAAAAGAAGAAACTGAGATTTTTTTAAGAAAAATCTCAATATAGATATTAACAATTAATTGAACTTTTAAAAACAGACTGCCAGAGGATGGCCCAGTTATTGAAATTGCTTCTTTACGAAGCCTGCTGGACAAGACTCAGCTCCCCAGCTACCCCTGTAAAGGCAAACATTCATCTGTAGAGGCAGGAGACCTTGGCATGCAAGTCTGCATGTGTGCACACATGCAAATAAGTTTAACAAATAAAATAAAAACACTGCCCTCTTACAATTATCTGCAGGTCTCAGTTTCTAACTCCATTTTAGTTTTTGGCTGTGAAACTAGTACAACATTTACCTCGCACAGTGTCTGAAGGCCAGCAGTGTGAGGGAAGCTTAGCTGGATGGTTCCAGATTGAGTTTCTCACAGGTTGTGGTAAACTGCCCATTGGGTCTTCATTTCATCTCTTAGCTACACTGGAATTCAGTCATGGACACACTGGCTTGTGCTTCATTCCTTACTGGTAGTTAACTAAAGAACCCCATTCCTATCTAGGGCAGCCTGTCCATGGGCTACCTGCATATCCTTAGAGCATGACAGCTGGCTTCCTCCAAAACAAGTAACACAAGACAGGGAATGAAGCAAAAGCCATGAGTCCTGTATGACTCTGCCTTAGAGCACATCTTATCACTCCTTTACTCTGTAGCTGTGCAGTCCAGGCCTGGTGCAGCATGGAAGCGAACTATACAAAGGCATGAATACCATGAGATGGGAGACATTCAGGCAATCTTGGAAACTGGCTTTAAGATATCAAAACAACCCATATCTTGACTATTATTAAATTTTAATTTAGGAAAATAGAGCAGGAATCTCAATGCCTTTTTCCCAGCTCTGCTCTTTTGCCATTTTTCTTCTTTTTCTTCATGACTGGTTTGACTCACAGGGAAACAAACACTTTCCTATTCAATATTCTCATGAGGCTGGCAACTCATCAGCTAGTTCCTGTTCTTCCGGTCCTCCCAAACTGGTAAGCAAAGTGCGTATCTGTTTGACTTTGGGCTACAGCTGGTCATTTTTAATGCCATATGTTAGGGGTCAGGGATGCGAAGAGCTGAAATTAGAATTAGCAGTGTGCACATCACTCAGATTCCAAGGTTCTGTTCAGCATTTACAGAGAACAGAGCTGTGCATTTGTTGATATACAGATGAATCTGCCACAGCAAAGAAACTAGATGGGTAGATGGAAGGCTGGGGAATTAGGCAGGAAGTAGAGTGTTGGATAGGAAACTACCGAAAGGGGCTTACAGATGCCCAGTGACTATAAACCTACAAGAATGCGGAAAGTTGACAGTTGAGACATAATGTTGTTATTAAAGAATGTTCCCTGATTGTGCAGTGTTCTCTTTCCCTAGGAATTGGAGTGCGCATCAAATTGTCACAGGATCGAGGTGTGGAAGTGATATGCCAGCCGCTGCAGTGATTATTGACAACTGTAAGTGGGAACAGTAATTAGAGATTCATCTTCTCAGGCATCCTTTTCTGAAGGTCAAGGGTTGTCTGTCTCAGTAGTTCCCAAGCTTGACTATCACAATACATTGAGACAAGTTGGAGACCAATAACTACATATTTCTAGTCCACAGGGAGGTTCCAAATCAGAAAGTTTGAGGATTACTGGAAAATCAGTTGTTGTTTTTTTTTTTTTTTTCCCTAAATCCTACATAATAGAAAACAACTGTGGGTGGTTGATTCTCAGAATCTATGTTTTAGATACTGTTTCCCTTCTTCACAATTTTTTGCTTCTGTTTGGTCACTGGGAATATATTAACCATGATTGTTAGGATATAGCTTCAAAGAATCCAAGAAATCATCCTATGAATAAAATGCACTGAGTTGATCATCATTAGGTCTAGTTGCTTCTAAATAGTTGATATATCCTAATCAGTGACTATACCACTCTGTGGATTTAAAAAGAAAGAAGTATGTTATAAGGCTTTAGGGGCTGGGGCTGCGATTAGAGTGGCTATGGAGCACGAATCAGGAAACTCTCTTAGGAAGAAATCGGGAAGTAGAACAATCACAGGGACACTACCATCCAGGACTTTAATACCTGCGGCTCTGACATGTTATCTTCAGGACTCTGGAAGCCAACAGAAGCCAGTTCTGGTGAGTTTTGATGTCTGCCACACTTCATGATTCTGAGAATATTCCCAGAATGTTAGAAGCCCCACAAATGTCTGATTTCAGGAATTCTAGTAACCATGGGAAACTGTTACAAGTCATCTCAGCTGTTGCCCTAGAGCTATTGATGAAGTAATGGCTCCTCCTTCTTTCCAACTTAAGATTTTCCGTGCAATACAATAGCCCAAAGCCACACAATGAAAGAGATGCTGCAAAGTGCAGAGTGACACTTCTTTGCAATGTGAAGGAAAATAAGGAAGACATTGAGGGTGACCACCAGTTGACACAGTCTGCCTTTCATCCATTCACTGACCACACACACCTCTCTGCCAGACTTAACTTTTTCCAATAATTGCATCATGTTGATTTCTAGCATACAGTATGCCTGGCTAACAAAAGATATGTTTACTCTGTTTCTCCAGGTAGAAAACAAAACTTGCTACATTTTTCTGTATTTTCTCTGAGTAATTCTTATCCCTTTCCCAGTGAGTCCTCTTTTGATATTCTGTAACTGGATGGAATGAATAGGAACAAACTAGTTGTTAATATATGAATACCTATGTAATAATAGAGGTAGGTAAAAATATACCTAGATATAACAGTTCTAGAATTGCTCACAAAGTCATATTGGTTAATTTGTTTTTCCATGTGTTGCTTCATATTTGATTTGTCTCAGATAGTAAGTAGCATAATGTTCTTCACCCAAATTATTTCAGCCTGATAACACTGTTCTAATAAGATACTTATGACTGGGAAATTATAAATAATAGAAATTTCTATGTCACAGTCATAGAGACTAAGAAATATAAATACAAAGTCCAAATAGTCAGTCTGATGAAGGCTCACTGTCCCCAATATGACATCTTGTCTCTAAGTCCTCATATGGCAAGGTATCAAAAGAGCTATGTTCTCTCAAGACCTTTAATAAGGACAGTGATCCTGTTCATGAGATGGAGTCCTCAAGACCTCATTAAGTCTCACCTCATAATATAATAAAGGATTACATTTTCACACAACATTTGGATACAAATATTTAGGCCATGGCATAGATTTTTAAATTTGGAGCCCACTTCTTAAACTGGGAATAGCAAACCCAAATGGGGCTGTGTAACCAAATGTGGAAGTCCTGAGAAGTTCCACTGCAGTAAAAGGTTTCTGAATGCATAGGGGAAAAATTAATTTAAAAACTGAACATATTCTGGCATAGTGGCACTTGGGAGGCCGAGGCAAGAGGATCAGGAATTCAAGACCATCCTTCCCTACATAGTGAGCTTAAGGAAAGCTTGAACTATAAGAGACCTTGTCTCAAAAAGAAAGGTAAAAATCAAATGTTCTAATGAGTCTTAGCTTTTGTTTTGTTTTGTTTTGTTTCTGGCAGGGCTTAGCCATCTTGACTCATGCAACCTACTGCAGCCCTGGTTCTGACACAACATACACACTTTGTATTGCATATGTTATCACAACACAACCACTGATGTCCCCAGCCTGAAACACCTTGGCTTAGATTTGAGGCCATTGAGCCCATTGTATGTTATGAATTGTAGTGCTTTTACTGTATGTAAAAAAAAATTTCTACTGTTGTATAAAAGGTAAAACTCTATTGCTGAAGATACCACACAGCCTGTGGCCACAGAATATCAAGTGACCATGCTGGAGCTAAGAGGAAATCCAGTTCCCCCCTGGCTAGCCCTCATGCTGCTGGTAAGTGCTATAAGAGCTGCTGGAAAATAACATTTGCCAACAGACTGAGTACACAGGCAATCCCGCAAGATACAAAATCAGCCAGCTGAGCAAGACATATACACATGTGCAGTAGTGGCACACAGCCAGGGCAGATAACCAACTGCTTATGTGTTGGACATGAGACCCACTCAGTGGAGGAGAACTCATATTTGGCTCTGGAAACCAAGCAAGATTCCCTAGGACAGGAAACCAATAGGCTGCAGAGAGAACCTGCACTGCTCTGTAACTAAGAAGAGTGGACATACACATCAATAACTCTCACTAATAACTAGACTTATCCCCTTTTATTCAAACCACTCTGACCTTTGGTTGCAGAATCTGATTTGTCTTACAGATGGTGGAAAATATTGGAGAGAACCATCATACATCAATACATTAAAAATAGCCAACTATCTACCATGAAATGGGTCACCTCCACCTCATCTGTTTAGACCCAGAAGTCATTGCAGAGGAAGCCATGACCTGAGTACTACTGAAAATTCTACATAGGGTACATCCTTTCTCCACTGTTTTTCAGAATCATTTTGGAGTATCCTTACGAAGATGGAAAAGACTAATTGGGTCATGATAACATCTAGATCATCCTATTTTTTTCCTCTCTTACAATTAATGATCCACAATTCTCCATGTGGACTGTGGGAGAAGTGAGTTGCATCCACAGTTTGAGGCATGAGGGTCAGCCACCTGCACATGAGCTTACTTATGCGTCAAGATTATTTAAGTCTATTCTCACATGCAGCACATCCATTTGATGGTGAAAGTCTGTCAAACATGCTGAAAAATCATGTCGTGGTGGAGTACACAACACCTAATTTATGAGATATAACTCAAGTATTATGGTCTTAACTAGGGTCAAGCAGTAAGTCAGGCACTGCCATTTCAAAAACCAAGAGGATTTCTCCTTAAAGCAGGGCATATATTTTTACTCAAATTCTAGAGTTACATTCTATGAGTTCTTATTGGAATTTCCAAAGGTAGGTCAAAAAGACATGAATTGTAGCAAATTATTATACAATTTGATCCACTGGATCATATAGCTAAAACAGAAAATCAGCTCATATAGCTGGCTAGACCTTTTATAAGCTCCCTCTTGCTCTGGGCTAGTGACAGCTGGCACAATGAATGCCCTGAGTAAATACTCAGCAATTGAGAAGAATAGCACCATCTTTGGCCATCTATCTGACCTCCCAAAGGCAAAGTTTCCCTCCAAACATTGTGATTCTATTCTAGTAGGAGGAAGAACAAAGAATATTGACTTGTCTTTCTCAACATTCTTCAAGTCATGGGGTCCAAGAAATCTCACTGAGGGGGGCAGCACCTGAATATTTATATGTTTGTTTCCGTCCCTCTGAGAGGAGTGCATTTCATTTATCATTTGTGACTCCCAACTCCACTCAACCTCGTTATAAATGTAGTGAGCCAATGTAATGCTCGCTGAGACAGGTGATGAAATCACGGTTGCTTTAGATAAGATCAGTTCTTTCAATCTTGCCATGTGCCTTGTGACCACCCAGAAATTACTAGGGAATCTGTCAATTGTGAGATCTTCATTCAGTTGATCTAGAATGGGACCTCAGCTTTGACATTTCTAAACATCAACCAAGAGATGTTCTCCAAATCACAATTTGAGTAAAAAGACTGCTTTCTATAGAAGTTCCAGAAAGTTGACATATCCTCTCAGAACATCAGAAATGGCATAAGGAAAAGCATACTACTTCCAGTGATCATGTTCATAATGACTAGCATAAAGCAAGAATAAAATGTCAAAACTCTATCTGAAGAATGGCTGGCAATGTTTATATTTGAAGTGCCCCAATAAAAGTAGCATATTTGGAAATTTGGGATAGTAAATATAATTGGAGTCAGTGCCTGATTAAATTTGAGCTAATGCTCTTTCATTCTCCAAGAGGAATCCATCAATCTTCTGCAGAAATTAAATAAGAAAACACAGGAGAATGTGATAGAAATAATCTCTCTGCAAATATTTGATAGTTGAATTGTATATCTACATTTATCTTCAGAAAGCATTAATGTTTTCTATTTGTTATTTTGAAAGAAAATGCATTCTGAGGAGGGGTCTATTTGGACCTTCTTAGCATAATGTGGCCTCACTGCATGGCTTGTGAGTAACTGGAGTATTCAGTGGTATGCTAGCTGCCAAGAATGCTCTTCCCTTTTCTCCCATGCATCTCAGACCTGTGGAAATAGTATCAGAGAGGGGCAGCAGATCCACCCATTCCCTACATTGGATCAAACTTTATCAGCTGACCTTCCTAGGGTTCCAGTAGATCATAAATATTTTTATTGGTGACTAAGCAGTATACTGTAATCTCTAAGAAAGTCTGAGTATTTTCATTTACCCAGTACACAGTTACTCTGATAAATAGCCACTATGGAGGAATTCTGGGAAGATGCTATACAGGTAATACTGATGCAGTTGTGCAGTTTTTTGGTTTTTTTGTTTTTTTTTTTTCAATCAGGATCTCCTGCTAACCCATTCAAAGGGTTCTATCTGCATAGGGCCTGAGGTTTGTGAATTGAACTATGGCTTCTGCTTTAGTTCATTAAGTAGAAGAGATTTTGTTCCTCCCACTGACATGGAATAAATATATCTTTATCAGGCAGTTCATCTACTCAGTCATATAAGCATCATGACTGTTGCCAAAGGTTTCTGTGGGCTGAATGGGACTACTCTGAATTGGGTTATAGTTTTAATTCCTATCTCAATGATGACTGTAACCTATTCATGGACACATAAGCTCAGTCTTGAGCCATCTCCTGCTTCTCAGTGTCATTGTCACTCAGTGCAAAAAGCTTTTCCCTGTGGCTGTATCTTGAACCATCATTCCTGGTTTGCAGAGGAAAACTACTACATGCTTTCAGAGATATAGTCTGAACACAAGAATTAATGTAATAACTCAACTTTTAATTCTTATCTTCATAAACCTTTGTATTTCTTTTTCTAACATCCTACCAAGAAAATTCTAACAATTCAAATATGAAAGAAATGAGGCTAGTAACTATTCAAATCACCAAGAAAATTATTAAGAACTAGCTTATGCATGTAGCGCATTGAATACAAAACTTCTACTAAGTGTACCCATATCAATTTAACAATTTTTCTTTTTTTGTCCTCCACTATTAAAATCCAATACATTTATTAGGTTTTGCCATTGGAAAAAAAAACACATTTTCCAGTGGATAATCTGCCCTCCTGAAGTTAGCTTTCATAACTTTTTTTTTCTTGAATTTTCAGGGATTTGTCTCAATGATGAATCTAGAAGCAAGGAGAGGCTATGAGCATGAGAAGTGGTATCTCCATGTATGGCCAGGGTTTCTTTAACATGTTCCTTGTGGATCATATAGCTAGTCAATGCTCTTTAAGCAAGAAAAGCCACCATCCTTCGTGACTTCTAGGTACTAGATTGAGTGCAACAATCACAAACTTATTTGTGGAAGAAAGAGTGGATTGGTTCAATTGGCACCATTCACCCTGACCTCTGACCTCAGGCACATACATGATATTAAGTTTAACTGAAGCTTAGATAAATTAGATAAAATTTACATACTTTAACAACGAATCATTGTATCTATACATAGTACTAAATGTTGGTAACTTTTGTCATGGTATTTACCATTAAATTTTTAATTATATAATAATAGTATAGCTTAAAGAAAAGAGAAAATTATCTTAATCACTAAGATTTACTTTGCTTTAAATGTGTTTCATGTACAGCTTTCTTGTAGAGTTAATGCAATTTATACCTAAATACTATATATTATGCTTTCAAATAAATTACTCCAACAACTATGTTATTTCTTCTTACCCTTAGTCCAAACCTTGGTTCAATAGATTTACAATCTCAGAGGTAGGGAGCAAACCTCCTCATTCCTAATCTGCATAAAGACATCAAACCTGGTATCTCTGCATGACTATGGATATAATGTTATATTTCACTTTTAAAGATTTTCTTTTTATTTATTTTCTAGAGACAAAGAGAAGGAGGGGAGGAAAGAGAGAGAGAGAGAGAGGACATGACAGGGCTCTAGCCACTGCAAACGAACTCCATATGAATGTGCCACCATGTACATCTGGCTTACATGGGACCTGGAGAACTGAACCTGGGTCCCTAAGCTTTGCAGGCATGTGTCTTAACTGCTAAGCCATCCCTCCAGCACAATATATTTCAGTTTTAAATAAAATGAAATAATTTAAGTATTACATTAAGAAATCAATAATGTAGTATGTAACCACACAGATTATACTATGGACCAGGATTCTTCCTGGGGAGGTGCAGAGTCATCACTTAGGCTACCATTTATATTACTTTAAGATTAACTTCCAAACAGAACAACATTAAAATGCATAATCTTCACCTGCATAATATTGCTCTGGAAATCACTGTCACCATTTAAGAAGTGCTCCTATTTAGCAACGATTAAAAATGTGCCAGTGTTTAATTCTCTAGACAAGCACCATCCAATCTATATGCATGTCCCAAATAAAATGGCAACTTCACTGAAGCCAGTGTTTCAGCTCGTGCAAAGTTTATAATGGAATGCTAATTCTCTTGACATTAATGCATGTTTATTTATAAGCAACCTAAAATGATTGAAAATAAAAACGTCAAGTAATAAATTACGTGAAATAGACATATTGAAAAAGTGAAATGATATAAAACCACATACAAAAAAAATAATCACAGCTCTTTTTTTCTAAATAGATGCCTGATTGCTTTTCTATCCCCCCTGTAGGGTTCCTTCAGCCTCAAAGGATAAATTACACAAAAATGACAAGTTTTCATTAATCTGCAGGCTGACATCCTTATAATAAAAAGAGAAAAGTGTTTAAATAATACTAAGGGTTGGCCAGAGTATCAAAAAGCAAGAAGTGACACAGGGAAGGCTGATGTGCCATCCCTAGTTTGCATGTGCAGAGACTAGGAAATTTAAATCTAAAAACTACATTTTGCTAGTGAGCAAACAGTTGCTTGTAGAGAAATAATCAGTCCTTTAGGACAAATTTATTCTTTCTGAAAATCATGTACATTGAATTGATTAATTAACTGTTTGATTTATTAATGACCCCTGCGCATAAACTTCATCCCAAGATTCAGAGATTTGAGGAAGGGCATTAGCCTATATGCAAGCTTTGCTCTTTGTAGACATCAATTATGTTTTAATGACTAGAGGATTCCATGCCTAATAATGCAGAGTGTGGAAATGCATGCATAATGATTGGTCAGGTATCTGGACTCTATTTATGACCAGGAGTCCTAGGAATATAAGAAATCAGAAAGCCATGAGTCTGCCTCTTTCCTCATGTCTGTATGTCCACTCCATCCTCTTACTTTCTTAAGACAAAAGTTTTGGAATCTTTCTCAATTCTATTCTTTCCCTCACACCTCCTACCCCACTTGTCATGGCATTCTGTCAACTACATATTCTAAACTGTCTTAGACTAACACTGCAACTATCTTAAAACAGAACAGGCATAATGGTGTACACTTTAAATCTCAGCACTCGGGAGGCAGAGGTAGGAATATTTCTGTGTGTTCAAAGCCAGCCTGGGACTACAGAGTAAGTGTCAGGTCTGTATATCTGGGCTACAGTGAGACCCTACCTCAAAAAAAAAAAAAAAATACTTTCAGCCAGGCGTGTTGGCACACGCCTTTAATCCCAGTACTTGGGAGGCAGAGGTAGGAAAATCACCATGAGTTCAAGGCCACCCTGAGACTACATAGTGAATTCCAGGTCAGCCTGGGCTAGAGTGAGACCCTACCTCAGAAAACCTATATATATATATATATATATATATATATATATATATATATATATATATATACTTTTGGTAAAAATATTTATTAAGAAGGGCTGAGGTGAGACTTCCAAGAAAGCAAGGCGACTAGGAAAGAGACATGCAATAACCAAGCAGAGGCATGACTTCAGATCATCTTCTATCTTCCAACTGATCCTTGCATGGGAGGTGGAGTACAAATTTATTGATTTTGTCTTCTGGAAAAGCATGGGTCCAGACCTTCATGGTACCCATACCAGTTATTTGTTGTGGGCAATATATCTTGCCCTTTCTTAAAGAAGCTGACACCTCCTAGAAAGGGTCTAGGGAAAATTTTGTGTCTGTTTCTCTCCAGAGTGTGTGGTTGGTGGGCTTGAATGAAAATGAGAGGCACTGATTGGTTTATTGTGTATCCTGCAAGTCTCAGAAAGCTGTTAGGCCCCACCCACCATAGCAGTAGAAAGGTGGCAACTACTTCCAGGTCAGGAGGAAGACCTGGATTGCCTTCCATCTTAATTTAGCAAAGGCTATTCCCTACCTAGTCTGCCTACCCAGAATGCTATCTCCTGTAGTGTTTCAAAGCTAATACAGTGACTTCACTTCTCCACTCTCTCTCGGCCTATAATGTTCTTCCACATATATCACCACACTCAACTCACCCATTACCTGCACGTTTCCATTCAGCATACTGTCAGAAAAGCCTCCCCTGGCCACTTGTGTAGGTAAAGGAGAAACCCCAGCCTCAACTATGGCTCACTTTATGTTACATTTTGCCTATCACATAACATAAAAACATTGTCCACCTCCTCTACTCGAATGTAGGATTCATGAGGGCAGAAGCTCAGAGCCCAGCGCAGTGCTGGAACATGGAAACCCTATGGTAAATACCCGTGCAGGAATGAGGATGAAGGAAGGGTCCACACAGCACTGAGGGAAGCCCAGTCATTAGGTTTACCAGATTCTCTATCTTAGGAATGAAAAGGAGAATCGTTGCACTGATATGAGACCCTCTGCCTAAATTATAAGAAGCAGCCGTCTTCAACCCATGTAACTAAAAAGCAACACACAGTAGAAGCAGACCTGTGAATTTCTATCTTCCTCAGCAGTTTAGTGAATATTTCCTCTTGCTCCTTTTGTAGTTGGGAGTAGGACCCTCTTTCAGTCTTACATGCAGTTCTTGAAACTAGAGATCCCATCACTATGGGAAGCAAAAAGAAGATAATTCAAAATTTGAGTTATAGAATCAGCCTAGATGTCCATCAACAGATGACACAAACATGGTGTATATACACAATGCAGCTTCACACAACCATGAAGAGACAATTGTGTCATTTTCAGGAAAGTGGATGTAACCAGAGAGCTTCATATTAAGCAAAATGTCAAATTCAAAAAGATGGCTATCATGGAGTTTAATCTCATTTGTGAATCCTAGATTCCATGCATGTGCGTGTGTGTGCTTGTATGTGTGTGTGTGTGTGCACGTGCTTTTGTGTAGAAGTAAGACTGTTAGGGGAAAGGAGACGACTGAGAATGAACATGGTTACAGGATATGGAAAACTTGTATGAAAATATCTTTATGAAACTTGTCACTATGTATACACAATGTATATGTACTAATAAGAAAATTACATAGAAAAACAGGGGCTGGAGAGAGAGCCCAGCAGTTAAAGGTGCTTGCCTGCAAAACCTGTTGGGCCAGGTTCTATTCCCCAGTACTCATGTGAAGCCAAATGAACAAAGTACCACATGCATCTGAAGTTTCTTTACAGTGGCAAAAGGCCCTGGCATATCTATTCTCATTCTCTCTCTCTCTCTTCCTCCCTCCCTCCTCTCTCTATCTCTATCACTGTTGCTCTCCCAAACAAACAAATAAAATTTGACCCTCAACAAGGAGGGGCCAAGGGGAGGGGGTAGGTCACGGATGAGCCTGATAATGGTACCAAACTGACTGTATTTGCTGAATACAAAACTAACTAATAAAGAAAAAAATAAAAATAAAAAAAATTAAATAAAAAGAGAATACACCTAATAGTTGGTATGATAAATTGTAACAAACCTTTGCTTCTAAAATAATTAACATCAATAAATTATCTGTGAAAGTCAAATGGCAGTCAGTGGCAGAGCAGGTCCACCAAGCAAGGCTCAGTCATCGTCTGCAGGGACGCTGAGAGCTCCCGCTGCATAGTTGTGCTCGCCTTACCCAAGTAACCGATGTAATAAGCACATTCATATAGCCCTTGGAGGAGACTTCACTGTGCTTTCATATTTTCCTGTATTTAAATATTAAATGGGTATTCCCACATGCAGCATCTCCTCCAAATTAACTCCTTTGTTGTTAAAAGTATCAGATTCTCAAAAAACATATGCTTACATAGGAGAAGTATCATACCAGGGAGAATTTGGACTATTGGTAAATTCCAGAGGGGTAGCACAGTATGGGTTTGCATAATTGTGATACTAGTATTTCATTACAATGGAGAGGTGGCAGCCATCTTTGCCCTTGCTTATGACAACCATTAGGACAGAGACCTTAATACCTCACTTTGCCTTAAGCCTGACCATACAGATAGGAATTTCTATGGCAAAAATGTCCAGTTAAAATGAAGGAGGCAATAAGAAAATGGAGCAAGCCTGACTCTAGGGGAAAGGGTGTTCTTTAGTATGTGATGAGGTTAAGTCCTTCCAAGTGTGTCATAATTCAAAAATGCAATGAGTATATATCCAACCGACCAGATACCGTGCTTCATAACAGGTCACCAGGAAAGCAGATCCACCAAGCGCTTTTGAATAGCAGCCTTAGCAGACAAGTACCCGTGGTGTTTAATTTGTAACAGTTCAATTTAGGACTTTTCAACTTTATGATGGTGTAAGAGTGAGAAGCATTCAATAGAATTTGAACTTCAATTTTTTTTTTTTTAATTTTGGTTTTTTGAGGAAAGGTCTTGCTCTAGCCCAGGTTGACCTGGAATTCACTATGTAGTACCAGGCTGGCCTCAAACTCACAAAGATTCTCCTACCTTTGCCTCCCAAGTGCTGGGATTAAAGGTGTGCGCCACCACGCCCAGCAGAACTTCAAATTTTGAATGTTTCCCTTTTCCCCAGGCCGGTGACATGATAATCTCTTAGGCTGATAAAATAATCTTTTGGGCTGCTGGGCAGCAGCAGTAAGCTACCACTCCCCATCAGCACATGGTACCAAAGGTGCACAATGAGCAGTGTTAATAAGAAGGAAAGATTGGTTACAGTTTATCATACAAACCATGACTTGTGCTTTCTTTTCATGTGTGAATTAAACAACAAAATTTAATTTCTCAACTCTGGAGGGGAAAAGTTCAAGATCAAGGTGTTGGCAAGGTTGGCTCCTCCTGGGAAGGAGACAGAGAGTCTGGGCCAGGCCCATCTTGGTGGTTTTGCTGAACTGGCTTAGGGCAGCAAAACTCCACTCATCCCATGGCTTTCTCCTTCCACCTGTACTTCTGGGTGTAAATTCCACATGCATAAAGAAACCATCAGATCTGATTATGGCCCAACATTCCTCTTACATAATCATCAATTGAAAACCTAGGGCCCCAACTATCTCTTTGGAGCCTTTGGAGGGACATCATTCAAGATTGCACAGAGGAGGATTTTAGGCTCCTTGGTAAGGAGTAGAAAATAGGCCCAGGAATCTCCCTCATCATGCCTCCCTTTTCACCCTGTCGCCTTACCTCAGTCTTTATCTAAATGGCTATAAAGTTATACTGGATGAGGTGTGGAAAAAGATATATTTACCTAAAGACTTCTTTAGTGTGCTCTGAAATTGGAGGGGAGACCTAGCTAACTCTGTGTGAAATGCAAATGGCTAATAAATGTAATATGCTCAACCTCACAGAAAATCTAGGAAATGGGAACTAAAATAGAACTGAAAGGACCTTAGACATGGTCTGACAGCTTTCCAATGAAATGCATCACTAAACTACACCAAAATGTTCTAACAATACATAGGCAGGTATCTGGGCTTTAAAATTTTTAGTTTTAAACCTTTTATAATGGAAAAAAGTGAATAAAGCAACATAATTACTGATATGTCATAGATAAAAGTAACTTGAAATTTCACAGTTCTGTGATTGGGAATAACCAGGTTGGTGGGGGGGTTATAAAAACAATTTCAACAGTTTCTAGGAATAACAGGATAAGTAGCTTTCTAGAATTAAGCCCTTTAAGGTGATTAAGTTTAAAAAAGGCAAAATAATTAAGTGAATTATTCCTTCTAAATGGGCCATTAGACCAGTAGACGGTTGAAGACAAGAGGTATAGTCTATAAGCAGCTACAGAGCACTCCCCAGCCTGCCCAGTAGAAGTATTTAGGATGGAGGTGTGCACTAGGATCTGGTCTTCAGTGCCTGGCCCTTAGAGGCAAACAAACCTCAGTTCTTATCTCAGTCTAGCCCTTTGCCGGCCCTGAGCCCTGGACAGGCTATCTCCACTCCCTGACCCTGTTTCCTCATCTCTAAAGCAGGACTGATGGATACACAGCTTTCAGGCTACTGGCAAGGATAAATGAGATGCTGACCATCCAGCAGTCAGGAGCCAGGACCTTACCCAGCATATTGTGAGCTCGATAACCAGTGAGTATTAGTGAAAAGAGCCCCGGAGCATGGCTGCTTCATTCAGCTCCCTCCACTCCAGGAGAGGAAAACCGTGTGATGTATGAACTTCTGAAGTGACACATCCTTTACACTATCATTTGTGCCACTAATGAAAGGACCTGCCTTTAAACAAAATGCCAAAAACCTCACAAAGGAAATAACTGAAAATTATATACTCACACCACCGACACCACCTTCCAACTCCAAATAAAGAGATAAGAGCTTTTCACTTACAACCACTGAGCATCTTAATCCACAAAGAATCTTCCTCATAGTAAGGATAGAGGTCGTCTGAACAAAGCTTATTACAAATCAATACCACAGTGCATCTTTCCCAGTTTCCCACATTTCAAAGGGCTGGATTACCCTGCTGTGTATTTCTTCTTCCAGTTCAAAGCTTACAAGAAGCTGACAAGAGAAACTGGCCCAAATAGTTCAACTGACTTTAGTGAGAAACAGTAGGTTCTCTGGGTAAATATAAAGATGAGACTCAGACCTCCCAAAGTCCAGGATTTCCATACTAGTTGTCCTGTCAGAAAATGTATACCCAAATAGTAAATAATAAAGCTTTCATTATAAGAAATGTGTACGTACAACATCTCACAACACTCAGGGAGATTGGAAGTACACAAAGTGAAAGTGGTACACAGGGCAAGCAGTTTTAAATAAATCATTAGGAAGCAAACATCCACATTTCGTGTTATATGCATTTAAAGCCAGTGTGCTATCTCTCTTTTATGTCTTACATCTGTTCTGCTCCTTCAGTTTAGTCTCAAATATAACAACTACATTCTGACTCCTATCAGCCCATGTATTTTCAACAGAAGGTGATCAGAAAGTCAGAACTCTTCACTGAGCTAATTTGGTTTACATGATAATACAACACGTTTCTCAACCACCTAAATGGCTTGGCTCATTGTCTTTATTGCCTCATCATTAGGAATATGTTTTCTGAGGTAGAATTGGATTGGCTGAATTATTGAAAGGGTTTTGTTTTCCAAAGACTTGCTAAATAGGACTTGCCTTTTAACAAAGCAATTAATCAATACCATGTGTCCTGGGCCCTGTGGGTTGAGCAAAGTGAATAGAATGAAAGGTTCTCAGAACGCAGAGGCAGCACGCTGAAGCAGTATGTGTTTGCTGCAGGCCATACGTGCAGTGGGAGAGGACAGTATTCAGGCTAAACAACGAAGTTTGTTTTGAAGTTGCAGGAGCACTGGAGTGTGTTAAAAGTTTAGGCTTAAGGAAGCGTGACTGTCCTGTGCAAGGCTGTCTAGAGAGCTATGAACCAGATGTGCTGGAAAGGGCACAATTGGGCCTTTCTCTGTATACCGAGGCCCCTGTTGTAGCATTGACCACATGACTTAGAAACAGCTGCTCTGCCCGTCTGTCTGTGACTTAACTGAACCCCACGGGGGTAGGTAAGCACACCTTCCTGCCTTTCTCTGAATTCCTAGAACCTGGTAAATAAGCAAATGTTCACTTGCCTCCCCCTCACTCTCAGTAATAGTGTCCTAGGGGAGGCATACACCCGTGGACTCCAGGTTTATGGTTTTCTAGTGGAAATTCAGGCAACTGATCTTTATTATCAGAGCTCTTTGCCCGTATTCTCAACCTAAATTTTGCAAGGCTGTACCATACCAGCTCTAGTTAACTTCCCAAGAGCAAATGAAATCTCTTTGCTAAGTCTGGGTTCTCATTCCCCCCGTGCCCTTCACCATGGCAGAAAAGCAGGGACAGTCTACTTGTGTATGTATGTTCATTCCCAATGTGACAGGAAATCATCCGGGGGACTCTATTTTCTTTCTTCTATATATTTTCTCATGACAGCCTCGTTCTCAAACTTTCCAGCTGCTTTCGTCCATATTTTAACACCATTCACTTTCTCTCATCTCATCAGTTTAACACCATTCACTTTCTCTCATCTCATCAGTTCAATTCTTGTAGATTTTTTTTCTCTTATCTTGCCTGATCTCCAGAGTCAGAACTTTTATTTGACTCAAGTTCTCGAATTTTTCTACTCTGAGCTACATACACTAAAACCTCCAGCAAAGGCAGAGGCCTCAAGCAACACATCCAAAATGCCTCCTAGAGTGTCCAGCCAGTTCAAGTTAGATGCTCCCTTGTTCCTGGGGACAGGTGACCTTTCCTGGCTTCCTGTCTTTATTTCAGTTCTTCCTTTGTATTTTTTCTTTCTCTTTCTCTTTGTAACTGACATACTGGAGGTCTAAGGTTCTTGTCCTGCCTTCACAATGGTTACATCTACTCAAGGCTTCTAATAGCACTCAGTAGAGCAATCCCATCACCTTTGGCCATAAACTTGTTGGTAAAGTTGGAGTTCCGTCCAAACAGCTTTTTATCATTAGCTGTCTTTAAAGGCCTTCCTTACCTATGTTTGGTACCACTGTGATCACTTTGTAACTGGTCTTTCCATTTGCATCTCTCTTCCTTCAATCTACTCCTGTTCATATCAGACTTTGAAACAAGGTGGGCTCGTGTCACTCAGCACTATGCATCAGGAAGAATCTTTGAACAGAGGCCTGTAGCCTCACTAATCACCCACTGAGGAGTCATCATTTGGCCCCTAGGATTTCACAGCACCATCTTTAAAATGTAGAAAATGGACTAGATAACTTTTGCATCTTCTTCCAACTGCATAGCCTTCTTTCTAACGCCTTTATTTAGATATAATTACATCATAAAGCTTACCTCTCTAAAGTATACATTCCAGTAGATTTGTATATTCCCAAAATTATGTAGCAATCAGCAGAATCCAATTTTAGAGGGCTTTCATCACCCCAAAGGTATTTAATAGTAATATTTCTTATTTCCCACAACCTCATGTTCCATCTTTACACAACCAATAGTGTCTATACATTTGCCTAAATTGTACATTCATATAAATGGGACCTTACAATATGTGACCTTAACTATGTGGCTTCTTTCACTTAGTGTAATGTTGTTACACAAGTTGTGATATATATCAGTGTTTCAGCTTTTAATTAATTATTTATTTACTTGTGTGTGTGTGTGTGTGTGTGTGTGTGTGTGTGTGTGTGTGTGTGTTATGGATGCACCAAGGCCTCTTGACTGTGAAAATAAAGGCCCTAAACTTGAACCACTTTGTGCATGCGCTCGTGTGTGTGTGTGTGTCTGGCTTATGTGGGCAGCTTGGGAATTGAACCCAGGCTAGCAGGTTTTCAAGTGCATTTAACCACTGTGCCATCTCCCCAGCCCCTTCATTTATTAAATTAAATTTAATTCTTCATACATACATACTGCATTTTGGTTATATGTAACCCACAGTACTCCCTCTTATCCCCCTTAGTCCCATTGTACTTCTTTTTCTCATCTCTTACCAGTGGCTACACCACAGATGACAATAACTCCACCTCCCTTGGCAACCATCAACTGTCATTAGTCATCATGGCAGGAAAAGGCCTCTCAAGTCCTTCGCCTATCCATAACAGAGTGTTGACTGCTCCTATCATGTGCAGGTCTTTTGCAAGTAGCCATGGTTGCTGTGAGTTAATGAGTTCAATGGACTTCTCATATCCAGGTGACAAAGTGCCTCCAGGCTCCTCCCCATCCCCCAGCTCTTTCCTTCTCATCTTCCACAATAGTCCCTGAACCCTGAAAGGGATGGTGTAGATGTCCAATGTAGGACTGAGCACTCATCAGTTACTTATTTTCAGTAGCTGACCAGTTATGATTCTCTATATTAACTACCTCATACTGCCAACAAAGGAAAAGGAGAAGGAACAACTTTTCTGGCTGTGGCTAAGAGCAGAGCAGAGGTGGCCTGTGGGTATAAAGATAAATATTTAGGAAGCATTTTGATAATACATCTGTTTAGCAATACATATGAAGAATCTTCTCTGGGGCCTATATTCCCTCCAGACATGAGCTTTTGAGCTGGTATGCAGGACCAATAATGAGTTCCAGTCTATGGAGCAGGCCTCCAGTCTAATCAGAGTGGTTGGTTACCTTCTCACAGTCATGCGATTATTGGTGCTTCATATATGCTATATGTGGATATAACACAGTTGTCCTCTATTGGTGGACATTGCCTTATTTGTACCCTTAATAATGAATAATGATGCTCAAAAGCTATAGAGTTGTAGTGATTTTTTTTCATCATAACATAAGAGTTCCATTATTTCTTACATAAAAGCTGTGAAGTCTTCTTCACATGGAGACTCTCGAAGGGAAGAGTCTACTGATAAAAGTCTAAGAGGGTACTGAGAGAAAGAACTTGAAGTTTCTGTTACTGCTTTCAACTGTGTAACCATGTCTATTAAAAGCCACTTGTAAATAGCTAACTTCAGCTCTGGCATGCCATAGATTAGGCATATTTGTTTTCCAGGGAAGATTATAAATAGAGGGGGGAGGGGGGAGGGAAACAGAATGTATTTTGCAAATGAGCCCAGATGGAAAACTAACAGATGGCCATGCACTGTATTTTGTGTGTTCAGACCTACATTTAAATTAAAAATTTTCATAATTATGATTAACGTCTGTAGCAACACTCGTTTTCCTGTGGTGGCATCATATATCATGTATCAGAGGTATTGAATAGAACATTTCCATGAAAAGGTTTCAGATTGTATACAAATTTTGCTACTTGCCTGCCCTGCACTTAAGGAAACAAAACAAAACCTCACTCAGCAACGATGGAGAGTGCTCAGAAAACTTCAGTGCAAGTGGACTTTCTATAATAAGCCCGTCTGCTGCCATCTGGCTTCTCCTCCCATGTTAAATCTCAAAGCCAGTCATTCCATGCAGAGGGGGAAATAATGGGCCCTTATTTGCATGGGGATTTTTTTAGGCTCTGTTGAGAAATTTTCTATGGCATCAAATACACTCCCTGATCTCTGTTAATATCATCAATATAGGCTTGTTTTCTAAGGGTGAGTGTTGCATCTTATATGCAACACTTCTTTGCTCACCTCCTGTCCCATTTCCCTAAATGTTTCTGCATTGTGTTATTTTCCCAGTCTTCTGAGAGCTGGGCAGTGTTGGCAAGAGTCAGGAATGTCTGTTCATCTAGAATCACGAGTTTGGAATCATCTCCAAGCATGACACCCAACTCACTCTTTTAGGACCTTCAATCAGTTGGGTGGGCTTTGTTCAGTGAAGTCAACCTCCTGTACCAACTCAGATTCTAGGTAGGGGCTGAGAGCTCCAGTGGACGTGTCTGACCCATTCCACCTCTTTCTCAAACGCAATTTGGCTATTGTGTCCCACTCACGAGCATAAACAGGCTGCCTTCTATTTTGGGGATTCCTCATCTCGCCTCCTGCTCCTCTAACATATTCTTTTCTTCAGTTTAGATTTTCAATCCGTCAAAGCTGTGGCCATTTTTGACTTGACACACTGGCTCAGCATTGGCCTTTTGCCTTGAACAGAAGTAGACTCCCAACATAATTTCTCTGGGTGGAAGAAATTTCAGACTTAATTCTGTAATTTGGCTCTGAGTCAAGACTGATATTCACCCCGCCAGTCTTCCCCCGACCCAGGAGGCCAGGCTCCCGTCTAGGGGAGCAAGCCTGAAGCAGAGTTCCACCCAAGTGGTAGCACTCCCCACGGTGGGCTGACATCTAGCGGGGGTTCTCCTTGACTGACATCCTCCAACTCTGCATTTGGGCGGAGGCAGCGAAATATGCTGAGCCATTACTCGGTACATAGTGTTAGTGTGTGACAGATCACTAAGAGCCATGGAATCTGGAAAGCAGAGTAGGTGAAACTTTCTTCTAGATTCATCTCCAACTTTTCCTGAAATTCAGATGTGAAAGGGTGACCAAGCCCTTGAATTTTGCTTCCTGTCTGGGCATGAGGACTTTCACATTCTAAATATGAAAAACACTGGAAAGAAGCAGGTGAAGATGAGAGTATAGACAAAACGACCGAATGCTTTTTCTATTCAGTACACAGCTTGGAAGAGTTGAATTAGGGTTTCTCCAAAGGATTCACTGGTGTTGTTCCAGGTACTCAGACCTAGGAGGACAAGGATAAAACAGTGGCAACCCATGCTCAAAGCTAAGCCAGCAGCTATGTTCTACGAATACTGTGAAACACCTAAGATGCCCATATACTGGAGAATTAACATATTTCAGGACAGGAAAAGCTAGTCTTGAAAGAGCTGCTGAGCACTTCACAGCATCACTAATTATGTGTGGAACATTTGGCAAATAGTCAAAACCAGAATTTTTTTTTCTGGTAAACATATTTTTGCACATTTGTCCTCCCTACAAAAATAACCACTTGAAATGCATGGATTTTCATGTGCATGTTTGCATTGCGGAGGCGTACACCACTCCTTCCTTAAAGGGTTTGTTTCAAAGTTATTATCTAATTCATAAGCTACAAACACCTGAGGATCTGCAAGCAGATGTTTTGCATGGAAACAGCAGCATGGTAATCAAACGAGGAGCAATCGAATATGAGCTTTCAAGGGAGAAGAATTTGACTGTAAATCATGGTCCTGCACATAGGTTTGTATTTTCTATTCTTAATTACATCTGTGCAAATCTCCATTTGTTTATGGCTGCCTAATACATTGAGTAGGCTATTTGCATTCCCAGAGGCACATTTTCCATGGTGTGCACTCCTCTGAGGAAGAGAAAAAACTGGTTCAGCCATTAATTCAAATACTAAGTACAAAAAGAGACACAGAGTGTATGCTCTTCAAATACAACAAATCCTTATAAAGTACTGGTGCCAAGTACTCATAGTAATACTCCATTTCACCCAAACTCACTTAATCTCGATTTCCTCATCTATAAAATGAGAGTCACAGAGAAACTGTAAGTATGAGAAAGAGCAATAGTAGGGGAAGAAATTACAGTCCTATAATTTTACTTACTGACACCATTTAGTTTCAGATACTTTTCTTTTTTAATATTTATTTATTTATTTGAAAGCAAAGAGATAGAGAGGGAGGGGAGGAGAGAGGGAGAATGGGTGCATCAAGGCCACTAGCAGCTACAAACAAACTCCAGATGCATATTCCACTTTATGTATAAGGGAATCAAACCTGGGTTGTCAGGCTTTGCAGGCAAGCACCTTAACACTTGAGTCATCTCTCCAGCCTCAGATACTTTTCAATAAAACACTGGAATGTTACTGGAATAAGAACAAAAAGTAAATGCTTTTACATTAAAGTTAATTTATTTCCTTTTTTCTTTTTTTATTTATTAACTAGTTTTGTATTCAGCAAATATAGTTAGTTTGGTACCATTATTAGGCTCATCCGTGACCTCCCCCTCCCCTTGGCCCTCCTTGTTGAGGTATATGGGTCATGCATTGTGGAGTTAGCCCACAGTTATGTGTAAGATAAAAGTCTCTGCATATCATGACCCAACATGTGGCTCTGACATTCTTTCTGGCCCCTCTTCCACAAAATTTCCCTGAGCCATGTTGGGTTCATTTTTGGTCTGCTTCAGTGATGAGGTGTTGGGAACCTGTGAGGCTCTGGCTCTCTGATTTGGTAGGAATTGATTTTTCTCTGTGTTGATCTCCTTCCCCCTTGTGCTGGTATCCAGTTCATCAGGAAAACAGCACCCTTGCTTGTTTCACCAATTTTTCTTAGTTTCAGCCGGGGCCCTTTTGAGGTATGGTGGGGTGGCTCTTTCCTTAGGATCTACATCTATCTAAAAAAGAGAAGCAGATTCTCCAATGGAGAGTAAGTTAGCACCAGGACAAATGAGATAACCCTTACTTTTTTATAGAGAATTTAATAGGTGTAGGCCCTCTTGTAGCCCATGATTGATGGTAGCTTGATATTGGCGAGTGGGCTTATGTTTGGATATGGTTCTGACTTGTTTCCCAGCTCCAGCTATGGGTCCCGTACCACTGAGGGGATCAGTTAGCCAAATCAAGAGCAGTTGGTTTCCTACCATGGCTGTGAGCCACTATTGCACTTGTGTGGGCATCATGACAGGTTATTTGCTGCTAAGTAGGTTAGACCATGACTTGCTTGGACAGATATTGGTCATTTTCCCCCAGTTGCCCATGTAGCACCTTCTGGCACTAGACACACTGACTGTTGGGGACTGACTCTCTTCCAACTTCCAGCCATGCCATTCCATTTTGCATGTCAACCACATAAGGTGTCTTCAGCAGTATGGTGTTACCACTAACCTTTGGTGGGTCATCAAGTACTCTGACAGAAATCTGTCTGTCTTTTAGGAAACCTTGTAGGTCTCTCTGATCAAAAGATCATTGTGGATGATAGCCCCATGCTGGTATTGGGAGTTACAGGTCAGTGCCCACTAAGAAAATGAGGGAAAAGATAACTAATATACAAGAGTTAGAGAGAAGAGAGAGAAAGAGAGAGACAGAGGGAGAGGGAGGGAGGGAGGGAAGATGTAGAAGATTAAGGTTAGTCTTGATCCTACCCTCTCCAGTGTCCTGTGGTTCAGGTGTTCCCTGTAAGGGCCTGGTGAAGGTTTATTATTTCCCTTTCTAAAAATGAATTTACTGGGGCTGGAGAGATGGCTTATCGGTTAAGCCATATGCCTGAGAAGACTAAGGACTCAGGTTCAATGTCCCAGGTCCCACATAAGCCAGATGCACTTGGTGGCACTTGTATCTGGTGTTCGTTTGCAGCGGTTAGAGGCCCTGGAGTGCCCATTATCACTCTCTCTGCCCCCCCCCCGTCTCAAATAATTAAATAAATATAAAATCTTTTTAAAAAGTCTGAATTTACTTTGTTAAATCACAAACAGGTTGAGTATTCCTTTACCAAAATGCATTAAGACTGGAGGTTTTAGAGTTTATGATTTTCAGATGTTAGAGCATTTGCATATCTGAGATAACTTGGGGATGAGACCTAAGGAAATTCATTTGTATTTCACATACACCTTATACACATAGCCTAATGGTAATTTTATACAATTTGTTAATGTGACTGTCTTTTTACCGAGACCTGTCACACATTTGCAATGAGGTCACTTATAAAATTTTACACATGATATCAGGTCAGCACACACAGGGCTTTAGCTCTGGAGCATCTTGAATGTTAGATTTTCATCCTATAGATGTTGCACTTCTGATCTTGAAGAAGGCATGTAGGATAGTCAGTGCCATTCACAAATGTATGTGAAAGTTAAAGATGGTATGAATCAGTACCATAGAAACCCTTCCTTTTTGTTAGCTATGGGATATAACTCTTTTTTTTTTTTTTTTTTTTTTTTTGGTTTTTTTCAAGGTAGGGTCTCACTCTAGCTCAGGCTGACCTGGAATTCACTAGGTAGTCTCAGGGTGGCCTTGAACTCACAGCAATTCTCCTATCTCTGCCTCCTGAGTACTGGGATTAAAAGCATGCACCACCATGCCTGGCCAGGATATAACTCTCTTAATAATAGAACAAGGGGGGAGGTTGTAGTTTGATCAGAAGCACCCTGTAGAGGTGCCCTAAAAGTATAGGCTGTTGCTGGTATATCTCAGTGCCAGAATTAGGTTATCCTCCACAATGAGCTACATTGCTGAAGACATCACAGGTTAGGGTCATAGAAGATTAAGAGCACATGGTGGAACTGAGACAGTAGCCAGCTCTCTACTGGCTAGCTGTCAATATGAGCTACTGGAAGATAATGGTCATCAACAGCTTGAAAAAGCAGTGGATCCTGCAAGCTACAAAATTAACCTGTGAGGTAAGATGTACATACACAGTGGAGAATTTGTGGCACACAGGCTGTGGGGGTAATCAACTGATCTTTGATTGGATATGAGGTCTTCTCCATGGGAAGGAATTCACAGTTGATACTGAGAACCAAGTCTATGGCTTGGAAGGTCATAGACCCCTGAAGGAATCTCCTACTACTTTTTGGTTAAAAGGAGAGGAAATGCCATCAAAAAATCCTCTAAATGTCTATATTTATCCCTTTTGATTTCTGCTACTTTTACTCTTGGTTAGAAAATCTGGTTTTTACATATGGCAGTGAATACTGGGGAGACCCCCCTGTGCAATAAGAAATCCAACTACCTAGCACCTATCATATCTTCCAGGGCATAGGAGACATTATAGAAGAAGTGATAGATTAAATATGGGTGCTGGTTTCTGTGCTAACCTGAGAACCAACTCCAGGGAAGTGGTGGTAGATACTGAGGAGATTCAAAACTCATCAAAGGGCTGGAGAGATTGCTCAGTGGTTAAGGCAGTTGTCTGTAAAGCCAAAGCACCCAGGTTCAATTCCCTAAGACCCACATAAGCCAGACGCACAAGGTGGTACATGTATCCGGAATTCATTTACAGTGACTACAGGTCCTGGTATGCCCATATTCATTCTCTCTCTCTCTCTCTCTCTCTTTCCCTTTCTCTCTCTCAAATAACTAAATAGTAAAATGTCATCAAAGCAGAAAAACAGAGGCTTCTGAAAGCTAATACAACAGAAGACTCATAAAATGCTTTCTGAGGTTCAGGGAACATTGTGGAAGAAGGGGTGGAAATAATGTAAGAGCCACGGGGTGAGAAGGTATATTCTGAGGCATTGTTCCTCTCACAGAGACTGACTGATGCATTCATGACCCCACAAGGAATACAGATAACCCCACTGAGGAGGTCCCATGATGGGCGGGGAAAGTGGGAGAGAGAACCTAAGAGTTTGGCCAATATGCAAAATATTCAAATAGTAAAGTAATCAATTAAAAACAGAATAACAACAAAATGTATGTGATATCCAGAGGGAAAGGAATAAGTACTTGGAGCATGTCTTTTTGTTTGTTTGTTTTGTGTTTCTGTTTTTCAAGTTAGGGTCTCACTATAGCCAAGGCTGACCAGGAACTCACTCTGTATTCTCAGGAGTTGTTATCTACTCTGTGATAGTAAAGAAAAGAAGGGATGGTCAGCTCTTGATGAATTTAAGACAATGGAAAATAACCAAACTTCAGATTGCTTCCAGGTAACTAAATGTATTTCCTTGGGTGAATAAGAAATATGAACAGATGATTCATCTGAAGTTAAAAATGATGTGTCTAACTGCAACCCACTACATCCAGAACTATCTCTTTCTATAACACAGAAATCTACCTCTCCTACATGAATACTCACTGTTCCTATGAAGATCCAAATCCACAGTCTATGTGAAAGCACACTGGAATTTCAAACAGATATGTCTTTGTTATTTTCCCCTTAATCTGAGTTTTGGGGAATGAGAAATGATGTGTTGAAGAATCTCAATAGATCTTTCCTAAAAAAGAATAAATGAGTAAACCAAGAAGCTTTTTGGACCTTACCTAACTTTGACATTTACATCCAAACTATCCACTGTGTTATTTCCCTGCAGCTACATGAGTAATGAGTGTTGGGCACAAGGGCAAGTCTGGAGCTCACTCTAGCCTGTCAACACAAAATAAGGAAGCAAAAGGACATCTTTCTGGTTTCCTTAAGAAAAATAACCTTCTCTGCTCAGGTTTCTAGTTCCTCATCTATAATATGCATGAGTCAGGTCAGATACTGGCATAGCTCTTTTCCAGTGCTGATGCCTAAGTCAAAGAGTAAATGAGCATTCAGATGTCATGCATCAGGAAATGAGTGATAACAAGGGTGATACCATGTATCACACAAAACCAGCACCAGAAGAGTCTCTCAATACAAGAAAGGTATTCTATACACTCTGGGGAGGCATCATCAGTAAGCCAGTAAAATCCAGAGGTGCTTGTTCCAAAACAAGTAAATAAATAAAGCTGGACCTCTGTTTCCCTTGCTTATTGGCTAAGAAATTGTCATTCATTATTTCTTTATCAATTCCTCTCATTTCCTTCATGTGCATTGCACAGATGTGATTTCCCCAGGTAACACCAGTCACAACAGTGACAGAGGATCCTATTTGCAATGACCTTGTGGTTACAAGTGATCACAATTTATGGTCTCTGAAGCCACAGGCAATTGACCCCTCTGCATTTAAGAGTCTTACTTGAGAAGAGGCAGTGAATGCTTCTTAGCCTTGCTCTTTCTCTTGTGTCATCTCTCATCTGTCTCTACCCCACATGCCTTACTTGGAAACTCATTAATCTGCTAGGTAATTGCTTCATTGATGTTCTTCCTAAAGAGCCATTTGCTGTTCAAACACTGACCAATTTAATAATTGCTGATTAGCCATGTCATTTTTGGGAAATGTCCCTCAAAATGTCTATCTTTTGCCAAAAGAAAAAAACATAGTTCTAAATGTAAGAGCTGAACCAAGCTTAAAAGGAAAATATGGGTAAGAAAACTAATAATTTTAAGAACCAAGACATTAAGAAATTTGTTTAAGTTCCCAGTAAGTGACAGGGTTTGGATTCAAACTCCAGCCTTCTGGACGCCAAAGCCTTTATTTTCCTCTGGCTCCTACACCATTTGGAGAAAAATTATCCAGAAAATATGGGCAGCCGCTTACTAAAAGCTTCCTTTCCACCTTTAGGGTCCCCGAGAGGCACCACATCCTCATGCATTTCAGCTCAGTGATGCTCTCTGTGACCCTATCAGTCTGGCACTGAGCCTTATATCCCAAGCTGCTGGCCTCAGCATCTTTGTGTGCCTCACTTCCACAGTAATGCCATCACATGGTCCCAAATCACTATTTTTCCACAGTTTGCATACAGGGTAACTTGGTTTCTGGAAATTATGATACATAAACTTTATCAAGATACAGTGAGTTTGGTTTCCTCACTCCTTGGGTGTGCAACATTGGATCTGCATGTCCCAAAAGCTTTTTTTTCTTTCTTCAGTTGGGAAGACTGGCATCTTGGGTGGCTTGACCTTGGCAGCAGAAGCCTTTATAAAGCATAGGAGTATCTTCCATGGCACCATATGCCTGAGTTGGGCTTGGCGACAACCTTGTTTGTAACCAAAGCTGTAGCTGGTCCAGAAACTTCCACTTCTGAAGAACCAAATGGCCAGCTGTCCATTCATGGGTTGCCACTTACCGATGTGGCGTCTACGTGATTGATAGAGGCTTAATTGATCTCAAGTATATTTGGGGTTGCTCTGCTCCATTTTAGTTTGCCAGAGGTTGCATTGTATAGAGGCATAAATTCCAGTTAACGAATTGAAGTGTGATGCATATCTGACTGCTTATATCCTTGAGCTCCCATATTTGCCTTCAGAAAAGTTTAGCTTTAGTTAAGTTGATGTCAGTATTTCAGGACGCTGGCCTGGCCAAAACTTTATAAAAGTGAGATTTCTTCATTTGTTATTCCTTTCTGAACACTCTAGGAACGAAGTTTACTTGCCTCTTCTGGCTTCCAATAGGCTCCAGAAACCCTTGGTGTTCTGACTTGTGGCTGCAGTTGTCTTCACAAGCCATCTTCCCTCTCTCTGTGTCTCTAGTTTCTCTTCTTTTTCTTTTAAATATTTTTATTTATTTGTGAGCAGAGAGAGAGAAATGGGCACAACAGGGCTTCTTGACACTGCAAACAAACTCCAGATGCATGTGCCACTTTGTGTATCTGGATTTATGTGGGTACTGGGGAATCCAGCCCTGGCTCTCAGGCTTAGCAAGCAAGTACCTTTAACCATTGAACCATCTCTCCAGCCCTCTGATTTCTCTTCTATGAATACCAGTCTGTGGATTAAATCATGCCCTCAATGAGTATGACCCCATCTAAGCTAGAAACATCTGCATATGCCCCTATCTCAATGAGGTCTTATTCTGAGGGTATGGCTGAACATTAATTTGGGGAGATATAGAATAAATCCAGTAATATCTTCACCTAAAGACTTAGGTATCTAAAAATAAAAATCCAAAAATTCTTATAAGTTATTTCTATTCCATATGAGATATATCAATTAAACACATACTTATATGCACATACAACCCTCTACCAAAATAATTCTCACAGAGCCAATGTAATATATCTCTGAACACAGAGAAGGTGAAATAAAGTAAAATGACAGATGCTAATGTCCTCAAATAATTTTTCAGTGTATTTATAAGAGATAGGAAACCATCACATAATAAAGCAGTAACATTGTGAAGTGATTTGCCACAGCAAAATCCTCAGAGGTAGAAAGGAGTCACACCAGGCTCCCTTTGATGCTGGCGGCACATTCCAGGGTACAGAGCTCCAGTGAGGTAGTGTGGAAAGATGCCCAATCATATTCAGGAAGATTTTAGCCAGGACACCTTTGGTTGCTTCTAGCCAGCCCACCCTTCCTTTAATCTACTGTGAGCTACAGCAGAGTTGGTTTCTCTAACCAGGAACTCTTGGTGAGAAAAACCAACATTCCTCAAAAACCGCAAAGTTCTCAGTTGCCAGTAATATTCACTTCTACTTTATTGTAATCATTACTCATGATTTCTGTTCTTGAGTCCAAAAAGCATAAGAAGTTCAGTGAATTTTACAGTCAGTTGGGTATGCTAAGGAAGTAGAGAGTTGTGCTGTCAAGACAAGCTCATCTCATTGGCATAGGTTTATAGGTAAGATAAAAGAACCACTCCCACATAGAAAATCTACCTCCCCCAGATACCGTCTGTCTCAAAGATATTTTAAAAAGCTTTATTAGAAGATTTACGTAATCCCCTTTGTGGCAGTTACCTTCTCACTGTTGGCACAGAGAAAGTGACCAAAAGCAGCTTGTGGGAGGAAAGGGTTTATTTTGGCTTAAAGACTAGAGAGAAAATTCTATGATGGCAGGGAAAAACAATGGCATGAGCAGAGGGTGGACATCACCCCCTGGTCAACATCAGATGGGCAACAGGAGCAGGGAAGTGTGCCAAACACTAGCAAAGGGAAGCATGCTATAACATCTATAAGCCCATCTCCAACAAGACATCACCTCCAGAAGTTTCCAATTCCCAAATTGCCACCAGCACGGAATCAAGTATTTAGAACACATGAGTTTGTGGAGGACACCTGAATCAAACTAATACATTATTCCCCTGCCTGCCATAAACTAATAACCACCCATGATGTAAAAATGCAATGCATTCAGTCCAACTTTAAAAGGCTCCATAGTTTTGTTTTGTTTTTTTTTTTTTATCAATCTCAGTACTGCTCAAACATCCCCATAGTCCATGATTTCTTAATGATTAGCCCATAAAAGAAACAAACAAAAACCCATAATGGCACAGAATAAACATTCACATTACAAAAGATGGCATTGGTCATAACAAGGAAAGACTGAACCAATATAAGACTTAAAACAAATAGGGCAAGCATCAAATGTGTAGCTCCAAGTCTGATAGCTCTAACTAGTGACAAAGTCTGGAGTCCCAATCCCACTCCTCCAGCTAGGCTGCTCACAGCTTGGGGAACAATCATGCCAACCCCGAGGCTTTTCTTGTTGGCTGTCTCACAGTCCTGGAGTATAGACCTGATATCCACTGCAACCTATGGTTCTTTCTCATGGCTCCATTGGGCCTCCACATAGGGACTTCCAACAATCCTGCTTCACATCGCTCAGTGGCAAACTCCAAAAAACAAAACCATGTTGCATCAACGTCCCTCTCTTTCCTGCATTTGTTATACTCCATAGTACCAGGTGGGCTACCAGTTTGTTAATCTAGGCGGGGAATAAAGCCAATTTTGAAAATAAAGAGATTCTTTTAACATTTAAACCTCCTACTTTCATGAGTTGGCTTTTTTTTTTCTGCTGCCCCAATGCACAGCAGGTGGCCCAATCACAGTAGTTGTAATCTCTTAAAAAATTTCAGCTGAACTGAGCTGTTTTCTTTATCCTGAAGCTTTCGTTTTTTTCTGTGACGTATCCTTCTGCTCCGGCCAGTACATTGTTATTCAGGGAAATCCAATACAAGTTCTCAGGCAGGTAGAACACAGCAAGCCACTCCCACAAACTGCTTCTAGACCAGTCCCTACAAAGCTCTTTATTCCTCTCATAAGCCAAACCTCACAGTTCATTCAACTCTTTTAACTTCAACCAGATTCCATCAGGCTATACTTACTATAATGTATCTCTTAGACCAAGGTTTCAAATCCTTTCACATTCCTCTGACACACCAGTTCCAAAAGGCCAAGCCTCACAGTCAGGTTTCTAGCAGAAGTGACCCTACTTCTTGGTATCCATTGTTCTGTTGCAATTACCTTTATGTTGCTGGCACAAAACACCCAACTAAAAGCAGCTTGTGGGAGGAAAGCATTTATTTTGGTTTATAGGAAAAGGAAAACTTCATGATGCCAGGGGAAAACATTGGAAGAGCAGAGGCTTAGACAACACCTCCTGGCTAATATCAAGTGGTCAACAGCAGCAGGAGAGTGTACCAAACACTGACAAGGGGTATATGGCTATAAAACCCATAAGTCTTCCCCCCAACAACACGTTGCCTCTAGTAAGGCTCCAGTTCCCAAATTGCCGTCAGTTAGGTAAGTTTATGGGGAACATCTGAATCAAACCACTACACCCTCCCAAAACTCTCTTTCATTCCCATATTCCATCCCCACTCTATTGAATTATCTTATTTTTCCGAGTATTCCCTCTTCCATTTCAATATATTTTTTGTTGCCCTCCTTCATCATCCATGATAACATGTTTATGAGCCCAATATTAAGCAGTACTTGTGCAAACAACAACAGCCACTGCAACATCATGAATGCCACAACCACTCTGGGTCCAGTAGACACCATTCCAAAGCACTCCTTCCATCCTTTACCTTGTCCATCCTTTCTGCCACCTTCTGCAGTGTTTTCTGAGCCTTGGAGGGTGTGGTTGAGAAGTATCCTTTAATTCTGAACACTCTGTCATCATTTCTTCTCATGACTTTGATGAATTTGAGTCTCCCTAACTGTCACCACCATATGAAGAGAGGCTTCTCTAACCAAAAGTAAGAGCAGCACTAATATATGGACATAAAAGTTCAGTGGGCAAAATATATCCATTTACCAACCACAGTAGTTGTTTCTACCCCAAGGCCTCCTTAGCCATTGTTTTTGACTTAATTTTCAATACGAGCCACCTTTTGAGGTGGACTCCTTCTAAGACAAATATTAATCTAAACATAAACCAACAACCCAGTCTTCAACAGCTAATAATTAGTGCCATGTTTATGTTATTGCTCTTAACTTTTAGTGTTATTCCCATCTGCTTATTCATAAAATGGACTTGAGCTTTGTTTACTAAGGGGAACCCAAGCAAACTCATCTGCTAATGATCAGCCTCTGCTATAAATGTCAAGTAGCATCTACCATATTTGTTCTCTTGTCTCTGCTCAAATTAGTCAAAAGAAGGGATACCTGGCTCCCTTACTTTTGTTCTCTATCCCATTTTCTTCCTTTCTAAACATATAAACATTCTATTTCAGTTCTAGTATAATTAGTTGAAAAGATGATTCTATTCCCCTTGGTATCTTTGGAAAAAACGTAGTCAAATGTAGATGTTTTGCTTTGTTTTACATCCCCTGCTCTGTTCCATGGTTGTATGTATCTATCTTTAGGCCACTATAGTAGCATTACCTTGGTTATCGTCATTCTGTAATCCATCTTGGAATCAAATAGTTTCAATTCTCCAATTGGGTTCTTTTTTTCCTAATTTGCTTTGTCTGTTACAGATCCTTAGCATTTATGTAAATTTTAGGATCAGATTGTCATTCACTCCAAAAAGTCCTTGCTGAGATTTTTTAAATTAATTTATTTTTTATTAATTAGTTTTGTACTCAGTGAATACAGTCAAGTTGGTACCATTGTTAGGCTCATCCATGTCCTACCCCCTCCTCCTGGACCCTCCTTGTTGAGGTATATAGGTTATGCATTGTGGAGTTAGCCCACAGTTATGGGTAGGAGAAATGTCTCTGAGTATCATTACCCAATGTGTGGCTCTGACATTCTTTCCGCCCCCTCTTCTGCAAAATTTCCCTGAGCCATGTTGGGTTCATTTTTGGTCTGCTTCAGTGATGAGGTGTTGGGAGCCTCTGAGGCTCTGGCTCTCTGATTTGGTAGGAATTGATTT
This sequence comes from Dipus sagitta, assembly GCA_036346955.1. NCBI lineage: Eukaryota > Metazoa > Chordata > Mammalia > Rodentia > Dipodidae > Dipus > Dipus sagitta. The sequence goes on along the minus strand of CM070770.1, from coordinate 56,405,989 downwards.
TTCTCTGTGTTGATCTCCTTCCCCCTTGTGCTGGTATCCAGTTCATCAGGAAAACAGCACCCTTGCTTGTTTCACCAATTTTTCTTAGTTTCAGCCGGGGCCCTTTTGAGGTATGGTGGGGTGGCTCTCTCCTTAGGATCTACATCTATCTAAAAAAGAGAAGCGGATTCTCCAATGGAGAGTAAGTTAGCACCAGGACAAATGAGATAACCCTTACTTTTTTATGGAGAATTTAATAGGTGTAGGCCCTCTTGTAGCCCGTGATTGATGGTAGCTTGATAATGGAGAGCGGGCTCATGTTTGGATATGGTTCTGACTTGTTTCCCAGCTCCAGCTATGAGTCCCATTCCACTGAGGGGATCAGTTAGCCAAATCAAGAGCAGTTGGTTTCCTACCATGGCTGTGAGCCACCATTGCACTTGTGTGAGCATCATGACAATCATGACAGGTTATTTGCTGCTAAGTATGTTAGAGCATGAGTTGCTTGGACAGATATTGGTCATTTTCCCCCAGTCGCCCATGCAGCACCTTCTGGCACTAGCTGTGCTGACTGTCTAGGTACTGACTCTCTTCTAGTTTCCAGCCATGTCATTCCATTTTACATGTCAACCACATATGGTGTCTTCAGCAGCAGGGTCTTACCACTAACCTTTGGTGGGTCATCAAGTGAAATTTTTCTACTTATTCACAAGCAGAGAGGGTGGGGAGAGAAGAGAGATAGACTGAGAGAATGGGCATGCCAGGGCCTCTAGCTACTGCAAATGAACTCCAGAGGTATGTGCCACTTTGTGTATCTGGCTTATGTGGGTACTGGTGCTTTGCAGGCAAGCACCTTAAGCACTGAGCCATCTCTCCAGTTCCTCTGCTGGAGTTTTGAGTGGTGTCATTTTAGAGAGAATTGAAAAATTAACAATGTTAGCTTGCTAGTCAGTGAACGTAATAAATCATTACATACTTAAAACATTCTATCAGCAATGTTTTGCAGTTTTCAATGTACAGGTCCTACACATATTTGGCTAATTCAATTTGTATTTTTAAATATTTCATGTTCTTGATGCTTTTTTAGTTTTTATATGCAGATAGTCAGCTGAATTTCCTATAATGACTACACATTATGTGTGAAATATATTTTTAATGAAGCATAGTAGCTTTGGGTCAGAATTCTAAAAACTCTTCAGTGGTGCTGGAAAAACTGAATATGCACCTATAGAAGAATGAAGCTAGATCCCTTTTCTCTCTTTCTGAATAAAAGTGAACTCCAAAGGGATCAAAGACCTCAGCAGAGCACACCTTAAGCCTTAAATAGTCAGGAAGGGGAGAGTAGAATCCATGGCATAGGCAGAAGGAAGATCTTTCTAAGTAGGACTCTGGTTGCCCAGGAAATAAGGCAAGCAATCAAAAAATGGGAACTCATCAAACTAAAAAGCTATCGTATAGCAAAGCAAATCATCAATTGATTCAAGAAGCAGCCTATAGGATGAGAGAAAATTATTGCCAGCTATACATCTGACAGAGTATTACTATCTAGAATATGTAAAGAACTAAAAATATTAAACATTAAGAAAATGAACAACCCAATCAAAAGTGGGCTATAAAACTGAACAGAGAGTTTCAAAAAGAAAGGACATAACAGTAGTTGGTTAATTAATATTTTTAAGTGTTCAACACCCTTAGCCACGGGGAAAATGCAATTAAAATTACTATGAGATTCTATATTACTCCAGTCAGAGTGGCTAAGATCAACAAAACAAATGACAATCATATGCTGGCAAGGGTATGAGGAAATAGGGACCCTTATTATCTGTTGGTTGGAGTGAAAATTGGCATAGCCATTATGGAAATTAGTGTAGAGTTTTCTTAGAATGCTTCAAATAGAACTACCATATGACCCAGCGAAACCACTCCTGGGCATATACTTTGATGATGCTACACTCTATCACAAAGATGCTTGCTTGCTCATCCATGTTGATTGCTCCTCTATTTCCAATAACTAGGAAATGAAATCAGCATCAATGCTCATTAACTGATGGATGGATAATATATATGTGATACATATGCACAATGGAATCTTATTTATCTGTAAAGAAAAATGAAATTTTCAGGAAAATGGATGGATCTGGAAATTTTTATACTGAGTAAGCTAGACTCAGAAAGGCAAATGCCATATGTTCTTTCTTATATGAGATTATAGCTTCAAATGTATTTTATATTCAAATACATATCAGTAGAGGGCAGGAATATACAAAGTGGCCATGAGAGGGAAGAGAGGGAGAAAAAGACTTAAGGAGGAGGACAATATATCACATGTGACAGAAAAGTAGAGTGATAAAATACTGGGGGCAGAAAGGTCCAAGTTGGAATGGGGACATGGTCAAGAAGGGTTAACCAAAACTAAAGACATTATGAAAAAGCCATAGGTAAACCCACCTCTTTCTTAGCTAATTAAAATTATAATTTAAGAAAGAGTTTGAACAGAAGTATCCTGTGTGGGAGGATAATGTTATTCCCAGAAGCTATAGGTTATTATAGAAAAATCCTAGTGCCAGGAATGGAACATATGCCACTGGGTTGTTGGTCAGAGATGTCACTAAGGCACTGTAAACAATACAGGCTATTGCCAATGCTCTTGGTTGTTCACCAGAACTAGAAAGTAAGGCCCTGTTACTGAAGATACTAATTATGTCAATTGCAAAGCACTGAGAAATCAAGCCCGAACTGCACTGGAAGCTTCCTCCCTGTTGGCTAGCTGTTACGATGCTTGTAAGGTGCTGTGCAAGCTGCTGGTGGAGAAAAGTCATCAACGTTCTTACCCAGCAGTAACCCTTCTAAGCAACACAACTGAGCAGCCAGGCAGCATGTGCCCATGGGTGTCATAGTGGCATGACCTTGATGGGTAACCAACTGCTTTCTGCTTGGATTTGAGGCCCACTCCATGAAAGTATCTGGTGCTGAAACCCTAATCAAAAGCCTATGACTACTACTGTTATTGGGCTGAAGGACTATACTGTATGCCCTTCAAAATGTCCTCTAAATATATATGTGTTCGTGTACATAGATTAGTGCTATTATCACCTTTTGTCAGAGAAGCTTCTTTTTGCAAATGTTGACTACTGAGGAAACTCAATGCCAATCAAAGTGCTGGAAATAAGTGACTCTGGAATGTTCAGTGCTAAATGATACATGCACATCATTCCCTTGAAAGCTCAGGGAACAATGGGGAAGAAAGGGACAGAAGGCATGTGAGAACGAGAAAATGAGGAGAAGTGCCTTGTACGCCATGGCTTGCTTTTGCATGCTTGTCCTCACAGTGATTGTTGTAACCTGCACAAAATGCACATAACATTGGGTCCGTCAACATTCCAACATGGATGATGGAGGACCGCATGAGACCCCTATACCTCCCTGAGGAGTTACTGACAGTTAATGGTAGAAGAAGGAGAGGGAGACAATGTGTTTTGTTTTGCTGTTTTTGGTGGGGGTATTTTTTTTGTTTGTTTTGTTTTGTTTTTTGGTTTTTTTTTTTTTTTTTTTTTTTTTTTTGGTTTTTCGAGATAGGATCTTGCTCCAGCTCAGGCTGACCTAGAATTCACTACATAGTCTCAGGGTGACCTTGAACTCATGGCGATCCTCCTACCTCTGCCTCCCAAGTACTGGGATTAAAGGCCTGTACCACCATGCCCGGCTGTGTTTTGTTTTTAACAGAGTATCTGCAAAAATGGAGGATTAATTTTAAAGATCTACGATAAGGTGAATCTGAAAGAATCAAAATTAAATACAGGAGCTGGGAATATACTCATGGTGGAGTACTTACCTAGAATGCACTAGGATCTGGAGTCAATTCCAAGCAAGCATACATTAAAAAAAAATTAAGTGAATAAAATAAAACAAAAGTAAATGAAATAATGTGCATATAGTAAATATAAGAAATATAATGCTTTTATCTGAAAATTATTTTTCGATGGACTGGGATCATTTTTTCTTAGTCTTTATTTCGCTGTAATTTTTTCACTAGAGGAATGAAGCTATTAGCATTCCTTGATACTCTTCAGTAAAGCCGTGTTTGGATCTAAACCACAAATGTCGTCTAACGTGTTCAAGTCTGGCTTATGCCATGATCATCTATTCATGCTACGATTGTTCTGCTACAGCGGTTATGCAGAATGACGTTTTTTTATTCAATACCAAGGAGCTCTCAGGGACAACCTTGCTCATAAATACAGGAGCTATGCTTCTTGGGAGGTTAAGTGTGGTATACACACATCCTTTTCTCCATCCTCCTCAGGAGTCATTCTTTAAGACTTCAACTCCTCTACTGCCAGTCTCATTCTTACTAGCTTCTGCAGCAGAGTAAAGATGTTCAGCTTTATATTCCTGCTCAAGTCTGGAAGACTTCCTTAATCAGCAGGGTCTTCCAGAAACCCCCTCACAAATGCTGCCAGAAGAGCTCAGTGACAAGGCTGATAAGACAATTGAGTTTTTCTAGGACAAATCCAAATTTCTACCTTTTACACTTTCCAGTTAGAAACAGTGACTCTTGCTTCTCCAATAAGAGATGAGATAAAGAAATAAAGTACAGTCAAAGTTGAACCAAGTACAAAGAAGTATAATTCAAATTATTGCGTAGGAAATTTAAAAAAAATCCATCACAAACTTAATGATAGTGTGTATCACACAAAACAGTATATTAGTTGTCTACAGCAATGGAATAAATTACCACAAGACCTAGTAGTTTTAAACAATTTATATCAAAATCTCTATGGGTTAGGTGTGAGGAGAAGCGTATGTGTGTGGTTCTTGCTCGGGGCCTCGAACAAAGCAGCAGCCAAGACGTGCAGCAGGGCTGTGACCACCTGAGCTTGACTGGAGCTGGAGGACCTGCTGCTGGGATGGCTTGGAAATGAACATTGGCAGAAAACCTTACTTTTCTACTTGCTGGAGGAACTTATTCCCTGACAAAGACCTGTCCATGGGCTATTTGCATGGCCATACAAAATGTCAGCTGGAAGTCGCCAAAGTGAGTGATGGGGGTTAGGGAGAGACCTAGCCCCAGGCTCACACCATTACTACCCTATCCTGTGTTATGAGTCAGCCAATAAATCCTGTTCAGATTCAAGGGATTAGAATTAAGAGTGATCTTTTAAAGAGAGGGATAGCAAAAATATTGTCGATGCATTTAAGAGCTAATACATAATGCGAACTATTGTTAACTTTTAATAATAAAATAATAATTGCATAGCATTATTCAGTGTCACATTGTATCAAAAAAAATCAATATCATGTATACTGTTAAGTTAACAAACCATATTTGGCCTACAAGGTATACACATACAAATGTGTGTGTGTGTGTGTGTGTGTGTGTGTGAATGAGTATATGTATTATAAGAAATAAGAATTAAATTACTCTATTAAGTTACTCAATTTTTCCTTTAATTGAAAATTTGTGTGACATAAGATTTTGTTAGAGTGTTCACTTTATGCTCTATAGTGTGAACTGTTTTGGAAAAGCTACTGAACATTATACCTGTGATGTGTATAGAGGAAGGTGGTCACTAGACAAAACAGATTGCTTCTAAACACTTGCTAGCAAAGTGCTTTGCTCACAGACTATTCAATCATTTTACTTTGTAATATTCTTTCAATTTTGAGGAAAATTATGGAAATTTAAATATAATCAAAATGACACTCTTTCAGCTTTTTGTTTGTTTTTTTATGTTGTTTTTGTTTTTTAGGCTTGTTTTTATGTTTAGTTTGGCAAAGAAAATGCCAACCATGAGACTGTTGCTTTTGAGTCCACAAGAACACTTCCTATGAAGAGAAGTGGTGCTTACATGAAATTTTACTAAGTGATGAATGAGATTAAAACATTTCTCGAAGTTGGCCACAGCTGTTTCCATTACTAGCTTGCCCAAATGATATAGCAGTGAAGTGTGCGGGACCTTGAGTTCAAAGCCTTTCCCAAGAAGAGATGGTGACTCCTAATGAACCATCTAATTGCTCCGTGATTCAATTGCACTGTCAGTAGAGACTATTACCCACAACAACTACCTCAATTGTCCAGATAATTTCACGGGGTAACCCTCATAAAACATGGATACTTGCTGATAGTTATCATGAAATAAATATTGGATATCTTAACAACAGCTATTACATCTGAATTTTAACCTACTATATCAGATACTGAGAATGTTAAAACAAATCACCATGGTTTTTACACTACATTACTTCCATTCATCATCTAAAACATAAAATATTTTTCAATATATATTTAAATATAAAACTGTGCATTGCCTTTAGAATTTGAGAAAAAATTAACTGAGCCAATACAACCAAATAATGAATTTGAATAATGATTCCATCCCCCACCCTGTCCAGTAGAAATCACTCAAATTATAGTAGGTATGTTCAACAACAAAAAGTGGAAAAGGTGCTGTAATTAAAATTTAGTGTTCATAATTATCTACTATGAATAGGTTTCCTACTTTAGCAGAAATGGAAAATTAAGATGACCAGATTAAAAAAAAAATTACCTACTTGTCATTGAGAGCTGGGTATCAGCATTTTAATGAAATATTTTAGTGTTTTTCCTCTCTCAGGTATCAAATAATTATTACTTTAGGTTTTTAATACATTAAGGTTTTAAATTAAATTGTGATGAATTTGCTTTAACCCTTTCATAATTGAATTGACATTCATTTTATAAAATGAACACAGCTCCATAAAAGCTGAGAATTTTAGTATTCCTGGTGCAATAGGAGAGATTCTAGACACACAGTCAACACACAAAAGCCAGAGTACAGCAAATAATGCAAGTCATGGAAAGAGAGGGGACAGGGAGAATACCAAACAAGCAGGAAGTCACTATAGGATTGATCAGAGGAGACAAGATCTGAATAGGATTTTGGAGCACAAATGCATCTTTTAAACTTACAAATGAAAGGACAGCTTTTCAGGAAAACAGTGAACTTCACAGCATAACACTAGAAAGGTTTAGGGCTTTCCCAAGGAACAGTGACTACAATAATTAAGCTAGAACAAAAGGGTGATTAGAGCTGCCCAGGAGTCCCTCAGAAATGTGGAACCAAAGCTCACGTTGAAACCTCCTCTTCAAACTGTATTTGAATGCGCGTGGCAAAAGAACAGAGTGGGAGGGACTCATAGCACATGTGGAAAGAACAAGGTTTACTTTTTTGCTTCTGAACATCAATTTGGTATTCTATATCACCAAGAAGCACATGTCTGCCCTTCTCAAAGCAGTCTGTGAAGGATGTCTTTCTCTGTCACATAGAGAAATCTCTCTTTGTGTAATAAAAGTGGTGTGAGGAGATCATTAGTTAAATTGTCATTGCATTGTTTTGACTAGGAAATGGCAGATTTACAAGCCTGCACTCCATGTATTTATGACTAGGATGGGGAAGACACCAAAGTGGATATATATCTCTATGACTTTGAGGAAAATCCAAAAGTCATTGCAGTGGTTGGAGTTAGCAGAATGAAGTGTGTCATTCAAGAAATTTAAACAGAGGCTTTACATGGTTACCTCTTTTATTAAAAGCTGTGTCTATTACTAAATTTTATGGATAAGAGAAAATATCTAGTCCTATAGAAAAAAGCAATTCCTCAAGCAAGTGATTGTATTCTTTTGCTTTGTCTTTATGTCCAACCACCTGGCCTTAGGTTTCTGTAAATGGAGTCCTGAAACCCTTATTTTATTGCTTCAAGGAATTTTACTACACCCATCCCATTTCAGTATGATAGACAACCATCTGCATCCCTGTCCCACATGAAGATTGATACAGTGTTGGAAATATTTGGGCTTGCCCTCACTCCAATGCTTTCACAAAAGGGAAATATTGTTGAAATAAAGGTGGGATCAGACAAAAAAAATCACTGTTGTCAAGTGAATACCATGGTGGGTAGGGGGTGTGGGGACAGGGGACAGGTAATGCGTGTAGGTGGCAGTCTATGGAAGAAAGATACTGAGTAAGACAGTATCAGTGACAGAGACAGTGTTCTACATTAGATTCTTAAGGACACCCCAAAATTATCATAGTGATGGATAATAGGAGCAATTAAGGGGTTTTCATAAGAGTTACTATGACCTCCTATTCATAATGGTTCTCTCTAGTGACTCTTTCATAGCAAAAACTGGAATGATGGATTCCTTATTCACATAAGCCCATATTATAGAAGGAATAAGGGACCATCATTAGTGCACAGTTTCAACAAACCTCTTATGAAAAACAAATGGAGAAGTGATCCTGACTGAAAGAAGCAGAGACAGCTTCAACTCAAGAGTTTTGCAAGGAAGCCAAGCATGGGAAGTTCTCCTCAGAAAAATCTCCCTAAGACTTTAGACCTGGAAGTGGAGCTGGCTAGGGAAGGAGAAATGAAGAGCAAGTCTGAAAACAATGAGCAGATCTAAGGGCCTGAATAGCAACAAAGCCCTTCTCCCCTCCACAGACGGGATCAACAGCCAGTTAAGAATCTACCTAAACAAAACCACACGGAAAAATTGAACAGACTGCAACTAATCTGTTGAAGAATGGAGAGAGGTAGTATGGTTGATAGTACCTGAAATAGAGACTTGGTTTTGGGCTGGAGAGATGGCTCAGCAGTTGAGGTGCTTGCCTGCAAAGCCTAATAACCAGGCTTGAGTCCCCAGCACCCAGATAAAGCCAGATGCACAAAGTGGCCCATGCATCTGGTGTGTGTTTGCAGTGGCTGGAGGCCCTGGTGTGCTCATTCTCTCTTTTCTCTTTCACTGCTTGGAAATAAATAATTTTTTTTTGAAGACTTCATTTGAATTTGGCTTTCAGCATCCATCCCCCCTACCTCAAGTTCAGTAGTTGGTTCCCAGCTCATCATACCATAGCAAGTGCTGTCTAGATCCACGGAGTTTGCTGTTAGCATTTCTTCATTTATTATGGAGTTTGACAGCCAAAGATTCTCAGATAGTTCATCCAAACTTCATGCATGAATGAAAAGACAAATTAAAGAAATATTAAGCTAGGTAAATGGGTTACGGAGATTGCTCAGCAGTTAAGGGTGCCTGCTCGCAGAGCCTCCTGAGCTGAGGTTCAATGTATTTTTGGTATTTTTGAAGTAGGGTCTCACTCTGCCAGGCTGACCTGGAATTCACTATGTAGACTCAGGCTGGCCTCAAATTCACAGGAATCCTCCTACCTCTGCCTCCCCAGTGCTGGGATTAAAGGCGTGTGCCGCCACACCCTGCTCAGGTTCAATTCCTCAGCAACCACATGGAGCTGTATGCAAAGTGGTGCCATGCTTCTGTGTTCCCAACCTTTCTAGTACATGAGAAGGTGGAGCCAGGAGAATCCTGAACTCTCAGGCCAGCTAGTCTGACATTCATTCATTTTCAGTCTGGCAGGTCATCTGCAGTGACAAGAGACCCTGTCACAAAAAAAAGTGGAGCACAGACACCTTAGGGTTGTCCTCTGACCTCCACATGCATGCCATGGCCAACACACACACACGCACACACAATTAATTAATTAACTATTTAAACAGGAAACAGGAAAAACTTAACGAATATTTTTTCCAGGAAATATTTGAGACAATACTGCATGCATAAGCCAGGAACTTAGGCTAGGGAAAAACAATGGAACACCCACAGAACAAGTAGTTCTAGGCAGTTAAGAATACTAAAACAGGCTGGAGAGATTGCTTAGTGGTTAGATTTGATTCACCAGTACCCAAATAAGCCAAATACACATACATCTGGAGTGGCTAGAATCTGTGGTGTGCCCGTTCTCGCTCTATCTGACTTCCTCTCTCTCTCTCTCTCTCTCTCTCTCTCCCTCTGTCAAATAAATATAAAAAGAGCACAACAGGGATGGAGAGATGGCTTAGCAGTTAAGTGCTTGCCTGTGAAGCCTAAGGACCCCTGTTTGAGGCTCACTTCCCCACAACCCACATAAGCCAGATACACAAGGTGGCACATGCATCTGGAGTTCGTTTGTAGTGGCTGGAGGCCCTGGCATGCCCATTCTCTTCTCTCTCTCTCTCTCTCTCTCTCTCTCTCTCTCTCTCTCTCCCTCTTTCTCTGTCTATCTGTCTATCGGTCTCAAATAAACAAATAAAAATAAACAGAAAAAGAACACAAATGAAAGGTCAAATGAAAGATTTGTGATAAAGGCACTTTAAGAACAAATTGTGAAAAAGATTAAAGAAGTGATTCAAAAAATTCTAAAAGAAAAAGAATGAAGAAAAGGAAGAGGAGGGCATTTGCTGACAGTAAATAAAGAGATTCCGACTTTAGCTGGGCCTAGGGGTACAGGCATGTAAATTCAGCTCTTTTGGAGGCTGAGGCCAGCCTGGCAATTTAGTGAGACCCTGTCTCAAAATAAAAGTTTCCAAAAGAGCTGGAGATACATATCACTCAGTGGCAGTGTTCTTGTCCATGATGCATGAGGCCCAAGAATCAATCTCCACTGAGAGAGGGACATAGAAAGAGGAGAGAAAAAGAGGGAGACTTTTAACTTAAGCAGAGTTATGACTCTCCTAACTACCATATAGGTGCCATAAATTAAATCCTCAGTTATAATAAATGGAAATTCATTAAACATCTGAAGTTAAAAAAAAGTATCAAATTAAAATGAATAAGATTTTCCCTTGTAAAACAGGTTTTAACTTAGCAGAAGTAGATGGCATATAAGTGGTTTGTTCTCAATTATAAGCTGTTAGTTCATTTTCTAAATCAGGCATGTTTTAACTTTGGTTTCTTTTAAGTAAATTTCATGGATTATATACCCAGTAAGCCAAATAAGTGATTAATGAAAAGCAGGTGAAGAAAATACCAGGAATCCCCAGCCACGTGTTCTTTATCACTTTTCTCAAACTGTTGGTGGTGACATATTCATACTTTCTGCATTCAGGTGCCTGGGGTCACATAAGTCATCTGTTATCAAGACCCACTTACCCACCCATGTAATCCTCTCAACAACCTTAGGGCAACAGAAGAGGGGAACAAAAGTACATTTATTAAGCATGTATTAGATTTACATTTTACTATACTTTGGATATGAAATGTCCCCCAAAGACCTATGTGTTAAAGGCTGTGTCTACAGTTAGTACTACTGGGAGATGATGAAAACTAACAGGTGGGAGCTACTGGCAGGATCATTAAAAGTGTGCCCTGGAAGATGTTGGAACACTGGTCTTTTCCTCTGTCTATTTCATGACCTAATAATGTTGTGAGCAGCTTTGCCATGCATTGCTCTGCTGTGCTGTGCTGTTACCTCACAAGATTGAAAGCAATCAGGCCATGGAAACAGATAGCAGTGAGATCCTGGTGACAGACAGCAGTGTGGCCCTGGTCATAGACAGCAATGAGAACCTGCTCACTCAACAGAGTGGCTCTGGTCACAGACAGCAGTGAGGCTCTAGTCACAGTCAATGCTCATAGTCAACAATGAGACCATGGTCACAGTCAACAGTGAGGCCATGGTCACAGACAACAATGAGTCTCTGGTCACAGTCAGCAATGAGTCTCTGGTCACAGTCGGCAATGAGACCCTGGTACCGGTTTGCAATGACACCCTTGTCACAGTCAACAATGAAACCCATATCACAGACAGATGCAAATTTGACCCCAAAATATACTCTTATTTATATTTGAGATAGTTATTTCAAATATTGATTATAATAGCACAATGTTAGCACATATACTTACTTTTCAATTTTTCCAATGGACCCCTTTGGTCTGGTTTTCTCATTTTAAGGAGTTTAAGGGATTAAGTAGGTTCTGAAACTGATCTTTGTCTTTTTTGAACCCCTGTGATCTTCTTCTTGATGCTGATGCCTTTTTGTCCATTTAGTTAATGGCTTTTCCATGGGGCGGTGGGTGGGGGATGAAGAAAATTGTGTGAACATAGTCAGGGAGTCCTGTGATTTCCTGAACTGATTTGTGTAACGTGAGGGGGGCTCATATTGTTTTCACTGCTCTATTGCATTAAAGGGCAGTGATGGGAATTCCCCAGCACACGCCAGTGCTGAGCTCTGCACAGCAACACTACATGAGTAACTGGCACAGCGTGTTGTCACCAGGGTAATACCATAAAACTACAGAAAAGAAACAAAAAGGGAAAAATCCTCTACACATTGAGTTCATATATGAAAAACCTTAAGACTCTTTAGAATGAAATGCAATTAAAACAGAGACCCTACCCCCAAAAAGAAAGTTGCTTAATGGGCCTGAAATCTCGGTGGTGCGCACTTAACAAACACTGTGTTAACTGGCCCAGATAACATGGCTGAGCATCTGACCCTTTGTGTTCAAGGTAGCAGTCCCTGAACTGGAGCATCCTAGCTCATTTTTATTACCCCACTTTTTTTTTTGTAACAAAATTCAGAAAGGAAATCGGTTTGATGATCTGGAAAATCACTCTTAAAATCCCCACAACATTTGTCTAAAAGAGCAATAGAAAATCTTTACAATGTATAAATCCTAATTTACCACTGTTAACTCATATGTTCCTCCTCATCTGGCTACGTAAATGAATCTGGAGTCATGGTAGGAAAACATTGTTTTAAAACAATCAAATTCTGAGAATAGACTTACTTTATAAGTTGCTTTTAGGCAACTTGAGTTAGACTGTGTAAATTCAACCATTAGTTGGCTAGTAAATCAAGTTGCCTTGCCTGAAAACTTAGGTTACTGACAAATTTTGAGACAGTTTTATCTAACCTGTCCAACCAAGACAGATCTTCTCAGACTGGCCTTTTTTTTTTTTTTTTTTTTTTTTTTTTTTTTTTTTTTTTTTTTTTTTTTTTTTTTTGTTAATGTGAAAGAGCATGAGAGAGGAAGAGCAAATTGGTGTACCAGGGCCTCCAGCCACTATAATCAAACTCCAGATGCATTTTTCACCTTGTACACATGTGCAGCCTTGTGGGCTTGAAAAACCTTGTGAGTCTGATTTAAGAGGGACCTGGAGAGTCGGATATGTGACCTTAGGCTTCGCAGGCAAGCACCTTAACCACTATGCCACCTTGCCTTCTTTCCAGCCCTCTCTATATTTTTTAAACCAGTGGTTCTTCTTAGTTTAAGAAGGGGTCTTATGTCTTGATACTAATTTTTAGAAAAGATGTTAAACTGTGGTCAGTAGGGGAGTGTTTTTGATTGTTATACCTGGTCTTGGTCTCATTCCTTCGTGCTTCCTGTCTAGCATAAGGTAAGGGGCTGATACCACATCATCCCAATGCTGTGCTGTTCTGACTCACCAAAGTCTCAGAATCAACTGAGTCAAGGTCTATGACTGAAAGCTCTCAAGCAGTGAGCTAAAATAAATCTTCCCATAGGCTGTTTATGTCAGGTATTTTGTCATGGTGACACGAAGTCTGACCAGCACTGGCCATTTGTATCCTCTTATTGAGAAATGTCCACATTGGTCAAGTTTCTATTTGAATTAGGGTGATTTTTTTTTCTACTGAATCATTTGAGTTCCTTACATATTCTGGATATATTAACCCATTGCTGTATGTATAGCTAGAAAATATTTTCTCCCATTTTCTAGATTCTCTTCATTCTGTTTTTTTTTTTTTTCTGTTGCCATAAAAAGGCATGTTAGTTTATGTAGCTATAGTAGTCTGATTTTGATTTTGTTTCCTGTGCCTTTGAGGCCCTATCCAAAACACAATTGCCCCTTTCACAGGTCATGAGGATTTTTTCCTAATCTTTTTTTCTAGTAGTTTCATGATTTTAGAGATTTAAAATAAAAGTTGTGTGTGTGTGTGTGTGTGTGTGTGTGTGTGTGTGTGTGTGTGTTTTCCAGGGCCCCTTGCCACTATAAATGAACAATTAGATACTTGTACCACTTTTTGCATCTGGCTTACATAGCTGGCTTGGGAATTAAATCTGGGACAACAGACTTTACAAGCAAGTGGCTTTAACCAAGAACTATCTTCCAGGCCTCTGATTTTGATCTATAGTTAACACTTCCTTCTATTTTAAATTGACCTTTGTACTTGATTAGAGATAGATGTCTACTTTCATTCTTCTGCATGCAGATACCCAATTTCCCCAATATGATTTACTGAAGAGATTAGTCTTCCCTTATGCATTTTTAGAAGCTTTGTCAAAGATCAGTGTGGGCTTGTTTATAGGGTCTCTAATCTGTTCTATGCCAATATGATGCATTTTTGCTTAATAGCTTTGTAGCTTTAAAATCAGGTAGTATAATGCCTCCTGAGTTGTTATTTTCCTTCAAGATTTCTAGTTATATAAAAAATGTTATTATTACTTTGAAAGGAATAGCACTGAATCTATAGAGTGCTTTAGGTTATAGATATTATAGCAATGTTAATTTTCTAGTCTATAAACATGGAATGTCGTTTCAATTTTTTGTTCTCTTCAATTTTAATTTCTGTGTGGGTGTGTACTTACATGCACACATGTGAGTATTATTACAGATTGAACCAATAGCCTTGCACATACAAGGTAAGTAGCTTACCACTGAGCTATATTTACAGTCTTATTTTGAGACTGGGTTTTATTAAGTTTCCCAGGCTGGAACTGAGCTCACTATGTAGCCCAGGCTAACTTTAAATTCAACTCTCAGCCCCCCTGCCACAACTTATTCAGGACCTGAGATTACAGTTCTACAATACCAGGGCAGTTTTCAAATTCTATCCTAAATATTTTCTAGTTTTCATCGTAAAAGTATTTTACTCTTGGGTATTCTTTTCTAACTGCTAGAGATAGAACTGCTTCTTTATTTTTTTTTCAGATAATTGGTTATTGTTGTACAAAAAAGTGCTACTGGTTTTATGGGGTTTTTTGCTCATAAGTTATTCATACTAGTATCTAATGATCTTTTCTATGTCTGTGATATTATTTTGATGTTTCCCTTTTTGTCTCTGATTTTTTCAGTCTTTTTCCAGTCTGAGTGTTTTTCAATTGTGTTTATCCTTTTGAAAAGACATCTCTTCATTTTGTTGATCTTTCATTTGTTTCAGTCTTTTTTCTTTATTTATGTTCTGATATTTATTATTTCTTTCAGTGTAATAACTTTAAAATCAGTTTATTGTTAATTATTATACTTCTGGTCTTGAGGTACAAGCTGCATTATAAATTTATAGGGCTAATAATATCTTATATGTGGTCCATAATTAGCCAAAATGTCAGTGTGTGGTATATAAATAGATGTGTGTGTGTGTGTGTGTGTGTGTGTGTGTCCATTTAGTTTGGTAGAAGTTTATTTTGGCCTCTAATTTCTACCACTTTGCATATTCTGTGTAATTCCAGATAGGAATCATCAGCTATCCTTTCCAATCCTTGAAGAGTTACATGAGATCGCCTCCAAATATGAGATTGATCACAAATAGGACTGGTCACTAATTTTCATCTCAGTAACTTCATCATTTCCTGATCTGGCCTGGGGCCCCATACCAGAATCATTTGGGGCACTTGTGAAGAATACAAAATAAGAATTATTGTGGGGGTCTGCACATGTGTGTGATTGTGTGTGTGTGTGTGTGTGTGTGTGTGTGTGTGCGCGCGCGCGCATGTGCACGCACTCATGCATATTTGTGATTGTGTATGTGGAGGCCACAATTTCATATCAGATGTCTCCTCTATCCCTTTTCACTGTATTTTTGAGACAGGATTTCTCACTGAATCTGAGGTCACTAAGTAGGGTAGACTAGCCAGCCAATGAGTCCTTTGGATTACCTATTTTAACTTTCCCAGGGTTGGAATTATAGGTACATGTCACCATGCCTTATAGATGGGTTCTGAGGATCTGAACCAGGTCCTCGTGCTTGCTAACTTAGCACTTCAACTGAACCAGCCTTCTTCTAATATGTGCATTTTTGATTAACACTTTCTTTCTTTCTTTCATTTGATAGAGAGAAAGAGAGAGAGAGAATGAGCATACCAGGGCCACTAGCCACTGCAAATGAACTCCAGATGCATGTGACACCTTGGGCGTCTGGTTTTACCTGGGAACTGGGGAATTGAACTAAGGTTGTTAGGCTTTGTAGGCAAGCGCCTTAACCACTGAGCAATCTCTCCAGCCCCAAAGTTGGTGATTGTTATCAAGTCCTGGCATTGGTGCTGACTAGTTATTGGCTCATATACAGTGCAAACAAGCTATTAGTCACTCATGCCGTATCCAAAAATAACACTGTACCCTAGATATGCATTCACCTATTTTTTTAAAACCCCAATTTTTTAATAATTTCTTTACCCAGAATCTATCAATAGAGACTTGAGTTACATTAGTTGTTTACCAGTCTCTGATGATAAATTACATCTTTGTAATCATTAAAATTCATATGCATTTTATAACAAACTTTTTATATTTGTGTGATTAATATTTTGCACCTAAAATTAAGCATTTATTTGAAATTATGTCTTGATTTTGATTCACAGAGATCTTCCAGACTTAATAGGAGAACTATTTTTCTAGCTTTGCATTATAGCCAAATTATAGAGGTATGTCTTCTCTGACATAATATAAATCATTAAAAGGAATTCTGGTGGGTTAGGATTGATAGCATAGCGTTCTGAAATATCATTAGAGAAAAGCTTGCACAAAAGCAATGTTTTCTATTGCTGTTGTACCAAATCATCTCAAACTTAGTATTTTAGCACAACAAAAAATGCTGTATTCTTCTTTTGAGGGTCTGTGGTTCCAAAGTGAATATCGCTAAGGCTAAAATCAAGGTGTTGCCAGGATTGTCTTCTTTCTGTAGGCTCTAAGACGATGCTATGGTTTGCATCTTAACTGGTTCAGAAAAGCTTGTGTACTGAAGGCTTGTTCCCCAGGACACGAGCACACTGTTGGAGGGTAGTAGAACCTTTAGAAAAGGAGGCCAAGTGGAAGGAAGTTAGATCACTGGCAGTGTGCCCTTGGAGGAAGTACTGGGGCCCTAGGCCATCTTCTCTCTCTTTTTGCCTCCTGGCCGCCATGGGGTAAGCAGCCTTTTTCAAGACACACTCCTTCCATGAAGTAATGTGGAGCCACAGGTCCACAGCAACAGGGCTAAGTAATTATAGGCTAAAACCTCTGAAACTGTGAACCAAAACAAACCTGCCCTCATTATAATTTGTTGGTCCTGTGTGTTTTGCCACAGAGATGGAAAAAGTACCAGCAAAAAGAAAAAAATCTCTCTTCTTGACTTGTGGCCCACTTCTATTTTCAAAGCCACCAATGGCCAGTCAAGCCATGATGTACCTCTTTAGTTTTGACTCTTCTGATCCCACTCCCCCATTTAAAGAGCCTTTTGATTACATCAGGTACTGCATAAGCAAGCATGATCTCTCCTTGAATGGTAACTGGTTAGCAGCCTAGCTAACCTGCAGCTCTAACACCCCTTTGCTGTGTAACATAATAGAGCCATGTGTTCTGGGGATTAGGATGATGATATATATCTCGTTATTCTGTCTACCACGGGAATCAGCAACAATTCCTTGAAGTCTAATAAGTTTTGATAATACACAGCCTGTCCCACAATATTGACTTATTCCTCCCTAGCCAAGAGTCAGAGAGCACACCTCCTTCCTCAAGGTAAAGGTTCCAAAGCAGTGCTTTTGATTCAAGAGTTCTAGCACAGTTAATAATTATTTAACCAGCTATGTTATATCTACCTAATGTTTTATCATCTAATACTCTCTACCTTTGTCACAAGAATATCATGAGAGATACCATCAAATACACATTTCTCGATGTCACTCCTCTGGTATATAGGTCAACTCATATATCAAACTAAAGAATTATGGTTTAATTGTTCAACATATCCTTAGGGAACTCATGTTACCTCCTTGTCATAGATGTTACTTTTTCTCTCTTTTAAGAATCTGAAAGTGATTAAATGATAGTTTATCTTTTGAGAGCTTAACAATCATCTTACTGACCTTACCATATTTAGATGATGACATTCTCTTCACAAGTCCTGAAAATAACTAGTAGCAGAATCCTTCTTATCGTCATCTGGTAGAGCCAAGACATAGCTTTTTTAGGCAGTTAAAAATCACTGAGGTTCAAGCCTATTGTCCAGTCTGAGAAGTGTTTTTCTTCTGAAACCTTCTCTGTGTCACTGTTTTTTTATTGGCCAACTTGATACCAATTTTATTTCCCTTCTGCCTCTTAAAAAGTTGCCCTATCTTGGCTTCCTTGCTGTCTTACATCTTCTAGCCTATCCTGGAAATCTTTAGCCTGTTTAATAAGCTTCTCCATGGCGACATGTACTTAAAGTGCTTTTCGCTTCTCATCAAGCAAAGAGACCAGATTGCATTCACAGCAAGCAAAATTGTGTCCTCAAGAGCCCCAGGTAGGAAGACACAGCCACAGCAGTCACAGTAGTGCTATTGTTCTTGAATATCGAGGACACTGGCGTAGGTGGGGGGCACAGACCCCATTTCGCAGAGTCGTGCATCATTGGCCACCCCTTTCCCAACTCTGTCATTTCTATCACTAATCTGGCTGAACTCCTTCTTGCTCTGCATCTACACTTTGTGCCTCCATTTTTTTTCAGTTTCACTAAATGTGAGCATCTCCAGTCTAGCCTCTTTACTTTGGGTGTTTCCTTTCCAAGGTCTTGATGTTTCTTATTTTACATATATTCTTCATGCAGATAATTCCCAACCTGTGTGTCCCAGCCAACACTTTGTGGTATGACTTGGCCCTAAGTCGTCTCACTCCCTAAATTTTCTGTGATTCTGCCTTAAGTATGTGTTAACATACTTGTGATGGTTGATCTCGTCAACTAGATGGGATTTGGAATCACAATGGAAATAAACTTGTGGAATTAACTGTGAGGGAGCTTCTAGATTAGGTTAATTGAGGTAGGAAGACTCACTTTAACTGTGGATGGCATCATCCCGTGTTCTGGGGTCCTGACCATATTTTTTAAAGGAGAAAGTGAGCTGAGCATCAGCAACCATCCCTTTCTGCTTCCTGACAGTGTGAACCATGTGACCAGCTGCTTCATGTTCCTGTCTCCATGCCTCCTACACCACACTGGACTGTACCCTCTTGAATATAAATTCAAATAAACACTTCTTTCCTAAAAGTTTGTTCTGTCAAGTATTAGTCATAAAAAAAGAAAGCAAAGCAAGTAATGATTACAATATTCAACATGAATGGCTTCACTAACCCAGAATTCCTGGTACTGAATTCCATCTCTCACAAGTTAGCATCTGTTTCATGCTCTTTCCTCCATACCTGTAATAGTATTCTTCCTCTTTGCCTCCATAGCTCCTGTTCCATTCAATCATTTCCCCTGCTATGATCCTAGCCCAAAAAAACTTATTATATGCTGCATGATTGCAATAATCAAATTCAGTGATTCTCAATCCTGGTTGCACATTAGAATCCCCTGAGGGAGCTTTAAAGAAATCTTATACCTGGTCTGAACCTCAGAGATTCTGATGAAATTGAACTGCGGTGGGGCCCTGACATTGGCATTTGTGGAAAGCTCCCTGGTGATTCTAATACACAGGCTTGGGAACTACCTGGCTCGCTTGCAGTTTCCCCTCATCTTTAATCTGTTTCACCAATTAGATTATGATACTAAAGGGTTTCCTCTTCACACACTCACCCATGCAAAATCTAATTTGTTAATGTCTCTGTGATCATTTTCAAACTCATTAGCTTAGTTTCTACCACTCCCCATAACCTTACCCCAATCCATCCTAACAGCATTAATCAGTGATCCACTAACCTTTCATTTCCTGAATCGTTTTTTTTTTTTTTTTGCAATTGTCTGCCTTCATACATCCTTGATACTCTTTTCAGCACCCATTCAAGACCACTGAGAATATGTTTAACATATCTATGTATCCAGCCCCACGCCCCTATCTGTTTAATTACTTGATCACATCATTCTCTAAAATCCAAATCATATTTGTTTTCCACTAGGCTGTGGGTAGTTTTTACATAGCTTGATGGCTGAAGTATCAGGCTTGGCTGTTGGTAGACCGGGTCCAAATCCTGGTTTCTCTGCTTCCTGTAATAGAACTGTGAGATGTTAGGGAATCTCCCTGAGCCTTGTTTCTCTATCTGTTAGATGAGTGCCACAGTAATTCCACTGCCTGGAGCTTTCTGAAAAGAAGCTTAAGCCAAACCATATGTGGAAAATACTCAGCATATAGGAAGAGATAGGGAAATGTTAACTATGTCCTTATTTTTATTATCATTGCTTATGTCTCTGGTTATACTATATGATATGAATTACAAGAGAGTATTGAAGTGTTCTTATCTTCACAATGTCCAGTGTCATCACTTGGACGCAGTAATTACCTAACATGCTTACTTAATAAGAACCTTGATGAGCAATTTTAAATACATGAAATAAAATTTAGGTGAGCCTGGCTGTATTGCCCTTTTGGGTTGGAAGGCTCTATAGAATTTTTTACTAAAAGCTTATATTTTATACCATAGACTCAGAAAGAGATTAAACCACCTTGCAGTCTTTTAAAATGTTTACAGTTCCCTAGGCATAGTTCTACTATTAGTTTTTAAGGATCTTTAAATCTCTAGAGATTCTATTGTATATATTTAGTCTATGTTCTAAAAATAAGCATTCATTTAATTGTAGAAAAAAATGGATGAGCAACACAATATAGAACTAATTCTTTCAAGATCAGTTTCCTGATTTTTATTTTTCTGATCAAGGATGGCATTGGTGAGTTTATTTGAATGTATCTGTGACTCAACTTTATGTAAACCATTTCCTATGGGATCAAAAGAATACTCAGAAAGTGACTGCAGTCATTCTAGAGATCAGCATGCCCCCTTCTTCTTGAGGTTCTAGGTTACAGAATCCACATCGGGGTATTTCTATTGTTCTGCTTGTTCTTGTAAGGTTTCATTTCTTTTCTTTTCTTTTGCTCTTTTTTCCTGATCTACATAAGAAATCATTCCAAAAGGCTACTCCAGAATCTATTTACCATTTAAAATAATAAACATTATAAAAAAAACATGGAAAAATTCTGCCCAAATGATAAGTCCATGTGTGTGCATATGTGTGTGTGTGTATGTGTATGTGCATGCGCACACACACACACCCCGCACTGTGATAGACAAATATTTCTTTTCAGTTCTTAGCCCTACAACCTAAGGTGACTATGTTTGGAGATGTCATTTTGAAGAAATTAATTAAGATTAAATAAGGCCATAAGGTGGCACCCAAATTCAGAAGGACTGGTATCCACATAAGAAAAAATAAGAAAGAAGAGACAGTGGGAATCTCTCTAGATGCATACATGCACACACACACATACAGAGAGAGAGAAAGACAGAGAACGGGGGGAGCATACCTTAGAAGGCATAGCAAGAAGGCAGCTTACCACAAGGCAGGAGAAGAGGTCTCCAGAGAATTAACTCAAATAATACCTTGATCTTGGACTTCCAAAACTGTGATAAAATGAAGTTCTCTTAAGATACACAGTCTTTTAAACTATGTTATGGCAGCCTGAGCAGACTCTCTCTCTCTCTCTCTCTCTCTCTCACACACACACACACACACACACACACACACACACACATACACACACACCAAATGCAAGCATTGCAAAACATGATTTTCTGAGAGGAAAACTGGTTTTCTTCTTCTCTGTTTTCAGTCAGTCACTGCTGTTGAAACCACCTGGCCTCCCTGACTCCCTCTTAACCTAAGGCTTTCCAGTGACCACGGTATACCTTAACAATACCAAATACAAACCTGTCCTCTGAAGCCACAAGTACAAGGAGGGTGTGCCTATCCATAGCCCTTCTGAATCACATGTTTCCAGATAACTTACTGTAACTCCTTGTCATCTTCTAAGAGACTCATGTAGTTAAAAACTTTTCTAAAAATATATAGTCATTTGAATGTGATAGTTTGAATGTATGGCTCCATAGACTCAGGTGTTTTATTAAAATTGAGCTTGCAACTTCAGCCCCCAGCAGGCAGACTCCTGCTAGAGGAGGCCAATCTTAGATTCCAGTCCCAAGGTATGTTTGGGGGTGAATCTGAGTTTGAGCTCTGGTGGTTCGTGCTTGCTGCTGTTGGTTTTGCTTGCTGCATTGCTGCTCTCTGTTGGGATCTATGGAAGTAAGCAGCTTTTTCTGCCACTGATGGACGTTTCCCCTAGATTTTGTAAGCCCGAAATAAACTCCATCCTTTCATAAGCTGTGTCAGGTTGGATGTTTGTCCCAGCAATGAGGAATAGAAAGTAACAGTAATTTGATATGCATAGGTATGAAAAATCCATAATGAAGTTCATTACTTTTTATACCAATTAGAAACATGAATTAAAAAAATACTAAAAGGTTTGTGTCATTTAATATCTTGTTTACTGTGAGTGGATATTGTACTAATACTAAAGATAGAACACGCAGGTTCAATTCCCCAATAGCCACACAAGTTGGCACATGTTTGGGGAGTTTGTCTGTACGGACTATAGGTCCTGACATGCCCATTTTCTCTCTCTCTCTCTCTCTCTCTCTCTCTCTCTCTCTCTCTCCCTCCCTCCCTCCCTCCCTCCCTCCTTATTTTACTATGTTAAATAAATAAATAATAACATATTTTTTAAAAAATACCTAACTATATCATTATTACTAAGGATAAAATAGCCATAGAAATGTAAAGTATGAGGAAAGATTTTTGGGGAGTTTGAAGGCAGGTATATCCAGAGCATAGCATGCTGGTGTGAGCTGGTGTGTAGAACAACTTAAACTGCAGCTCTCATCAACTTTACCTGGGTAGGTGATGCTTTCAAAATAGCAATGTTTGTATTTTATTATAATTTTAGATTTATAAAATTATTTCAAAGACAGTATAGGGTGCATACAAACTCACAGAAAGTTTCCCCACAAATAGCAAATATGTCAGTGAATCAATTTTGGTACACTTATCACTCAGAGCCATACACTCTTCAGATTTTCTGAGCTTGTGCATACTGCATACATTGTTCCATAATCCCATCTAGGAGGTCCTATAACCTTTTGGTGTTCACCTGCTTAGGCTCCTCCTAGCTGTGAGTCTTTCTCTTCCTTTTTGATGGCCTGAACAGATTGCTTGGGATTTGTCTGATGTTCATATTGTGTTTGAACTGGAGTAAAGCAGTAATGTGTTCAGGGCAGGGAGACCATAAAGGCCAGTTTCATCATATCATATGCTTAGCAGATACTATCATTGTGACTTACCATGGTTCATGTTGACCTTCATAATCAGGTTGAGGTTATGCTTCTCAGGGTTTTACTGTTAAGTTATTGTTTTTATATAGTTGTTCTTCCCTTTCCACATTGTACCATTTAGAAGCAAGACACTACATACAATCTACCCTTAAGAAGGAGGGGTTGGGCTTCTTTTCTTGTAGGGTAGAGTGTTAACATGATTTCTTTGGAATTTGCATAGAAAAGTCACCCTTTTCTCCCCATATATTTAATCATTTCATTATTTACTTATATAAAATGGACTCGTGCATATTTATTTTATTCTTTAGTTTGTAATCTAATTAAATCAAACCTGACTCCTTAGGCTTCACAGGCAAGAGCCTTAACCACTAAGCCATGTCTCCAGCCCTAATTAAGTATTTAAATAGAACATTTCTACTTCTTATAAATATCCCCACTTCATTTTTTTTTTAATTTGTGGCTCTGATATTGTATCTTTTCTGCTCAAATAAGATGGCATAAATTCCTTTCAAATCCCACTTATCCATAAATGTTAGGTGAACCACATCATTGCTGTATTAGTCTTGTCCTTCAAAAAAGAGGCTGGGCTGAACACATGGCTCTGGTTAAGGTGCTTGCCTGAAAAGCCTACAGACCTGATTCCCCAGTACTCATGTAAAGCCAGATGCACAAAGTGGCAACCAGTGGAGTTCATTTGCAGTGGCTGAAGGCCCTGGTGTGTGCCCATGCTCCCTCTCTTCTCTTTGTCTCTCTGCATACAAATAAATAAATAATATCTAATGATCAATTAAACATGTAAAGACTTATTACTAAAATTTAAAAAATAGACACTAAGAAGATGGGTAGACCCACTCAAAAATATACAAGTGTATATTTTATATCTGTTGAAGAAAATGAAGAGAGAGGTAGGATAAAAGCTTCTTCGACTATGCAGTCAGGAAAGCTAAGGGAGGTCATAGTGCAGGCCATCAACCAAGGCTAGCCACAAGAATATCATCTCTGTTTGCAGTGGCTGGAGCCCATGGCATGCTCATTTTCTCCCTCTCTCTCTCCCTCTTTCTCTGTTAAATAAATATTAAAAAAAAAAAGAATCTCATCTCTCACATTCAATCACCCTGGTGTCCCCCTTGCATTTGCTTGTTGGCTGGAATATCCACAGGAAACACAAACTCTGAATACAATAGTTGGCATCCTTGATCAAGTGTACTTTCTGTAGCTGGAGACGAGTAAATTAGAGAGCCCACAAATGAGTGGATGTATCCATAGCCAACTGATCTTGTACAAATATGCCAAAAACACACATTGGGGAAAGCATAGTCTCTTCAGAAATGATGCTGGAAATATTGTATAAGTATAGGCAGAAGAACAAAACTAGATCATTATCTCTCACCATATATAAAAATTATCTTAAAAAGGATAGAATAGTGTGGTTATCAGACACAGAGGGACATAAGGAGAGGTCTTCCAGAGGGTGCAAAGTTATAATTAGATAGGAAGAATACATTTAGATGTTCTATTGCACAGTATGGTGAATATTAATATATACTTCAAAATAGTAAGAAGAGAAAATTTTGCGGGTTCTTACCACAAAGACATGATAAACGTTTGGTTTATTGTTTTCTTAAGTATTTATTTATTTGAGGGAGACAAAGGCAAACTGGGCTCACCAAGACCTTTAGCCGCTATAAATGAACTCTAGATGCATGTGCCATCTTGTACATCTGGCTTATGTAGGTGCTGGTGAGTCAAACCTGTGTCCTTAAGCTTTGCAGGCAAGTGCCTTAACCACTAAGCCATCTCTCCAGCCTGGTTTATTGTTTGTTGTTATGTTTTAAAAGCATCAGGTCATGTAAAGGACGTTCCAAATAGCTAGGTGTTCTGTCTTGTCTTTCTTTCTCTTCCGAGAACTACTCATTTGGAGGTGTCATTCTAACTCAGGGGTGTTCACTCAGAGGTGCTTCTCTACTCTTTTCCATGACACAGAATCCACAAGAAAGTTTCACAGCCTCTGGTCTGTTTCCTCAGTTCTAACACCATTTAGAGCAAATTTCTCTATCTTGACTACCCAACACAATAGTGTGATACACATGAAGATAGTCACAAGTTGTGAAATGAACCATAAAACATGAATTAACAAAAAAGTACCTATGTGCATGATTTGCTTTTTCAAGTACAAAGGTAGGTTCTAGGAAAAAATAATGTAGATTTGGTTACTGCTATGTAATCAGAATTGTACCCATCTAACTGGAGATGTGATGACAGAGTGCAGTAGCAGGCAATCTGATTGTAAACTCCCTGAAAACTCAGAAACATTTCACAGAAGTTCCTCTCTTCAATTTTGTGTCTCATCTGCTGATTCACGGAGCATCCCCGTGCAGTGAATTTTGTCCCTGCTCACCAAGTCAATAGGAGTAGGTGCCGCACCGAGGTGTCCCGGGATCTCTACACTACTGTCCCTGCTCTGATCATAGAGGAACAAAACCCTTTCCCGTGTGTGCCTTTCTTTGTTGCCACATCACCACAAAGTACTCTGATTTTCCCGTTTCTCTTCTCTCCCATCAAAACCAGACTGGATCATCAGGCATGCCATTGCACCCACATCTGCTCACGGTGTGTGAGGTAGAGACGAGTGGGTGGCAGTTTGGATGATAATATGCAGCCGAAGTTCCACGTGCCAACCTGTGCTTCTTCTATGCTGTGTTCAGATCACAGAATTAAATGCTGCCTGTGTGTCTCCTCGCTGTGTGAGCATTTTCTTGTCCAGCACCCTGTGCAGGCATTGACACTAATCTGTCCATTTTGAGAAGGGGACAGAGAGTGGCAAGGCCTTTACACACGTGAGTAGACACTCTGCTCTGCCCTGCCCAACTCCGTCATCATTCTCTCCACTCACCTTTTCCCTGATCATGTTTTCCATCAAAGGGGTGGGAAACACAAATCTAGACCCAAACGGCAATGGTACCATAAAATTCTACTTACTAAAAGACAGACCAAATGGCTGATCCTTCACCAGGCTCTTACAGGGAACACCTGAACCACAAGACACTGGAGAGGGTAGGATCAAGACTAACCTTAATCTTCTACATCTTCCCTCCGTCCCTCTCCCTCTCTTTCTCTCTCTCTCTCTTTTCTCTAACTCTTGTATATTAGTTATCTTTTTCCTCATTTTCTTAGTGGGCACTGACCAGTACCTGCATGGGGCTATCATCCACAATGAGCTTTTGATCAGAGAGACCTACAAGGTTTCCTAAAAGACAGACAGATTTCTGTCAGAGTACTTGATGACCTACCAAAGGTTAGTGGTAAGACCCTACTGCTGAAGACACCTTATGTGGTTGACATGCAAAATAGAATGGCATGGCTGGAAGCTGGAAGAGAGTCAGTCCCCAGTCAGCGCGTCTAGTGCCAGAAGGTGCTACATGGGCGACTGGGGGAAAATGACCAATATCTGTAAAAGCAACTCATGTTTTAATATTTTTTAAATTTATTTACAAGCAGAGAGAGATAGAAAGAAGAGAGACAGAAAGAATGGGAACACCAGGGCCTCCAGGTTGTCAGGCTCTGCAGGCAAGTGCCTTAACCAGTGAACCATCCCTCCAGCCCTTGATCTTGTTTCCACCTACTCCTGTGCCTGTCAGCTGCCCCGCCTTCCCTAAGGAAGAGGACCTGGTACTGAAAGCCTTGTCAGAAGCCTTCAAATGCTAAAACCACATTTGCAAGGAAGCCCAAGGTTTCAGTACTGGGAGAAGAAACTAAGCTCCAGGATGCATTTCTTCTTAGCCCAGAGTGAGCAGTAGAGCTGATGGTGGGATACAGAAAAACCCTTCATTATACAGGGTGCAGATCATGGCCCCCTTTGCCCAGGACTTAGGGTGAGTTAACTATACTCCTGCTTTAATAGAAAAGCAGAAATGTATTCGTTCAGGCACTAACCTGGTCAGGTCATGTATGAAATACATCAAATTGTCAAATACATAAGGATACAAAAGATTCTGGCATTGAATTGTAGAATTTTTTTCACTATGAAGCGGGATTTTTTTTTTTTTCTAGAACATAGAATTTTTTTCACTGACTGGTGGGATAGACCAGCCAATGAAAATGATTGTCACTTAAAAATTGTAGATTAGCCTAGGGCTATCTCTAGGTGGCTCCATATGGTTACATTAGATTGTAGCTCTGTCTGAGCATAGAATCACCTGCCTTGAAATTGAGTTGTATAGCCAAGAATAAAAATCTCTCTTTGGAGCCACAGAGTTACAGACCAACTTTCATAGTACGTTCCTCAGCTTAAACATCTCCTGGCTTTCAACTATACTTCTGAGAACTAGAAGGCTGAATTCTCTCTTAAATCCTTTCTAATGCTATGGTTCTCAAAGTCAAATTCAACTAATAGTCAAACATCATTTGCTATCTGTATCACTTGCAGTTTGTGTCATTTCATACAAATCCTGCTAATTTGTCACATCTGTGAAACATTGTTGGCCCCACTTAGTAGTGAGGAAACCAAGACTTGAAAAGTAAAGTGACTTGGTGCAGATTCCACAGATAGATACAGAGGAGCTTCTTAAACAAACACCTAGCTCTGGACAAGCCTCACTGCTGCCTAGAATGGAGTCTGGAACACCATGGATGCTCAGAAAGCATCGCTGCTTACATAGACAAACTCCACAACAGCCACTGCCTTCCCACCTGCTAGAGAGGGACAAACAATGGTGTATTTTGATTTACATAGTCTTGTTCCAAATTTGTACTTATTTTCTACAACATTCAACATGAACACTGGTCTTATGGAATGAATTCTCCTCCCTTAAGGGTCTCACTTTTAAGTTCCCTTATCCATATTGACTTGAAGGCCTTTTTTCCAGTCTTTCCTGATTTAACTGTATTAGGAGTTTGTACAACTATCTATTTGGTAGGGGGAAAATATTACTCAACAGGGAAGTAAGAGAGCTCAACAAAACCTTAATATTACTAATCTGAAAAAATAATCCACAGCTTCCCTGTTATATCCCAGACCCAAATTTTATCACATATAAGATGGTCTGTTTCCTTTATAATTTTTAAAATTTTCTTTCAGAAGTTCATCACTGTTAAAATCTCCAAGAAAGTAAAGACCAACATATTTTATTCCTAAATTGATACATGTGTTAGTCCAGGGACTCAAAATGTTTTTTAGGTGACATATCAGAAACAGTATATCTGTCTTTTAGTTAGTTACACTTGTGTGTGTTCATGAATATGTGTGTATGAAACTAGCACACTAAAACTGAAATATTATGAATAATTTTATTCAAATCAGGATATACTTACTACTTATTTGCATTTTAAAAGTCTCATTGGTTTAAATAAATAAATGAAAATTGTTAATAATAAAATAGATGGTTCTTAGATATGACAAAAATCATGAAAAGGGTGATTGACATTTGAAAAACACCTTTCTAATCCAACTGCATCATTTTAGGGCTACGGCACAGGGAGGTGAAATGACTTGCCCTAGGCCCCAGGGTTAATTAGTGAAAAATGAGGACCAAACGTTCAGTCTCCAGGTTCCAGGCAATTTGCTCACATCAGTAGTGCCCCACTTTTGGATTCTGAGTATCATTAACCTGCTCTTATATGATTCATATTACAAATACATTTTTTATCCACCTCTGACAAATGCATAAGATTCTAACTTTTATAATTGAAGTTTCAAAGACAGAAAAGCCCTCTGGCTCCCTCAGAGTAAAAAGCACTCTCAGGTATAATTACAATTTGTGTTTATACTGTGCCTTTCATTAGGGGCCCTGAATGAAGTCTAGAAAATTGATCTGATGACTGGTATTGTCCTTGTTTTATGCACTGGGAAGCAATCACCCAGACAGGTTAAGTGAATTGTCCAGGGTCAACCAGTATGCCAATCACTGAAAAAGCGACAGAATTAAATTTCTAATCCCAGACTTGTCTCTGTGGGTTTTACTTTTCCTGTTCAGCCTCCCATCTCTTGCCAGGGTTGGAATTACAGGGACCTCTGTTAAGTAGGGCTTAGTTTGAGAGCTCTACTTTGTACCTTTCCAAAGAACACATGATCACTGTCCAACCCTCAGGCTTCCTATTTTAACAACCTTGTTTGGTTATAGAAATTGAGCATATAGCTGGGCTGAAATTTGTCGCTTATTATTGTCTTTTGCCACTTTAACATTATTTATGTACTCCTAGAGTTCTTTGTCCTGACTTTCTCTACACGGATAGGGAAACAGCTATCATTGCCTCCAAGGAAACCAGGATACATGCTGGGATGTTTACACAATACCTGCTCAGCATCCCTAACTCCATCTCCTGAGTTGCCTCTAGACAAAAGAAGCTAGTAAATAAACTCATTGTGGGAGTCATCTACTTCCTACCTTCTTGGCACAGTGGGGCATACAGAATGTGTGGTATTAACTTGACCACAGGAGGTCAGCTCTTATTGATCCAGTGTCCTTCAAATGCCCTCTAGTGGCTGAAGACCAGAGGAGAGAACTACCTGTTGAAAGCTTGCATCTCAAGGGTCCATGTGCATGCCAAAGGATTTAGCCCTGTCCTCTGCTCCTGTGCTCCATTGATTTATTCCCTCAGCAGCAGATGGAGGCCCTGTATTCCTTCCTCCCTAACATTCAAAATAAACACTGTTTAATACCTTACTAACAAGCACAGTGCTGTAAGTACATTGTATACATCATCTATTAGTTTCCTAGGGTGGTGACCTAGCAAAGCTCAACCTAAGAGGTTTAACAACATAAATATATAAATATAACTTTGTGGTTTTAAAATATAAATATCAAAATTCAAGGTGTTGTCAGGGCTTTAGAGAAAGATTTTTCTCTGCATCTCCCAGGGTCTGGTAGTCTCTGGCACTTTCTGTAATGGCTTCACTGTAGTCTCTTAACATAGCCATCTTGTCTCTGGGCCTATGTCTATGTCTTCAAGTGACATTTTTGTCTGTACATGTGTCTATATCCAAATTCCCCTCTTCTCTAAAGGACACTAGTCTTACTGGATTGGAACACGCCCTAAAACCTTGTCTTCTCTTGATTACATGTACAGAGGAGCTGTTTTCAAATGTGCTCATGACTGACCTGGGGGGTTAGGATTTCAACATACCATTTCAGTAGATACCATTCAACCGTTAATAATTTTATAATGATCCTTTGAATTAGGTACTGTTGTTTCTATTTCAGAGAAAGAAATCGAGGCACCCAAAGTTGAAAAAAAAAGGGCAGGCAGAGCCACACTATGGTCCGAAGGCCACGTCTACTCCTTCTACGCCTTTGAGCTAGGAATGGCTCTTGGGACCCTGTTAGATAGGAATGCCAGCCTGTCATGTAGAGGAAACTGTCTAGGAAATCTCCAGGGTTAGAAAGGAAATTTATGATATACAGGACTATACGCAAAATCCCCATGCTAACATATGCTGAGTTCTCACCAAGTGCAAGCACTGTTCTTGGTTAGCTCCAGTTCACATTGCTGGTAAATGGCTGAGCCAGGATTCAAACTCAGAAAACCTAACATCAGAGTCTGCCCATTATCATGTCTGAATTGGAGTTTTCTGACATTTGCTTTGTCTTGTCTTCTAAAATAACTTTTTTTTTTTTTTCGAGGTAGAGTCTCACTGTAGCCCAGGCTGACCTGGAATTCACTCTGTATTCTCAGGGTGGCCTCGAACTCACAGCAATCCTCCTAACTCAGCCTCCTGAGTGCTGGGATTAAAGGCGTACACCGCCACGCCCAGATTAAAATAACTTCTTTTTGATTTTTTGATGTAGGGTCTCCCTCTAGGCCAGGCTGACCAGGAATTCACTATGTAGTCTCAGGGTGGTCTCAAACACATGGCGATCCTCCTACCTCTGCCTCCCGAGCGTTGGAATTAAAGGCGTGCCCCACCATACCTTTAATAATTTTAATAATAACTATTTTTAGGCTTAGTTCTTTTTCCTGTCCTAAAAGTAAACTTAAAATATATCTTTATAGAGAGGGCAGAACACATACTTTAACATGTACAGCTTGGGGTTCAATGCTAGTCATGGGAGAGACTTGATTCTTGTGTACAGTCAAGGTCACCTCAGCAGTGCTGTGAGAACAGCACCTCAGTTGGCTGTCCTGACAGAAGCTCTCTCACCTCACAACTCACCAAAGATACTTTCTGTACACCATAGAAACAAGAATAGACCCAAGAGTGAAAGCAATCAGAGCTGAGCCCCTTGAAGGTCTGGTTAATTTGACACATCTGTGGAGCATTGTCCAGAGAATTCCTCTCTCCAATCACCTACAGAGATATTCAGCTGCTCTGCCCCAGGTTTTTTCATCTTGGAGATGAAGAGCAGCTCCCTTGTTTAATACCATCTCTTGCACGAATCGGCAAGTCCGAGATCTAACAGTACAACTCATTCTTACAAGGGGCCTGAAAGTCATTTGAAAAGAAGAGGCAAGATACTGCAGACATCCCTTGTATCCTCATTGTGAAAACTCTAAAACAACCTCAGAAGAAATTCTGCCAGTCTCCTTTGGAGGTCTTAGAAATCACACTGTTCAAGTCCTCCACAGAGCTGCTTCAGGCCTTGGAAAACAGCCAGCTTCTCTCTAGGCTGGAGTGTGTGTACGCAACTTCAACCCTGGGTGCCCATGGAAGAGGAGAATGCCCTGCTCAGTGCTATATGTGGATGTGTAAATTACAGCAGATGATGCACTTAGCAATTATGTTCTTTGCATACATAAGCAGGAACAACAGCTCCCAAACTGCCAATATCCTTCTCAATTCTCACACAATGACTATGTGTCACACGGTCATGCAGCAGGGGGCCTGGAAATGAGATGAAGGAATGACACAGTATGAAGTTTCAATTTTGGAGAAGCACCCCTCCTGCGGTCGTGAACAAGCACACAAGAAAACCCTTGCAAGGCGTGATGGCCTGGCTGCACTCCCCCATCCCTGTGTGCAAACAGGCTTTGCATTGGAAACTGGAGGAGGAAAGCAGGACAGTGGCGGGAGCTCTCCACCTGGCACAGCAGTGTCGCTCACTTTCGGTGAACCAAGGAAGGATGCTAAGTAGTTGGGAACTGGATGGGAGGTTTTGCTGAAAGCAATGAGGCCATATCATGAGTTCAAATGCCCGAGTGAGACAGGCATTTAGCCTGCATGAAGACAGTGGGTCAGAGAGATACACTAGGGACACGAGAGAGTGCATTTACCCCACTGCCCCATCTAAAGGGTGGCTGGGATTCCTATTTTATTGGTCAGTAGGAATTGCTAACTCCTCATTCTTCAAGAAATGGTGGGCTGGATAGATGGCTTAGCAGTTAAGGCACTAGCCTATGAAGCCCTAAGGACCCAGGTTTGATTCCCCAGTACCCACACAAGCCAGATGCACAAGGTGATGCATGTATCTGGAGTTCATTTACAGTGGCTACAGGACCTGGAGTGCCTATTCTCTCTCTCTCTCTCTCTCTCTCTCTCTCTCTCTCTCACACACACACACACACACACACACACACAAATAAATAAAATATTTTTAAAAAGAAATTCTGAAAATCCTTACGTGGGAGAAGGGATATGTGAATGTGAGTGACTGTGTATGTGTATATGTATTCTTCAATTTAGAAATATTAGCAGAAAATTTAATTATTTAAAAGTTCTATCAGATTTGTATTAGCAATCTATGCTATGTAATAAATGATGCCAAATTGGTATTTTAAAACAACCATTTCATATGAACTTGTAGTTCAGGAAGATGGGAAGGATTGGACTAAGTGAATCACTGATCCTCCTGGCATCTGCTGGATCCACTTCCAAAATGGTTTCTTCCCCTTAGACCTGGCACCTCTCCATCTTCCTTAGAAAATTCTCTCTTTCTCCCTCTCCTTCTCTCTCCCTCCCTCCTTCCTCTTACTTTCTCCTCTGTGGCATATCATTCTTCAGGGAGTTTACATCTTTGGGGCCTTTTCACAGCATCGTGGTGTTAAGAATTACATTTTCCATGGCAACTGGCATAAGAGGCCACAAGTAGTATCCTCCAGGCCCATGAAGGACCATGCTCAGCAGCTCACAGCATCATATCCACCTATTCCATTGGTCAGGGCAGACACGGTCTCATCTTCTGAAAGCAGAGAAATTCACTCGGACTTTTGACTGGGACTAGGAAGGACATACCCAGAAGAACTGTGGGAAAAAATATGGTTTTAGGCATTATTGAAAAACATATTCTGCCCCAAGGTCAAATAAAATGCATGTGAAGTGAATCTGACCAAAGCCCATCAATATGAAATGTTTGAGTTAAAGGTATTTATTAACATGTTATGGTTAAGAGTATATAATCTGAGCCATAATGCCTAGTTTCAAATCCTGATTCCACTAGTTACTATCTAAGGATCCTTTGGTAATTTACTGAACTTCATGGCAATATCATCTTATCTATTTCATGGAGATTTTCTTAGATAAACAGAGTTAAAACTCAGAAACATGACTATACATACAAGCAAGAGAGTGTGTATTCCTTTGCTAGGACCAGCATGAGAAAGGACCATGGACTGGTGTCTTAAACAGCAGAAAATATTGTCTCTTGGGTCTTAGGGGCTAAAAGGGTCTAGGGGTGTGAGGAGAGGTTCTGTCCATGTCTCTCTTTCCTCAGAGTTTTTTCATATCCTACTTCTTATCCATATGTGTCCAATTTTCCTTTCTGCAAGGTCACCATTATATTAATTATGTCATTTTTACTTCATTACTCTGTAAAGGTTCTATTAATAAATAAGGTCACTAGACTTTAGATCACCAATATGTCTTTAAGGGGTTCTGATTTTTTTGTTTTAAGGACACAATCTAACCAATAACAGACAAGATTGTTGTGGTTCATTCATGCAGGAAATGTTTCTGGTATAACTATCAGATATATACAAAACAAACATGTGCACTGGAAAGGTGACTCTCTGTGTGTGTGTTTGTGTATTTCATGAAGAATTTGAGGATACAGCCAAAGGGAAGCCAGATGTTAAGTGGGCTCTCAGCAGCATATGACCATGTCAAGCTCAGATTTCTAGCTCCAGAATTGGGAGAAATAAATTCTGTTATTTGTAAGCCACCCATCTACAATAACTTGTTATAGAAACCAAATCAACTAAGATAACAAGTGATGCCACCTGAGAATACCTGGTCTATGGATGACTGACCATCTACCTCTGGGAGACTGGTAAGAGGTTTCCTGAAACACAAGCCACATGTTTCATATTCTCCTGTTAGATGTCATCATATTTATGTCATAGAATGATAGGACTGGATGATCCCTGCCTCTGTGATGAGTAAGCCACCAA
The DNA here is from genome assembly GCA_036346955.1 of Dipus sagitta. NCBI lineage: Eukaryota > Metazoa > Chordata > Mammalia > Rodentia > Dipodidae > Dipus > Dipus sagitta. The sequence continues at coordinate 56,371,529 of CM070770.1, read as the reverse complement.
CCAGTAGGAGAGGGGACAAATGACCTAAATTTCTTTTTCTATGGCATCTCATTCAGTACATATCCAGGAGATGACAGTAACTAGGGGACATCTTGAGCCCTAGATGGTCCTAGGCCAAAAGAGAACAGAATAGCAGAGTGACTAGGAACTAAAATCCCAGACAGGAATACCCGAGAACAATTATGGGTCTGTGTCTTACCAGCTAAGTTATTTGAAGTAAGTTACATAAACATTTGTATCTCTGGCTCCACCTCAGAATACTGGAGACAATGAAAGAACAGGTCTGGGAGTTGATTAATGGCAATCATTTACAACACTGTGGTATACACATAAGAAACACTGCAAATATTAGCTCTTGTGAGTATTAACTGTAGGCATATATAGACTATATTTGGCTCAGTACAGGTTTGGAACATTCAAGAACCTGAGAACTTTTGAAGGAAAAATGTAACTAACCAGGACTGAGAACCCATACTAATCAGCTTCTTGCTTGATTTCTTTGAAAGATTCCACTTTGAGGTGTCACAGAAATGTGATGTTATCTGTCTTCCTCTCCAAGAAAGAATAGAATCAAGGATTTGGCAGGGGGACAATCAAGATAGGTCCCTTTTGTTAAGAGCTTTAAGATTCCAGGTATAAATCAGAGAACAGCAAGCACTTCTAATCATCACATCCATTTCCCCTCCATCCACCTCTAAGAGAACCCCAACCTTTTCCAGAAAAAGTAATGCCATCAGAAAATAAGCTCTATGAATGCAGTTATGAAAATGTTTACCGCCTGACCTTTATCTTCCTAATGTAGCCTTCCATCCGGAACTGAATATAGAATGAATCTATATCTCTTTATACATTGCAGTTACACATATGAAACTCAGGTGCCATAAATAATACATATGTACTGTGTAGGGCATGTTTCTTAACACCATCATTATTTGTTCAGTCTGCATCTCTTACTCTTCCAAACAGTGCCTTTTAAAAAAATGTATTATTAATTCTTAGAGAATTTAATGTCAACTCTAGATCTTAAATTAGACCAGGGAAAGAAGAGACGGAGACAATGTGCATCATCTTCAAAACACACAAGTAGTGGCATCATAAAATGTTACTTTTCAAATTTCTGGAATGGAGGGAAAGATACTTTAGAAACTATCTGGGAAGTACAATGGTCTGGCACTATAGCGCTTATAGAAAAGGGCATCATTTTAACCCCCTATGTCACTTGTTTGGCTCTTAGCATCCAATTTCTTTTCAGCACCACTGCAGACCTGAGAAAGAGGTCTTGGCTTCAGTTGCATGTGAAAATGAATTTGTAGGTCTCAACCCAGCTCTTGTGGATCAGTGTAACACTGTATAATTTGGCACGATTCAGCTTGATTGACAATAGAAAACTGACTGAAAGATCTCACAGGTCAGGAAAGAAAAGGGGCTTGGCAGAAGGGACCAAGAGCATGTTGGGTAGCAGCCTGCCCTCAACTGTACACCCTCCACAGATAAAAGGAAGAAAGGACCCAATAAGCGTTTCTGACAGGCCATCCAAGGAAAAAGTGAGGTGTTTCAATGCCTGCTCAAACTCAAGAAGGGGGAGAATCCCCCAGGGAGAAAAAGCATGGAGAGGGAGAGATCCTTACCTGCTGTCTGTCAGCAGGCAGGAAACCATGAGCATTGTGACAGCCCCAGAGATCCTGTCTGCCAAGCACCTTTCACCACCAACCCATCCGCACTCTGATTAGAGCCATCTGTAAGCTCTAGCCATACTTTCTCCAATCCTGTCATTCGCCTCCAAAAGCCTAATGATTCTGAGGGTACATTGAATTTATTGGCAGAAATCCTTGATTCAGAGCTTTCCAAAGTCATTATCATTTGACAGATACTGCATGCTCAATTAGCAGATGTTGTTGGGTACCTGTCTTCTGAATTTGGTCATGCATCACCTTGCTGCACCATGACCATGTGCCCTCGGAGTTGACCTTATTCTTGATTCAAGAATAAATCTGGATTGGCCTAAGACACACATTATTCCCTATCCCTTGACCAGCTATTTGTCTGGAGGAGAACTGGGGATCCAGTCTGAGGGGTCACAGAATGGGGGTCTCCAAACATAGGAAGACTCTTAGTGCTCTCTTGATGCTGCTCTACACAAGGGACCAGGTACTAAGACTGCCCTTCCCTCATTGGTGACAGATGCAGAGTGTTACTGAGCAGCCTCACCGCTTCCCACAGCACTTCCAAAGGTCCTGGGGAGATCTGCATTACACAATAAGGGGATCAGAGTAAAACGGGAAGAGCTCAAGGAATGCTGTGATCTCAGGGAGAATCAGTCCCAGGCTGCAATCCCCCACTCTCCAGAGAAAACAAGGACACGCATCAGCTGTTTCACCTCAAGCCTGCCAAGGCTGGGCTTCTACATCCAGAAGAAGCTGCAGAGTTGGCTTTGCCCTTGCCTCCCGAGGAGCTGACACAAGCCAACAGCTTCAGTGGGAAGAACCATGAGCAAGCTGACCCCTTGAATAGACTTGTACCCCAGACTTTGTTGGGTGAGATATGTGATTCTTGAGTACTGTAGGAGCCATGGGCCATGCAAAGGAAAGATAAAGCTGCAGGCAACACAGAGCCACCTTGCCCGGCAGAGGGATGCCAACAGCATTGCGCTAGAAGTAAACTCCAGCCTCCAGGAGCCGAGGAAAGCTTCATGGCAGCCCAGTCAAAACAGTGATGCACCAACCCACATGAAGAAAACTGCAGGGCTGGGGTGATCACTCAGTCGGTAAAGTTCTTGCCCTTGCCAGCATAGAACCCGAGTTCTATCCCTAGTCCTCACATTAAATTTTAAAAAATAATAATAAACTGGGTGTGGTGGTATTGTCTGAGGAGACAGAAACAGGAGCTTACTTGCAAGCTAGTCTAGCCTCATTGGTGAGTGCCAGGCCAATGAGAGACCCTGCCTCAAAAAAGAAGGAGACAGCATTTCTTAAAATAATACCAGAGGTTTTCTTTGCCCTCCATGCACACAAATACACATGAATGTCCAAACACTTGAACATGTATGAGCCCATGCATGTATATCATACACACCAAAAAAGTAATTCAAATTTTCATTATCACCATGAATTAATAATTCTGTGACATCAATGACCAGATACTCTCCTCATTGGCAGACCCCCGCCACCACCTTCACATACCTTTCCTCATGACAGGATCCCAGCTCAAAGTTAGCTTGAGGTATAGGAAAAGGAGGAAAATCAATTTCAGAGTTTTTGGTCCCATCTTTTACTCAATATTCTTTTTTTTTTTTTTTTTTTTTTTTGAGGTAGTCTCGCTCTAGCCCAGGCTGACCTGGAAGTCACTACGAAGTCTCAGAGTGGCCTCAAACTCACAGCAATCCTCCTACCTCTGCCTCCCAAAGGGCATGCGCCACCGTGCCTGCATTTTTACTCAATATTCTTATTACCAGATCAAGTCTGGTAGCTTAGTGTAATTGTAGGCTTACCTATTAACTAAGAGTGAATAAAAGTTTATAGACCTGCTAAGAAGTTTTACATAGAAACTGGCAAAAATTGCTCATATTGAATAAGGTGTGAGGGGCAGGAGTACGAAGGCAAAAATAAGTGCATGGTGATTGCTCGGGGGTTATACATGTTCAACATCGTGACTTGTGAAAGCACAAACAACTGTCCTGCAAAAATAAGGACATTCAGCTAAGACAACATGCTGAGAATGGCCAAGGAGCTGGACATGGTGGCATGTATCTGTGATCCAAGCACTTGGGAGGCAAGAGGATCACTAATTGGAGGCCAACCTGGCCTACAAAGTGAGACCTGACCAAAAAGAAAAAGACAGAAAAGCTTGAGTCCCTGAGAATGTTGTTGAGCTAACAAACGCATCAATTGCAAGGTCACCATATGATGAGAATCTTAATGAGATAATACAGCCCTCATTTTAAAGCCATTTGAATTGTGTTTTCTATTACTTGATAGACAAAATAAGTTATTGTTATCAAGAACTTTGGGGTAGAGTACGAACAGATAGAAGACTTTTCTGGAGTAAATCTCATACTTAACTCAAATATTGATACCAACCAATTACGTATTCATTTATCATAATCTGGAAAAGAAAGGTCTTAAGCACTGTTAACTCTACTTGAGAGATAGGCATTAGTGTTTCTTTTCCATAGGCATATTGTAGTTGTTTACCCTGGCTGTCTCTATTTAAAAAAATCACAACCAAATTTTCTAATTTGAGGACTGGAATGATGGCTTAGTGGTTAAGATGCTTGCCAGCAAAACCTCACAACCCCAGTTCAATTCCCCAGTCCCTATGTAAAGCCAAATGCACAAGGTGGCACGTGCCTCTGAAGTCAGTTTGCAGTGGCTGGAGGCCCTAGCATGTCCGTTCTCTCTCTTTCTCTCTTTATCCCTTCCTCCCTCTTTATTCCTCTCAAAAATAAATAAATGAATAAAACTCCAATTTGATATGATCTTCAGGGTCACATTCAGTCAGTAAACAAGCAAACATGTTGTGGCTTGAATATGAAACTTCCCCCACAGGCTCATGGATGTGAATGATTGGTGTCCAGCTGGTGGCACTATGTTGGGAGCTCGTGGAGCTTTTGAGATGGGAGACATGGCAGGTGGAGGTGGGTTACTGGAAGTTCTTTCAGAGTTAGGCCTTGAAAATTCTTATTGTTAAAACATCTTATTGATAGTTTCCATAAACATAGACAACAAACCATGGAAATTAGCACCCACCAGCCCTATTTCCCCCTCCCAAATCCACCCTCCATCGAACTCCTTCTTATTTACAATTAGTCTCTCTTCTCTTTTCATTTCAATATTATTTCTTTCTTTTTTTTTAAATTTTTTTTGTTATTTTTATTTATTTATTTGAGAGCGACAGAGAGAGAAAGAGGCAGATAGAGAGAGGGAGAGAGATTGGGCGCGCCAGGGCCTACAGCCACTGCAAACGAACTCCAGACGCGTGCGCCCCCTTGTGCATCTGGCTAACGTGGGTCCTGGGGAGTCGAGCCTTGAACCGGGGTCCTTAGGCTTCACAGGCAAGCGCTTAACCGCTAAGCCATCTCTCCAGCTCCTTATTTCTTTCTTTATGAAGGTCTAGTGCAGGTAAGGTCAGGCACTGTGAGGTCATGAATCAATGCCATTTTGTGTCTGGAAGACAGCTTTGTAAGCAGTCCTACCCTTCCCTTTGGCTCCTACATTCTTTCTGCCACCTCTTTCACAAAGGCCCCTGAGCCTTGGAGGGTGTGATAGAGATGTCTCTCTTAGTGCTCAACACTCCACTATCACTTCTTCCCTGCACTATGCTGACTTTTGAATCACCCCAGTGGTCACTGCCATCTGAAAAGAGGCTTTTCTAACCAAAAGTGAGAGAAGCATTAATATATGGGCATAAACATAAAAATGCTTAGAGGGCAGTTTGGTGGGAATAATACATACATTTAGCCAGATAACAGCAGTTGTTACTCTTCTAACGCTCCTCCGCCACAGGCTTTTCATCAGGCTTTCAATACCAGGCATGTCTTCCCTCCCATGGAGCAGTATGGGGCCTCCAGTCCAATCAGAGAGCAGTTGGTTTCCCCCATAACAGACATGCTAACATTGCACTATTTTGGCCTGATTGGCCAAATTTAAGGCTTGCAGAGTCCACTGCTGCTTAACACTGTTGATAACTTCTCTCTCCCAAAAGGCTGCATGCTGCATAGCTCATTACAACAGGGAGGATATTTACAGCTTAGGTCCATCTTGGTTTCTCAGTGACTTGCAGCCCAAGCATGTAGTCTCTTCAGCAGTATGATCTTACCATCTAGATCTGCTGGGCAACCAAGAACCTGTAATGTTTTAGGGACATTAGGGATCTGCCTTGCCAACAGCTCTCTGGAATACTCCTTGGAAACGTCGTGCTTCCTGGTCGGCACCATGTGAGAAACTTGCCGCAAGCTCTCAACAACATAGACCAAGCCACCTTGGCCAGATTTACTTCCCCATCATGAAACTGTGAGCCAAAATAAACATCTCCATTAAGTTACTCCTGCGAGAGGTTCTATCCTAGTGATAAGACGAGCAACTGATTTGAGGGAAACTGGATTCGAAAGGAATACGCTTTTGTTTGGTGGAGGAAATTTCAAGACGGCGCAGCATTCTGGCTGTGTCGCACTAACTCTTCACCGCTTTTAGTCAGCTTCACAATTAGAATTTAGAGAGGGGAAAAGTAGAACAGAAATTGTAGAAAATATGTGGTTTGGTAAGGAAAGGGGTACGAATACATTTAAAGATCTGTACAAGGTGGGTCAAACAAGGCAGTTGTAATTGCTAAAGGGATTAGTACCATCAAAGAGAACCCAGTGCTTTGCATTAGAAAATTAAGAATAATGCCTCGAGGGCAACATCATGCATCAAAGACTTCAGTGTCTAAAACTGAAAACACAATTGAAAAAAAAAACACTTTAATTTCTAAGGAGCGTGAGTACCTGAAAAAACATACTGTGTGAATAGAATGGGCTGCTACAAGGGTGCTCTGCTCAAACAGAGCCACCTAGGGAAACGTTTTCACAGCCACGGAGACACTCAGGATATGTTGCAGCTATGGTAAAAGTCCCAGATGTTTCTCAAACTGGCAACAGAACCTGGAATTGCCCACGTGGTGCTAGTTTTACAGGGATCCAGAATATAGAAAGTATATAAATTAGTGGAGATTTGCCTCAAGTTTACAGAATAATCCATTGAGGCAGGCACTGTATGGCAAGGCTTCAGGTAATGACCAATGTTTAGAGCCATGAAGGTAAAGCATACGTTTCAATGGAGACCCCATGATGTTGGAAGTTCTATGAACATGAATGTCTGTCAAAGAAATTGCAGACATAGAGTGCAGCCAGTGTGTGAGACAGGCCATGGTGCTGTAAGCAACAGGACCCTAGAGGTGGGGTAAACCCTGGCCTGTGGGGATTCAGACAATGGCACTACATACCCCAAATGCCACACAGAGCTTCAGGCTTTAGTGTTTTCTAGGTTTTGGTCCCATTTTCCTATACTATCCATTGGGTAAGATATCAAGATGAGTGGTTTATTGATTTAAGCATCACAGTGACTAAGTGAGATTCAAAACAAATTAGATCCAACTGGCAAGTTCATGATCTTTCCATTTTGCTACCCAGCTTGTTAGAAGCATCGAAACTTGTTCCTTCCTTCTTGACAGCAAAGACTTAGGCAGTGTGTGTCTGTGTGTGTGTGGGGGGGGGGAATTAAAAAAGACAGAATTTGTAAGCCTTGCTGGAGAAGGTGTGTCACTGGGAGTGGACCCTGATGTCGATTAGTTCATCCCTACTAGATTTTAGCTACCTCATTCAAGTTACTTCCTTTTGCCATGCTTTCCCCACCATGATGAATCTTCCCCTCAAAACTGTAAGCTAAAATAAACCCTTTCCTCCCATAAACTCTGTCTGATCAGGTGTTTTGTCTCAGAAATAAGAAGGTGACTGCAATACACTATGGTTCTTTTTCTGATAAGAATTGGATGGGTTAAACAGAAACATTATAAACGTTTGCATCTTGAACATTCTTCAGTGTGTCAAAGTCCAGTTCAAGTGTGGTTCTCAGAAGCATAAAAAAAAAGGGCTAGAGAAATGGCTTAGTGGTTAAGGCACTTGCCTGCAAATCCAAAGGACCCAGGTTTGATTCCCCAGGACTCACGTATGCCAGATGCACAAGGAGGCACATGCATCTGGAGTTCATTTGCAGCGACTAAAGACCCTGGCATGCCCATTCTTTCTCTCTTTCTCTCTCTCTCTCCCTCCCTCCCTATTTCTATTTCTCTCTCTCTCTCTCCTTCTCTCTCTCTCTCTCAAATAAAGATTTTTTTAATTAATAAAACCAAAATAATAATGTAGTATGCACCAAGAATACATAGTGTCCTGGGCATTAAATCTTGGTTATTAAATTCTGAGGTACAGATACCCTAAACAAAAAGAGTCTGGGTACTTTACATAGCTGACTTGTTTTGCTTGACTAGGGTCTTCCATCAACAAGTCAGAAAATGGCTCCAATGAGTTACCACCAGCCTCCCCAACACCCCATCACTTTCCACTAGGCCCCTCTTCCACTTCTGAGAGGACCCATGAATGAGATTATCCACAAATGAGAACTACACAGGGGAAGAGCATGCTGGGATACCCTGTCATTTCCATTGCTCAGAGCTGTCCCTAGAGTTCTTCTACATTCCAGAGGGCTGGAGGGGGTAGTTCTGTTAGTTTCCAAACTGCAGGGAGCTGGAGCTGTGAGGAGTTGTTTTCCTATTGGCTGGAAAACTCATCACTGTCATTTGAGCTCACAGCACTATGACACAAGGGTTGTCATCTACATTCAGGAAGCTGGTCTTGCACATTACTTTCCTGATGATTTTTTTTTTTTTTTGCAATGTCTCAACCTCAGAATCGGTTCCTTTAATAAAAAAGAAAAGAGTGAGAGAGGGATCAAAGGAAACAGTGATTTCTAAAATCTCTGGGATCTAGAAGTAGAGTCCTCGAGTAGAGAGGAGACTCTTTAATTTAGAGTCTTCGCTCTCTGTTTTTCCCTATTCCTTGGGAGTCTCCCACATTGAGCTTCCCTGATGCCATGCTGTCACCTCTGAGGGTGCATGTGACGCCCTTCTCAAATTTGTCCTAGTTACATTTACTTTAAAGCAAGGCCTGGGTCAAGAACTTGGGTGTAGTTAATTTGAGAGACAAACTGAGAACACATACGTAAGGGGTCAGAGAATGAGACAGGGAAAGGAGAGATGCAATAACAGGTAAGTTACTGCGGAAGGAGGCACGGACTCAAAGCTGCTGGAGACCCTCTAGACAACCATGGCACTCACCTCCAGAGTTGGGAGAAGGGGAGGTGTGTGTGTGCTGCTGCCATGCCCTCTGGCTCACAGTCACCCTGGAAGAATTGAATCCTCTGCTCAGCCAGGCTGGACTGGGCTCAGCAGGAAAGTTCTTGATGTCCCAGGAAGGGTCCATTGGAAAAGAAGGGAGAGCACTGGCTGTGATGGGAAGTGGAAGCATGGTCTAGCAGCATGAACACCAGGGTATGACTAGTACGTACCGGGTGTAGCATGCATGACACCTGCTGTGCATCCCCAAGAACCCACTTATAGGGAGTAAAATGCATTCTCCTTGTTTTCCATTAGTTTAATGCAAGGCACTTCTATTTAACAGCTCAGTACTACCCCAGCACTCTGGAGGCTGAGGTAGGAGGATTGCCTTTGTTTCAAGGCCAGCCAGGGGTAAAGAGTGAGTTCTGGGTCAGATGGAGAGAGATCCTAACTCAATATCAAAATAATAAAAAATAAGATCATGGGCTGGAGAGATGGCTCAGCGGTTAAGCACTTGTCTACAAAGCCTAATGACCAGGATTTGATTTCCCAGTACTCACGTAAAGCCACATGCACAAAGTTGTGCATGCATCTGGAGTTTGTTTGCAGCAACTGGATGCCCTGATATGCTCATTCACCCTCTCTCTCTCTCTCAAATAAATAAAAAAAATTAAATATTTTGAATATTTTTAAAAAGAAAGAACACTAACAGCACTAAGAAATCTAGCTGACAGGGTTCCAGTTCAAGCTGTTGACCCCCAAACACTTCAGTGTCTTCAAGGATGGTGCATTCCTACCGAGCCTTCCCACACTGCCTCCTTCTCTTTATGCACCTTTGTTTATATCTCCCTTCAAATGAACACACCCTTCTTTCTATCACACATGAATAGTCTCCAAGTTTATTGTTGAGGTCAAAAGGACCATCCTCGCTTCCAAGGAAGGCTGGCTTTCTTATCTGAGAAGAACTTGTGCCTGTTGTTCCTCCATAGCATGATCTTCAGAGCCAGACTCTCTGTTGGAATCCTGCTTTATGTGGGCTGTGTGATATGGAGCAAGTTACATCACTGTGCGTTGGTTTTCTCACCTGTACAGATAATAGAATTCAATTCACAGGATTGTTAGGATTGGATGAGTTAATATAGATACAGCGCCTGGCACCTAAAAGCACTATGGAAATACTGGCTCATTGATATTATCATTAGTAGTACTAGACTTTGTTCACATACACGTGACTACCTTTCCTTTCACCTGAACATAATACAGTGGCCTTCCATTGCAGAGCCACTCTACAATGTCACAGCTTCTCAGTAGCCACAGGGTCCCATGCCCTTCTTTAGTATGTGTGGATTTGGCCAAGCCTAGCAGAATCTTTTCTGACTTTTTTGAACACCTTTAAACTGAAAGGCAGATTTTCCATGCCAAGACTAGCTAGTTGTCCCAAAAATTCACATCTTTGAACATGATTTTCTCCTTCGTGGTTCCAGGTAGAATAAACTAGGACTCTACCTTGAAGCTTCTCAAAGAGCATGCTAAATAGAGGTCATTGTTCTGCACTTGTCTGATGAGACTGTATTTTCTGCTTGCATTCTGGCCATTAAGAAAGTTAACAAGCATCTGTATTAGGAAAAGGTTCGTATCAGCTGGCTCTCCATGTGTGGGCTACTTGCTGTCCCAGAAGTCCAGATGACATAACTTACCTGTGTCCCCTGCTTCTGTTTCCTGCTCCAGACAACTGAATATGCAGTTTATCTAGAACCATGGAGCCATTCCATTATTCTCCTTCCTCTCTAGACTCTACTTCTAGACAAATTAACCACAGAGGCAAAGGGTAGAAGGAGTGGCTTCTATCCACACTGAAAACTCAAAGTTCTGACCATCCTGTGCAAAAAAGCCACCTGTATAACCGACACTGTTGGACTAGGGTTTGCACTGGCCTCAGTCTTACCTCTTCTCTGCTCCCCTTAATTACAAAACATAAATCACTTCACCTCCTCTGATACAGAACAAATTGACCTCTACTCCCCCCTGGTGGACCATTAGAGTATGCTGGGCGAGTCACTTCTGAAATAGCCACCGGGGGCCCTCCAGACTTATTAAATCAAGGCTACCTCTCAGGAGCTTTCCACATTCTATTCAACATGCTGATTATTTACAGCTGGAAACTCATTTACCCCCATATGGTGCTAGTATTTTTTGTCCTTTTCTTCCGGGTCGTTCCCCTATTATTCAAAAGTAGCATTCATTTTCATAATTGCCTGGTTACTTGTCTGTCTCCCCAAATAGACTGTGACTAGCAGAAACCCAATAATGCTAAGTGATTTTCTGGAGGCCACATAATCAGGAGAGACTCTCAATAAAGCAATCGGGTTTCTCTCTGCATGGTCCGTTGTGCTGCTGTTCATTAGGAGCAGTGTTCTGGGCTCTGAAATCTCTTTCTCGGAAGGAGGGCTGAGATAGCAACACACCGGGCTCAGAGGATGGGGATTCTGCTCTCAACTCAGTCACTCATCCTGCCAAGCCCCGAGTATTTCTCATCTGAACAATAACAGCAGTTTCTTCAGATGATTGCTAAGGTCTGGTCCAACTCTACATGCTAAGGATTCAAATGGAGGGGACTGTCATTCATATATGAGAGAGAAGAGTTCGCTCATCCATTCATTCGACAGATATGTATTCATTTAACAGCTATTTATTCTGCATCTACTATGTGCCAGATGGGTTGCCAGGCATACTGATGAAAAAAACACCACCACAATGGTGATTGGTAAGATGGCTCAGTGCATAAAAGCATTTGCTGCACAAGCTGTGATGACCTAGCTCAGATCCCCAGAAAACACATAAAAAGAGACACAGCAGCAGGAGCATCTCTGAACCCAATGGTGCCTGCAGCAAGAAGGGAGGCAGATACAGGAGAATCCTGAGAAGTTCAGAGACCAGCTACCCCGACTTACACAGCCATGAACAAGACACCCTGCCTCAAACAAGGTGGAAGGAGAACATCAACAGCATCAACACCCAGGGTTGGTCTCTGACCTGCACACACACATTAACACTCATGCACCTGATCACACATACGCACATGAACACAGACATGCATCGTCATACATACACACAAAAGTTAAAAAGTCTAAAGGCCCCGCCCACTGAGACTCGTGTGTGACAATGCTTGTGATGTTTCTGGCTCATGGCTCTCATCTTTGGAATGAAAGGACTTTCATAAGCATGCTATTTGTTTCTGAGGAATTCTCTCCTGCGTGTGTATATGTACGTTGTCCGTAGAATGCTAGAATGCTAATGAAACCTCCACACTCAAAATTAGCATGTCTCATATTCTTGAAACAAACAGCAGCAGGAAGGCTTGGGCATGTCCAGCACAGGCGTCCCTTTCCTGTCACTATTCAGCTTCCCCGATCAAGCCACTGCTGCTCTCTCCTGCCGAGATGGCAGCAGGAGTGTCCAATTAGTGCCAATTTGTTTCTTGTAACACGGACACCTGTCACCAAAGAGCTTGATAAAAATAACCAATTCAGTCACTGTGGGTCCAAACTGGGCTCAAACTAATCACCCAGAGGTAAATAGGAAGCCTTCAAATCCCGTGGCAATCCCTCTACGGGATCAAGTCCCTCCGCCTGTGAACAAATTTATGGTGTATTTCTGACTGATGGCAAGACACCAACTGGCAATTCATTTTTTTTTTCTTTAAATGCAAGTCATCAGCCCTTCCTTCCAGCCAGCTGCAGGCTTTCCCCCTGGCAGTTCCAGAGCCAGAGTGATAATGGATTATCTTTTCTTTTAATAGCAAACCACCTTCCACCGAGATGGAAGTTGCAGGAGAACAGATTCCACCAAGAAGTCTTTTAACTCTCTTCAGAAAACACCTCAAGTTCAAGCATTTAAAAAAAAATAAATAAATAACTTTTAAAAACTAACCAGGTTTCTGCTGTGTAGTTGAGCCAGCCACTAGGGTTGTGCTGGTTACATCTGAATTAGCCCTGCTTGACAATCCCTTTCTAACTCTGTTTTACTTCGTGCCAGCAGTTCTGCTCCCTGGGTGTGTGGAGGTATGAGGCAGATGCCTTCGAAGGAGCTATTGGACCAAGGTTAGCAACGCATAATATACAATAAGCAAATGAGCAGGCAAGACATTTTTACAAAATCACCCAGGCAAGAAAATAAGCATGTCTTGCTCCTCAGTAGTGGCCCTATCTAGCCTAGTGCTAGAATCCTAGAATCTAAATCTGCCACTGGAGGGGTCGCTTTGCTTCCTCACGGTGCTGTGAGCTGAATGGTGGATGGCATCACCTCCATTGTCAGACAGTTCTCATTATGAGAAACTGAACACAGAGCCTGGCTCCTAACTGGAGTATTAATAATGAAAATGGATGATGTGCATCCTGTTTGCTAAGCAATTATCCCAATGCGGGGATTGAGTCCAGATTTTTTGCCTCACTGACTGAGTGGCAGACCTGAATAGATAGACAGGTATTTGCATGCAGTGTCTCTGACCTGGGGAAAATGTCAGGAGCTTGGGAGACTTCGGCAAAGCTGCAGATGCCTGGATTTGGCAGTCTATTCTTGGAAGAGGCAAGAAAAGGGGAAAAGCGTTTGGATTTGCTGAGACTGTTTAAAGAGAGCCTCCTGTGTCAAGGTGTGACCACTTTTACTTTGCCCACCTTAGATTTTCATTAACTTCAAGTGACTCCAACTCCCTCTCTTCTCATGGAATTTTTATCTAGTTAACAGGAACTGGAGCTTGTTCTGTACATCTAAATCTTACTGATCCTCTTCCTCTCCCCTCCCCCTCCCCTTCCCTCTCCTCTCCTCCTTCCTCCTCCCCCTCCTCCTCCTCTTCCTTCATGGAAGGTGCCAGCTGGCTCCACTCTCTGGTTCTGTGTCAGGGCTCTACTTCCAGGTTAAAGTGACTCCTGCATTCAGTGGTGTGAGATCCAATGGAGGAAGCCACTGTCACCAGCTGTATCACCACCAACGTTCCCTTGCCCGCCCTCCTCCTCATTCATCCTGTGCCTGTACATAAGATACCAGACTCGGGGATGATATAGGAAGTTCATATGGACAACCCTCATTATTCACAGTGCCACAGACAGCAATGCTACAATATATGAACTTAACAGGATGCAGCACATATGTTGCATGTAGCGAGGTCCCACATATCCCAATGGCAGCTTTACAGTAAATGAAAAATGCCCAAAGGAAGATTAAACAATGGTGGCACATCTGTATAGGAGAATACTACTCAATGGTAAAAGGGATGAAAACTTATATGTACCACACTTGGAATGAGCCTCTTATTCATGATTCTAAGGAGAAGAAATCAGATTGAAAAGACCATACTATATGGTTTCATACTGGAAAATGAAGCTATAGACTCAAAACTGGTGAGTTTGCACAGCTGGGGAAGTGGGAAGTAAACTTAATAGGATGGCCAGTGTTGCAGTCAGCTTCAGGTTGCTGGGATAAACTTCCAAACCAGGCACAAAGTTACGGGAGGAAGGGATTTATTGAAGCTTACAGATCCAGGAGCAGTTCTGCTGTGACAGAAGAAGCTGGCCCCCTTTCACAGGGCCACACCTGTGAAAAACCACCAACAGCCCCACAAGCAAGCACACTCCAGGGACCCCAGGCAGAGCTCAAGCGCTTTGCATATCTTTATCTGGAATTTCCAGATCTGCCCTCAAACACTTTCGGGCTGGATTTAGGATCATCCACAGTGACTCCAAGTTACAAGCTTTGAATAATAAAAATTCCTGAATCTTAAAAAACAAAACAAAACAAAAAAACCCTCCTGAATCTATTGGGGGACATCCATTCAAACTACCACAGTGAGTAATGAAGTTTGCTTGTGATTGTCACAGTGTGATCTAGAAAGTCTCAAGCCCTGGAAAATAGCATTCTAGCCAACTGGAAGAGGTGATCATCCAGCACCTTGACCACAAAGGGTCGTAAGGAACTTTCAGGAGGACAGCACTATGTGTGTTTTTTTATTTCATAGAATTGTACACTTTGTTTAATATAAATTATAATATAAGCAAGAAGAAAGAATTACCTCACTGCCTACATGACATTGGGCCTTCTGTGTGCAGGGTTCTGTGTGTCCCACGCCCTTGCCCCCAAGACCCCAGCCCTGTACCTTGCATGGTTGTATTTTACCAACAGCCTGTTCTTCTCAAGGGCTGCCTGTCATACTTCCACCAACAGATTATTTAAACTTTCCAGATATCTCTAGGTTGGCATTTTCTTCTTGGAATTTCTCAAAAATTTTGCTCAGTTTCTTGAAGGTTGTGAGTTGATAAGCATAATCTCAAGATGAGACAACTATATTATTAAGTGTTTTCTAAATGCACTGAAGATAACAACTGTCTGAAGGACTTGTTTAAAAAATACAAATGCCTGGAACCTTACCCAGATCTACCAAACTTGGGCCACCTGGCGAATGGCCTGGGAAATCTGCACACTTCAAAAATGTCTCTGAGAGCTGGGTGTGGTGGTGTACGCCTTTAATTCCAACACTCGAGAGGCAGAGGTAGGAGGACCACTGTGAGTTCGAGGCCACCCTGAGACTACATAGTGAATTCTAGGTCAGCCCGGACCAAAGTAAGACCCTACCTTAAAAAAAAAAAAGTCTCTGAGGCTGCATAAATGGCTTAGTGGTTAAGGCACCTGCCAGCAATGCCAAAGGACCCAGATTTGATTTCCCAGTACCCACATATGCCAGATGCACATGGTAGTGCATGTGTCTGGAGTTCATATGCAGTGGCTAGAGGCCCTGGTATGCCTCTTCTCTCTCTCTTTCTCTCTCTCTCCCTCTCTTTATATCTTTGCTTGCAAATAAATAAAATATATTTTTAAAAATATCTCAAGGCTGAAGAGATGGCTTAATGGTTAAGGCGCTTACCTACAAATCCTAAGGACCCATGCTTGACTCTTCAAGTCCCATGTAAGCCAGAAGCACAAGGTTGCACATGTGCACAAGGTGGCACACAAGTTAGATTTTGATTGCAGTGGCTGGAGAACCTGATGTGCCAATTCTCTCTCCTTCTCTCTCATAAAAAAGTCTCAGATGATTCTTTTGATCAAGTAAGGAAGTGGAAAGAAGGAAAACCTAGCACTGGGGAGACATAAGCACAGCCTTCAGGCCTGGTCATATTCTGGTTCCCAAGTCTCCTGTATGGCTCTTCCACTTCAGCCTTCCTTCCATGAATCTCTCACTCGCTCATTCAACCGGACACTCACTCTCTTCTAGGACTACAGCACTAAACAAACAGATGAGTAAGGTAAGTCCCGTCTTTGATGGGTGATATGAAGGTACCATAATGAGGTGCTATTACAGTGTCTGGGCTTGATACTACTTAAATAGAGCAATCAGGAAGGATGGTCTTTGTCATTTTCTGGCTTTAACCTCATGAAAGTTTCCCATGGGAGGATAGTTGGAAATCCAGGAGCATATGTTCCAGTCCCAGCATAGTGTAAACAGCTGCCATGGACCAGCCTCAGTGTCTGCTTCTAGAATGTGAGAGGGTAGACCTAGACATTGATTTCCAAGGTCTCCGTCTGTGCCTGACATTGCATGTTCCTGAGGTTTATTATTGTAATCAAAATAAAATTAATCGGATACATATTTAATGATATACATAATTGTTATTGTTCTGCATGATAATTAGCTATCAATGGGAAGCAGTTCACATAAATGACTGTAATTAGTGTTTCTTATACACTTGTTTAGAGTTTTTCTCCCATCTCACTTTGGGGATTTTACAATGAGCATCAGGGTCTTTATGTATCTTCCATGATAATCTCTATCATTTGCTCCCACATCTCATTCAATACCACTGACACTTTGACAAAGCAGGGTCCAGGTTTTATCTTCCAAGGCTAGTCAGCTTCAAGAGTGCTTCGTTCCTGAATGCCAATGGGCTTTACGTGCTGCCCACTATGAGCTCCTTCACGTGCTGTCTTTGGTGCCAGAAGGAACTAAAGGAACTACAGAAAGTATACACTTGGAATTTTCTGTAAGCATTGGGAAAGGCAATAAGGCAGATAGTATGTGACTCTGGTAGCAAAAGAGAAGGTATTATTTATTGTCTACAGCTGGCACTGCAAAGGGCCACTGTCTGGTTTAAACAACATAGCCATTTTCTCACGGTTCTGTTAAGTCTAAGGTGGCTGCACATTTGCCTTTCTGAGGGTTCTTTCCTTAGCTTCCAAATGGCCACCTTCCTGGTGGGTTCTCACTGGACCTTTGTGTGTGCACATGTATATATCTTCTGAACGTGTGTGTATGTGTGTGTATGTGTGTGTGTATTGCTGTCGCTAGGGAAACCTTTACCCTTGGGGGAGTCAAATACACATCTTTTCCCCCAGACACAGATGACAGATCAAAGGATGATTACACCAAAACCAGTCTGGCGAACCAGTAAGTTTATTGGGGTTACTAACAGAGCAGAGTGAGGGGTTGCTTACAGGAGCAATGCATGACTCAAACACAGCCTCACCACTCATCCTGGATGACGACCTTCCCATAACTGCTTCAACGCAAAGGCGGCTGAATCACCAGAAAGCCCACCTCAGCATAGGTCATGGCTCACCCGAAGCTGCTGGAGCACACTGCATCGCTGGTGGGCAAGCTCATCAGAAAGTCTCTCTAGCACATTCATTCAGTCAGAGTCTCAAGCATGCTAGTTGCTTCCAGGCAGCTCCAGCAGAGAGTCTCTCATTCCCAGGAAGTGGCTTCCCCTTTGTAGGCAGCCTTAGCACCAGGTCTTGCATCCCTTCTCCAGGCTTGTTGATTTCCTGAGTCTCTGGAATTTCCTTCCTGGCCCACCCACCTCCAACACCAGGAAGGGATGTTTCAGTTTCTAGCTAATATAACCTTGGGGAGTGGTTTGTGACCTTTTTGTTTCAGGTCTCCTAGTCTTGAGTTCCTGTCTTGTAAGGACACTAGTCACACAAGATTAGACTCACCATGAAGACGTAATGGCATAATCTCTTAATAAAGATCTCACCTTTGGACATTGGAGTCTAGGGATTCAGCATATGACTGTGCAGGGGTGGAACAGAACTCTGCTCATAGCACGTGGAAAACCGTGAGGAAAAGTTAACTATCCAAGTATACATTAACGGCCTGTGGTTGCTGGCAGTCCCTATTCATCTCCGGTCCTGGACAGTTGGAGGCCAGGCAGACAGGATGATGTCATCTGAAGAAACGAGCATGCAGCATCCCCAGTGCACACTCTTGTTCCCTCTGCATTCAAGAACCAAACTAGGAAACGAAGAGATCTGAAAACTGAAAACTCCATGAAGAGAGAAACCGGATGGCAGCGCATTAGTAGTGGCAGCAGCAAGGAGGCCATCAAACCTCCTGAGATGGCTTCCAGAGGGTTCCGTGCAGCCATACATACTCCTCATGGGCCACACAGACCTTACTCACTCTGAGTACCCTTCACATCACATGGTGGACACACAGCATTTTGTCATGAAGAAAAACAAAAAGAGAACCTACAACACAGCAGGCCCAGGGGATGATTCTGTAAAGTGGGAGTATAGAATTCTAGAAAATATTTAATTTGGGGTGGTTTGTGCTTATGTGTCCTTGGTGTGTGTGTGTGTGTGTGTGTGTGTGTGTGTGTGCACATGGATACATGTATGTGAGTGCACATGTGTGCATACATGTGAAGGCTACAGGTTGATTTGGGGTATCTTGCTATATAGCTATTCACTTTACTTACTGAGGCAGGGTCTCTGAATTGAACCCACAGCTTGCCAGTTCAGCAGCCTAGCTAACCAGCTTGCTCTGGGGAACTCCTATCTCTGCCCATAGAGTTCTGGAATTGCAGGGGGAGCTACCAGCTTGTATGTAGTGCTGAGGGTCTAAACTTGACTTCTCATCATTTGTGGCAAGCATCGTATCGCTCTGTCTCTTAATTTGGTGTTTTAATAGTGTAAGCTTTTTCTATTATTTTTTTTGTTTATTCTCATTTATGTCAGTAAAGTGGTCCTCTGGACTTGCCTATCTTACTAGGAACATCATCTCTGATATTTCTCAGATATTTTCTTATGCAAACATGTTTTGAAACAATAGGAGTTGATCCAAACAATTAGCAGGATAGAGTTTCATAGAGTCCTACAGTTATACTCTTTGGTTAGATGCTTCAGCTAACGTGTAGGTTCTGAAGTCAAACCACAATTGCGCATTGACAGCTTGGGGATAATGTCCATCTCAGTAGAGTGCAAATGAGACAGTGTCTGTTGCGTGATAGGTGCTGAGTGTTAGTTCTTATCTTATGAGCCCTTCGCACCTGGCTTGATTGACATGCAGTAATGTTTGACAAGTGGTGAAAAAGTTGGGCAGAGATACCACTTGGAAAGGCCCTAACACAAGTAAAAAGCAATGGGAACAAAGGGGGCTGAAAACAATTGTGACAGAGTTACAGAACTCCTTCTCTCTAAGAGCCCAATGCCCAATATAGCATACTTCTATGAACTTAACTCTCTAGCTACAGTGCTTCAACATGTTTTTGGCAACTGGTGACTCATAATAAGACAGAATGGCCTAGGTCAGCCAAGGGCAGCAACAGCTGCTCCAGGTGATTATCAGCACTACCGTGCATACAACCATGCTAAGGATCAGGAAAAATACAGTTGTTATTGAGCCCTTGTTCTTTATCAGTTATATTTAGCTTATGATATTGGTAGTCCTATTTATTTTTTTCTGGCAGTAGAATTATATCTATAAGGGGTTAAGAATCTTAACCATATGCTGAATGGGAGGTCCTAGATTGAGTGGTTAAATCCTTACTTATAAAGTCCTTGTATGGTAGACTTCAAGGGTGGATGGTCCAGGAGACAGCAGGCTTCAGAAGTGGGAAACTGAGTTAGGGATGTTTTGGTTTGCTATCATGTACTTAAAGCACTAAAATCAAGCTCAACCTCCTGGCTTGGGTGAGTGGCTGACATAAATCAAGAGAGTCCCCTGACAAATTACTAAGAGATCCAAGGCACAGAGAGCCAGGTAAGGTTCCTGAATACAGGTGAAATTTAGTGAGAATCTAATGACAAAGATGAAACTCTAAAAATCAAGATAAAAGGGGTGGGGTCAAGTGTGCCTTGCAAGCGTGAAGCCCTGAGTTCAATTTCAGTACCTATGTAAATACTAGGTGTGGAGGTACATACTCGTAATCCTATGAAGATCCCTGGGTTCACTGGGTCTAACTTAACTGGGGAGCTCCAGGCAAATGAAGACCTTGTTTCAAAGAAAATAATGAAGGAAGGAGGAGAGAAAGAAAGAGACAGATGAGGAGGAAGGAAAGGAATAAAGGGTGGTCTGTGTTCCTGAGGAATGATACTCAAAGTTTACCCCTAGACCCTACACAAACACACACACACACACACACACATACACACATCAATAATCAAGGAGTGGGCAGAATTTACAAGCTGGAGGACAAAGAGTAGTGCATTAAAATGCTATCTTGCAATCATGATATGGCCTCTACACTCATTAACTCACAGCAGCTGTGGCTACCTGCACAAGACCTGCTGAAGATTCGACCCATCAGCAGTCCATCTTGGGTGGAGGAGGAACTTATGAGGCCCTACACTTCTCTGAGGAACTATTGACAAATTAATGGTTGCGTTTTTTTGTCTAGGGAAGGGGGTGAACAGAAGCATTTTCCTCAGTGGTTTAGCCACTGGTAAGTTGACCATGTTCCAGTAGACACTCACAACCCATGCTCATGCAAACAACCTAACTAAACTCAGTGGGTAGAAAGAGAGACAGAAAACAGAGAGAGACAGAAGAAGAAAGTATGAAAGTGGGACTTGTTGGTAGGAAGTGACTTGTTTGGAAGAAGAAGGGTGTCAGTGGGAAGGTAACAGGAGGATCAAGCCACATTGTATACATGTATGAAATTTTCAGAAATATGAATAAATAATAAGAAAAGAAAAGATGAAAGACTGGGTCCAGGTTGCAAGCAGTACCACAGTTTCTGCCCAGCCAACTTCCACGTTGCAGTACGCTGAGTAAACTATTCTGATTTTGGTCTAAAAGGTGAATTCATTAAAAAAAAAAAAAAAGGCTAGAGATAGTATAAAGCCAGCTTGGTGAACTTAGTAAGACAACATTACAAAAGTTTTAAAAAAAAAAAAAAAGGTTAGGGACGTAGTTCAGTGGCATAGTACTTGCCTAGCATGAACAAGACCTTAGTTTCTAGAGCTGACAAAGAGAATAGAAATAGGAACTTCAGAATAGCAACCTAAGATTTTTTTCTCCAGAACTTAGAGTGGAGCCAAATCTACAAAAGGCTGAGAATTCAAGAGGTCCCTGCTGGCAAGAGAAATGTTCTGGAAGAATCCACTTCTAGATCACTAGAAGTTTGGGTAATGGGCATCCATCTCCCAGAGGATTTGAGAGAACAACTTTGGGGCTCTTCACTGTCTTCTGTTTTCTCTGCAATGCTCAGAGAGTTTGTACATGTGGCAGGTGCCTCCCCACACAAAAGCTGTGTCTTATTTCCAGTATAAAAGAAGTCAGTCCTAACAGTCTCATGGAAAGCTCTTTTATTCTGGTATTATTAATAACTAGAACTGAGTCTTATTAATGCCATCTCAGCAAAGTGTCCTGCCAAAACTGAAGCTCAAATAAGTACGAAAAAGCAGTTAAAGCACTCAGGAGGCAGAGCTAGGAGCATTGCCATGAATTCGAGGCCACCCTGAGACTATATAGTGAATGCCAGGCCAGCCTGGGCTAAAATAAGACACTACCTCTAAAAAACAAACAAACAAACAAACAGAAAAGCAGTTAAAGTCTTTTAGACACACAAGAAACATTATATTTTCACATGCACACACACACACACACACACACGCAAATGATATTTTCCTCCCTAAATTTCCTGCTTGTTTTTGCTCACCTTTTCCCCAAATATTTCTTCTCCCTTCATTCTTAACAGAATATTCCCTGCCTGTGACAACAGGCAGGAGGAAGCCTATAAACGGTATGCACTTACTGTTTTGTCCCCATCAGATCCTTTAGGTGAGTTGCGAACAGGAGCACTGCTAGACATGGTTGACTTCCTAGCTCTTTCCAGTATATTCCTGCTTTCAGCGTATATCTTACTGTGGCAATGGGAGACAGACTCTGAGTAAAGGAATGTTGGGTTATTAAGTCTGGACTAGAAGAGAAAGAACATACTAGAAGGGAAAGCTAAGAATATTTACAAAAACAAAGAACAACTCAACTGAGAGCCATGAAGGACTAGCCCAGAACCTTCAGAAGTTTATGTTATCAGTACATCTTGCTGATGCATTCTCTCGACTAAGATGATTCCTATGAAATGATCTGATCTCATCACTTTGGAGAGTTACCCCTGTCTTCTGACTTTGACTCATAAGTTCATGGTTGAATGAATGTCAACATATGCGTAAATGAATGGCCACATATCTCACTACTCCTCCCTAGTGGCCTACCCTACTGTGGTGGTCAGATTCGGGCATCCCCGATAAACTTAGGTGTTCTGAATGCTAGGTCCTCAGTGGGTGGCAATTTGGTAATTGGAGTCTCCTAGAGGTGAGGTATTGTTGGGGGTGGGCTTATGGGTATTATAGCAAGCTTCCCCTTGCCAATGTTTGGCACACTCTTCCTGTTGCACCTGATGTTGGCCAGGAGGTGATATCCAACCTCCGCTCATGCCATTATTTTTCCCTGCCATCATAGAGGCAAAAAAAATAAAAAAAAAACAACTATCCTCCTACAAGATGCTCTTGATTGGGTGTTTTCTGCCATTTAGGCAAATCTAACTGCAACACTTACTAACCTGTTTGCAG
Source organism: Dipus sagitta (assembly GCA_036346955.1). NCBI lineage: Eukaryota > Metazoa > Chordata > Mammalia > Rodentia > Dipodidae > Dipus > Dipus sagitta. The sequence continues at coordinate 56,348,825 of CM070770.1, read as the reverse complement.
TGCTAGGTAACCTCTGTTTTCTAGGCCTACCCTATATCTGTGTCATTATCACACACATTGCATTGGAATTACATTTTCCTGAGTCCTCAACATCCAACCCTACAAACTGCGAGAGGAATTAGTGCCTGGATCCTGATGGGCCCCTGAACATTGCACAAGTTTCCACACTATTTCCTTTAATAAGCAGTCATGACATGGAAACCCCAACTTGCTAACTCTAGACATGTCCCCTGCTGTAAGCTTCATCTAATGACAACCTTGAGTGCTCAAGTCCTGTGAAGCGAGGACCAAAATATCTATCATCACATTCAAATGTCCATTCAAAGACTCCTTCAGTGAGCATTTTTAGAGTACCTGCTCAGTGCTGGGTGTTTCTCTAAATATAGGGGATTTAGCAATGTATGAGACAGGCAGAAGGTCCTCCCTTCATTATGTTTTCATTCTAGAAAGATAACAATTAGAAAATGGAATGGAAAGTGGCAATTGTTTTGAAAAAAAAAAGTAAAGAAGATTCAGGAACCTAGGGAGTACCAGAATTTTGAGGATGACAGAAGTTTAACAGTAAAGAGGAACGTCAGGAATGACCTCCTCTGGAGGTAACATTTGAGAAAAACCACTGAAATATGTGGAGAAAGAGCTATCCTGACAGAGTGGACATTTGAAAAAGGGTGGGAGTCACACTAGATGTAGACAGAGAGCCAAGAGATCCATGTGCCTGCAAAGAAATGAGAAAGGGAGATTCTAGTGAGAGATGAACTGGGAGAAAAATGGGGAGGGCCAGTTTATAATCCCATATCAGAACTTTATCCTATGCTCTCAGCAAGCTGCAAAGCAATGGAAAATTTGAGTAGAAGAATAACAAGATCTAAATCTGATTACATTTCATAAGACCACACTGATGCTGTTAGAAATAGTATTTAGGGAAGGGACAGGTGCAAGAAGTCTACTTAAGAGGATATTGATATGTTTCAGGCACCAGATGATGAATACTTGGGCTAAGGTAATAGTGGCTGTTAAGAAATTGTTAGATTCTGGAAATATTTTCAATAGACAGCTAACAGAATTTGTTGGTGGCCTAGATCTGAGTTATGAGAAAAGTAGACCCAAGAACTTCAGTTCATACAACTTAAAGGATGGAGGGAACATTTACGAACAGGAGGAAAACTGAACTAAGTGAGGGAAGCAATGTTTGGTGAAGATAATTAGGAGTTCAGTTTTGGCCATGTTAAGTTATGGATGCCTGCTGGACATCCCAGTGGAGATGCCGAGTGTATGTGAAGTGTGGGGAAACTCCAAATCTAGACACAAGAGCCATCCACACATAGATAATAGATAATAATGATATTTTAAAGCCATAGATCAAATGATGGTCAAGAGAGAGAGTGAATTTTGACAGCAGATAGGAGAGAAGAAGAAAAGGAAAGGGAGATGAGGAGAAGTGAGTATGGTGGTTTGAGTCAGGTGTCCTCCATAAGCTTATGTGTTCAGGGTGCTAGGTCCCCGGCTGGTGGCAATTTGGGAATTGGATCCTCCTGGAGGCCATGTATTGTTGGGAGATAGGCTTATGGGTCCTATAGCCAGTTTTCCCTTGCCAGTGTCTGACACATTCTCCTGCTGCTATTGTCCATGTGATGTTGGCCAAGAAGGTGATTTCCACCCTCTGCTCATGCCATCAGTTTTCCCCTGCCATCGAGGAGCTGCCCCTCAAGTCTGTAAGCCAAAATTAACCCTTTACCCCCACATGCTGCTCTTGGTCAGGTGTTTTCTGACAGCAACACAAGGCTGACTGCAACAATGAGGAAAGAAGAAAAGTAATGATTGAGCCCTGAGGCACTATACATCTGACCTTCTGATACTTTACAGAGCCTCATACAACACTCTCATTGTGTACCAAGAGAACTTTATACAGAAACACCTCCTTTGACATACTTTTGAAAATGAGCTGCAGCCATGTTGAGATGCAATTTCTTTTTTTCTCTCTTTTTTTATAGTTTGTATTTCTTTTCAACTACATGTTTTAAATTTTTATTATTATTTATTTATTTGAGAGTGACAGACAGAGAGGAAGAGGCAGATAGAGAGAGAGAGATAGAATGGGTGCACCAGAGCCTCCAGCCACTGCAAACAAACTCCAGATGCATGTGCCCCTTGTGCATCTGGCTAATATGGGTCCTGGGGAATTGAGCCTCGAACCGGGGTCCTTAGGCTTCACAGGCAAGCGCTTAACCGCTAAACCACATCTCTCCAGCCCCAGATGCAATTTCTGATGCTCACTCTGGTCACGGAATGACTGATTCTAAATCTTCACTTCCTTTTGTTGGCCTTGTGTATCTGTGCCCTTGCCGTGGCCTTCTAATGGGAGGCATATACTTTCTCACTCTTTTGTGGCCATATACCTCAACCTGGCCAGTGAGATCGGGGTGGCTGGGATGCAAGCGGAGGCTTGAAATGTGCTTGTGTGGCGGGATTCCGCTATGTATACTTCTGACACTGACATGAGAAGTAATAGTTTGGGTAACATGCACTTCCAGCCTGGGGTTCAGAATGAGACATAAAGAACAAAGCCACCTCAACCCTCTCCCAGACAAGAGGGAGAAATGAATGCTTCCTGCAGACGCCACTGTGGTTTTGTAGCTGCTGGTCAGGAGGAAATAGCTGACGGACACCGTATTGACTTATTAGCTGTGTAGCTTTGCAGGCCTAGCTACTTCATCAAAGGAAAGGATTGACTATGTTCTCTCTCTCTCTCCCTCACCATAATGAAGATTAAGAAACATAATATATGCAAACTTCCTGACATAGCACCTGGCACAGTAGAGATGCATGTTAGAAGTTAATTAACAGCCTCAGACTCCGTCTTCCAATGTTGATGGTCAATAATGACTTTCCATGCTAGCATAAGTTCTAAGAATAATAAGATTTTTCATTTGTCAAAAAAAAAAAAGAGTCACCCCGGCCAAAGAGAAGGAATGGGTTTCCAAGATGTGTTGGCAGTTGCCTTCATAATTTAGAATTTTTACACAAGCTACAGCTATGTAATTTCTTAGGTTCCTTGACAAACAACCCGAGTCAGAGAAGACGGCGGATCCGGCTTCCATTGTTTGTGCATGGGACCCACTATCTTCAGAAATATAAGCCTATTCCAGCAACACACTTCAGACACCTTCTGTCCCTTGAGAAATAACTGGCTTTTGTTTATGATGAGCCAGAATTCATGCACACGTGCACTCGGCACACCAGCCACACTGCCCTTCATCATCCTAGGCTTTTGTTCATCAAAATAATAGCAAGTGGTGGCATAAAGCCATTCTCTGAAAAATAATTCATTACAAAAAAAATCATCCGAATGCCAGTTCTTCTGCCCAGAATGACCTTCAATGCGATGGCCCCCAAAGACTCACCTGTAGCAGTCCGCAGCGGTAACACGGTGTTAACTTCAAGTATGCTCGCTGCCTTCCTGGCTGTCACCAGTTTTGCCTAATCCTTTCTATACCTTCACTCTCTGAAGCTGACCTTTCATCTGTACAATAAGAATGCAAATTGTTCAACAGCTCAGGGGCCTTTCTTTGAGGCAGTAGTGATGAGCTGGATAACACTTTGCTAAATACCCTCACCTCTGTGGGTAAAGCACAAACGAAGTCTGAGCAAGGCCATAGGGGTGCTTTTGTGTAGATCTAGGGCAGCTAGTCCATGGAAAATTTTAATCAAATATAGGGAAAAAATATCTTCTTACAGGCATGAAACCCTGCCTGTGAAAATAGGATATATAAATGTCCATTTCTTTATTAATTCCACACAGTATGACAAGAAATGTAACCTGGTTGGTTTAGTATTTGCTCCAGCATTGAGCTATGCTCCTGGACTCTTCCACCTTCCTGATATGGCTCCATGCTGGGGATAACCTGGATAGCCATTGTCCCTGTGTGTATTGCATGGAAGCATTTGGTCTCAGCTACAAAATGCAGTACATGATATCTCAGAATCTTTGTCAGTGGCTGAAATGCCAGTGTCTGAGGACCAGACTTCTACTGTGCACCATGTGACTACCACCTCAAAGACCACAGCCTGTTCTGGGCTTAGACACAAAAAGACTTTGAGACCTGGATCTTCCTTTTAGTTTCAAATTAGTATCTCAACAAAGTATCCCTTTCTCCTTCAACTTATTCTCCAACACAGCCCCTCTCTTCTGGCAGATAGGCTTGGTACCTCTTCAAAAGAACTGGACTGGAAGCAAGCCATCAAAGAAACAGCAATTGTATTAATGAAATTTAACAGAATCACCTCCTAGGGCATTCAACTTTTGACTTTAGGCTTAACCTGATTGAAGAAAACGTTAGAACCCTCCAAAGAGCTATGAATGCAGGTAAGTCAAGAAATGGAAGAGCTCAACAAAGTGTTGATTAAGCATAATGAAGACTTGATCAAATGTAAGCATGAACTCCAGGGAGCATCAAGAAAATCAAAACTCTACTGCTGAATAGAAGTTCATTCTATAAATATACCACATATTTATTATCCATTCATCTGTGCATGGACATCTAGGCTGGTTCCATTTCCTAGCTATTGTGAATAGAGTAGCAATAAACATGGCTGTGCAAGTCAGTATCTTTAAAGTAGTGAGAAGAGTCATTAGGATACATATCTAGGAGTGCTATAGCTGGATCACATGGAAAATCTATTTTTAGCTGTCTCAAAAACCTCCACACTGATTTCCACAATGGCTGTACCATCTTACATTCCCACCAACAGTGTAGAAGAGTTCCCCTTTTACCACATCCTCGCAAACATTTATTGTCATTTCTTTTCTTGATGGTTGCCATTCTGACGGGAGAGAGATGGAATCTCAAGGTAGTTTTAATTTGCATTTCCCTGATGGCTAAGGATGTAGAACATTTTTTAGATGTTCATATGCCATCTGTATTTCTTCTGATGAGAACTCTCTAGTTCCATAGCCTATTTTTTAATTGGGCTGCTTGATTTCTTATTGTTTTGTTTTTTGAGTTCTTTGTATATCCTGGATATTAATCCTCTGTCAGATGTGTAGCTGGAAAAGATTTTCTCCCATTCTATACGTTGTCTCTTTGGTCTATTCATAGTGTCCTTTGCTGTACAAAAGCTTTGTGATTTCATGAGATCCCAGTAGTTGATTAGTGGTTTTACTTTCTGAGCAATTGGTGTTATATTCAGAAAGTCATTACCTATGCCAATATGTTGAAGGGTTTCCCCTACTTCTTCCTTTAGCAGTTTCAGAGTTTCAGGTCTGATATTCAGGTCCCTGATCCACTTGGAGTTGATTCTCATGCATGGAGAAAGACATGAGTCTATTTTTATCTTTCTACGTATAGATATCCAGTTTTCCCAGCACCACTTGCTGAAGAGGCTGTCTTTTCTGCAATGAATATTTTTAGCATTTTTGTCAAAAATCAGATGACTGTAGCTGCCTGGATTAACATCTGGATCCTCTATTCTGTTTCATTGATCTACATGTCTGTTTTTGTGCCAATAACACACTGTTTTGTTACTATGGCTTTGTAATATAGCTTAAAATTGGGTATGGTGATACCACCAGCCTTATTTTTGTTGCTCAAAATCATGTTGGCTATTTGAGGTTTTTTGTGCTCCCAAATGAATTTTAGGATTGTTTTTTTCTATTTCTGTGAATAATGTCATTGAAATTTTAATGTGGATTGCATTAAATGTATAGATTGCTTTTGGTAAGATTGGCATTTTCACAATATTGATTCTTCCAATCCAAGAACATGGGATGTCTTTCCATTTCCTTTTGTCTTCTGCAGTTTCTCGCTTGAGTGTTTTAAAGTTCTTACTGTAGAGATCCTTCACTTACTTGGTTAAGTTTATTCCAAGGTACTTTATTTTTGAGGCAATTGTGAATGGGAGAGATTCCCTGATTTCATCCTCTGCATGTTTGTTGTTAGAGTGAATTTTTTCCAAAATACTTGCTTCCTTTAAAGGAATGATGGAGTAGGTAGCTGAGCTATGAAATGTACAATTGGAAAAGAAGATAGAAGTTGCCTCCTAAATTGACATTAGGACTTACATCAGTCTGGGCTTCTCAGAAACTAAGAGTCTAAGGTATTTAGTAGGAAGCATACTCCCAGGGAGCCAGGGTGAGGCATAAGGGAGAGGAACAGGGAAGGAGACCCTGTGTGAGTCAGAATGGAGCTACCAACCTCTGTGTGTGACTGGTCACCATGTACCATTTTCTACAAGGCTGAATAAACCCATAGGGTTCTGGGGATAGCCCCACTTTTGGTCTCTCATGGATCAAACAGAATTTCTGAATGTATCCCCATAAAATTTGTATTTTGAGATTCTAATCACCAATATGATGGTATTTGGAAAGTGATTATATCAGAAAGGCAAAGCCTGTATGAATGGCATTGGCATCTTTATAAAAGTTTCCTTGAAGAGCTGCTTCTGCCTTGGGACCATAGTAGAGTCAGAAAAACCACCCTCAGTGGACAATTAGGACTGTTGGCACCTTCATCTTGAACTTCTGAGTCTCTAGAATGATAAGAGATGTGTTTCTGTTGCTTATATGTCAGTCTGTACCCTTCTGTGAGAGCACTCCAAGCAAAGTGACACATGTCTAGAACTCCTCCACATTTCTAGTTCTATGTTCTAGCTTCTGATTACATTGAGGCTAGCACCCATGGCTTGAGCAGTTCTGGGGCTGGAACTTGTGTGTGAAGTTGGTTGGAACCCACAGAACTGATCTTCTCATAGACTCCTGGAACCAAGCACAGATGAAGACAGGGATAACTGATGAATGGCTAGATTATATGATGTAGTACTGAGGGGACACTCAAAATGGTGGTGAGTTGTTAATAGACATGCTAGGATAAAGGTATGATATGTCGATTATATACATGATATATAACATACACAGTTATATGTAATATAAAGTAACTAAAAATAAAGATAAATTATAGTAAACAGCAAGTTGTAAAAACACTTAATTTCTTAATATGCTGACTTTATCTTTAAAATATAATATCTCTAACAAATGGCTACTTATTCATTCATTGATGTTTGTTGGGTTTCCTGATCTGGTAGTGAACAAAACACTTGACATCCCTCTCAAAAGACAATACCATTTGAAAAATATCTGTATTTGTGAAACTTTAAAAATTGTCTAGAAAGGTGGCATTGAATTTTTTGCATATTACTAGTCATTTCAAGTCGTTTGTTGGGGGGGGGCGCGGAATTCATCTTTTGGGCTGTGAACAAAAGCATCATTCATAGGAACAAATGTTGAGTAGTGAGCCTGGGTGGTCAAGTTATCAGCCCATGACCAAGAGTCACCATGAAAAAGGAGAGAATGCTCCTGGATTTGGGGAAGACTCTTCTTGGAAAATACGAAGATCATGAAGGAGAATGTGTACATTTCAAAGCAGACTTTACTTACCTTTTCTGAGACTTGCCTTTTTTAAAATGTGAGAAGCACTCTTTTGGAAAAGAAAACCAGCTCAGTGCTCTAGGCAGATCACTTTGCAATCCTCTCTCTTCTTCTACGACATGTCAGGAAACTATGACAATCCTGAAAAGGCTGACATTTTTTCACAGTTGAGAATGATGATAGAAATAAAAGAGATTTCTCCTCCTTATTCAGAAAGTATACAAACAACTTCATAGTCTACTTCTAAGGTGGAGAATTTCATCAATTGGAAAATCTAGGTAACAGTTTAATATCATTGATTTTTTTAGTGAAGATAGTCTACTATCATTCACTAAAAAAATCTCTAAAATTTGAATTGGAAAAATATATTAATTAAAAATTATACTGTCTATATTTTATGCTCATTGATAGCAGTCTTCTCCACAAAAATCAGCAGACATTTCAAACAATATATCTGAAACCCTATAAAGTTGCATGTTCCCATTCTACAGATGGGAAAACTGAAGAGCAGAGAGAAAATAACTCTTAGTTAAGTTCACTGCATGAATTAATGACCAGGGACTTTTCATATACATAATCCTTCACAGAATGGACATGAAAAATAAATAAAATGTTATTTCCTTCCTTCTTGGTCATACAAGGCAAGGTGCATATGTAGGACAAATGAGCTCCCCTTCTAAGTTTGCTTTCACAAATTATTTCATTTCTGGCCAAGTTAAAAAAAAAATCCACTCGGTTACCCAGGTTCTGTAGAAAACTACTGCTCATAGTGTCTCTTCAAGCACACTACCCAGGGTCTCAATCTAGACATAAAACCTTCATCACCCCAACAGTTTTCAAAGTATCAACTTGAGAAATACTGTCCCAGGCATGACTTTCTCTATCAGGTTAAACAAATGGATATTTCATTATCTTATATTTAAACTAGTTTACATACTCTTGAACATTTGTTCATCTACATATTCAACAAATAATAAGGCTGTACTTCCTACTTCAAGCTCTGTTCAAATCAAGCTACCACAAGTGTCTCTCTAAGATATAACATATAGTTCTGTACATTCTTTCAAATGGCTGCTAATATTTCATTATTTTTAGCAAAGTATATCAACAAATACCCTATCGTTGACGAGTACTAATCACAGTGGTCTAGCACTAAAAAAGTCTGTCTGTTGTCTTCTGTGGATATGGTGGTATCGATGGTGGTGGCAAAATGCATAACCCACAACCCCATGGGGAATACCAGCAGGCCCACTGAGGAGGGCTCCCTGTGGAATGGGAGCAGAGAGGAGGAAAAGATGGTACCAACACATGATGTATACATACAAAGTATGTTCTTAATAACATATAAAAATAAATAAACAATGGACTGGAGAGATGGCTTAGCACTTAAGATGTTTGCCTGCAAAGCCAAAGGATCCCAGTTCGATCCTCCCGGACCCATGTAAGGCAATGCACAAGGGGGTGCATGCATCTGGAGTTCGTTCGCAGTGGCTGGAGGCCCTGGCTCATGCTCTCTCTGTCTTTCTCTCTCTCTCTCTCTCTCTGCCTCTTTTTCTCTCTCAAAAAATAAATATTTTTTTAAATAAACAAATAAAATAAAATAAAAATGCCATAGCCAGCACAAGGGGGAAGGAGATCAGCACAGAGAAAAATCAACTCCTACCAAATCAGAGAGCCAGAGCCTCAGAGGCCCCCAACACCTCATCACTGAAGCAGACCAAAAATGAACCCAACATGGCTCAGGGAAATTTTGCGGAAGAGGGGCCGGAAAGAATGTCAGAGCCACATGTTGGGTCATGATATGCAGAGCATTTAGCTTACCCATAACTGTGGGCTAACTCCACAACGCATGACCCTTATACCTCAACAAGGAGGGGCCAAGGGGAGGGGGTAGGTCACGGATGAGCCTAATAATGGTACCAAACTGACTGTATTTGAGGAATACAAAACTAACTAATAAAAATAAATAAATAAATAAATAAATGCCCTAGCCTCTTTGTCATTTATCCTCCACTTTGTTTTACCAAGTCTATTTTATGTTGCAATTATTTATTTATTTATTTGAGAGAATGAGCGGCACATAGAAAGAGAGAATGGGCATGGCAGATCCTCTAGCCATTGTAAACAAACTCCAGACACATGCGCCACTTTGTGCATCTGACTTACATGGATACTGGGGAATTGAACCTGCGTCTTTAAGTTTCATAGGCAAGCACCTTAACCACTAAGCGATCTCTCCAGTCCCCAAATCTTTTTAAATTATATATATTTTGTTTTTCAAGGTAGGGTTTCACTCTAGCCCAGACTGACCTGGTATTCGCTATGTAGTCTCAGGGTGGCCTTGAACTCACTGTAATCCACCTACCTCTGCCTCCCAAGTGCTGGGATCAAAGGCATGCGCCACCATGCTTGGCTTTTTAATAATATTTTTAAAGATACTTTTATTTATTAACTTAAAAGTAGAGAGGTAGAGAGAAATAGAAGAGATACAGAGAGAATGGGTGTGCCAGGGTCTCAAGCCACTGCAGATGAATTCCAGACACATGTGCTACTTTGTGCATCTGCCTTTACATGAGTACTGGGGAAGTGAACCCAGGTCACTAGGCTTTACAGGCAAGCACCTCAACCACTGAGCCATCTTTCCAGTTCATGTTTTATGAAATCTTGAAGTTCAATGACCACCCTTCCCCCTTCTTCCTAAGTGAGGGAAAAGATGTATGTTTACTTATCCAGTTAGACATGGAACCAGAACTCATCTTGACAACCTCTAGGTCAGGAGCTGTGATAGAGCCCACAATAAGAGAAAATAAAGCATGGTTCTTTACTGTGGACTGTCACAAAGAAGGATACGCTTTTCCAGAAGTTAAACAGTTACTCACCAACTGAATCAGAACAATGGCCAAGCTAATGCTGCCAATTCCAGATACAGAAGGTCACTCCATTAGGTTAGCATTATCCTTTGGTGCATAAATTCATATAAATGTAGCCATTTAGTTCCTGCAGGTTAAGTATGGAGCTCAGGCCCTTCATCTGGGGCTGCCTCTCCTGAAAGATTGCTGGTCTGGACAAGCCACTGCCAAGAGGGCTCACTTACATGACTGGACAGGATGCTTTGCTTCCTTTCTGGCTGCTGGCAGCGATCCCGGTTCCTCACCATGTGTAATGTTCCATAGGGCTGCCTAGTGTCATTCATGATGCGACGCTGGCTTTCCCCAGACCTAGTGATACCAGAAAGAGAAAGCTGGAATCCCTAAATCCTCTTATGATCCAGCCTTGAAAAGCCATCCCTGATGCTGGGTGTTACTGGTGACCTAGACCAGCTTTGGGAGGGCACTTCCCAAGGTGGGTAGAGCAGGAGGCAAGAGTCACTGAGAAACATCCTAATGGCCGGCTTAAAGACTTTGGAGGCTTAAAAATCACAGGTAGCTTAAAAACTCAGAAAAATATAAAGAATATTACGATGGCTTGAAAGGAAGGTTTTATATGAGATGAGAAAAGTTCACACAAGACCACAGAACACAAAGTATTAATCAAGAAAGGAGCTGTGAGGTGAATTTAAGGCTCATAGTTTGATGTCTTTCAAGGAAGGCAAGAAAGCAAAACTTACAAAATGAAAGCATACCAAATGTTCTTTTGAATAGGTTGGAGTTGGGCTATCGCATTACAGTTGCTCTGGGGCTGGGGAGGTGACCTGGTGGGTAAGAGTGCTTGCTGTGCAAGCATGACAACCTGAGATGGATCAGTGGAACCCACAGGAAAAGCTGAGCATGGCCACACATGCTGGTCACCCCAGTTCAGGGTTGGGTTGTCAAGCAGGAGAGTCGCTGGGGCTCAGTGGTCAATCAATCTAACCACAAAGATAGCAGCTCCAGGCTCAGTGAGAGACCCCATATCAGGAAAGTGATGCAGGAAAGCAACATTCTCTTCTGGCCTGTGCAGGCATGCACGCAGAGTACACACACTGAACCACGTGCCAACACACACACACACACCACCACCACCACCACACAAAAACAGATTTTTAAAAGAAAAATTTTCTTAATTGTGAAGATGACAACAAAATAAAAGAGAGACTGATTCATAGGGGAAGGAGAACTGATGGAGAGTGGAGTTGTGAAGGGGAAAAGTAAGAGGGAAGAGAATTATGGTTTATTGTCTATAATTATGGAAGTTGTCAATAATAAAAAAAATTAAAGAATGGCATTGTATATATGTAAGTAGAAGAACAGATTAATGGGGGTGAAAAGGTCTAAGTGAGATCAGGGGAAGAGATTGAGTAAGGAAAGGTGGAGGGAGGGCTAATAAAAATCTAAGAGGTTATAAATATGTCATATGGAAACCTATCTTTTTGGACAATGGAACACAAAGGAACCATAAATTGTTACTAGAAAATTTTCAGTGCCAGGGATGGGATACCATCCAGTGAGTTGGTGGCCAGGGAGATCCCTGATGCCCCCCCAAACATTACAGGCCATTGCCAAGGCACTTGGTTTCCCACTGGGAATAGATGGTAAGACCCTATTGCTGAAGATGCTACATACTTGGGCTACAAGGTCACTGAAAAACCCTGCTGGAATTGAGCTGAAAACTGCCTCCATGTAGACCAGCTCACAGAAACCTGGAAAAAGCTATGCTGCATGCAGTTCCATAAGAGAGAGAGAGAGAGAGATCACCAGTGAAGATACCCAACAGTGGACACTGCAAGCCTTATAATTGGCCAGCCAGGCCAAATGAGACAATGGGTGCAATAGTGGCACATCTGTCATGGTGGAAACCAACTGCCCTCCAATTGGACTGGAGGCCCACTCCATGGGAGGGAATACATCCCTGATACTGAAAACTTACAATAGGGGTAGTCATGAGCTCTAGAAGTGTAACATCTGCTGTTGTCTGGCTAAAAGTATATACAATGCTCACCAAACTGCCCAGCAAGCACTTCTCTTAACGTTCATACCCATATATTGATGCTACTATCACTTTTGGCCAGAGAACTTTCTCTTTTCAGATGTCAGTTACCTTGGGATGACTCAGGAGGCACCATGGTGCTGAGAAGTGACTGAGGAGTGCTCAGCACTGAAATAGCTCAATGACACCTTCCATGGCTCAGGGTACATTGCAGAAGAGGTGGCAGAAAGAATGTAAAAGCCAAAGGAAGGGTAGTACTCCTTACAATGTGCTCCTCCAGACACAAAATGGTCTGGATATCCATGATCTCACAGTGCTTGACACTACCTACACAAGACCATCATAATAGGAAGAAAAGATGATGACATCAAAATAAAAGAGAGACTGATTGAGATGGGGAGGGGTTATGATGGAGAGTAGAGTTTCAAAGGGGAAAGTGTGGGGAGGGAGGGAATTACCATGGTATATTGTTTATAATTATGGAAGTTGTCAATAAATAATTATTTAAAAAATTTTAAAAAGAAAAGAGAAAAATTTTCTTAATTGTAGAAGGAGTTTGCCGAAAGATGTACCTTGTTCCATAAGTGTATGGCAAGCAGACATCCAGAGCGCAGGAGAAACCTTGAACAGAGCCTCTTATTTTTTTTTTTTTCTGTGTCTTCTAAAGCTACCTATTCCAATGCCCCTTGCTGTGCAGTATTGCAGGAATTATTACACTCAAATTGCCTACAGATCTTCAGCCCAGGGTCTTCTGGGAAAATCTACCAATATCCTAACTTCTGTCCCCAAAAGTAAAGAACTCTGTCTAGACAGATGAAGTGATTTTAACAAAGATTTAAGAAAAAAAGCAATGAGTTTCCAAAAATACAATGACCACAAGGATGGGCCTGGTCCCAGGCTGACAAAAAGCAAAGACACTGAGATGCCGAGAGCTGCCTGCACCACGTGGGGTATTGGGAGGAAATATTCAGTGCTCTAGTGCAGCTCGAACCTTGGTAAACGAATGCAGAATGAACGGGAAGCATGTCAGAACCCTGCAGTCTTTTCAGCAAGTCTGACCCTGAAGAATAATTGTCTTCTGTGTAGACAGTCAGTGGTTGTCCAAATAAGCCATCCTGGGGGCCAGACACACAGGGCCTAAGAATTAAGATGGCAAAAGACAGACTGAAGCTTGGGATGCAGGTCATACCTGGACCCTGGCTGGGGTTTACCATATGAATGTCTGCTTGAGCTGCTTGAGGTTTTTTTTTGTTGTTGTTGTTTGTTTGTTTGTTTTTGTTTTTGTTTTTCAAGGTAGGGCCTCACTCTAGCCCAGGCTGACTTGGAATTCACTCTGTATTCTCAGAGTAGCCTCAAACTCATGACGATCCTTCTACCTGTGCCTCCCAAGTGCTGGGATTAAAGGCGTGCACCACCACACCTGGCTCTGCTTTGAGTTTTCTAAATCTCTTTCTGGTAGTACTCATGTTCACAGACCTGGTGACTCCTTAGTTGGTGGCAAGGGTTAGTCCAAGAAAAATCCTCTGATTTTAACAGTGTAACGAGTGCCTGTAACCCTTTACATCAGTGTGGAATGATAGTCTAACAATGTTATAGGTTGAATTGTGTTCCCCTGAATATCACGTTGTAGTCCTTGTCAAAAATTATTATTTTTTTATTTTTAGAGAGAACAAGAGAGAGAGAGAGAGAGAGAGAGAGAGAGAGGGAAAATTGGCACGCTAGGGCCTCAACCACTACAATTGAACTCCAGACACTTGTGCCACCTAGTGGCCATTTGCGACCTTGTGCTTGCCTCACCTTTGTGCATCTGGTTTACTTGGGATATGGAGAGTGGAACATGGGTCTTTAGGCTACGCAGGCAAGTACCTTAAGTGCTAAACCATCTCCCAAGCCCTCAGGTTCTTCAGAATGTGACCTTTTTGAAAACAGGATCATTACTGTGGTGGTTTGAATAGAATAGATGGCCCCCAATATATTCAGTTGTTTATTTATTTGTAGTTTGCATCTTTAGCCACCTGGCTGGATCTTAAGGTGTGGTGGTGGGTTTCAGATTTCAATCTAAAAATATGCAAAGTGTGCCTGGCTGGAGTTCCTGAAGTGTGCTGTGTGGCTTTTTGGCTTGTACTTCTCTGTCTCTGCTTGGTCCTGAGAAGACAGGCCAGCTTCCTCTGCCATTTATGGAACTTCCCCTGGATCCGTAAGCTTCAATAAATCCCTTCCTCCATAACTGTGCCTGGTCTGAAAGTTCATCTCAGTGAACCTGAAGCTGTCTGCTACAATTATGGATGTCATCGGGTAAGATAAGATCATTAGGATGTGCCCTAGCACAGTATGGCTGGAGTCCTTATAACAAAGGGAAATGCAACAAACGTAAAAGGAAGATGAGGTAAAAAGACACAATGCCAAGACAGCCATCAACAAACCTACGAGAAAAAAGCTTTCCTCATAGTCCATGTAGGAACTAACCTTGATTTTGGACATCCAACCTCCAAAACTACGAAACAATAAATGTCTGTGGCTTACTCCAGAGTGTGTGGTGCTTTTGTACAGCAGCCCTAGGAAAGTAAGGTAGCAAGTGGCATATTTCTCAGCATTCCCCATAACATCCTCTCGCCTTGCCTTTAGAAATAACATGTCTTGACTTCTGAATTTATGATTATCTTCCTGTATTACTCTTCATAATGATTTTTCTATATACTTGTGCTTGCATATACATGTTATTTAAATTTGTTTGGGTTTTAAATTGCATGGAAGGCCTGACAGGCATTACTGTCTATATTGTCTACTGAGTCATACTGTGTAGATTCACAATTATTGGCAATTGTTAATCCACTTGAGCGTGACTGTAGTTTGTTCACTTTACTGACCGTTAACATTCCATGGGATGATGACACCATAGTGTTTTCACTGGGTGGAGTACAGAATGCAACCCCACCTCTGAGAGCTGTTCCCTGGCCTGACACTGCTGTGTCACCTTCCAAGGCAACCCACCTTTGATAGCGATTGTACCACTTTAGGCTGTGAGAGGTTTGTGTAGGTCTATGGGTCTGTACATGGGTTCCTTATGTAAACCCAATAAGACCAAGGGCAGAATAGGAATTCCTGGAGAGAGGTGGGTAAGAAAGATAAGGGAGAGATGCAGTAGGCCCTGTAGATAAGATTCCTAAAATCCTGTCCCCTGCCTGGCTCGCCCGCACAGTGAAGCTGAGCTAGGCGGAGCAAAATACTGTGGGACCACAGTGTACTCCACAGTAACAACCACAGCTAGGAGTTGACGTCTATCTGCTAGCCCAAGTGCTTTTCTTTTCTTCAGGAGGCGGGGTGTGCAGTTAAGAAGGAATGGAGACTTTTGGCTAAGTAGGAGGCAAACACATAGAAAGATCTACTGACTTGAAAGCTGGGGTGGGAATAACATCGTAGAGGTTGTTGAGCTGGAAATTGTGAAGTTTGTACTTATCCTTCTCAGCCTGCCTCCATGTAAAAATTATCAGCTGAATAGAGATCAATTTTTATAAATATTACTTTTTTTATTGTCAACACAAAACAGCCCAGCCTTCCAAGCAGTCACATTTCAGACCTCACTAAGGGCAGTGTGGCAGCGCTTTCCAGTGTTACTTTCCAGAAGATTAACCCAGGATTAGCCACAGTTAGACACAGTTCAGCCAATCAGAGCTGAGTGTGAGTCTTTAGGGCCAGTTGGGGGAAGAGTTTTTGTTGATATAAGGTGGCACCTGCATTTGGAGTTTGTTTTGCAGTGGCTTGAGACTCTGGCACTCTCATTCTCTCTCTCTCTCTCTCTTCCTCCCTCAGTCCCTCTTTCTCTCTCAAATAAATAAATAAATAATAAAGAAAAGAAATGCATTGTACCAAGCTGCTGTCATGATCCCCTCTTGCACCTCACCCATAGCCATGGTGGCCAAATCCCCAGCAAAGGCAAACAGGTAAGAAACCTGCCAAAGCCACAGTCCTGACATTATTAAGCCACTGAACTTCAAAGGTCGGCAGCCACCTAGCCCCAGAATTCACTCTGTGCAACACACACACACACACACACACACACACACACACACACATATATATATATATATATATATATATATATATATACATTTATACATTTACATCATTGTTACTCAAGCTTTCTGTTACTTGCACAAAAACCATTGCTGAGTAACAGAGATGGACCAGATTTCCTGCTGAAGTGGGTGTAACTGAGTTTGAGAATTGCATTTTAGAACTCTACCTGCAGAGGAGGTAAGATATTGAATATTCAAATTACCAAACACAAAGTCAAACTCCTCAACTGTTGTAGATGAGTAAATTGAGGCCCAAGAAAGGAAAGTGATTTTTCCCGTGGTTTCCTAAGTGTGGTGGGAACTAGCCTCATGGGAGAATTAATGCAGGCACACACTTTTTTAATGGTGAATGAAGCTGAGAAGGGTAACGACGGGCTGTTCACAAGTCACAACTCAGTAACTTCTATTGCCTTATTCATAAACTAACTTTCAATCAATTTCATCATTACATCTCAGTTTACCTTCTACCTAGCCAAAAGCATCTTTCGTACCAACAGTTATATATCACTTCCACTTACTCTTGTCTGTTGTGAAGCAATAGTGGTATTTTTAGGCAAGAAACCTTTGAAATAGTTGTTTAAATCAAATGCTACTCAGGTATTTGAAGAAAATCCTAAATGTTGGTGAAGGACAGATGCTATATGAGAAAGAAGTACGATTTCTTTTTCTTTCTTTCACAAGCATTTTTCACATGACAAGCAAGCTCACACTATTCTGTATTCTAGAAAGTATATTCTTGGAATGTAATCTGCTGAGAAAGATGACCAATAAGTGACATATGGTGAGAAATGATCTAATCACCAAAGGAACAAATACGGAGCACTTGGCTTGATCAGTGTGTGTGTGGTGGGGGGGGGGGCATGCTTTTGTCTCTGCCTAGGCTGTGGCTGTAAGTTTTTCTAATTAAGTTCCCATTGAACAGTCTCAACAATGCTTCACTCTGTTGTCTCTAAACTCAGTCTCCAAAGTGCAGGAGAAAACTTGATGCAATCAAATTGCCACATCAAAGGTGATGGGAGTCATTAATAGTGCTGACAATGCAGACATTAAGGCTTAGGTTACTGCTTAGGG
The DNA here is from genome assembly GCA_036346955.1 of Dipus sagitta. Classification (NCBI taxonomy): domain Eukaryota; kingdom Metazoa; phylum Chordata; class Mammalia; order Rodentia; family Dipodidae; genus Dipus; species Dipus sagitta. The sequence goes on along the minus strand of CM070770.1, from coordinate 56,331,353 downwards.
ATATTGTTTCTAATGAAGCAATGGTTTGCTAAACTACAATCATTAACCCTATCACAGAGAACAAACTTCTACATGTGGACACTGCTGTTAGTGCCTGTATTTGCAGGTGGAGTTGACAAGAATTTGGAAGAAATGAAATTGTATGGGAGGAAGTCCAAAGTCCACATCAATAGATCAGACCCCATCTATACAAAGGCACCTTTCAGATAGAATAGTCCAAGCCAATAAGACTGAACTATTAGGCAAATGCAAATATTAACACATCCTGAGAAATGTCAGCCAAGAGAAGAGATGATCTGGAATAGAAGCACAGGCAAGAGGCATGACAAATGTTGAAATGTCCAAAAAGGAGAGTGGAGTCCTGTTCAATAGACCTTCAATATCAGGATTATACTGGCATATTTTTGAATGGGAACAGCTAACAGGGAAGAAATGTGACAACTTCAATATCCAAGATAGATATTTTCAAATATGAGTTAATAATGATGTGTTCTAATTTTATTATATATCATATATACATGATAAAATTATATACATATATTACATATATAATTATATATCACAACCAGACTGAGCACCTGATTTCAGTGAGTGGAAATCCAGTTTATAGGCAGCAGAGACTAGGGAACTGGTGCCATAATGTGGCAAACTCAACTTGGCCGTATCACTGAGATAGATTCGTGTGACTATGACCAATCCCTGCCTGCTACCTTCTAGTTCTGTGTTCACAAGATACATACTAGAGCAAGCCATGTTCGTGAGATCTCGGGAGATGTCTGCCATAGAAGAGCTTATGCCCTGTTTCAGTCTTTCAGGTTGTGATCATTCCAGTCTGGGCTGAAGGTATATTCTCATGTCTGAAAGGCACATTTGGAGCATTGTGACTATGCTAGAGCTTCAGGGCACCTGTCTCAACCTCTTGCAATCTATTAATCAACCAACCTGAGCTCTTCACATCCTCACAGAAGAGAAAGATGTCGATCAAGAACCCCATGGAGACACATGCCGTTTTTGAGGTTTGAAGTGGCAAAATCAGGACAAAAGATAGCAGCTTGAGACTCTTTTGATGGAGCCATCTATTGTACTGTGAACTGGAAAAATAGAGGATGGGAAAATGGTTGAAAAATGGGCTACAGATTGCTCTATGCTCTGCAGGGTGAGTAAAAGAACAGAGGAGGCAAGGCAGTGTAGGGATAGGACTGTGGTAAAGGAGTTACAATGCCCAAGCTTGACTTCTAGTGCTGCAGCTACAGTGTGGCCTAACTGCTGATCTGCCTCGAACCTCACTCTTCTGTCAAAAGAGAGACCTCTACCATGCGAGATCTCAAGTCCCTCTCACTGGTAACAATCTATGATGTCAGTAGGAAAGGGAAGAGACTGCTCTCTGGAGAGAACACTTGGCTTTCCCCCTTTCTGCAACCAATCCCTCACATTTCCTGGAGTAAATGTAATTGAATTCTGAAATAACAACACTTGATTGGACCAGGCTTCCCTATTCAGGGCCAAGCCATTATTTCTTACTAAAGTCAGGTTCTGCAGTTTCATTGCGGAATTTGTGAGTAGGGAAAATGATCAGTGATCCGATCCATATCATTTGAGACCTGAAAACTTTAGCCTCTTCTGGGGCTTACCTTAGGCTGAGGAAGTATCATCTGGATGCAGGGTCGTCATTCTCAGATGCCACTGCATCTGCTGGCCACCCACTGAGGACATAGAGACCTCACCTGACCACCAATGAACAGAAGCAATCTGTTGGTGCTGCTGGCAGCTAGGTTTGGAGCCGAAACAATGGTTGAGGTATTGGGGAAGGGAATGAGAGCTGAACAGTATGGCAGAGATGGGAGGTTTGGGTGGACTAGAATACCTCAGTGAGGACCTGCAGCAGATGTACTTTGCTGACAACCTTGAATGTAGTGCTTATTAAAGTTGTGCAGGTCTTGAAAGATGGCTTAGCAGTTAAGGAGCTTGCTTACAAAGCCAAGGGACCCAGGTTCAATTCCCCAGGGCCCATATAAGCCAGATGCTCAAGGTGAAGCATGTGTCTGGAGCTCGTTTGCAGTGTCTAGAGGCCCTGGTGTTCCCATTTTCTCTCTCTCTCTCTCTCTCTCACACTCTCTCTCTCTCTCTCTCTCCCTCTCTCTCTTTCTGTCTCTCTCCATCTCTCTCAAATAAGTAAATAAAAATAAAGTTGTGTACTGAGCTGGAGTTGTGGCTCTGTGGTTATGGCTCTTGCCTGCAAAGCCTAATGACCTAGATTCAATTCCCCAGTGTCTATGTAAAGCCAGATGCACAGAATGGCATGTACATCTGGAGTCTGTTTGCAGTGGCTACAGGCCCTGGCACACTCATGTTTGTCTCTTTCTCTCTCTCTCTCTCTCTGCAAATAAATAGATAAAAATAAAGTTGGAGTACCTACCCTTACATTGCCCCTGTAGGGTTCTCCTGCAAAGCTAATAGCAGCATTCTTGACACCAACCACCTCATAAGAAACAAGCCCCATACAACAGATATGACAACTTAAAAACTTTGGTGGCAAACAATAACTACCATTTACTAACTAATCTTGCACTAGGTAGACAAATAAAATCAAGCCAAGTCCAGGAAACCTTTGAGCAGACATGTATATATATATATATATATATATATATATATATATATATATATATATACATATATAATTTCATTTTCTTGCCAGTGCTTAAAGAAAGTATTAAAAATATTAAAAAGGAAACTTGCATGAGATATGCACAGCCCTGAAGTACAATGAACTTGGCTAAGACAAATGCTGCCTTAAATTTTCAGAGCAACTCACATATATAGGCACAAGAGCATATGTGCATATATATAAAGAGGATAACATGTACTTAAAGAAAAAGCAATTTTCTCAGCATGGAAAGAAATCATTTCTCAGCATGAAAAGCAAACAACACTACAGTGGTGAGAGTCCTGTGAAGAAACCAAGCTGTTTTTCTTAGAGAGATCAGATAACAGTTAAAACTACCTACCCTCCTTTAAGTCAAAAATGACTAGGATGGCTGGCATTTGGAATTTGGAAGGACAGTGTCAGCAGACACACAGCAGTCCATCTGAGCAGCAAGCACTCTCTGGCCTATGCTGCCTGCCCTTAAGGTGACAGATATCCTTTGCTGCTGCTCCATGTCATAGGGCACAAGGACCCACAGCATCAAAAGTATTATAATATGGAATGGGACATCATGACAACCTAAAGATTGAAGGAGGTGGCTTTCATTTTGGAAAGAATGGTCACTATTCACCACTTTCAAAGTGAATATGTCATATGGAAAAAAAAAAGGGAAATTGGTCTTGTGCCTGCAGGAGTCCGTAAATGGACAAACTGCTTTGCCAACCAGCTCAACAACTCCAGATAACCTAGCAAAACATTACCAGAATAATCTTTTTTGTTTATTTGTTTTGTTTTGTTTTAAGGTAGGGTTTTGCTCTAGCCCAGACTTACCTTGAATTCACTATGTAGTCTCGGAGTGGCCTCAAACTCATGGCAATCCTCCTACCTCTGCCTCCCAATTGCTGGGATTAAAAGCGTGCACCACCGCCTTTTCATACTTTCTAAAAGATTATTCTGAACCCAGCATGGTGGAAAACACCTTTAATCTCAGCACTTGAGAGGCAGAGGTAGGAGGATGATTGCTGTGAGCTTGAGGCCACCCCGAGACTACATGGAGATTTCCAGGTCAGTTTGGGCTACAGCATGACTGTGCCTCAAAAACAAACAAAAAAATCATGAAAATAAGCCAGGTGTGGTGGAGCACGCCTTTAATCCCAGCACTTGGGAAGCAGAGGTAGGAGGATTGCCATGAGTCCGTGGCCACCCTGAGAATACAGAGTGAATTCCAGGGCAGCCTGGGCTAGAGTGAGACCCTACCTCGAAGAAACAAAAAAAAAAAATCATGAAAATATAATAAGGTACAAATATTAAGTTGGGGGAAACTTTATGTCTAATAAAAGCCCAAAATGAGAATTGATTGGGTTGAAGACATTAGCCCTATCTCTCTATCTGATATTTTATACGTGTATCACTGTGTGTGTGTGTGTGTGTGTGTGTGTGTGTGTGTGTGTGTGTTATTTTGGAAAACACACACATGCACCCTAGGCATACATGTGCAGAGGCCAAAGGAAGATGTTGGGTGTCCTCCTCTATGGCTCTTCTGCCTTCTTTTCCGAAGGCAGAGTCTCTCACTGAACCTGGAACTCAGTATTTTAGGGCCAGACCAGGAGCCCCTGCAATCTTCCTACCTCCACCCCACACATTGCGAGGTTATAGGCATGTGATACCATGCTGAGCTTTTTACATAGGTGCTGGGAATTGAACTCAGGTCCTCAACCTTGCTCAGCAAGCATTCTTACCCAGTGATCCATTTCCCTGTACCTACAATGAATCACTTTTTTTTTTTTTTAAGAAAATACACAACTCAGACTCAGTTCTTCCTACACAGGCATTTTTTCTTTTAGCTGCAGGGCAGGGGAGGGGCTGGGTAATGCTTCCTTTGTCACCATGAACTTCAAGAAAGAAACTTCCAGTTCATATACTTTGCTTTGTTTTGATAGGGCCATACCCAAATATGGACTTGCCCTTTTCACATACACGCTTCCATCTGCCTTTCTCCAGTTATGTGGTATGGATCTTTATGAGGCTTACTTGGACATTTTTCTGATTTAACCACTTGGCAACGCTGGAGCCCAGTTCCCCAGAGGCCCATCGTAAATATCTGCTGCATTAATTACAGAGTCGTCAGCCTGTCCATGATGAAAGCTCAGGGTTTTGAAAGGCTTTCCCTAAGCGTGGCTCTTAGGCAGGAGACAAGATGGAGGAATGTGAAGATACTTGCAAAAATTTCTGCTGGAGGAGTGCACTCCATTCTTCGCAGATTCTCAGCATTTTTCAGCCACAAACCTCAAATTACTGCACCCAACTACTCCATTCTACAGATGAAGCTGGGTGATTATAAATAGGAAGATTATCGGGTTATCCTCCTCCCCTGATGCAGTAGAGTCTTTTAAAAGTTGCTTTTACCAAAGTTGTACCTATACCTTGAAGTGGTATACAAAGAATATCTGTGACAAACAAAGGTTCCCCCATTCCATGCCTCTACAACCCTGACTCTGCCACTTAGAGGATCATTTCCCTAAATATTTATCTCTAAATAATACATTGACAATTGCGTTTATTGAGTCCTTGCCTTCAGAAATTATTGTTTCACTCCTCATCATGAAACATAAGGATTTTACTTATTTTGTCTATTCATTTTCTTCTTCAAAATTGCATGGTATTTTACTTCCAATAATACCTTGTAGCATTAAATAACATTCTAGATCATATTGTATCTAATGTCATCAATATTCTAGTTTATCTTGACTTTCAACATGTGAAATGAGAATGTCACTGCTTGATTCTTCCCTGGCCATCTACACTCTGATTCCTCCTCTAAGTTCCTGACATGTCTTCGCTATGTGTTGTAAAGCCATAATAAAACAGTCTTTCATACTTCTAATGAATTCATGGTAAAGATGGACTGAAAAGATCAATTTGATTATTTGCTTACAAAGGTCCAGTGTGTTCTAGGATTGCTTTTGCTTTCTAGGCATGTTTAAGGAAATGACCAGAGTACCATGTAAAGAAGAATGGTCCTAGAATCTAGGTCAAATCCAATCTCTTACATTTCATCATGGCCTAGAAGTCATGCCACATTTTAGTTTCCTTTGTATTTTGACCAATTTTTAATATATTTTGGGGGCTTCCCTGGCATTAGGATCATATTTTCTTTCTCAGAGAAGAATCATATGATTCCCTTATTATATGGACTTTTGAAAACTTAGTAGTCATTCCATTCTTGTGGAAAACATTCTTGGAACTTATTGATTCTCTATATAAAGTTGATCAATTGCTTTCAAGACCCACTGAAATGCCTCTAAGCCTGAGATTTCATTTCATCATTCAGTGCCCAGTCAAGAAAAGAGAAACTATTCTCCATAATTAAAGCAGGGAAGTATTCAATCCAGGTAATTCATTGCAAACTACTGAAGGATGGGCAGAACAAAAGGTGCTAGGTGGCATGATCTGGGAACAACATGCAGAGACCTACTTCCACCTTTGCACGACCTCATCAGTGTACACTCTCCTTTCCCAAGAAGAAGCCCATAGCCTCCAGTTCCTGGATGATGTAGGAAGGTTATTCTTCTAGATGCTGTTGTAAGCCCTGCCACTGTGCCTTGAATGGCTGTGCCAGAGACAGCCTTCTCCTCCCTCCTACATTCTGAGTTCACTTACAGTTTTGTCATTGCATGCACCAACCCAGAATCCAGCTGGATGTATAGCCTCAGAAAGGTGGCTTTCAGGTTCCCAGCCATAGAGGTAAAGGTGTGTAGAGGACCACTGTGGGGCTAAGTGTCATCATGAAAATATCTGGAACAGACTTGAATTGGTTCCACCACAGCTTGTGACTTACAAACCTTTTCTTCTTTTCTCTTCTTTTTTCTTCTTACATGGGATTGTTGTTTCAGAACTTTTAATACCTCACCAATTCCTTAGAAAATATGCCTGGAAAGTAAACATTCTGAGTTTTCCCACATTACAAAGTGATCGCATGTTGCCCTTACATTTGATCAATAGTTGGGCTCAGTACATTGTGACTTAAGATGAGAGGACATCCTCTGTGGTGTCCCAGAAACAAGATAAGATCTTATCTAAATGTTTTTCATTTAGAATCCTCTTAACTTAGAATGATTCAAAGGATTCCTGTATAATTAGCTTTTGCTGCATAACAAATCATCCCAAACTCACTTGCTTGAAGCAACTGTTTCTTACAATTCTGTGGGTCAATGGAAAATGTTTCTGAGGCAGTCATGTTTCTGTGGCCCTGGATGCTCTAAGATGGTCTCACTTATATGACTGGCAGGTGGTAGACTGAAAAGTCAGAGAGAAGGGCTGTGTCTAAGTTGAAGTGGCTCATCATTGTTCCACGTGGCATCACATCATCTGGAAGACCACCAGACCTTCACAGGATCATCGCAGGATTCCAAACATCAATAAGCTGCATATGGTTTCATTAGTTGAAGAAATACAAAACTATGATCCAGACTTCATAAATGAACTAGAAGTAAAAATCAAATGCAATAAATAAAACATTCTATCACTGGAGGTATTTCTTTTACAGACTTTTTGTCAGACAATTCTAGTCTTTTAATTTCTGAGTTTTCCAGGTCATCTATAGTCACTACATATTTTATAGTAAGTACCAAATGAGTGGAGATAAGTATAGATCTAGGTACAGGACAAAAATCAGAGGGCTATCACAATAAAGATGGTGTGCTACTTTTCTCAGTCTGCTCCTGATTGGTCCTGTCCTTCAGGTATGATTCAGGAACCCAGAGCTTTCTCACTTCATGGCTCTCTGGTCCCTGATGAAGTAACCCCTGGATGGCTGTGCCCCTTTCTGTTTTCCAGGCAGAAAAGATGTCCCGTGGGAAGAGCTTATGGGACAAGCCCCAACATCAGCTTTCCCCACATTCCCACTAGCTAAACCTCTACCCTTTGGCCCTCTTAGATTTAAGGAAAACTAAGGAGCAGTCTGGTTGTTTGCCTTATTAGTAAAAACAAGTGCTGGTGAGCACTTCGATGCTTTTGTTCATTGTCAACTTTTCTGGCCACTAAATGTCATTTTATTCCCATTTGTACTTGTATACAAAACATCCTTCTGCAGAAAATCCTTGGTGAGGCATTCAGATCCTTTTGCCAACCTCCCACCAAGCTCTGACCTCATCTCAAAGCCCAGAAAATGCACAGATATGGCTCTTGTGGTCCAGTATCTTTTGATGTCCTCTGTGTCTCTTCCCAGTTGATCCACACAATAATCAAGGAAAGAGAGCTAGAACCAATGTAGACTTGGATTGATGCAGACACATCAACAACTGGCACTAAATTATCCCAGACTCACTTGCCTGAAGCAATTGTTTCTTACAATGTTGTGGGTCAATGGAAAATGTTTCTGAGGAATCCTGCTAAGCTAGCTGTGCCTACCAGAACATTCTTTGGTAGGTAAGTTCTGTCTTTGGTTAAACTCTGGGGACTCTATGGACACAACTACCTTGGTCATGCCCCTGTCCTCTGGTTCTTCCTTCTGAGAAATTCTTTCTTGTCCGTTACCTTGCATGACCATTTTTAAGGACACTATTGAAGAGAAATTTCACCTTGGGAGCTATAGTCACAACACACATCAAACTGACACATACTTGAGAGCCTGAAGGTCGCTTTAAACTTCTAATACTGATATTTTCAGTCCTGTCTTGTGGTTTTTATTGGCAGTCCCTAACTCTAAGAAACCCAATGAACTTTCTTATAATTTCATTCCATCCATTTTCAGGCACCAGGAGCCACACCCAATTTTTTTTTTCCTAAGCTCAGTGTTCAGACATAAATTCTTTCTTTTCTTTACCAATCCCCTATGCCTCTCTGACTTCCACAGTGACCTGTGGAAGCGCTCTAGGATTGTGGCTAAAAGGGAAGAGTGCACTCTCCATCTTGTTTCCCATGAAGCTCAGTCTTATTGGCCTTTTGTTGCACAAATCCATTCCATGCTTATTTCTTACTGTTTGGGGCTTGAATAAATAGCTTTTTCAACTTTTAGCTCGAGTGTAACTGGTCAATTCCATTGTGAGACTACTTTGTTTAATAATTATTGCAAAACACTTATCATAGAAAATTGACCATCTTGTTAATTTTGAAATGTATACATCATTGGCTTTACTTACATTAATACTGTACAACCATCACAATCTGTCAATAGAACTCTTTAGGAACCCAAACTCAAATTCTGTACTTACAAAACACTAACTGCCTGTCTGTCCCGCCAAGCCCCTGGCAACTATCACCCTAATTACTCTGTCTTGGATTCTGACCACTGTGGGTAATACATACAAGTGGGCTCATACGGTATTCATTCCTTTTGACTGGTGTATCTCATTTAGCATAATATCCTAAAGGTTCATCCATTTTGTATACATTTTGGAATGCCCTTCCTTTTAAAACTGGAGTTACTCTACTCTATGCATATCCCATATTTTGTTTATTCATTCAGCCATCATTATCTGCCTTTTTAAAAATAATTAACTGAAAGTACAATAGAAGCAATATGATTACTTCGATTCCTGCCAACATCTGTCTCTGGAGCCACAGTCTCAATAGCACATTGTCTATCCTTCAGGCTATCATGCACAGCGTTTCCCAACTCCTTCATCACTACACAGTATGTGCTGCTGTCCTAGCCTCCAATATCAGCTTTCTCTCTGACAGTCCCTGACTTCTACATTGGTGTCCTCATCTTCAGTTTTACTATGACTCTGTATTCCACTTAACAGCACCTCTGTAGTTCCTTATTTTCTAAGGTAAGCCCTGAAGTTGGAAATAGATAAATCTTAAAATTTGAATTACTCTTGTAGCTTTGGTCTCCACAAAGCAGAACCTGCCAAGGACATGGGATTTGGTTCATTTAGGAATTGATTTCAAGACCCAAAGATAAAGAAGAGAGAGACAGGGGAGAAGGAAGATACAATATAAAAGTGTTATTAAGGTCATGACTAGGGGTTCAATTCTGTAGGGATTCCTGAAGGTCTGCAGAATACCTTCCAGGCCTGTCTACCTAAAGAGTAGAGAGAGAAGTATTTTTATTTTCTCATTCTTATCCCCATTGGTTCTTTTGCTTGTCCAGGATACATTTGTTCATGAGCAGAGCAAGTGCATTTGTAAAGGGGCAGAGGAGAGCCTGGGATAAAAGCAGCAAGTGTATACTTGGACTGGGAAACATAAATATCAAATCTGCCCAAGTTATTATAACTAAAGCTTACATCAGAGGTATATGCCAAGGGGTGTGTCCCATGGTACCAGAAGAATCTACTACCATGACTTAAAAATATACAAGTTGAATGTTTGGTAACATCCCAGCCAAATACATATTCCCCTGGTGGTCTTGCTCTATACAGCAAGATTATCCAGGTCTCTGCTCTCTCATGGCTCTGCTATCTCCAACACATGATTGCCAAGGTCACCACAGATATTAATTTACTAACATGATTATTAATATTCAAATTGGACTAGAAGGAAAGGGAATATAGAAAAGTTGCTTATGGAAATTTTTATGGTCTAGACTTAGAACAGACATATACCAATTCCATATATAACCCTTTGGCCAGAACTCTGTCATATGATTATTGCTAGCTGCAAGGGAGGCTGGGAAATGAGGTCCTTTTTGAATGTCATAAAATAGAGGAGATAGCTATGGTGAACAGTTTTCATGAAATTTCTACCACAGATATTAAGGCTGTATTTTTAAGGCAATATACATTAAGCTCTTTAAAATATTTATTTATTTGCAAACATAGACAGAGAGAAGTGAGAGAGAGAGTGGGCATGACAGGGCCTCCAGCCATGACAAATGAACTCCAGATGCATGTGACACCTTTTGTACCTGGCTTACATGGGTACTGAGGGATCGAACCTGGGTCTTTGGCTTCATAGGCAAGTGCCTTAACTGCTAAGTCATCCTCCAGCCCATGTTAAGCTTTTTTTTTTTTTTTAATCCTAATCATCTACCTTAACCAAAAAAAATGCCACTTCTAGAAGTCCTTCCTTTTGGGGCTTTCTCTAGACTCACTGTCCACCCCTCTTCCTCCCTACATCTCAGGTTTCATTCTCTTGTGACTTCTACTTAGTCTGGGATAATGGAAAGCACTAGCAGGATCAGGGAGAGAGTAGAGAGAAGTGAAGCCCTTGGCTCCCTCAGTATAGGTACATGTTAGAAGTGGCGGAATTCCTCCAGTAGCGACCGGAACTCCTACTGGCCATCAGACCCTTCAGCCACCACAGCACTCACTCTGACCTCTCATTTCCAACCACGGTGTCCCTTGATGCCACTAACACTTCATACAGTCCTCACTTCTTGAGGATAATTTCAGTGTGCTTTCTGTTCTCCTGTGAACCCAACTATTTAACATCCTAGACAAATAGGATTATGAGAAACACAAAAGATATTCACTACAATAATATTTACATGGCAAAGCTCTGAAACTAATTGTCTAATAACTAGAAATAGCAAAATATATAACAGTGAATCCAGGACATAAAAACAAAGGCATACACTAATATTTGAGGGTTTGCTCCCTTTCTGACTCTTGCCTGAATAATCCTGCTTCTATCCTTGGAAAATTCTGGTCAAGCCCTGTTCTTTACTTTTCTGTCCTCCATCCCATCTTCAAGTATGTTTCGTGAAGAGTAAGTAACTGATTTGGGGAGGAAAGAGTCTGAAGGAATGAGTATGCCTGAAAAAGAAAACCAGAACATTATGGCATTGAGGAGAACATACAGACTGAAATCAAGGGGAGATAGGAGATACGAGGAGATAAATGGGTCAAGAACTTTCCCATATTAGTCTTTTTATACATTCACCCTTTCCAGAAAAGTTAGAAGAACTACTTTTATTTTCATCATTTCCAGTGTTCACCAGAAAAGTCTGAAGCATCACCCTATTCAGAATGAGGAAACAGAAACAAAGAAAGTTTAACTGCTGGGCTGAAGAGATGGCTCACAAGTGAAGGTGCTTGCCTGTAAAGCCAAAGTACCCATGTTTGATTCCCCAGAACCTCTGTAAGCCATATGCCCAAGGTGGCACATGTGTCTAGAATTCATTTGCAGAGGCTGGATGCCCTGGTGCATCCATTCTCTCTCTCTCTCTTCCACTCTCTCCCTTTCTCTACCTCTTTCTCTCTCTCTCCCTCGCAAATAAACAAATAGAAATAAATTACATTTTTTAAAAAGCTTAGCTGCTTTTTTCCTACCTCACTGTTCAGATTACACATTTGTATGATGAACACTACATTCAGACCCCATGCCTTAAGGGTGAAAGTACAGGACATGGGGCTGGGAGAGGGTCAGACAGATAAGAGCGCTTGCTGTGCAAGCCTGAGGATCTGGGATTAATCCTCAGCACCCACATGGCCTTGCAAGCCTATAACCCTAATGCCAAAGGGCTCTGGAGACAGGAGTATAACTGGGTTCCCCATCAGCCCACATACACGAAACAGCAAGTTCCAGTCAGTGAGAGACTATGTCTCACATACATGCATAACACACACACATACACACATGCACAAAGCAGGTATGGTGGTGTATATGTGTCAGCACTGAGGCAAGAAGACCCGCCCAGACTATATAACCAGTATGAGACTCCCCCTGGGCTATGTAGTAAGACCCTGCCTCCAAAAACAATAGCAACAACAGAATTATAAAACTCTAAAACTTAGATGTATTTTTGTCTTTTTAGCAATGCTTTATTTTCTCCTTGTAAAACTAAAATACCTTTTAAAAATCTGGGAAATTGCAGGGAGGAAAAAAGAATAAAGAACAAAAGGGGATAAGATCAAATGAATAGTTATAGCATTTATTCAACAAACGCTTATTGAGCTGGGAATACAGTAGCTGTGAGCAAAATAAAATCATAGCATTTCCAGCACTCTTGTGGGAGAAAGATGGAAAACCAGGAAATAATAACAGTAATAGCATGATATACCTGACATACAGGGATAGCACATGAAGGGTAAGCGTCTCTGAACAGAGATAGGGAGAGGTCACTGTTGAGAGGTGAGTGAGGTGAAGAAACCAGTTATGAGAACATCTGGGGAAGAGCTGGTCAGCAAAGAAAATAGCAAACGCGTGACCTTGAAGAAGGGGCATGTGGAGCGGACTTGGGGAGCAGCAGGAGGCTGCAAGGATGAAGCTCCACGCGTGAGGGTAAAAGTGGCCTTGTGTGCACACAGACAGCAGGGGTCACCTCAGCCCGGGAGGCCACAGCAAGCACTCTGGATTATATTCCAAACATATTGAGACATCATTGCATAATTTGAACAAGGGAATGGTGAAACCTGATTGACATTTTAAATAGCTCACTTCATTTTTTATGTGGAAAATATCACTAAACTCTTGGTAATAAGTTTTGAGGGCTTTTATTTAAAAAAAATGTTATTTCTGTCTTAATAGTAAGCATATTTTAGTTTTGTAAGCAGAAAATAAAACATAACTGAAAAGGCCAAAAGGCAAAAGAATTCATTACTTTTGTTACATAACAAGTTACCTCAAAACTTAGTGATGGAAAGCCTCAAATATTATCTCATAGTTTCAATGAGTTAGGAATCCAGAAGTGGTGTGACTAGGTGGTCCTGGCTCACAGTCTCACAAAATGCTGCAAGCAAGGTGACAGGCAGGTCTCAGTCATCTCATGGTGTAGCAGCGGGGAGATCAACTTTCTAGTTGTCTCATGCAGCCGCTGGCCAGCCTCAGATCCTCCCTGGCAGGGGCTGGGGGCATCAGTTCTTTGACAGATAAGCAGCTTCCTTTCCTCAGAGTGAGGGAACTGGAGAGGGAGAAGCCACACTCTTATTATAGCCCCATCTCAGGAGCAACGTCGCATCATGCTTGTCCTGCTGTATTCATGAGGAGTACCTAGATGCAGTCTACTCATACGGGAGAGTTCTCCAAGGGCATCTATACCCCAATGCCAGGGACCATGTGGCCGTGGTGATAGTCATTTCTTCCATGCTCTTTAATTTCCAGAATTGGATGCAAATCTGGTCTCTGCCACTGGCCTCTGTCAGGGTTTTGAGAGCTGTCATAATTTTCTCTTCTCACGGATCCATGTCCCTGGCATTCATTCCGGGTCTGTCCTACTATTAATTATATGTTTTTCATACGTTGGTAAGGCTGTTTTTTTTATTTTTCTTACTAAAATTAAAACCTTTTAATTTGAATCAAAATATACAAGAGAGAGGAAGGGGGCTGGAGGGATGACTCAGGTGTTAAAGGCACTTGCTTGCAAAGCATATTGGCCCAGGTCCAATTCCCCAGTACCCACACCAAGTGAGATACACAATATTACTCGTGCATCTGGAGTTCGTTTGCAGTGGGAGGAGGACCTACTATACCCATTCTCTTTTTCATTTTCTCTCTCTCTTTCTCTCTCTCATAATTTTTTTAAATGAAGCCAAGCATGGTGGAACATATCTTTAAAAACAGGAGAGAGAGGGAGAGGAAGACTCCAAGGTATGAATTAAAAGTCCTGATACGTGGATGCCAAAACACCCACATACCCAGCAGACTCAAGGGCAACAGAACGTGCATGTGAGAGAGGAGCAGGGAATTATGCACATTTGACACTGTCTTACCCTTACTTCATCATTATCTAAATTTGATGGTAAACTGCCTAAAGGCAAAGACCTGATTAGTCTCTGAGCCCTACTCAGACTCCAGTATTAAGTAACTTTCCAAGGAAAGCACTCCTCTATTAAAAGCACTCAGGTTTTATTTTTAAATAGCAGCAATTTGAAACAAACAGCCTGACATTCAGTCTTGCTTAAATTATATCATTCTCCACACACATGAAAATCTTCAAGCTGGGTGTGGTGGTTCACACCTTTAATCCCAGCACTTGGGAGGCAGAGGTAGGAGGATTGCTATGAGTTCAAGGCCATCTTGAGACTGTAGAGTGAATTCCAGGTCATCTTAGGCTAGAGTGAGACTCTACCTCAAAAAAACAGAAAACAAAACAAAACAAAAATCTTCAGAACACATCTCCTGTTTCAAGATACAAAGACCCGACTCCAACTCCAACTCCGTGGTTTTCTAAATATTCATTTTGGCCTTTCTTTCATGGGCCCTCTTCCTGCCCCAATTGACTGCTTGTTTTCAGCATACAGGTCACATAACCCTTATCAAAATGTTTGGAACTAGAAGTGTTTCAGACATGGGACCATGTGCAGGACATGATATAATGAGACATTATGGGGAATGGGACTGAAGTCTAAACATAAACTTCATTTCTGTTTCATATATATTTATTGACATAGCCCGAAGGTAATTGACAAAATATTTTAAGGGGCCTCCTGTGTTTTGACAGTAATCTGTCACACAGTGCTAGGTGTGGAATTTCTACTCATGGCATCCCACCAGTGCTCCAAAAGGTTTTGATTTTGGAATGTTTCAGATATGAGGCATTCAGATTAAGGATGCTCAACCCACATTATTTTACTGGGATCCTTGCTTTTTATCTGATTTTTATCCAAACTATTCATACTACTTGAGCCAACTATGCTTCTCCCCATATCAAATTATAGTGTAGAAGTTGTGTTCACTAGCTAGAGAAATCCTTAGATATCCAGCAGGTGACTACAAGAAAGGAAGTCCCTGAAATCTCAATGGATACACTTTCTTGAATATAAAATTAAGCAAGGTTCAGTCACTTTAGGGTAAATGAATGAGGAGAGAGACATCAAAATGGACTGCCCATTATCTGAATCACTTATGAATACATTAGCATTAATTAATACATACATGAATCTGTTTTACATGAATTTGTGTTGTTGAAATATATGTGGACCAACCATCTGCCTAAGGGCATGAAGGAAGTGTTTCCCTAATTCTCTCAGCAACCATGAACAAAACAGGTGAACTATATGTTCTCTGCCCATATTTGGACAAGAGACGTTTCAACTACTCAAACAATTAGGAAAAGACTTGTTTACAAGGGAAAAGGCTAAGACAGAGAAATGATGGTGTCAGCAGCTGTTTTATGTAAATCCAAACTGAATCACATATGCTGAACGCTCGGGCCTTACTCTATGCACGGCACTTGACAATTACGACCCTGCTTACTGAAGCTACCAGGGAGAAGTTCTAGTTCACTTGTTCATGTGGCCTCAAGCCCTTGCCCAGGTGACTTCATGTAGCTCTCCACAGTAGTTCCGAAGGTAAATAAGTTCTATGGAGGGAAAAATCAATATAAAAATCAGTATGTCCCAAATCGTGGGACTAGCATGTGTTTGCAAGCCTATGTCCCTCCATAAACTTTACTTTTGGAGGATGTGTCTGAGCTGTTTCATGAGGAGACTTGGAGACAGAAAAGATCAAGTCCTTAGAAGAGAAACAAAGACAGGTGGGGAAGAAGAAAATATGAACAAAGCAGAGAGGCTATTGGCAAAGCAAGTGAAGATAGGAAATCAAGAAGATAGAGATGGCAAGTGAACTGCAGGAGAGGAGCAGGGAAAAGAAATGAACCACTGGATATGGGAAATTGACTGCTTTCCAAGAGAGAGGCAATACAATATAATAATGTTCCTTAAAATTTCTGTTGCTGACCGACCAAAAATTTAATTGTTCTTATCTTTTAAGCATCCGAAGAAGTAACAGCCACAGAAGACAAAAAGAAAGGAAATAAATTTCTTAACCTACTCAGTTTCTGAACTGGACTAGTTCACTCCTCCTTGGACGACCTGCAAGTCCTCCACTCCTGGGAGGTCATCACACTGATGCTGAACTTACTACAAGCAGCTGGATCAGCAAAGCGCGCTACAGCCCAGACATCCTTAACTGAAGCAATCCTACTGCCTCGGCCACCTGAGGAGCTGGGACTACAGGCGTGCACCACTGCACCCAATAGAAAAGAATATTTCTTAACTGCTTTCTGTCAGAGCCTTGGCTGGCACATAGCTGGGTAAACTTGTGGCTCACCTCACTCCCTCAGGTAGCTAAAAACCAGCAGAAAAGTGAATGATGGTCCTGCTGCATTCTAGGGTCCTGATGTACATTATCACATTATTGTAAGACAACAATCAAATCAATTATCTGAACTAAGGACCCCATAAACAGCATGAGCCTCGGGTTGAAGCTCTTCTGGTATTCCCACAGTTCTTTCCTATTTGTCCTCAACACTATATCCATCCTCCTCTGTCCCATGTCAGCAGTTGCAGAAGACACATCACATAGAGCCTCTCATCTAGCACTTCTCATGACATGGCAAGAAAGCTAATGTCCTGTAACACCCCAGCAAGTGTCTGCTCTGTCCTCATTGGTCCAAATTGAATTCATGTGAGATGGCTCATTTCAAGGGTCAACTGGCCGGCTTAAGATTCCCTAGGTGCCTGGGAATGACTATTTGACTGGTATAATTACGAGGGTTTATCAAGAGGAGGTTAGCATGGCACTCTACATAGACTAGAGAGGGAAGACAGGTCCTGAGTGTTTGTGGGCTGGGGGCCCAGACAGAAAAAAAAAAAAAAAAAAACATACAGAAGGTAGGATTATATCTGTCACAGGCACATGGGACAAACTGATGTCCTCCCTTCAACCTCAGGACTCCAGGGTTGCTAGCCTTTGGACTCTAGGACTTAAACAAGGGGCTGCTTTCCTGGGTAGTCGGGCTTTTGGTGAGCTGAGAGTTACGTCGTCAGTTTGCCTGGCTCTGAGCACCCTCTAACACACATCCCAGGGTCTTCAGCCTCCATGTGGTCTGTCATAGGGTTGCTCAGCTGCCACAACCACGTGAGCCAATTCCCTGATGAATCTCCTCTCATAGATCCACACATATGCCACATTGGTTCTGTTTCTCTGGAGAACCTTGAATAATATGTTTTTAAAGTTTTTTTTAATGATTTACTTATTTATTTACTTAAGAGAGAGGAGACTGACAGAGAATGGGCGAACCAGGTCCTCCAACCACTGCAAACAAATTCCAGACACATGTGCCACCTACTGCATTTGGCTTACGTGGGTACTGAGGAATCAAACCTGGGTCCTTAGGCTTTGCAGGCAAGCACTTTGACCACTAAGTTACCTCTCCAGCCCTGAATAATGTATTTTTATTCTTTCATTAGGAATTGTGGTCAGAGGATCAGCTTATACTGCTAACCTAAGCCTGATCTATATGCACAGTCTCTTGAGCTAGGTAGAGCAAAAGTTCCCCATGAATGTATACACACTAAAGAATTATGGGTGCCCAAATGAAAATCGAGGTTAGTTACTAAAAAGGGGATGAGCACTGAGGTGGCTACCATCTGGCCACCATAGCCAGTACAGCAGACTTTGTGTTATTTAATCATCTTTACTCACTCTCTGCCTCTAAGAAAGCAGTATGCTTTCTAACCCCTATTGAAACTAAGGACAAGCATCTTACCTGTTTCTGGCCTTGACTTTGGGTTTAGTCACGTGACTTCCTTTGGCCAGTGGAAAACTAAAGGAACCTAACACAAACCGGGTTAGACTGTTGGATTTACTCTCTTGCACATCTACCATTACTCTAAGAACAAGAGCCAGGCAGCCTACCTGTCCATAAGATTAAGAGCCACATGCACCAAACCTGGACCTAGTCTTCAGCTTGAGGGCAAGCGTGGCCCAGCCCAGCTCAGCCATCCCCCGCTGACATGCAAGCCTTTGAGTGGCGCTGAATCATGGCTGCTGTTGAGCTGATGAAACTGAGTCTTTTGTTAGGTAGCATTAATGTGGCAAGAGTTGATAGAGAGAGCTACTAAGTCAATTTGAGGGATGTTATTATCTTACATGACAGCACAACATTGTGTTGTCCCTGTTTTCTCCTTGGCTGCAACGGAGTCTGGGTCTTAGCTGAAAACGAAGGCTGTGGCTTGATTCTCCATTTTCAATCTCACAGAAACATCTAATGGAGTCGGCAACAGCCTTTGAAGGTCTTTCCAGAGGTCTAGCTCCCTCCTGCCCCATGTGAGCTGGTCAGCCTCTATGGCAGAATCACACAGCCTTTGCTTCCAAATCCTGCCAAGCAAACACTTGCAAAATTGAAATGGCTGCACCTCAAACTGTCATGTGATTTCTGTATCATAGGAATTTTAGAGACAGATGGTGAGCACAGAAGACAGTGACGGTTGTACTGTGCATATGGGGCAAAGGGGAGTGAGCGAACAAGGAGGTGAGAAGCAGATCCTGGAGAAGCACTGGAGGAGGGGAGACTTGCCGAGAGTTTGCCTTCTGTCTGAAAATGCAACCACAGGTTGCAAGAAGTTGGAAAGGAAAAAACATCTGACAGGCAGTTGGAGATGGACGAGAAGAGGTGAAGAGGGCTGTTTTGATTCAAAAGCGAGGAGAGGATTATAAGTTCAAATAGTTTTTGAGCTCACATCAGGAAAATGGGAAGCAAGATTCATCCATCAGTTCACTTGAACCTCCCCTTTGACCTTTGGGTAGATGATTTTGTCGCTTGAGGACATAGCAGTGTGGGATGAATCTAGCATGGAGCTCATGCTCCTAAACCAGATTCAGATGCATGACCTGGGACACTCCACATTCACCTTGGCATCAGCGTCCTGTTCCCCAGAAACCCTACATCCTGGGGAGGGGCACTGCTCTCTACGGATGTCTCAGATGGCTGCTCTCCTAATTCTATCATGAAATGTATTTCCCCTAGAGCTGGCATTTATCACTGCATTCTGGCACAGATCCTGAAATGTTGCATCTGCACCACTAAACTGAGGTTACTTGTAGTTTATTAATATGCAAGAAGGACCGTGAAATCACTCCTGTTTCTGACAGGAGCTTGTACATGCCTTTCTGGAATGCTTCATTTGTGAAGTGGCCTGGCACCAAGACTTTCCTTGTCTTGTTTGAATCAGCTCCATCTTGTCACTCTATAAAGAGTTAAAAAAAAATGCTTTTTGAAAATCTCAAGGAAGGTGCGGTACATCTTTCTCTTTTCTTTTCATGCTCCTCTTTTTTTTTTTCATTGCATCCCCCACCCCCTCCATGAACACATCAAAGTAAGAAGTGACATGCAGTGCCCTGGAGCTCTTAGCAACATGCTTTTAGGTTTGGAAAATTTCATTTTCTACCATATGATGATTACATGAGGAAAGATGAAATGCTCGCTTTGAGGTTTATTTGAGAAAGAGATGTAATAAATGTTGTGGCTTCCTACTGAATGGAACAAATCCATTCTGGCCATATGGAGATATTAAAAATTCCATACATGTGTGCATGGACATAGCCTGTGACTTAGGTGGCATTTCTGGTCCCAGATGCTCAGAAAGGAGACCTTGGGTGGCTTCTTTCAGAAAATGCTGAATAAAGTTTCTCATTTTATCCAGTCCTGAATGCATTTGATTCCAAACGAAAATGAGTTCCCTCCCTGGCTGAGCCGCAGCAATCTTCTTTAAACCAGTCCCCTGCTTCCACCAACACACACACACATGCGCGTGCACACACACACATGGATGGGATGATTCACACAGACTGTTCCAGCTTACAGGATCCCCTTAGCTGAAACCCACAAGTATGCCACCCTATTGAAGAATTAATCCAACATTCCTTCCCCAGCAAATTATTTTTCCAAATAACAGAACAAAGCAGAGGACATTTGTGTTTCATTCTGGCTATAAGGATTAGTTGTTGATGCTGTTGTTGTTGTTCCTGTGTTTGTGTTTTTGTTTTTACCTGGGGAGCGACTCTGTTAGCCGAGAGCTGAAAGGAAAATGATCAGTTCACCAAGATAAGGAAACAGAGCCAGCAAGGTGGAGAAATAGCCTCATGGCTTCAGGCCTGTGTGTGTCAGTTAGAAAGGATGTTAGGAAAGAAATCAAGTATTCACGGAGTAAACTATCTTTCCCACACCCAGAAACATGTAGTCGCATGCTGTATGCCGAGCTCTCTCACATCACAGATGCCACTCTCTGTCCAACCCGCCACTGGACCACACAGGTTGTAAGACTTGGAATTTTCACAAGATCTACCCATCAGCTCTGCTCAGGCAGGCCACCCTTCCCAGAAAGTGGATCAACAAGCACCCTTGAGTTCAGCTCCTCAACCTCCCCTGATGGTGCTGATCATTCAGGTTTGGGGCAAAGCTATGAAATTTTTGCTTTGGCTGCAGAAAGGAGACATCCTGATCCTTTCATAAATAACCTGACCTCCAGCTTTTCAGTGATGAGAATGTCTGTTTACTCTTTCTTGAGGCAGTAAGAAAAGGCTATGATTGGATGCTTACTATGTGCTCTCAGACTTCCTGCCCTTATATTGCTCAGCTCTGTATTTAAAGGGAGATGATTTGTAAACATTTTAAATATCTAAAAAAAATCTAATATAAGCCTCACAGTCCCTCTGACGCAGGCACTATCATGTCTCCTCATTTTAGAGGTGGAAACCAAAGCTTTTTGAGTCTGTACAATGCCTCACATACAGGATGGTGAAGAGAACCTGACTTTCAAAGCCAGAATCTAAAGTCGATGCTGTCAACCACCACACTATGCTGCCTCCTGCTGGTAGGAGGTTCTTGGTGCATCATGCTCCACTGTTTCCGCCCCTTCCCCCCTTGGCCCCTAGGTCCTATGATTTCTGCTCACAAGTTCATTTCTTCTGCATGTTGTGAGTTCCTGGCATGACCTTAATCACTTGTTTTCCAGGATTTGATATGCTTAGAAGTGCTCTATAAATGTTTTCCATATGAATTATAAAGCAAATGATACACAGAATGTTTCAGCATGAAAGGGATGGTGAGTAAAAGTAAGAATCAGGACAGAGAAAAAAAATGAGCCTAAGGTATAAAAAAGAGCAGGATATATGCAGGGGTGGGATCAATTTAAATGAGGGGAAAGGGAGATTTTATGCTTCTCTTACCCCATCTCAATGCTCTATGCCACTGTTGCTGGGAAGGAGGGATAACAAGTTGGAATGCTTGCATTATTCTCAGTTGAATAGAAAAGGCCACAGAATGGATATCAAGAAACTGGGTTATAGTTCCAGGCTTGCGACTCACTAGTGATCTAATTTGGGGCAAGTTGTTTCTTACCTTCTCTGGGCTTTAGTGTCTCAGTCTATACGGTGAGAAAACTGGATTAAAAGATCCTTGTGGCCTTTTAGAGAAGCACAAGTATATAATTGCAAACTTGTTGAAGCACAGCACAAATACAGTAATATGATTAACTGTCCCAGGTAAAACAGTGCATCACTAAGAGCTGAGGATGAAGCAGGCAGTATAGGTACATTTCTGCCCAGTAAGATATATAACCCTCACTTTTATAAAAGCAGAAATTGTGGTTCAAAGAAATTACATAATGTGTTCAGGTTTGCATAGCTAGCAAGTGGCCAAGCTGGAGCTTGCATTGAGGTCACTGTTTCTCTGCAATCCACACTCAAGCATATGAGAAGCCCAGTGCCACTACATTCCTCAGCTGATGTTCCTCATAGGAACTTGAGTCAAAATGACTCAAAATACCTTAGTGACTGTCTGACTCCCAAATGCAGCTCTGGCCTCTCCCTGCCAGGTGGTGGCAGTTCCTGGAGATATGCTCCCCGGGGACCCAGGCTATTAGAAAGCACTCAGCAAGGTAACGGCAGCACAATTTCCCCAGCAACAGCCATGGGTGCAGATGCAGAGACTGAGTCAGGATGGACCAGCTGCTCCATACGTACCAGCCCTTTCTGTTCCTCTCCCTGTAGACCTTGAAGCAAAATCTCCCTGTTAAGTCAGGGGGAAACATCATGTGACTATGCTGATTCTGAGGCTGTCACTAGCCCATTCATTCAGCACTTATTTGCAAAATTTTTTCTGTCTGGATGCCATCAAATCGTTTTTCTTCATTCCCTCTATCTACTCTGTTCCAAATTTAAAAGTTTCCTTGTCTATTGTATCAAAGATATCAATAGAAAGTCAACACAATGCATAAGAGCTTTTAAATGAATCATTCTTTGGCTTCCATCATTATATTCTAAATGTCTTTGAGTACACTCTTTAAAATCTATTAACAAAACCATAGTCTTAAAAATAATTAAATCCCTTATGTTTATGAATGTAGAAATGTTGCATACATGCATCTAAGAAGCCACTCTCCCTATACAGCCTTAGTTGAGTAAAGATAGACAATGACTGGGAAGAATGAGAGGAGCTCTCACAGGTGACTGGCACCCACAAAGATGTGATGGTTGCAGCCACGCCCAGAGATACTATCAGAAGCAAAGAGAGGAGAGACACCCTGAGTGCACCTTTCTCACATCCTTCAACCTCCTGCCAGGGTCTACCATTAAATAAAAACTAAGCAAAATCAAGAAAGCTCTGGGATCATATTTGGCAAGGGTGAGCATTTTGCAATTCAAGGCAGGGCTGGCAAGTGAAGGGAACACAGCCAGTAACAAATGGAAAGCGACCAGCCCTGATTTCATCGCTCAAAACCTAGCTAAGAGGTTTTTTAATAATGGAGATCTATAAGAAGACATGGCTGTATATATTGCATAATCAAACAGATTATCTGTAGAGTTGTTTGTGGGACTTTAGCTACCCCTCGGGCAAGGGCATATTGCTGCATGACCTGCTTTATATAATGAACTATGAGTGGAATGGATGCATGCTTTGTCTGAGTATAAGACACACCGTGGCTCCACTGTGTTCATATTCTCTCTCCTTCTGTCAGAAGATCTGTGATATCCCAATTTAGATAATGTAATAATGTAACTTAGTGTCTAACCTATGACTCTGTAATTATCACACATTTTACAGACTCACAGTGGAGCCCATTATATTAAATGTAGGGGCGTTTTACCTGAAAAGATGTTGGAAATTCAAAGGACAAAGATGTTTGTTGTATTTCAAGGCCTAACATACTATTGGAAAACAAACGAGGCTAGAGAGATGGCTTAGCAAGTAAGACACTTGCCTGTGAAGCCTGAGGACTCAGGTTTGGTTCCGGACCCATGTAAGCCATATGCACAAGATGGCACGTGTGTCTGGAGTTTGTTTGCAGTGGCTGGAGGCCCTGGCATGCCCATTCTCTTTCTCTCACTGCCTCTCTCTCTCTCTCTCTCTCTCTCTCTCTCACTCTCTCTCTCTGTCTCTCAAATAAATAAATTAAATATTTTTTTAAAAAAACACAAGTTTGTCCTATGTTTTCAAACTTCTCAGAAACCTGATATCCATAGGGAATAGAATAGCACTCAAAATTCAGATCAATTCAATTCAAAACAGCTAAAGCTTTGAAACAGCATTCCCATATTCACCAAATTAACCCCAGATTTGAGATGAATAAATTCTAGTGGCACTTATGGATTCCCAGAAGTTATTTTACAGAAGAAAAGGTTTCTGGCCATGTCATTTCCTTGCTTGAAACTTCTTCTGGATCCCTGCTGTGTCCTCACACCCAAGCTTCCCAGGAGATCAAAGACAGCCTCCTTTGCCTGGCATAAAATCCAACCCCATTTACTATCCACCTTTATGTGTGGCCAGTGCACAATATTTTCTGGAACCTCAACTTCTTACTATTATTAAGAAGTTGCCTTTGCATAATTAAATTCTGCTTGGATGCCTTTTCCTACGTGCCACAAGTGTCCTTTCCACCCCTGCTTGTCCGCCCTACCATGGGCAACATCCAACTCCTGTTTATCCCAGCTCCCATGTTGCCTTCCCTGGGAAGCCTTCCTAAATGGGACTCCTTGTGGGATGGCCATGGCCTTCACACACCTCACCCCAACACTGGACTTCCTCTATCCCCACCTACCCCCACTTGGCCAATGCCTCTGCTTCCTCATCATTACCTGCCAAGCATCTGCTATGGATGCCAGGGTGTTCTAGATCACCCTAAAGTATCTGCTCGATAAATGAGGAAGTGAATGAGCGAATAAATATAGAGTTTCTCTCTTTACCTTGACATGCCACTCTGAAATCATGATATTCTCTGAAATCAGATAAGAAATCCAGCCAACCATAGTGGCACACACCTGTGATCCCAGTACTCTGAATCCTGAGGTGTGAGGATCATGAGTTTGAGGCCAGTGGACTGCAAGACTCTATCTCAAACAAAACAAAATGAAAAAAAAAAAAAAAAGAAGAAGAGGGGAGGGGGGGAGGCAGGATAAAGGGAAAGAAGGAAGGAGAGAATGAGGAAGAAAGGAGAACAAAAGGAAGATGGAAGAAAAGAAATAAAAAGAGAGAGAAAGAAAAGGAAAGATGGTAGATGTTAAAGTTCAGGGATTTACCTATGTTTACTATAGGAAAAATACTTACCAACAATATCTAGTTAACATTGTTCTGCTTTGAATAGACTCATTTAATTTTAGAGCTAGAAAGAATCAGAGTTCACCCCTCCAGGTAAAGAAGAGCTGTGTTGGACAGAAAGAAGACAAGTTAGAAGACAATGGAACTTGAGGCACTGCACTAACCCATTCTTCTTATTCTACCATACTGAGCTGTGTTTAGGAAGACGTGTTATTGGATGAAGATTCATAATAGAAGGGATATAAAGAGAGTAAAATATATAGAAAACCATCATACCTGGGATGAAGAGATGGCTTAGCAGTTAAGGCACGTGCCTGCAAAGTCAAAGGGCCCAAGTTCAATTCCCCAGGGCCCAAGTTCAATTCCCCAGGACCCACAAAAGCCAGATGCACAATACATACATACATACATACATACATACATACATACATAGAATATAAAAATAAAAACAATCATACCTGATATTTAAATAAATAAATGAAATTTATGGTTCACTGATATCATTTTATACCTGCTAATTTTTAAAACTAATATTTAACAAAAGCTGCAGTGAGATTAGATTCCTGTTTACTTCTAAAGTCATTGTGAATTAGTACAACATTTTTGGAAAGCAACATGGAAATATAAGATATGAGCTATAGTGTTCATTCTGTTTTAACCCTATATCCAATGTACTAGGAATTTATTTTATGAAATAAATAAACAATATTAAACAGCCATTTGTAAAAGATGCCTGCCCTGCTCAATCAGCTGAGTATCCAGCGTGATGGATGGCCTATTAGAGCAATAAAAATTTTCAGTCATTAACATTATAACTTACCACTCTACACGGAAAATATATAAAATGGATATAATGTAATAGAAACCATCATGTATGTCATGGGAACAACCTTCTAAAAACTTATTTCAGAAGGACATTGAACAGCAATGTGATAAGCTAAGATCGTGGTTTTACTATTTTCATCAACATTATATAAATGTTGCTGTGACATTTTGTCTCTTGTAAGGAGCAGGTAGAAAGCGAATGAAGTCTCCACTGGTAATTTGAAGTGTTAAAGGGACTAAATAAAACAGGAGCGTTATTCCTGGGTTGCCCCAAGCATGCCTCACCCCGCAGCGGTGGGAATGGAGAAAGGAGTCCTGAAGCGTGGCCTCTGTCGGGGGTCATTTCATTAACAGGAAACAGAGGATGAGGGGAACTTGCTAAAGACACCTTACTCAATTTTGCCAAGGAGCAAATATAGTTTGACCTCTTGCTGTCAAAGTGAGAGCACCGCTGTGCTTAGATCTGTGCTTCTGGTCTTCGAGTCAACTATTTACCTAGAGACTACCAAGCCTCAGGCACTGATCATTCTAAATGCATCATGCATATTTCAATGAATACATGTATTGAGTGGGCCATGAATGTGCCTTCTCAGTTTCACAGGCACAGACTCTAGAGTACCTAGGCCTAGTTCTAAATCCATCCGCTGAGTCAGGCCATGAGCCAAACTGACACACAAGGGTAGTTCTCACTACCCATGCTCATTTCCCAGAGACAGGTGGAAAGTCAATTGCCTGATCACTCCATGCAATCACTCTACTAGGCATTTCATGAATGTCTCTCATTAAATCCTAACATGAGGTGTTGCAGTCACTTTCTCATTGTTGAGATAACACATCTGACCAAAGAAAACTTGTGAAAAGAAAGGGTTTATTTTGGCTTATAGACTTGAGGGGAAGCTCCATGATGGTAGGGGAAAACATGGCATAAGCAGAGAGTGTACATCACTTCCTGTCCAACAGCAGGTAGACAACAGTGGTGGAAGAGAATGCCAAACACTGGCAAGGAGGAGGGAGCTGGCTTTGACACCCATAAGCTTGCCCCCAATAGCATACCTCCTCCAGCAAGGTTCCAATGCCAAAATTGCCATCAGTTGGGGCCTAGCCAATTGCTACCTCCTATTCTTTTTTTAAAAAAAATATATTTATGTATGTATTTTCAAAGGGAGAGAAAGGGAGAGAGAGAGAATGGGCACACTCCAGGACTTCTAGCCACTGCAAACAAACTCCAGATGCAAGCACCACTTTGTGCATCTGGCTTTACATGGGTACTGGGGACTCGAACCCTGCTCGTTAGGCTTTGCAGGTGAGTGTCTTAACCACTGAGTCATCTCTCCAGCCCTGTCTCCTATTCTTCACCAGGTTCTGGTCAATAAAGGCCTTAGAGCATCACTTCCCAGTATTGTGAAAACCAAAATTTCTCCCACATTTCTAAGGGTTCTTTGTGGTGGGAGGGTGCCACCTCCATTAGAGAAAAATTAAGCAATTACACCTGTACACCCATTAATGATAATCATTTACCTTCCCTATGCCGGGCACTTTGCTGGCACAAGCCACATTTAAAATGGTCCTATAGGGCTCATGACTATCCCTGCTTTAAGTTTTCTGTATCAGGAATGTATTCCCCCCATGGAGCGGGCCTCCAGTCCAATTGGAGGGCAGTTGGTTTCCACCATGACAGACGTGCCACTATTGCACCCGTTGGCTCATTTGGCCTGGCTGGCCAATTATAAGGCTTGCAGTGTCCACTGTTGAGTATCTTCACTGGTGGTATCTCTTTATCCCATTGAACTACATGTAGAATGGCTTCTTCCAGCTTTCTGTCAGATGGTCTACATGGAGGAGATTATCAGCTCAGTTCCAGCAGGATTTCTCAGTGGCCTTGCAGCCCAAGTATGTGGAGTCTTCAGCAATAGGGTCTTACCATCTATTCCTGGTGGGAAACCAAGGGCCTCGGCAATGGCCTATAATGTTTTGGGGGCATCAGGGACCTCCCTGGCCAACAACTCACTGGAGGTATCCCATCCCTGGCACTGAAAATTTTCTAACAACGATCTATGGCTCCTGAGTGTTCCATTGTCCAAAACCGGAGGATTCCATATGATTTATTTGTATCCTCTTAGATTTTGATTAGCCCTCCCTCCACCTTTCCTTTACTCAATCTCTTAACATCTGCTGATGTCTAGATAAATGTATATACTATGCTTATCAAACTGCCCAGTAAGCACTTCCTTTAATATTCATACCCTTATATTAATGCTACTCCCACTTTGGGTAGAGAATCTTCTCTTTTCAGATGGCAGTGACCTTGGGATGACTCAGAAGATGTCATAGTGCTGGAAAGAAGTGACTGGAGTACTGAGTAACATCTCGATCACACCTTCCACGGCTCAGGGTCTAATGTGGAAGAGGTGGCGGAAAGAATGTAAGAGCCAAAGGAAGGGTAGGGCTCCTTACAATGTGCTCACTCCAGACATAAAATGGCCTAGATATCCATGATCTCATAGTGCCTGACACTACCCACACAAGACCATCATAAGAGGAGGAAAAGATCATGACATCAAAATAAAAGAGAGACTGATTGAGATGGGGAGGGGATATGATGGAGAATGGAGTTTCAAAGGGGAAAGTGGGGGGAGGGAGGGTATTAGCATGGGATATTTTTTATGATCATGGAAAATGTTAATAAAAATTGAGAGAGAAAAAATAAAATGGTCCTATGAAGCACAACAAATACTGCATTAGACCATCATGCTGCCAGCACAGATTAAAAGGCCTCAACTGCCTACAGTGTCCTGGCTAAGCATGGTCACCTGTCACCATGAAGTGACTATAAGGAGAGGATCAGATTTTCTGCTGAAACATGTCCATTTGTATGCTCACACTACATCTCAAATATTATCTCAGTTATGGCCTGTACTCATTCTCCCTAAAAAATGAATTTCATCACATGTCAGCTAGAAACCACAGTAGTATCAGGTAAGAATTATATCTGGGGAAAGCACTATGGTGTCCGTTCACACGTGGTGATGCCGCTAAGATTCAAGCCTGAGGCTCATCCGTGGCCTGCACTTGGAAACAGATATGTCTGGAGAAGTCCAATGACTTGGTGGTGTAGACAGCCCACCAGCATCTATGTTTAAGTTGGTTGTTCTGGATTCGTTCTCATCTGAGCCCTATGTAGACAGAGAGACTGTTTGCATGAGCTGAGGAGACTGTTGTCATCCGGGCTCAGTGAGACACGGGAACTCAAGCAGCGCTCTCCAGTACCTCGGGGACAAAGTGAGGCACAGAGCTGGGGTCCCGAACGTTCCCTTCATCTCTGTTGCTGTTTGGTCCATAAGAGGACTCAGAGTCCACAGGGCTGCTCTGGCCCCCAGAGCAGAGGTGGGGGGTTCACTGGCTGCGGTATCACTGAGGAGAGGCCAGTACTTGAATGGTTTTAAGGATAGGAGTCTCAACCAAATGGCTTGCAGGAGAAGACAAATGATTAACGAACATGTGCGAGAGAAGCCCTGCAAACCTCTGAAGCACTCAGTGAGGAGAATGTACCCTGGATGAGAGGGTAGGGACAACTGACACGTGATTTATTACTGTTAATGTGACCTCATTTATACCCACAGGCTGGGAAAGCTCGGGTTGCAGTTATTTACCACAATAAGAATCCATGTCACCATGGCAGTAAGCAGAGACCACGCTGTCCTGGCTGTCCTGTCCCGAGGCTGGCTCCCAGCATGCCTGGCCTCCTCCTCAGGCCTGAGATTGGTCCTGACAGGAAGGCATTATGAGTATGGCTTCTCACTTCCATGGAAACCTGAGTTGGGGATGGCCTGCTTTACATGGAACAAGGACAGGAAGAGAACAGTTTCTTTCGAGCCACTATATTCTTAGTAGAAGGACAGTAGCTATGCAATGTTTGTTGAATTAAATGGGACCTGGAAATTTGACTGACTCTTTTTCCATTTCTGAAAGTTTCCTGTGCTTTATCTACTGAGGCCTCTATTTTTTCCAAGACAGTGACAAAACATGTCTGATCTTAGAGTTTAACCCTCGCTCTGCACCCCCGGAGTGATGGAGTGTATTTAAACCCCCTTGAACCTGTGTATACCTTTGTGATAGCCTTCAAAGTACAGAGGTCACATCATGTAACTTCTAAAGCTAGAACACTTGTGTCACAGTCTCTACAAGGTCTCTTGGAACCATGCCCCAGTGCTTCCAGGAATGGAGAGGGTACCCCACGATGGGCAGAATCCATGGCTTCCAGCCATAGACAAGATGAGCTTACAGAAAGTGGCCAGCCCCCCTTTGCTAGCCCTGTGAGTAAGGAGTCCACAGAGACTACGTGCTGCCTCTGACACACTGGGCACTGTCAGACCATGCCATTCAGTCCAGAAGGTCCACTGAGCTTGGTGCCAGTTTGTTTTACCATAAAGTAAGGTTATTTGCTTTCTAAACACTGATTTCTACTTGAGAAATTGTCTCATCTAATAATGATTTTGTCAAGTCTAGCCTTCCTTTTCTTATATATGTATTGTGTAGGTGTATGTGTAAGGGTGGGTGTGCATGTGGAAACCAAAGGTCAGCTGTCCACTATTTTTTTTCATTTTTTATTTATTTGAGGGGGCAGATACAGAGAGAATGGGTGCACCAGGGCCTCTAGCCACTGCAAACAAATTCCAGGCACATGGACCACCTTGTGCATCTGGCTTATGTTGGTACTGGCGAATTGAACCTGGGTCCTTAGGCTTCACAGTCAAGCACCTTAACCATTAAGTCATCTCTCCAGCCCCTGTCTACTATTTATTGAATGTGAGGATAATTGCAACAGAAAGGGTCTCTCATTGTACTGAAGCCCACCAGTTAGTTTAGGCTGACTGGCCAGTGAGTCCCAGTGGTTTATCTGTCTCCACTTCCCCAGGACTGGGATTGAAAGCAAGTGCCTCCATGTCTGGTGATTTTATGTGGGTCTGGATGTTGAACTCAGGTCCTTATACATGCATGGCAGGCATTCTGCCAACTGAACTGTTTCTCCAGCCCAATTCTGACCTTTCTTAAGAAAAAATAAATCAGAATTTTAGGAACAGAAGTTATAATTCTGATGTCCATATTCTGAGTGTTTTTTTCCTAAAATTATTAAAACCCTAACAAGGGACTTTTCTCTAAGCACACTACATGTGGGACTACAAAATAATCCCTCCTGTTAGCTTGATGGCTTGTCCTGGCAAGGGAGGGCCATGCACAGAGGGTCTGGGAGCTCTGATTTATCATCCCACTTTTCTCTTTCCAGCTCATTTAATGTGATCCTTAGAAAGACGTGTCCTTGTCTTGCTCTCATTTAAAACAAAGAACTCTTCTCAACGATTTCCTCAATTTTAAGTTCGGGAAGTGGGGGGAAAACTGGCAAGGTCTGCTGTAACACTAATTTCACTGATTCTTGCCTCATTTCAAGCCACGTTATTCTTCCTGCTGCATTTCCACCAGCCATTTTCTTCAGCAACCTGTAGGTCTCCTGCCGGGAGAGGACAATGGGCCAGTTAAGTGAGGGAGATGGTTTACAAGGCTTTTTTCTTTTTGCTCTAATTTACAGGAAGATCATCCTTGCATGGGAAGACAAGCTGAAGCGGCTCATCACTGAAGGATGTGAAGTGATCGGAAAGAAAATAAAAAAAAAAGAATAAACATAATATAGTTTTATGTGCGTAATAGCAAATATATATGATAATAATATTTCACTCATGTCTCAGATGTTAGTAAAAATTCTCTTTTTAACCTGAACATAATTGCCTTTATTTCAGACAATACTTTTTATTCTTTTGCAAAGTATTAATTTGTATCTGTTTCAGCTAGGATTATGTTTTACTACATAAAATAGAAAACTCAAGAGAAGAGAAAAAGAGAAAAAAAAATCTCTTTTGAGAGGTTTAAAGCCACAACGTTCTATTCTTTCATGTAAAAGACATCCGGAAATGAGCAGTCCAGGGCTGGTAGGGCAGCACTACAAAGACACCAGGAATCAGGACAGCTTACATCTTTCTGCTTTCCCATTCTTAGCACATAGCTTCCACCCCCCAGCCGGCTGCTGGTACTCCAGCATCTCGTCTGGGATCCCAGCAACAAGAAGAGGAAAGGGGAAGAAAAACCCACAGGGCATCCTGCTGAGTCAGCGCCCAGGATCCCTGGCAATCCCTCACTGCGGTTCTGCTTACATCCTACATCTCTATAGGCCCGAATCTGGTCACATGATCACCCTGGCCTCTGAGGAAACAAGAAAAGTGTTAACATCTGCTATGGTTTAGACATAGTAGGAATGTGTCCCTCAAGGCATCAGGCATCATGTGCTAGAGGCTGGGTTCCCAGTATGGCCATGGGGGCTGGGAGGGCTAGTGGAACCTTGAAGAGATGAGACCTACTGGGAGATAACGGGGCTCCACCCTCAGAAGGGATTAATGTTGGTCACTCTAGTGGGTGGGTTTTCAAGGGAGCTGATTAGTTCCTGCAGAGTGGGCTGATGTAAAAGCCAGCCTGTTCTCTTGCTTCGTGTCTGGTCATGTGACTACCCTCAGAAGGCTCTCACCAAAAGCTGAGGAGAGAATGCCACCTGATCCTGGATTTTATCCTCCCATAACTATAAATCAAATAATCTTCTTTATAAAATACTCAGCCTAGGTTACTTTGTTAGAGCATCACACATTGTACTAAAGCAACACCATAATTCATAGACAGCCTTTTCTTCTCCATTTTCCTCCAGGGCTTCATACATGCACTGTATGGCATAAGATCTACTCAGGGTTCTCCTCTATTATTTTTTTATGTGCACTATATGATATAAGATTTACCAAGGATTCTCCTCTATTATTCTCTGTTCTGGGAACAAGTAGAGTGCTCTCCTATTAATGTAAGCTCCTTGGATGATCAATAACCAATTGTTTTCATTGCATCATTCACAATTCTTGATATGGTGCTGAAACACATTGTCACACCTCCAAATCATAGAGGTTCTAGTTCTTACGGAAAACAAGGGAGTGGATATTACATAAATAATAATGTGATGTGGTTTAGATTTTAGATATCCTACAAAGGTTCATGACTTAAAGGCTTGGTACCCAAACTGATAGTGTTTTGGGGATCTATGGAACCTTTCAAAGGTTCAGCCTGGTGGGAAGAAATGAGATCACTGAGGGTACACACTTGAAGGGGGTACTTGGAACTCAGGGCCTTCTTCTTTCCCTCTGCTTCCCAGTTCTGTTTCACCATGTGCTCTTTACCACAGGCTCAAAAGAAATGAACGTATCTCAGAAACCCTGAGCCAAAATCTTTCCTCCTGTTAACTTGTTTACCTCAGGTATTTTGTCATACCAACACAAAGCTCATATCTAATATGACACAACTTCAGTACCCACTGATGACTTGTGTGCATAAGGTGTCATTTAGTAAAATTGAACAAAAATGTTTGAAGAGTCCCCTCTGCCTGCCTCTACAAGACGTCCTCTCAAGGATGTGGCAAAAGCATGGCTCACAGCACAGTGAACTTTGAATGTTAGTGAACAGTCTGGCTGTTCACGGAACACAGGACAATAGAAGGGAACTGCAGTTGGGCTGCTAATCATTTAGTACAGAAGATAAGAACTGGATAAACTGGAGAAGAGAGGGACTTCTGAAAATGGGAGACTTAATGCTGTACTGAACAAGAGAGGGCCTGGGATGGAAACTAAGCAACTATGATTTACAAATGTGATGATTAACTTTATATATTCACTAAGCTGAACTACAGGTACCCTGTGAAACATAATTCTGAGTGTGTTTCTGCATGACATTAATATCTGACTCAGTAGACCAGGGAAAGCAGATATCCTTACCTAATATTAATGTGGTAGTGGGGAGGGGGGGTGCTAATCCAATTCATTGGAGAAAAGAAAAGCACCAAGTAGGAAAATCTCTCTACCTATTCTCAAGCTGTCATTGGCTTTTTCTGCCTGTGAAAAACTGGACTTGAATTAGAATCATACCGTTGGCAATCAAGGATTTCCAATGTTACAATTTCAGAACTTCCATAACAGTGTGAGCTTATTCCTAATAATAAATTGTTTTCTCTATTTATTTTTTCTAGCCTCCCTACACATAACTATCTATCATCAGTTTTGTTTCTCTAGAAAACCTCAACTAATGCAAGTATACAGTAAAAGCTGTGGCACACTGAGTATCTTCAAAGCCCTGGGGCTCTGTAACAAGCAAAGGCATAAGAGGTTAGGTGCCAACTCATCTCCAAAGTAACTCATGGGCTATAGAGGGAAAAGGAAAAACAGAATCCACAAAGACAGCATGTGATGGAGCTGGGAAAGAGGCATGCAGATGGAGCTGTGGGGGAGACATGCAGATGGGGCTATGGGGGAAGCATGCAGAAAGGGCTGTGGGAGAAGCATGCAGATGGAGGTGTGGGAGAAGCATGCAGATGGGACTGTGGGAGAAGCATACAGATGGAGCTGTGGGGGAGACATGCAGATGGGGCTGTGGGGGAAGCATGCAGAAGGGGCTGTGGGAGAAGCATGCAGATGGGGTGTGGGAGAAGCATGCAGATGGGTCTGTGGGAGAAGCATGCAGATGGAGCTGTGGGGGAAGCATGCAGATGGAGCTGTGGGGGAAGCATGCAGATGGGGCTGTGGAGAAGCATGCAGATGGGGTGTGGGGGAAGCATGCAGATGGGGTGTGGGAGAAGCATGCAGATGGAGCTGTGGGGGAAGCATGCAGATGGAGCTGTGGGGGAAGCATGCAGATGGGGCTGTGGAGGAAGCATGCAGATGGGGCTGTGGGAGAAGCATGCAGATGGGGTGTGGGGGAAGCATGCAGATGGGGCTGTGGAGAAGCATGCAGATGGGGCTGTGAGGGAAGCATGCAGATGGGGCTGTGGGGGAAGCATGCAGATGGGGCTGTGGGGGAAGCATGCAGATGGGGCTGTGGAGAAGCATGCAGATGGGGCTGTGGGGGAAGCATGCAGATGGGGCTGTGGGAGAAGCATGCAGATGGGGCTGTGGGGGAAGCATGCCGATGGGGCTGTGGGAGAAGCATGCAGATGGGGTGTGGGGGAAGCATGCAGGTGGAGCTGTGGGAGAAGCATGCAGATGGGGCTGTGGGGGAAGCATGCAGATGGGGCTGTGGGGGAAGCATGCAGATGGGGCTGTGGGAGAAGCATGCAGATGGGGTGTGGGGGAAGCATGCAGATGGGGCTGTGGAGAAGCATGCAGATGGGGCTGTGGGGGAAGCATGCAGATGGGGCTGTGGGGGAAGCATGCAGATGGGGCTGTGGGAGAAGCATGCCGATGGGGCTGTGGGGGAAGCATGCCGATGGGGCTGTGGGAGAAGCATGCAGATGGGGTGTGGGGGAAGCATGCAGATGGGGTGTGGGGGAAGCATGCAGATGGGTCTGTGGGGGAAGCATGCAGATGGGGCTGTGGGGGAAGCATGCAGATGGGGCTGTGGGAGAAGCATGCAGATGGGGTGTGGGGGAAGCATGCAGATGGGGCTGTGGGGGAAGCATGCCGATGGGGCTGTGGGAGAAGCATGCAGATGGGGTGTGGAGGAAGCATGCAGATGGGGCTGTGGGGGAAGCATGCAGATGGGGTGTGGGGGAAGCATGCAGATGGGGCTGTGGGGGAAGCATGCAGATGGGGTGTGGGGGAAGCATGCAGATGGGGCTGTGGGAGAAGCATGCAGATGGGGTGTGGGGGAAGCATGCAGATGGGGCTGTGGGGGAAGCATGCAGATGGGCTGTGGGAGAAGCATGCAGATGGGGTGTGGGGGAAGCATGCAGATGGAGTTGTGGGGGAAGCATGCAGATGGGGCTGTGGGGGAAGCATGCAGATGGGGCTGTGGGAGAAGCATGCAGATGGAGTTGTGGGGAAGCATGCAGATGGGGCTGTGGGAGAAGCATGCAGATGGGGTGTGGGGGAAGCATGCAGATGGAGTTGTGGGGGAAGCATGCAGATGGGGCTGTGGGGGAAGCATGCAGATGGGGCTGTGGGAGAAGCATGCAGATGGAGGTGTGGGAGAAGCATTCAGATGGAGCTGTGGGAGAAGCATGCAGATGAGGTGTTGGAGAAGCATGCAGATGGAGTTGTGGGGAAGCATGCAGATGGGGCTGTGGGAGAAGCATTCAGATGGAGCTGTGGGAGAAGCATGCAGATGAGGTGTGGGAGAAGCATGCAGATGGAGCTGTGGGAGAAGCATGCAGATGGGGTGTGGGAGAAGCATGCAGATGGAGTTGTGGGAGAAGCATGCAGATGGGGTGTGGGGGAAGCATGCAGGTGGAGTTGTGGGAGAAGCATGCAGATGGGGCTGTGGGGGAAGCATGCAGATGGAGCTGTGGGAGAAGCATGCAGATGGGGTGTGGGGGAAGCATGCAGATGGAGCTGTGGGAGAAGCATGCAGATGGGGTGTGGGGGAAGCATGCAGGTGGAGTTGTGGGAGAAGCATGCAGATGGGGCTGTGGGGGAAGCATGCAGATGGAGCTGTGGGAGAAGCATGCAGATGGGGTGTGGGAGAAGCATGCAGATGGAGCTGTGGGAGAAGCATGCAGATGGGACTGTGGGAGAAGCATGCAGATGGGGCTGTGGGAGAAGCATGCAGATGTGGCTGTGGGGAAAGCATGAAAGTTTTATTGACACAGGAAGGCACTGAGACTCAGGTAGACACAAGGACAGTCTCCAAGCAAAAGAGAGGAGGAGTATCTCAAATGACTTCTGAAAGAAGGAGAATATATAGGGTACACTTGGGTGGGGGAGCCTTGAGGTTTGATTGTCTTACTTTTTTGGAGAGCTTGTAGATATTTAAAGACAAGAAAATCCAATAGAAGAAACATCAAAGGTCTTCAAGGAAATGAGGTTAATGGGTGGAAAGAGAAGGTAAAGAACTCAGAACTCAGTGCGCATGGGAAGAGCTTAACCTTGGCTCAGAATGACAAGTAGGGATAAGCCCCTGGGGCACAGAGCTCAAGGGTAAAGTGTCCCCTCCTGTACCTTCTGATTATTAGTACTAAATCCCAGGCATGGAAAATTTGGTACGGCATACAAAAATTGAAGGTAGTACAGACTGAGGATGTGCCTCCAGAGTTCCCTGCACATTCCACAGGTGTCTCATCCTGACTTAGACTCTCAGGCAGCAGAGATCCTGCACATACCCACACTGCCTCCTTTTCCTTCCCCCCTACTGATAGCACCCCCTGAACCCTTTCTCCTTGTTGCTCAACTATCCTCTCACTTTTCTCACACAACTCAAAAATGCATCACCCAAATTGTGGGTTGGTTTTTCCAGCATCTGTCACTGCTGGAACAGTCTATTCAAGGCCCCTGCATGCAAAATGCAATCACTAGAAGCACATGTGTGGATGCCTGAAGTCTGGTATATTTGGACGTCTCCAACCAGACCTGTATGGTCCCCCTGACTTTTAACCAGGCCCAGGAGGCCTCTTTTCATCAAGTACTGCCAGTAGACAGTAAGGAGGACCAAAAGTTGCTCAACTCATCCAGGTTGTGCTGCATTTATTTGTTTGATTTGTAATAAATGCAATAAGATCACCATTTATTTCCAATTCTCCAGTAAGATTATTAACTTTTTCTTCCAAAGATAAACTTGATTGCATTACTTATTTATACTATGTACATTGCATTAGAAGTAAAAATGCATCATGATAAAAAATATAGTTTTTTTAATTAGTGTTTTTTTATCCACTGCTTATAACAGCTTACAGTATTAAAAAGAAAGGATCTTAAATATGAAACCCACCTTTAGGTTTTGCCTGCATATTTTGACACATTTTGCTAAGCTTGGTAGACAATCTAGAAATATCATCTCTACTCACTCTCAGTCCCTCATTTTCATACCAGAGTTGACTTTTTGTGTTGGGCTCTATGACATGTCAGGGGAAGTAGCATGACAGAGATGAATAAATAAGAGCTTTGCAGATATGCACATTTAAGTTCAAAGGCCAAGTGTGCCTTTTGCAAGCAGGGGTAAGGTATGTAATCAAAAAGCAATTGTAATAGGTTTTAAGTTTTTTTTAATTTTTGTTTATTTATTAGAGACAGAGAGAGAGAGAGAGAGAGAGAGAGAGAGAATGAGCATTGAGCATGCCAGGGCCTCGAGCCAGTGCAAATGAACTCCAGATGCATGCACTATCTTGTGCATCTGGCTTACATGGGACCTGGAGAATTGAACCTGGGTCCTTTGGCTACATAGACAAGTGCCTTTACTACCAAACCATTTCTCCAGCCCTGTAATAGGCTTTTTTTTTAAAAAAAAAAATAATCTTTAAGTAGAGGTGACAAATATATTTACTGGGTGCTTATTAAGAGCCATTGCAATGCTAAACAATTTCTGGTGTTATTTCTTGAACCTTGACAACAATGTAACAATGATCTATGATAAAAGCCATTATTTTCCCCATTTTGCAGATTCAAAAATTGAGATTTAGATGTGCTAAGCTGCCCAAGTAGAGTCAACAAATAAGCTAGGGGGTTAACCCTGTGTGCTTGACTGGAAAGATTCTCTGTTAGCCATCATACGATACTGTCTCCACATAGATTATCTCCAGGTCTTGGAATAGCACCTGTGGGTAGGGGCATCTCCAAATTAACATGAAGAAACTCATGTTAGAAAAAAATAAAGTTCTCACATGCCCAGAAAGACAAGACCATTCAATTTTATGGTCATACTGCTTTTCCCTCTTCTGGCCCCATTTCCTTTATTGTTTTGTTTTCTTTTTAATTTTAAAAGCCATTTATTTTAATTAACTAATAGCAGTTGTACATGCTTTGGGAGCCCAGGGTGATATTGCAGTACATGTGTACATTGTGTGATGCTCACCTTAGGGTGTGTCAGTTAATCATCACTGCATTCATCATTTCTTTGTCATGAGAACATTCAGAATCATCTATTCTAGCTATTTTGATTTGCATGATAGAATAGCTAGAAGGTATAGGTCTGCCTCCCCCAGTTCCTGGAAGGACTCTACCCTCTGTTGATGCTTTGCATATGACATCTCATTCCTATTTCCAATAGCCCACACACAGACAAAAACAAAAAAAAATGAAGTTCAGAGACTTAACAGGACAGGTGTGAGGCAATAGCCTTGTCATCAGAAGTAAAAAGGGAATGTGCCTGCAAAGTCACCATGTTTGTGCTATGATGGTATTCAGGTATGAACCCCCCACCCAAAGTCGAGATGTGTGCAGTGGTGCAGTGAGAACTGAGCACTCCATGACAGGAGCATGATGGGCCCTGGCTTGGAAGTCTCAGTGAAGCTCAATACTTTTGGAATGAGGAAGTGAATAGTGTGGGCTTCACTGTCTCTCTCCTTCCCAACTACCCAGCCCCATACTTCATCTCTACCCCAGCTGCAGCCTTTCTACTCTAGCCACTGCAGAAGACACGTGTCTCTTTCTCTTCACGCATCCAGACTTGTGCTCTGCCTCATTCCTTCACTGATTAAAAACAATGACACCATCTGCAAGAGCCAGCACAATTACTAACCTGTGAAGAGTTACCTCAAACTTCTACCCACCAAAAATGTTTACTCAATTCTTTGCAAATACCTATTATAGTAAAATTGTACACTTATGACACTTTCTTCCTACTGGAACGAGTGCTCTTCAAAAGCATCCATCAACCCCTTCATTTTCATGCCTGCCACCTAGCTGCATATATTTATTATATAGGCAGTGCCACAAATGGGTTTTGTGATTACTTTTCAGCTAAATGTGTTGCGTGTCTACTATATTCCAAGGCATTTATCAGACTGCTTTACATATAATAACACTCAGTCCACACAACATTCCCGTCAGGTGGGTTTCATTATCTTCCTGACTATACAGATGAGAAAACTGGGCTCAGGGGAAAGAACTTTTCCAAATATCAGCTAGTAAGTAGTAGCAGAAAAACAAAGACCAGCACCCAGGCTCCAGACCCTGTGCTCCTGGCAACTTGCTTCAATGACCATTGTTTGTTGGTTAAAGGTGTGTTGAATGGTGAACAAACCACTCAAAGCTCTC
Source organism: Dipus sagitta (assembly GCA_036346955.1). NCBI lineage: Eukaryota > Metazoa > Chordata > Mammalia > Rodentia > Dipodidae > Dipus > Dipus sagitta. The sequence continues at coordinate 56,291,641 of CM070770.1, read as the reverse complement.
ACAATATTAGAAGCCGACAAAATTTGACTCCACTCAAAGAAGGACTACTAGAGACTCTCAACAGTAAGAGAACTTGGATAATCACTTTCGTAAAAACCTGCATTAATTCTCATCTTCTACAAGTATTGTCACAGCAAAAGGTTTCCATTGTCATTTACAAGGTCTTGAACAGAATGGTCTGAGATAATCATCACCATAGTGAGGCTTTTGCTTTCCTTAAGCATCCCTTTGAAGACTATGGATGAATCTAGAACCATTGGGTGGCTTTCATTTTTACCTGATTGGACTGAAGGTGACATTTAGGATGAAGAGGGATAAATTGGAAAGTGCATTCTCTCTGCCTTCCTTAAAGAGGTGGGTAGGTAGGTAACTTCCCTGATATGAACAGATAGATGAGGTCCATTCTCTATTTCTTAAATGTACAATGAAAAATCAGGGTGTGGTGGTACATGCCTGAAACCTTGGCTCTGTGGTCTTGGCAACTCAGGAGGCTGATATAGAGGGGTGGGGAGTTTGAGGCCAGACTGGGTTGCAACCACAGTGAGATTCAGTCTCAAAACTCTAATTTGGGGCTGAAGAGATTGTTCGGGGATTAAGGTGCTTGCCTTCAAAGCTCAATTCCCCAGTATCCACATAAAGACAGATGCACAAAGTAGTGCAAGCATCTGGAGTTCCTTTGCAGTTGCTAGAGATCCTGGCACACCCATTCTCTCTCTTTGGAAAAAAAAAAACTCAAATTCATTAATTAGTTAATATACAATGAAGTACAATGAGAAATGTGTCTTTGAGTTGATCCTGAAACTGAACTGTGAACCACTGACAAGTTGAGTTGAAGGCTGGGATAGGATGGATCATCTTTCCTCTTCCAAGTCCCAGAGACCATGTTCCTTCACTCTCTATCCAAGCCAGGGTGACCATGTGTAGCAGAAACCATCCCGAACCTTCCTTAAATATACCTGACACATGGAACTTATAGACTAAAATCCAGCATATACTTAAGTTTTGACAGAAACAGGAATAGAAGCAAGGAGCTAGAATGGGGTCATGAGGAGGAGAACTATGCATGGGTGAGGAGTCCTTTCAGAGTCCCATGTCTGAAAGGAAAATGAGCTCAATGATCTAAGTTCTCATAAGCTCATAGCAAGTCGCGAAGAGCCTGACACAATCATACCACTGCACAGAGAAGCAATAATGGTAAAGGAAATTGAGATCTAGAAAGGGTTCATAGTGTATATGCACAGTCTAATATCTGCCTGCAAAATACTGGCTGTTTTACATCTATAATTTAATTTAACCCATATTGGAATCCTGCAATCATGGGCCCACTAAATGGCTTAAGAAACTAAAGTCCAAAATATGGAATATTAAAAAAATTGCTCAAGTTCACAAAGTTCCTAATTGCCTAAGCCAGGATTTGAAATGAGACTCTATTCTGTGTGGCTTTCAGGGGTGTGTGTGTGTGTGTGTGTGTGTGTGTGTGTTTTGTTTCATCATGCCATCTTCAAAACATTATACAAAAGGCAAATAAGTGACTGCTCTTCTTCAAGGACATAAAGGGTATGTGCAAACAGCAAGTCATTTTCAGCAGAAAAAAATCTTTTAATTATGACTGAAATCACAGCACTGCAATGATAAGCTGATTGTGAGCTCACTTGAAGTCAAAGGACTTCACAGAAAGTTCAGCAGTAGTATTTTGGCTCTTTTTCTATCAGCAAATATAGAACCCTAGCAAGGTATGCATTATCTGTCTTAGACCAAAATGTTAGACACTGAGACATTTAGGTGGTTGCCCGCAGGAGGGGCCAAAATAAAAAAATAGAGTTTGCAACTTACCATTTCTGAAACTTCATTGGGGGGCCCTACTATTGTTACCTCTCTGGAAAGAAAGTGCATCTCTTTTGAAGACTATATTAGGTAATATTAACAGAGATCCTCAAGGATCTGAATGAGAAGGGTAGCAGGATTGCATGCTGGGAACATCCACCTAACTTGATGGCTTTAGAACTAAGTCTGGAGCCCAGATTAAGATTCAGTGTCTCAGGCGACCCTCATAATTCACATTGGGTCACTCTGCCTTAAATAATAAGCTAACTCATATCATTGGTTTCCCAACCATTTCTTTTAATGATTACTGTACACTTAATCAGTTTTAGTACTTGAAGACTTCCAGTGCCTATCAAACACTTTGGATCTTTTTTGCATGTGTGTGGGATATGCATGGATGTGTTACATGTGCATAAGCATTCATATGCGAATGCACAGGTGAGTCTTTGTGTGTGGAGACCAGAAGTTGATGCCAGGAGACCAGAGGTTGATGTCAGTTGTCTTCCTTGATCATTGTCCACCTTGTTTCCTGATGCAGAGTCTCTCACTTGAGATCAGCACTTGCTGACTGTAGTCAGCTTGTCCTGTTTCTTTATCTCAAGTGCTGGGCCAATGGGCATTTGTGGGTGCTAGGTATCCACTCTGGTCCTTACGCTTATGTAGCAAGTGCTTCAGCCACTGAGTCATCTACCTACCCTCTAATCTTTTATATTTTGATTTTTTGAGGTAGGGTCTCACTCTAGCCCAGGCTGACCTAGAATTCACTATGTAGACTCAGGGTGGACTCAAACTCAAGGCGATACTCCTACTTTTGCCTCTTGGATGCTGGGAATAAAGGTGTGCACCACCATACCCAGCTAGCTTTTATTCTTTGAATGCTTTTATGAACCAGGTAGTATCTTTATAGAACATGATTACTCTGTTTATTCTTTTGTAGTACATTGGATACAGATGTATATGTGCATGTATAAAATGTGTATAACATATTCTTACACATGTAGGTGGGAACTTCTAGAATTGGAGTTGAGCAAGAGCTGCCCAGTTCTACCTTCACCAGATGCCCATGGTAGCTGATAGAGGAGACTATGATTGAGGGTTCCCAGTACAGAGGTCTGAAGGCACTCAGAAGACAAAGATAGAAGAATGAGGAAAAAGAAAGAATGTTCTGGAAGAAAGCATATTGCCAGAAAACCAATAAAAGACTGTTTTAATTACTATCACTGTTCCTACAAAGTCACTCTTGACAATAATATATCTTGTCTTGGATTAATTTTCTCTATAACCACATGACAGCCAAGCTTAGTACATGTTGGGGCAAGACCAATTCACCACGACTGTGGAATTTACCCATTCATGTCCTCAGAACCTATTGTTTTTGCCCTGTGTTCATCATTCCCAGCTTTAAGCAATGAAAACAGAGGATGGCCAAGAGGGGAAAACAATTTATTCCCCGAGACTGATAGCCAATCTATTGATTATGCATGTTTCACCAATATGGATATAATTACTGATTCTGCGGGATCAATAATTTGTTCATTTGAAAAGTTTATAACTGTCCTCTTAGGCTCCAAGCAATAAACGCTTCTCATAAGCCCTATGAAGAAATAAAGGCATGGTAAGTTATTTCATCAAAATCCTAATATATAGCTGAAGCTTGGCTTACTATTGTCTCTTAAGGAAAATAGAAGAGATGGTGACTTACCTTGATAAGGTAAATATCAAAAGTGGAAAATTTTAATGAAGGTCATGTAGGTTTGTCCCGTGGTTAGTGGTTAAAGGTTAGTGGACAATTTCTGAGAACTGGGCTTGAACTTTAGAAGCATGTTGGTGGTTAATTAATTCTGTTTACTTATGTAAGGAGGGGGTATTGTGAATAGGACTCCAGTGTCTGGAGGAAAGGAGAGCAATGTGAAGATAACTTTGTGGCATTTGGGAGCATTGCCATGTTACTATAGTTTCATCTCAGCCAAGGGTACGCTCAGCACCAGGCAAGTCATTACATAATCCCTGAGTAAAAATGGAACAAAGCTGGACTCTGCTGAGGAGGAGGACATCCTAGCAGAAGATCTGGCTGTACCAGAGGCCAGTTGTCCTTGTGAAATCTGAAACAAGAATAAATACCAAGAGTCTCGGATTAGTACTCAAATGGTTGGACAGGTAGATATCAGGAATGTTCCAGATAGATAGTATTTTAAGCAAGACAGCATGGCTATCTATTCCTCCTAGACCAGACCTCTGTGACACTAAGGTGACAGTAAAAGCCACACTAATCTAATCTAATCTAAGTCACTATTGCAAATTCAGGGAAACAATCAGGGGCATACACAGCATTTTGAGTTTAGGTATGTGGGAGGCAAAATTTTTGCAAAAAATATCTCTTGATGTTAAATATTAGCTAGTACATTTTTCTTCAGAGGAGTTGATCTATACCAATACCATTCAGCAGCCAGGACCTCAAAGAAAAATGTAGCTATTTAGCGGAAGCCGGGTGCTAACACTCATCATTTTCATAATTACTCTATTTCTCATCTCTCCCATTTCCATGGGCCAAGCATAACGTGTGCAGGAAAGCGACTCCCATATGTACTTGTGTTTACTCAAGTTTGCAGCTATTGTACAGTACTGATGAATCCTCCCTTCTCCATGGCACTGAGGCAGTAGCATTCCATTGCCATCTTTATTATTGTTCGGCAGATCCCATACTACTGCATACAGAAATAGTGTAAATCACTGAACTAGTGTTTGAGGTCCATAAAATGCAAGGTTATGAATATTTCATTACTATACGTTTTATTTCCCTGTCTATTCTGCATCTCCCAAAATGTTGTTTGTTTATTTATTGGCTTACAATTCACCAGGAATACTTAATTTTTAATATAAGGTGGTGTGCACTGGATCGCCAACCCCTGCCCCGAGGCCCAAGCTATGACTGGTTATTATAGATGCTTCCCCTCTCCTTTTTTTCAATCCACCCTCAACTCACCAATACTTGACAGTAAAAGGAGTTTCAGCCTCTTCATCATAATTGTGTTAACTTGCAAGCCCCACAGATCAACTCCCAAACATTTCTCCTATGAACTAGGGCTATGTATTTAAATTTTTCTCAACGCCCCTTTGTATCCATCTTTGGCTGAAGTAAGCAGTTAGACTTTCGCTGCAGATCTTGGCAATGAAAGACACATTGAGCAAGTGCAATTAGCTTCGCTCCCTAAGCTGGTACCAGTGATTTGTATGAATCATCCAGTCCTGCAAAGGATGCGGCCATTGTCACCTGCCTCTGAGCTCTCCTTTACCCACACAGTTCCTATTAGTCAATAGCCGGGGGGATTCACTCCCAGCAAAATTAGTCTGAGTCCCCTGCCCTGGGCGCTCACTTCTCCCCTGCTACCGGGCATAGTAGATATTAATACAACTCTTTGGTACAGCCAGCAAAATATATAAAATGTCATAATTATATCTGCAATTCAGCAATGAAACAATTTCCTCCTTTCTTCACTGTCATCAGCATAATAGCAGCCTATGGGATTTGTATTTTCTGGCTGTGAGCCCTTTTATGGGCTGTGGAAAAAAAAATACAAGCAGGTTAGTTTCACAGCTCTGAGAAAGCCTCATGACAGAAATATTGCTTTGAATGTTATTGTCTCTTTCTGGCTTGTGCTCTGCTCTCCTTAGGTGGAGAGGCTTCTGTGCTGAGGCAGCGCTGCTTATGTTTTCCTGACAAACCCCCATGTTCGTTCTCCTGGTTCTACCACCCATCTGGACAGGGAAATCATTAACCAGCTCTGGGGACCATGCTGCGTTATCAACAGATAAAGGGGAAACACAGGTTGGGTGGGGGCTTGTCAGAGGGAAGTGAAGTCAGAAGGAAGCATATCTCCCAGGTTTCTCGCAGAGACATAAAAGAATATGAGAAAGACATATTTGGAGTGAATCTTCACATCTGTGCGTTTTGCTAGCCAAGACAAATATCACAGCTCACATCTAACATTTGAAAAGCAGGGCCAAATAAAATGATGGATTAATAAGTCCATGGACAGAATAATGGAAGGAAAATATATTCTAGAGAATGTGCCTGTGTTGTTCCAAACAGGGCTGGGGTGGTGGGGAGCTGAAATGGAAATGGGAGGGGGAAAAAGTGCCATAGCAACCTTAAATAGAAGATGCTCCTGTCATTCTGCTAAATATTAATTAAGGCTAACCAAGACCCCTATGGTATGATAGCTGGAGAAACAGGTATCTTCAGACTATTTGAGATTCCTTTTGTTATAACCTATACTATGGGCATCATGGATTGAACACTAGGATAAATGTTCTCTCTATAATTATTGGTAATAATATTCCGTGCACATTTATATCCCCCATCATCATCTGTGATGAGGCTAATCCAGTACTTTCTGCATGAACTGTTATAATACCCAAAGCAGCAGGATGGAATATTAGCAAGCATGGGTTTACCGATGGAAAGCCTAATGGAATGGAGTTCATTTCCAGAAAATAGGCTGGGAATGAAATTTGTTAGAATCAGCCATACCGATAGACACCTGTAACACTCTCCGCCGAGACTCACTCAAGTGACCATTTCTCATAATGGTTTCATGTCAGTCACAGGAAGCATTCTGAATACAGCTGTGGAAAACTAAGAAATATTCTTGAGGAGAGAGGCAGGTCTGTAATGAGGGCTGAGGTGATCTGGATTCCACAGGCATCCCTGCCACATACGCTTTTGGGGCAGCATTTGGGAGAGCCAGTGTGTGACTCAGTTTCATAGCCAGTCAGAGAGAGAACAGAGAAAGAAAACTCTCTAGGAACAAATATAACTTTAAAACCTATTAGAAGTCTAGATATTGCCAGGGATAAATAGTTTTCCCATTTCATATCAAAACTAGGTGAACAGACCAATAGTGTTTGAAAAAACAAATTTTCTAAAATACATTTTTATTTATTTATTGACAAGCAAAGAGATAGGAATAGACAGAGAGAATGGGCATGCAAGGCCCTCCAGCTCCTGTGAGTAAACTCCAGATGCATGCACCACATTGTGCATCTGGCTTTACGTGGCTACTAGAGAATTGAACCTGGGTCTTAACGTTTTATAGGCAAACACCTTAACTGCTGAACAATCTCTCGAGCATGCAAGAAACAATTTTTTATTTAACTAGAAGTGTTTAATATATCCTGCAAGCAGAATTAAAAGAAGGGAAAGCTTAGTTTTCTAACAAGACTCTATTGGAAATTAAAAAAAAAACTGGCATATATGTTAGACCTTTTTGAACCCTGAGATTATAAATAAAAAGACTATCATGATATCCACATTTAAGAAAAAAAATTGCAGCATATGAAAATTCAAAGTTACAATCCAGATCAATTAATGGGTGATTATTCTCACTATAAAAGGATTTATCTCTTTACAAATGGATTCCCTGCAGGGTTCCATTTTAATAACTGAGCTCACTCAGTGTTAGAAGTCACTGCCAATTAAAAGTCAATCAGAAGTGAAGACCAAGTACCTCTGAAATTAGAATGCATGTTGATGGGGAATTGTTGGTAGAGATGCAAAATTCACATGATATACAACTTTGTAGGGTGCAGAATTTATTTCCCAAGTCATTATTGAGCAACTACTGTAAACTCAGTGAGTTCCTAAGACACTGCCACTGTGTCTGTGAAAGTGGGATTACCGGTCCTTCCTTTTGGGACTTCTGCAGTGTGAAGGCGTTACTGACAGCATGGTGGGTGTGGTGGCGCATTGTCTCTCCTGGAGGTCAGCCCAACACAGTGCCAGTCCCCAGTCTCTAAATGCCAAGGGAGGTCTCCAGTTGTTTTATCAAAGGCAAATGCAAAAATGCCTTGACATCTCTGCCCCCCAACACACCCACCCACTGTACTGGTGAAAGCCTTTCTGACCAAAAGTCTGGTCCTTAGGACATTCAGTACTAGAGGACATCTCAGAGGTCATAGCATTCCACTGCTTTCCTTGGTGAGGAGGAAGTTCAGGCCCAAATTCTCCCAATGCCCGCTCCATGGATTTTGCTATTGTACAGACTTCTTTCTGTATTCACCTCATATGTTTTTGTTACTTTTTTATTATTATTAGTTTTTTACTCAGTGAATACAGTCAAGTTGGTACCATTGTCTTCCCACCCTCCACAGGGACCCTCCTTGTGGAATATGGGTCATGCATTGCGGGGTTACCCATCCACTATGGGTAGGAGAAAATGTCTCTGTGTATCATGACCCAATGTGTGGCTCTGACATTCTTGCCGCACTCTCTTCCACAAATTTTCCTGGGCCATGTTGGATTCATTTTAGGCCTGCTTCACTGATGAGGTGTTGGGAACCTCTGTGTCTCTGGATATCTGGTTTGGTAGGACTTGATTGTCCTCTGTGCCTATCTCCTTCACTGCTGTGCTGGTACCAGGTTCACCGATTTATTTATTTATTTAGTCTTTCTCTCTTTTTATTTTTTTATTAATTAGTTTTGTATTCAGCAAATACAGTCAATTTGGTACGATTACTAGGCTCATCCATGTCCTACCCCCTCCCCTTGGCCCCTCCTTGTTGAGGTATATGGGTCATGCATTCTGGAGTTAGCCCACAGTTATGGGTAGGATCAATGTCTCTGCATATTATGACCAAACATGTGGCTCTGACATTCTTTCTGCCCCCTCTTCTGCAAAATTTCCCTGAGCCATGTTGGGTTCATTTTTGGTCTGCTTCAGTGATGACGTGTTGGGGGGCCTCGATCTCTGATTTGGTAGGAGTTAAATTTTCTCGGTGTTGATCTCCTTCACCCTTGTGCTGGTGCCCCGTTCACCAAGAAAACAGCACCCTTGCTTGTTACGCCAATTGTTCTTAGTTTCAGCTGGAGCCCTTTTGAGGTATTATGGAGTGTCTCTCTCCTTAGGATCTACGTCTATCTGAAAAAGAGAAGCAGATTCTCCAATGGAGGGTAAATTAGCACCAGATAAATGGGATAACCCTTGTTTTTTAATAGAGAATTTAATAAGTGTAGGCCCTCTTGTAGCCCACGATTGGTGGTAGCTTGATATTGGAGAGTGGGCTTATGTTTGGATATGGTTCTGACTTGTTTCCCAGCTCAAGCTATGGGTCCTGTTCCACTGAGGGGATCAGTTAGCCGAATCAACAGCAGTTGGTTTCCCACCATGGCTGTGTGCCACTACTGCACTTGTGTGAGCATCACGACAGGATATTTCCTGCTAAGTAGGTTACACCATGAGTTGCTTGGACAGATTATTGGTCATTTTCCCCCAGTCGCCCATGTAGCACCTTCTGGCACTAGACGCGCTGACTGTCTGGGGACTGACTCTCTTCTAGCTTTCAGCCATGCAATTCCATTTTACGTGTCAACCACATAAGGTGTCTTCAGCAGTAGGGTCTTACTGCTAACCTTTGGTGGGTAATCAAGTACTCTGACAGAAATCTGTCTGTCTTTTAGGAAGTAAGTCTTATAAGTCTCTCTGATCAAAAGCTCATTGTGGATGATAGCCACAAGCTGTTACTGGGAGTTACAGGTCAGTGCCCACTAAGAAAAGGAAGAAAAAGATAACTAATAGAGTAAGAAAGAAGAGAGAGGGGGGGGAGGGAGAGAGAGAAGCTGTAGAAGATTAAGGTCAGTCTTCATCATACCCTCTCCAGTGTCTTGTGGCTCAGGTGTTCCCTCTAAGGGCCTGGTGAAGGTTCAGCCATTTGGTCTGCCATTTAGGATATAGAATTTTATGGTACCATTGCCATTTGGGTCTAGATTTGTGTTTCCCACCCCCTCCCCCCTCCCCCTCCCCATCCATCCTATTGTCTAGTCCACGAGATGCTTGCTGGGTATGTAAGGCATCTTGGGTAGATTCAGGTTAGATGCTGTAGATGAGTGAGACTATGTGGCAACTTTTTTTCTGCGATTCGGTAAGTTCACTGAGAATGATCTGTTCCAGGTTCAACCATTTTTCCTCAAATTTCATTGGGTCATTTTTTCTTACTGCTGTATATAATTCCATTGTGCAGATATACCACATCTTAGTTATCCATTCTTCTACTGCTGGGCATCTGGGTTGATTCCAGCTCTTAGCTATTACAAATTGAGCTGCTACAAACATGGTTGAGCAAATCTCTCTGGCCTCTGGTTTGAAGGTTTTAGGGTAGATGCCCAGTAAGGGAATAACTGGGTCTGTTGGTATCTCTATAGTCAGCTTTTTCAGGAGTCCCCATATTCCTTTCCAAAGTGGTTGTACTATCTTACATTCCCACCAACAGTTGATGAGTGTTCCTACTTCTCCACATCCTTGCCAGCATTTTTTTTTCATTTGACTTTTTGATGTTTGCTATCCTTATTGGGGTAAGGTGTAATCTCACAGTTGTTTTAATTTGCATTTCCCTGATGATTAGGGATGATGAACATTTTCTTAAGTGTGTGTTTGCCATTTGTATTTCTTCCTCTGTGAACTGCCTTGTTCAGCTCTTTGCTCCATTTTGTGAGTGGGGTGTTTGACTTTTAATGTTTAGATTTTTGAGTTCTTTCTAGATTCTAGAGATTAGGCCTCTGTCAGTTGGATAACCCACAAATATTTTCTCCCATTCTGTGGGTAACCTATTGGCTTTGCTTATTGTATGCTTGTCTGTAAAGAAACTCTTCAGCTTCATGTGATCCCATTGGTTGAGTGACTGTTTAAGATCGTGAGCTACTGGGGTTTTGTTCAGGAAGTCTTTTTCCATTCCTATATCATGGAAAGTACTTCCTATATTTTATTCCAGTAGTAGTCGAGTTTCTGGTCTTATATTGAGGTCTTTGATCCATTTGGACTTGAGTGTAGTGCATGGCAAAATGTGTGGGTCAAGTTTCCATTTCCTGCATATGGTTACCCAGTTTGTCCAGCAGCATTTGTTGAAGATGCTGTCTTTTTTCCAGCCTACATTGTTAGGGCCTTTGTCAAATATCAAGTAGTTATAGTTGCTTGACCCAAAGTCCAGGTCCTCAAGTCTATTCCATTGGTCTATACTCCTGTTTTATGCCAGTACCATGCTGTTTTTATTACTATGGCTTTGTAATATAGCTTTAGATCAGGTATGGTGATGCCTCCAGAGGTATTCCTTTTGCTGAGGATATGTTTGGATATGTGAGGCCTTCTGCCTTTCCATATGAAATTTGAGATCGTTTTTTCTATCTCTGTGAAAAACACTGTTGGTATTTTAATTGGAATTTCTTTAAATCTGTACGTTGCCTTTGGTAGGATTGCCATCTTCACAATGTTAATTCTGCCTATCCAGTAGCATGGGAGGTCTTTCCATTTTCTCAAATCCTCCTCAATTTCTTTTTTGAATGTGTTTATGTTTTTGTTGTATAGATCTTTCACTTCCTTGGTTAACATTATTCCAAGGTATTTTATCTTTTTGTTGCTATTAAAAATGGGACCATGTCCCTTATTTCTTTCTCTGTATCTTTGTCATTTGCATATAGAAAGGCTACTGATTTGGGTACATTGATTTTGTATCCTGCTCCTTTGCTATAGGAGTTAATCACCTTCTGGAGTTTTGGGATGGAGTCTCTGGGGTCTCTTACATATACAATCATGTCATCAGTGAATAGAGCTAACTTCTTCCTTTCCAAATTGTATCCCTTTTATTTCCTTCTCCTGTCGTATTGCTTGAGCTAGGACTTACTATATTGAAGAGCAGAGGTAAGAGTGGACAACCCTGTCTTGTTCCTTATCTTAATGGGAATTCCTCCAGTCTCTCTCCATTAAGTATTATTTGGGCCTTAGGAGTTTTGTATATTGCCTTTATTATGTTAAGATATGAACCAACCATGCCAATTCTCTCTAATGTTCTGATCATGAAGTGATGTTGTGTCTTGTCAAAGGCCTTTTCAGCACCTACCAAAATGATCATGTTGTTTTTGTGTTTAACCTTGTTTATGTGGTGTATCACATTGACAGATTTCCATATGTTGAACCACCCCAGTGTTCCTGGGATGAATCCCACTTGGTCAAGGTGGATAATGCTTTTGATGTGTTGTTGGATTCGGTTTCCGAGGATTTTGTTCAGGATTTTTGCATCTAAGTTCATCAGGGAAAGAGGCCGGTAGTTTTCTTTTCTTCTGGCATCTCTGCCTGGTTTTGGAATTAGGGTGATACTAGCTTCATAAAAGGAGTTGGGTAGCTTTCCCTGTTCTCCAATTGTGTGGCACAGTTTGAGGAAGATTGGTTTGAGTTCTTCCATGAAGGTTTGATAGAATTCAGCTGAGAAGCCATCTGGTCCTAGACTCTTCTGTCTGGGGAGGTTTTTATTACTTTTATATCTCAATGAGTGTGACAAGTTCATTTAGGAGACTAATCTGCTCTGAGTTTAGATTTGATAGATGGTATGTGTCCAGGAATTTATCCATCTCCTCCACATTATCCAGTTTTGTGGAGTAGAGGTTTTTGAAATAAGTCCTGATGATTCTCCCAATTTCACCTATGTCTGTTGTGATCTCTTCTTTTTCATTTTGAATTTTGTTAATTTGAAGCATCTCTTTGTTTTGCTTGATCAAATTGGCCAGGGGTTTGTCAATCTTGTTTATTTTCTCAAAGAACCAGCTCTTTGTTTTGTCAACTGTCTTAATTGTTTTCTTAGTTTCCAATTCATTAACTTCTGCTCTGATTTTAATTATTTCTTTTCTTCTGGAACTCTTTGGGTTGGATTTTTCTTGCTTTTCCAGTGCCTTTGGGTGGATTATTAGGTTATTGATTTGGGATTTCTCTGTCTTTTTTATGAAGGCATTGAATGCTATAAATTTTCCCCTGAGGACCGCCTTCATTGTGTCCCATAAGTTTTGGTACGATGTGTTCTCATTATCATTCAATTCTAGAAATTTTGAAATTTCATTTTTTATTTCATCCACTATCCATTTATTGTTTAAAAGTGTACTGTTCAGTTTCCAGGTGCCGTTGGGATTCTTGGTGGGTCTTTTATTGTTCATTTCTAGAAATATAGCATTGTGATCTGATATCATGCAGGGAATTATGTCAATCTTCTTAAATATGTGGAGGCAGGCTTTGTGACCCAGTATATAGTCTATTTTGGAGAATGTTCCATGGGCTGCTGAGAAGAATGTGTAATCTGTGGATTTGGGATGGAAGGTTCTGTAGATGTCCATTAGGTCTAAGTGATCTATGGTTTTGTTGAGCTCTCTTACTCCCCTGTTGAGTTTCTGTTTGGATGATCTGTCTATTACTGATAATGGTGTATTGAAGTCCTCAACTATGATGCTGTTGGTGTTTATTTCCATTTTATTGTCAAGTAGGTTTTGGTTTATGAACTGTAGTGCCCCTGTGTTTGGTGCATACAGATTTATGATTGTAATATCCTCTTGATGGATTGTTCCCTTGATAAGTAGGAAGTGGCCTTCTTTGTCTTTTTTGATTATTTTTGGTTTGAAGTCTATTTTATCTGATATTAATATAGCTATACCTGCTTGTTTCTTATTCCTGTTTGCTTGGAATATTGTTTTCCACCCTTTCACCCTGAGGAGGTGTCTGTCTTTAGTGGTGAGGTGGGTTTCTTCAAGACAACAGATTGAGGGATCTAGTTTTTTGATCCATCCTGTTAGCTTGTATCTCTTGATGGGTGAATTAAGGCCATTAATATTTAAGGTAATGACTGTGAGATTTCATTTGATCCCTGCCATATTGTGATGGTAAATGTGGGTTGGTGTTTTCATGGACTTTGAATTTTTTTGTGCCTACTCTGAGTTTGGTTGTTGTGATCTGCTTCTTGTTGGCATTTGGGGTTGATTATTTTTTTCTTCTCTGTGGAGAATTTCCTGAAATACTCTCTGTAGGTTTGGTTTTGTGTTCATGTAATTGTAAAGCTGAGTTTTGACATGGAAAGTTTTTCTTTCACCATGTATTATGAGGGATACTTTTGCTGGGTAGAGTAGTTTGGGTTGGAAGCCATAGGTTCTTAGACTTTGCAGTGTTTCATTCCAGGCCCTTCTAGCTTTCAGGGTTTCCATTGAGAAGTCTAGAGTAATTCTGATGGGGTTACCTTTAAAAGTGGTGTGCTGTTTTTCCCTAGCTGCTTTTAGGATTTTCTCTTTGGTATCAATGTTTAGAGTCTTAATGACAATATGTCTTGGAGAGTTTCTCCTTTGGTCCAGTCTGTTTGGAGTTCTGTTTGCTTTTTGTATCTTGATGGGTCTTTCTTTTAAGAGATTGGGGAAATTTTCTTCAATTATTTTGTTAAATAAGTTCTCCATGCCTTTGGCCTGAATTTCTTCTCCTTCTGGTAGTCCAATGATCCTGATATTAGGATGTTTAAGTGTATCCCACAATTCCCTCATGTTCTGTTCACAGAAACTTTTGAACTTACTGAAATTTTTGAACTCTCACACTGTTTCTTCCATCTTGTCTTCCAGATCAGAGTTTCTGTCCTCCACATGGCTGACTCTGTTCTTGAGAGCTTCTAGAGAGTTTTGGACTTGTTCAATTAGGTTTGCATTTTCTACTACTTTTCTATGTATAATTTCCATCTCTCTGTCAAGCTCCCTTTTCACATCATTTTCTGATTTTCTTGATGCTTCTTGGAGTTCATCCTTGCATTTCTTTATGTCTTCATTTAGCATCGCCAGCTGATTTTTGAGGTCCTCTTTTTTTTTTTTTTTTTTTCGCTCTCCCTCATATCTCTTAACTGCCTTTGAACTCCTTCCATTTTCTTATCTATTAGGTCTAGTCTAGTGATAGCAGCATCCACATGATTGTCCATCCTTGTTGCTTTTCTGCAAGTAGCTTAGTCAGGGTTGCATTACTCATAGGTTCATGTTGGTGTTCTGATCCTAATGACTCTTCTATGTTTTGATTAGAGATGTTCATTGTAGGTCTGGGTGATCTAACTGGATTTTCTCACATTTGATTTTTCATGTTATTTCTTTTGCACTGTGTTCTGCCCATCACAGTGTATGGTCACATAGGTGGGTGGATCAGCCTGGGCTCAAGCACAGTGGGAATCTGAAGCAGCCTGAGGCAGATGCCAAGCAGCCTGGGCTTTGGCTCTCAGTTGCCAAAGCCTCCTGAACTCCTGCCTGGCGGGGGTGCCAAAGTTGCCTGAGCTCTCACCCGGTAATGTGCCAAAGCTGCCTGCACTCATGCTAGGATGGACACTAAAGCACCAAGCAATGAAGCAGCCCAAACTCTGTTGTGGTGGAACACTGGGACCTGGAAGCAGTCTGCGATCCCACGCAACAGGACAATGGTGGTCGGCCAGTGGCAGACAGGGAGGGGATGGCACCTGAGTTAGCTGCAAGAGACAGACACAGTGTGAGCTCACATGGGGAGTTGGAATGGGCCTTGCTCACGTGTGAATGTGTGGGGGCCGGAGCAGTAAGTGAGTGAGTGGGCTGAGTGGGCTAAGCTTCCACAAGCGGGGATCTGAGCAGCTGCACGCCATTTGGCGGGGAAATTGATCAAAGGAGACTGAGCCCCAATGGGCCAGCAGGCATAGCCTGGCCACAGTCACTCATGGGCAGGGGTAGCAGGGTGATTGCCCCTGTGCAGTGAGGCAAGTGGAACTATGTTGGCCTGGGACCCTTTTCCTACAGTAAGTGCGGGAGTTTCCTGAAGCTGGGACTATGGGTTTGGCAGCTGCTTGGGGGGAGTGGTGGGCTACCCACCCGCAGGGGAATCAGCAATTCCCTGTTTTTTCCCCTCTGTGCCCTCCCACTGGAAATCTATTGGAGATTGCTCTCCCATAAAAGATTCTGTGAACCCTTAATGTCTTGCCTTTCTTTCCCAGGGATATGCAGCACAGTTAGGCGGTCACAATCTTGGCCAGAAGTCCCCTTTCTCTTTTTAGAGATGGTCTCTCTGCATTGCCCAGGCTAGAGGGCAGGCACAATCCCACTACTGATTAGCATGGAAGTTTTGACCTGTTTTGTTTCCGACCTGGGCTGGTTCACCTCTCATTAGGCAACCTGGTGATCGCCAGCTCCGGGAGATCACCATATTGGTGCCAAACTTAGTGCAAACACCTGATATGCATAGCACAGTACAGCCCAGAACTCCTGGACTCAAGCCATCCTCCCACCTCAGCCTTTGAAGTAGCTGGGACTACAGGCATGCACTACCGCTCCTGGCTTAATTCCTTTTTATAAGTAAGCATACAAAGTAATAGATTTCATCGTGGCATTTTCATACATACTTTTTTAAAAAAATTTTTATTTAAGCCAGCTGTGGTGGCACATGCCTTTAATCCCAGCACTCGGGAGGCAGAGGTAGGAGAATTGCCCTAAGCTCTATGCCACCCTGAGACTACATGCTGAATTCCAGGTCAGTCTGAGCTCCAGTGAAACCCTACACACCAAGGCTTCTTGCCCCTGCACATGAACACCAGATGCTTACACCACTTCTGACTTGTATGAGTATGTTAAGAACTGAATCCTGGCCCACAGGCTTTGCAAGCAAGCTACTTTAGCTGCTGAGCCATCTTCCCAGTCCCTGTACTTTTTCTTCCTCCACTACTGCCACCTTGTCTCTCTGCCCTCTCTTGCAGAAACCTTTCCTCCTCCCCTATAAACTTTCTTCTGCTTTTATATCACATGTATTCCATTACCGTTTTTCCCCCTTCACCCTCATAAGATCTCTTCTTCCCCTTTCGTGGTGCACTGTCTGGTGTCATGGCCTACTCACACATATACATGAATACATACAAATTTAAATCTAGTTTTTACAAATGAGAGAAAATGTGCAGATTTGTCTTGTTTTGTTTTGCATGTGTACGTAGAATGGGCATACATGTGAGGTAGGGGTGCGCATGCACATCTGTGTGTATGTGGAGTCCAGAGGTTGATGTTGACTGTGTTCCTCACTCTCCTCTTTATTGCACAGAGGCAGGGGTGGGATCTCTCACTTGAGCCCAGAGCTTTATGACTCTGTCAGTCCAGCTAGAAGCTTGCCCTAGGGATCCTCTGTCTCTGCTTCCCCAAGGCTGGAATTACAGGTAGCTGCCACACCCAGCCAGCATTTATATGTGTACTAGGAATTCTAATTCTGGTCCTCACACTTGGGTGGCAAATGCATTACCAGCTTAGCCATCTGCCCAACCCCACATGCAGTATTTTATGAGATAAATTTATTTTCATCATCACTATTCTTACTTTTTTTCAGCTTCTATCTGTTTCCCAAAACCTTTCTTCCCAGGGCTTTACTTCTTACAACATTAGGATGTCAGAACAGAAAGTGGATAAATGAAAGATCTAGCTCAGGGCTGGAGAGATGGCTTAGCGGTTAAGCGCTTGCCTGTGAAGCCTAAGGACCCCGGTTCAAGGCTCAATTCCCCAGGACCCACGTTAGCCAGATGCACAAGGGGTGCACGCATCTGGAGTTCGTTTACAGAGACTGGAAGCTCTGGCGCGCCCATTCTCTCTCTCTCTCATCCTCTGCCTCCTTCTCTCTGTTGCTCTCAAATAAATAAACAAAAAAATATTAAAAAAAAAAAGATCTAGCTCAATGATAGCATTAGTGTTGTGGGAAAAGTTCTCTAATGAACCAAGGAAAGTCCTTTACTGTGGACTTACAGAGTTTGTTTTTTTCCCCTCTTTTGTTAAAAAATATTTAATTAATTAATTTATTTATTTGAGAGAGAAAGAAAGAATGGGCACACCAGAGCCTCCAGCCAATGCAAATGACCTACAGATGCATGTACCACCTTGTACATCTGGCTTACATGGGTCGTGGGGAATTGGACCTGGGTCCTTTGACTTTCCAGGCAAGTACAGCCCTGGAGAGTTTTGGAATAGCTATGGGGGATTTATATAGCATGAACGATTAACAGATGATGTTTTTGGTGTGTGTTATATATGAACTATGTGTAGTACATGCATATATGTGTGTAGATATTTGCACCCCATGTACACATGTGCAGAGACTAGTTGACTTTCTTTATCATATTTCTGCCTTATTTCTTTTTGACAGAGTCTCTCACTAGACTTGGAGCTTGCAACTAGGCTAGATGACAATGAGGCTCAGCAGTCCTCCTTTATCTGTACCAGGACATGCTGAAGTTACAGGTAGGCACAGCCACACCCTATTTTTTATGTGGAGATCCCAGCTTGGTTCTCATGCTTGCATAGCAAGTACTCTTAACCACTGAGCCATTTCCCCGTCCCTGAGCATATTTTTATTGTACTTAGGGTTCAGCTGATATTATACAAAATCTTAATTGACCTGATCAGCCCAGTGTCATTATTTTCTTCAGTAGTTTTTAACAGTGGAAGAATGTGAAAAGGAAAAATCCCTTTGGGGAGTCATCTATCATTGATGCCTGGTTAAACTCAAAGAGAATGAGGGACTTGGATATGGCAGAAATCATCACTGAATGGCTGACCATGAGCTCTGTGCTTGTGTGACAAAGTGACTGTTGCAGTCAGGTTCACATTGGTAGAAACCAAGAGAAGCTTCTGGGAAAAAGAGATTTGTTTTGGCTTATAGGTGAGAGGGGAAGCTCCACGATGGCAGGGGAAAACAATGGCATGAGCAGAGGGTGGACATCACCCCCTGGCCAACATAAGGTAGACAATAGCAACAGGAGAGTGTGCCAAACACTGGCATGGGGAACTGGCTATAACACCCATAAGCCCGCCCCCAACAATACACTGCCTCCAGGAGGCATTAATTCCCAAATATCCATCAGCTGGGAACCTAGCATTCAGAACACCTAAGTTTATGGGGACACCTGAATCAAACCACCACAGTGACCCAACCGGTGATCTGGAACACTTCCAGGAGCCAGAGGCAATTGACAGGAGGCAGAGTTTCCAGAAGGAAAAACAGAATTTCAGATTCAAAACTGCAATAGATTTGTGTCATTGTGATGGCTCTGCAGTGGGGCTAAGGCTGGATGGGGAAGAACATAGGACAGATGTGAAAACCCCTAAAGAGGCATGGCAAGAGAGAATGAAACCGGTACTGAAATCATTTTGTAAAGTAAATGGAAACAAGTTTGAAAAGAATGACTGAAATTTCCATTAAAATGCCTTTGGGACAAAAGATTATAAGAAGATATGCAACAATTCTCAACTGCCATGTATTAGTATAATGTATTTGGGAAACCTAAAATAAGGCTTCATTTACTCACTGAATTTATACTGATGTCATTATTACTCAGTTGATCGAAGGTATTTTGGATACACAGTGTAAACAGTGTGAACAACAGTTCTGGCATGCTCTGTACTAAGCACTGTGCTACAACTGCAAATCAACAAGTGGCTGCCCTTCAGAAGTTTACAGCCTGAGGAAGAAAGTTGAAAAAGATTGAGGCTCCACAGAGGAGTTCCTCCCAGGAGTCCTCAGACATATTTTAGAACCATAGGAGCAAAAAGAAAAAAAAAAAGAGCTTCACATGCAGATGGGAATGAGGAATGTAGGGAGAGTGACAAGAAGTCGCTGTAGGTGGTAGACGCCACATGAGCAAGGACCTTGTGTCTCACCCTAAGAATTTCTGCTGCTTTCCCAAGAATGTAGGAACCATTAGGAGATTTCTCCACTTAGAGAAATGGCAGCATCAGATCAGCATCTTAGGAGGCTCATTTTTTTGCGCCTTTTAGAGAGTGCATTAGTCTGCAAAGGGCAGATAGGGACACATCAAGTCCAGTTATGCTAACTGGTCATACCAGGCAGGGAGAGGGAAGACTGGAAGTGAAAACCCAAAACTTCTTGCTTAAGCAAACGGAAGGGTGATGGCACAAATCCCAGACATTTGAGCATCTGGTTTGGGTGAGGGGTGTAGGATGATCATGGCGCAGTGTTAGGCCTCATGAATTTGAGGTGTCAGTGAGAACTGCAGGTGGGTAGTGGTTGAGTTGATGTGAAATGAGCCTAGAGGTAAAGCAACAGAGCTGGGCTGGGTGGTGGTATACAAATCCTTCCATGTAACCAAGACTCTGGAGTTCAGGGAGACATGCCAGACCAGAGAAGAAGGTGGAGGCAGGATTCCCAAGGAACTGCATGAGTAATAACTGTCTCAGTAAGTCAAGCAAAAGATCATACTGGTCTAATGAGCTGGAAGACCACAGTGGTGGGGGCTGGGAGTGGGGTGAGGATTAGAGGATGTGAGTGGGCCTCAGAGACATTGTAGAAGTGGTTCCAAGCTTTCCATCTGTGAAGCCCAGGATGTACTAATTACAATAAATGCTTTGTTGACCTTTGTTCTTTAGAAAGTCATCTTACTATATGTTTTCTCTTTAAAGGGTAATGGAGACAATTCAGATGACTCAAAACAGCAGGCTTCTAGTAACTCCAGCCACCACTATGCAAGAGATTTTTCTGCTGTACAAAGTCATTGAGGACCTGAGGTTAAAGCTCTAAGGAACCCATGAGGGGATGTGCTGTAAACAAGCATAGTCTGGTGGCAAAAGTGACTAATTACTTAGCTTCTCAGTCTAAGCCCAGAACTTGGCCTGGAGTGTAGTTGACTTTCTGGTGGTCTTAGAGGACAGGCTGTACAATCTGTAAACCCAGGATATACCCTGTCCATGTTGTAGCAAAGGTATCATTCACACCTCTTACTAAAATTCTGTTGGTGAATCTTTCATCCTTGGTTTAACAGTTCATTTCTGTTGTAACTTGATCAGATCATCCATCAAGTAAGAGACAAGCCACTTGGATGGCAGTTTTCATGAGGGATTAACTGAGGGAGAAAGACCTTCCCCCAGAGTGGGTGACCCCTCTGATGGTGGGCTATCTATAGATAAGCTCCAAGGGCACTCAGGGCTTGTATCTGGCGGTCTGTGCTACTTGCTGGTGCATGCCACTGCTGCCATTCTCAGATGTTGGAACCCAGCTTCATCAGCATTCTACAGGAATGATCCAGGCCTTCAGTGCCAGATTGGAACTGCTGAGGCATCCAGGCATGTGGACTGAGCAGCCAGGCTCTAAGGCTCTATATTCTGCAGGTAGCTATTGTAGGAATTCCTGGTGCATATCCTATGATCTAATTTAATAAGTAATTGTGTCAGTTCTGTTCCTCGAGAGAACCCTGACTAATATATTTGGTTCTATGCTGTACCTCTTAACAATTTGCCTTCATATTATATAAAGATGTTTATTAAATATATTAATAAATAAAATATATTGAATATATATTTATCCTTTATATATTCAATATATATTGAAAGTGAATGTATTTAATATATATTAAATTACTAAATATTATACATGCAATATATATTCATGTACAATATATATAATATATATTTTGGTGGGGGTGTCTTGCTTTATCACTCCTTTGCAGGGTCTTGTGTGAATTACCCAAGTCTCCTTTTACTGATCTTAGAGCTTGTGGGGCTCCCTGATTCAGGTCTTTCCTCCGCTATGGAGCTGAGGTTACAGGCCCACATAGCCACATCCAGCTGTTTTATGTAGAATCTGGAGGTTTGAACTCCAGTCTCAGGCCCTCATTCTGGAGCAGGAAGTGCACTTAACCACTGAGCAATCTCTTCAGTCCTCAAGTAAGATTTTGCTGAAACAACAAAATTCAAAAGAATATATATCTATAGTCACTCTGAAGCCTTCCATCATCTGTGTGCCCGTGGTTGTGAACGACTGGTTTCCTGACCCTACATGAACCAACTCACCTTGAACATCTCCCAAGCTTTGCTCTCTAATACTGTCAGCTAGTGGCTCACTGCATCAGGTCCCTTCTTCTCTACCTGTGTAACAAAAGGCTGAGCACTTGGCCTCAGTTTTTCATTTGAATAATGATGGATTGTAAGGCACACCTATAAAGCATTAGAGGTACCAAAAGGAAACAATAAGCAAAAAGTATCTTCCATGTTAGAGGAGTTTATGGAAATGTTAGGGGATTTAAATAAATTTTCTGTGGAGGTAACCAATTTCCTAGATGCTTTCAGGAGAATTAACAACAGATGCATGGAATGTGGGTCACAATAGCAGGTATAGGAAATAAGAACTCTAACGTAAAACTTTGTCATGCAACCATCTTTGATGATTGCCACTTGAAGGTTACTCAAAGATTTCATTTCTTGAAAAACTTCCAACCTGAACCATGAATACTTAATTCCCAGTAAAATGTCTTCTTTGAATTATTAAATAATGCAAAACTGTTACTGTGGAGGATTAATCTAAGAACGGCACTGTGAGGCACGTTCTGCTTCATTTATAAAGTTCCTGTAGAAAACGTTCTTCTAGTCTTCTGTTCAGTGTATATTACCAAAAACACCTCCCTCTTCTATACAATTACAGGTCTACCTTTGGGGCAACATACGTTCCCACTCAATTTTTACCTGGGTTTATTAAAATGATTCCACATGGCCTGGAGCTGCCGAGCTTACCAAGATTGGGTCAGCTGGGGACAAGCTACACACCTTTTGCTCTTATAACAACTCGCCTTTTTTTTTTTTTTTTTTTTTTTTGGTTTGCTTGTTTGTTTTTTCGAGGTAGGGTCTCACTCTAGCTCAGGCTGACCTGGAACTCACTATATTGTCTCAGGCTGGCCTCAAACTCATGGTGATCCTCTGACCTTTGCCTCCTGAATGCTGAGATTAAAGGCGTGCACCACCACACCCAGCAACTTGCCTCTTGAGTCTTGCCTCTGCTTGCTTGTGTCTTCTACTTGTAACCCACATGGCCCAAGTGCTGGCTCCAGAACTTGTTTTGGCTTTAATTCCCATCACTGACAGGACAAACCATTTCTTTCCTGCACTTCACATTCCCAAGGGAAGGAATCTGATTATCAAAGCCAAGAGCACTTGCACATCTGTTTGTGCAGAGCACCTCCTGACAGGTCTTCACATCTGCTGGAAGACGCGAGATGGGACCCTGGACTAGGGAACCAATCCCACACCAGTCAGGACAGGCTGATCTAGAACACGCAGTCTGGGCAGTTTTCCCTTACCAAAGCTTGCTCTTTTCATTTTAACATTTCTCCGGTTTGATTGTCTTTTCATGCTACATGCGAAATTTACATTGTTGACCTCTGAGCCTTTTTGTGGTTAAAGGTTTAAAAAATGAATGTTTACTGAGAAATCTCTATGAGTCAATATGAAATCTACCTTAGAAACAAGTTACTCTTTCTAAAAGGAAAAAAGTGAAATCTAGTTAACTGAATTTAACAAAAGGGTATTTAAAAATAATTCTCAATAAGTTTTTTTTTTAATTCTTACTTGTGTGGGTGTGTGGTGTATGTGTGTGTGCTCTTGTGCCACATCACACACTCACTTGTGGTGGGGGTGTCTGCCTTCCCAGGCTCTTGTGTGTGGGCCACCTGAGTCTCTTTTACTGCTCAGAGCTTCTGGGGCTACCTGATTTGAGTCTCTGCTACCTGTGGATCTGGGGTTACAGGCCTAGCTGTTTTACATGGCATCTGAAGATTTGAACTCTGGTCTCAGGCCCTCATTCTGGAGCAGGAAGTACACTTAACTGCTGGACCATCTCTCCCAATCCTCAAGTAAGATTTTGCTCAAACAACGAAATCCACAAATATTGAATAATGGAGTACATGAATTTGTCAGAGTTACACAAAGGTAGAGGAGACATAACTGTGCCCTTCTAGAGTCTATATGTTTGTACCACTTGTTAAACGTTTACCAACACACCTCTAGGTCCATGTTACACAAATTGAAAATAAAACTTTAAAATTTACTCAAACTTGCAACAATTTTTGGGCTTGGCTAAAGGACAATTTTTTTTTTTAAATATGGGAACCATTGCTGTAACACTAAGTTACCTACATATCCATTAAGTTTGCTTACTAATAGCACAAACATTGGATCTTTTACATCTCACCTTTTCCACTAAAAGTCTAAAAACACCTCCAAATGTGATTTGGGGAGAAGAGGAAGCCTCTAAAATGTTTTCATGTAGGCCCATGCATGTGCACCTGCATGAAATACGCAAACCCAACTGAGATTTCTGGAACATTCACTTAATGATGGAGTGTAAATTTTATGAAACAATTATGAATTCCATTTGAATTTATATGTTTTACTGTCTCATCGACTACACATATTCTTGAATACAAATGAGGAAGTAGAGTAACTTTTTACTTCACATTTTTGATTGATGATGACCTCATTAACCACCAAACAAATTAATCCTAATTACAACCTTTCGAAACATTACAGCATTAATAGGGAATGGGAGAGAATTACAGATTGAATCTCTTGTTAATGTATTTTGTCACTTAACACATTGCCAAAGTGGTTGAATGTTTCAAATTCTCCTATCCAACAACTGGTCAGAGTGATAGCATGTAGAAAAACATTGTGATCTAATCACTCTTGGGGAGTCTATGTATGAGAAGAGTGAGGAGGGAGCTTTGTGAATCTGGCAAATGGCAGAGTGGACCTGTTATGGGTCAATCTATATGTGTACTGAAGAGTTTCCTAATGGAAAACTGAACCAAGCACAAGCTGGGTCAGAAACAGAACCATGAAGGGTGATTATTAATACATTAGAGCATCTTTCATTTGGATTTGCTCTTAGCCTAGTTCCCCACCTGCTCTGAGCCCTGAGTAGAGATTAGGTCTATAAGTAAAAGTGCACATAGCTGTTCAAAAGAACCATTCTGTGATTGTGGAGCCCATGCAGTATTGCTTTGAGAACTCTCTGATGTACTAGAAGGCCCATGTGAAGAAACCAGGTCCCTCATTGCACAGTGGGATTCCTAATGGCTATGAGGGTCTCATGGATACTGGGCAATGGTGGGACAGGGGCTGTGAGGGTGCTAGCCTGCCAAGGCAGCAGCTGGGCCCATCAGAGGTTAAAGTCTCTTCAGTAAGGCAGTCAGGCAGATACATGACTATCTATCAAGAGAGGTAGAAGTAGACATCAGACATGGTTCTACATGCCAAACTCAGGAACCTGTGTCAGAAAAATGGAGACAACAATGATGCACACTAGTATATCTGACATTTTCCTGATTTGATAGACTATACTCCTCAAAGATTATAAATACAGTAGAGGGAAGAAAGAACATAGACTCTCTTAGAATTTGACTTTAGGCAGTGGTGAAAGGAGCTTATAAAATGGCTTGCATTTTTTTCCCTATTAGTAGTAGGTTCCTAATGCAAACGCTAGACTAAAGTTAAGAGCATAATATCACCTCAAGTATCAAACTCCTAATCAACTGGTGCCATGGAAGCCCAGGTTGAGGCTCATAAGCAGTATAAGTCATTTATCAAAGAAGAAGAGAGCCATTTCACAACTTCTGGTGCCTCTGAAGGCATGTTCAAATGCTCACTGGATCAACTGGGAGCCACGAGAGTGCACGCTTTCTGAGTCAAAGCACCAGCATTAAGAGCCCTTTCATTGGAAGATGTGGGTAATGTCAAGGGTACATTTAACATCAACCACTCTGGCTCTTTGAATGGTCAGCACTATTAGGAGACATCAATGGGAAACAAGATGTGGGTACGGTCTGTCTTCTCCCTGTGAACTAGTAAGACTGTTGGGAGAACAGCACAACAGAGATGCTAGGCCAGCTTCCAGAGAACAATAAGGAAGGAGATATGAACCATTCCTAGCAACACCTGTCAGGACAGCACACACTATCACTGTGAAAATGACACACAATGCCCCTGCCATGGCCAAGTAGCAAGGAAACATCTCTTGGAGACTGATAGCCTCTTTATTGGGACACATTTGGAAAACAGGGAGTAGAGTCTGCCAGCATTGCACAAAATGTAGCTCTGTTGGGTAGCCAGCCCACCCTACCCTCATGTGCTACAAATGTGGGAGTTCACTGATGTGCCATGGTACCAATCAGGGAGAAAAGCAGGAAGATGCATGCTTTGAAATGTGAGCCAAAGCATGGTTTGAACTGTACACAGGAAATGTGAGGCTAGAACCCCAACCTGTGGAAGTAGAACTTCTGTCTAATCACACAGCATGTGCTTACCAACTCCAAACAACTATGGTTGAAAAAGAGAAAACAAGGGGCTGGAGACATGACTCAGTGGTTAAGGTGCTTGCCTGCAAAGCCTAAGGACCTGGGTTTGATTCCCCAGAACCCGCATAAAGCCAGATGCACACAGTGGCACATGCATCTGCAATTCATATGCAGTGGCTAGAGGCACTGACATGTCCATTCTCTCTCTCTCTCTCTCTGTATCTGCCACTTTCTCTCTTTCTATCCCTGTAAGTAAATAAAATATTTTTTTTAAAAAAGAGGGCTGGAGAGATGGTTTAGTGGTTAAGGTGCTTGCCTGTGAAACCAAAGAACTCATATTTGAACCTCCAGGTCTCACATAGCCAGAGGCACAGTGATGCAAGTGTGCATTGTTGCACATGTGCCACAAGTGGGTGCACATGTCTGGAGTTCATTCGCAGTGGCTGAAGCCCCTGGCACTCCCATTCTCCATGTCTGCCTCTCTCTCTCTCAAAATTAAAAAATATATATTAAAAATGAGTAAAACCTCAGATAATTTAAAAATGTGTCATGTCCTCATCTTAGAAAATCCATTGCTGGAGCTGGAGAGATAGATTATCAATTAATCTGTGCAGCCTAAGGACTCATGCTTGACACTCCTGATCTCTCGTGAGCCAGACACACAAAGGTGAGGCAAGTGCAACATCATACATGCCCTCTAGGTGGTGCAAGCGTCTGGAGTGCGATGACAGTGGCTGAGGCCCTGGCAGGCCAATTCTCTCTCTCCTCCTCTCTCTCTCTCTCTCTCTCTCTCTCTCTCTCTCTTTCTCCCTCCCTCCCTCCCTTCCTCCCTCTCTCCCTCTAAAATTAAATAAATAAATAAATAAATAAATAAATAAATAAACTATTGCAGGCCTGCAGGCATCAAAGAGATCCTGGAGTTAATGAAGCTCATTGCATGGAAGAGACAGCCATAAACGGCCCAGGAACGTTAGGGAAAGGAGGCAGTAGCACACGTTGTTTTGCTCCATGAGTCTGTGACAGTGACCCTAACAGGTTAAGTGCAGAGGAAGATGGAGATTTTGACAGAGTGCACATAGACTGGGTAGATACTGCAGCCAAGGGAGAGAAAGCTATGTCCACGGATAGAAACAGCCATGACGGGACACCTGGGGAAACTGGAAAGAAAGGTCTTGTCGAGCTTACATTTGGATTGTTCCCAAGACAGAGATCTGTTTAACAGGACAGGAGCTAGGCACCAACCACTACACGTTTTAGAAACCAACAATGACTCTGAGAGCAGGGTCACACTTTCCATGAAATTTTCTCCTAGATAGAACACCACGTATTTGTGTTACTGTCCTGATACCTGGATGTGTGTGGAGTGTGGATAAGATGGCACTGTCTCTGGACTTGACAGGGCTGTCATGAAACTGAACTATTAAACCAAACACAGCTGCTTTTGACTCCTTCTATGGAATAGTGCCACACAAGGTTTATTCTCCTCTGCTTTGCAGAGGTCCCTTGCAGTAGTACCCCAGGGACTCCTGGAGGAACAGGTCTTTGTGCCCTTTGAGGGCACTAGTGCTGTTCTAGGAGACAATAAAGTGAGCTTTGCCCAGCAGAAATGGCTCCAGCCCCTAGTGGTGAGGATAGGTGGGGTCAGCAGATTGGGCAGATCTTATCAAGCAGCCTGAGCTCAAGAGTGATCCCAGAGCCACGTGGTAAGGTCTGAATTTATCTGTGAGCATATGTGAGCTACCCCTAGGGGCCTCCAAAGAGGAGTGGGGGAAGGGTTCTCTGTAGAGGACTGGGATCCAGCATTTTGCACACCCTGACAAGAGCCAGCAAATGTGAGTGATGATATAGTCTTACTTCTGAGGGAACAGATGTCTGCACTGACAGTTGAGACAATAGGTAAAAACTAAAATTATATCCATAATCAGACATGGTTTGCAGTGTTCTAAGAGCACTTAATTTTTTTTGACTTCACACACTGAAATCTAAACTCTTGCAGAGTGGTTCAATAAAAACCCAGCATGTTGTGTCCTTCATGTTCAGGCCTGACTGGCCTTGTCTGGTCCCCAAATGGGTCAAATTCCCCTAACTTGGGGGTCATTACACGTGCTTTTCTGCTGCCTGGGAATGCTTTCCCTCAAAACTTGACAAAGTTGACTCCTGTGTCATTCAGATTTAAACTTAAATGCTTGTTTGTCAGAAAGCGTTTGCTGACTACATAAGTTTTTGGCCCATCACATCATCCACAGTCAGTCTCACATTATTTAGTTGTGTTTTTAACGACACTTATCATTAGCTCAAATTATCTTGTTGCAATTCTTTTCAGCTATTGTCCATGGCCTATCTGTCCAACAATATGTAAGCACCAAAGAAACCAGGGTATTTATCTATCTATTCACAGCTATATGCCCTTGCCTATTACTGTAAGGCACATAGGAAATGCTTCTCATGAAATGGTTGAGTCAATTTTAAAGTGATTGCCAATTTCTCTGCAATTGAGAGAATTATTTGTCATAGGTCAACATAAGAAATTTTCTCTATACCTTTGTTCTATTCAGTTTTCAGGTAAATGGGACCCAAGACAACTTCTGCCTCAAAGTTAGCATTGTAATCTTGGTTTGTTTACATGTGTTGACAGATCACTTTCTAATTCATGTCCCCCAGCCTCCTTGTCGTTGACTCTTTTCATATGTCCATAAGTGAACATACACTTTGCTATAACATTGGATGTCGCCACTGTCCTGAATCACCCTTTTCTAAGCCAGTGTTGCAAAGACAGCACATCACCAAAGGAATCTGTGACCTATCAGTACTACAGATGATTGTGTTCACTACATTAGCAATACTGAAGCCATCTGTGTACTGGATGTAAACTCCAATCTCCAAAATTCTGTCTGCTTAGGAAACGGTCTGTGACAAAAGACTGCCTTAGACAGCATTTGAGTCCCTCTCATGTATTTCTAGAACTTGGCATATCTGCTGGGGTTGTGGCTGTTTCTTGCTCTTTCTAAGTGGCCAGTTTGACACCCGGTAAGCTTCTAAGCCATGCTGCTGCATCGCTGCCAGGGAAGACACTATAGCACAGGGACAGCATGGGTCCTTGAGGTGTCATGGCCTGTGAACACTGGTACATAAACTGACTCACCTCTTGAGACTGGCTCTTGGTACTGAGCCTGCCTCTTGGATCACAATTACTCCTCTAAAACTGTCATATTTTGCTTTTTTATTAAAGTTACTTACTTATTAGAGAGAAAGAAAGAGGCAGATAGAGAGAATGGGCATGCCAGGGCCTTCAGCTGCTGCAAACAAACTCCAGATGCATGTGCCACCTTGTGCATCTGGCTTACATGGGTCCTGGGGAATTGAACCTGGGTTCTTTGGCTTTGCAGGCAAGCACCTTAACCCCTAAGCCATTCTCTCCAGCCCATGTTTTGCTCTTAAACAAAATTATGTAGCCAGGTGTGGTGGTGCACATCTTTAACCCCAGCACTCGGGTGGCTGAGGTAGGAGGATTGCCATGAGTTCAAGGCCACCCTGATACAATATAGTGAACTCCAGCTCATCCTGGACTAGAGCAATACCCTACCTCGAAAAATCCAAAAATAAAAAAATTATCTTGTGGGAAGGAAAAACTGTATTTTTCAATAGTGAAGTGTTTCTACTTTTTCCCCTACTAGGAATATAACAGAGAGACTTTAATATCAAAAGGACATATAAGACTGCAGAAGGCTAGTGATTTGGGAAGATATTTCCTGATACGTTTGGCACTTTTAGAATTTCTGCTGTTTTTCCTTTTTTATGTAAATCTTTTCCTAGTAACCAGCATGGGGTATTTCTGAAGTTCATTTACTACCATTTTGCTGTATTGTCCAACAGATTGTTTCTAGTACCTTCTGATGTGTGGCAGCTGTGTTTTAACAATTCCAAGTGTACCATATGAAAGTAATCAAAGACATTAACACACTAGTGTCTGCAGCTCTGGAGGTATTTCCTGCACGTGGTACTGTTAGACCATGCAAAATCATACGTGAATTGCTTTGTTTTATTGTTCAGACTAGAGGTTTGGGTTTTCTTTTGTTTTGCTTAGCATGCTGCAATGTTCTTTCCACATATGTGAACTTATCACATGTTTGTGCTTGTGGATGCTACCTAGAGAGGGAAACATGCTAAAATCTATATCCAAGTGCCCTTTTTACAGAGCACAGAATGTATCACACATTCATCTATACACAGAGATTTCTCCTACCCTAAAGGAGGAAATAGTTAAAGTTTAGTGTTCTCCTCTGATGTAGTGCACCCTGGGTAGAGTGGTAATGGCCAACTCTGTAACACCCTAATGTAAGCAGTTATTGGGAAATATTCCACACACAGTATTTTATTATAGTAAGATTGTGCTGTACTTAAAGTAAATATCCTTGGATCCCCTCCAAAGCTAAAGGAATGTAGTCAGGTTCTAGAATCTGCTCAGTCAGCAGTTGTGTCTTATAACAAATTAGGGTTTTGAAAAGACAGTTGCTTTGTTTATCACAAAAGGTGGGGAGAGGTAAGAGGAACTGAAGAGAGATCCACTTTCAAAGTACTTTCAAAGTTTGCTGGAAAGCACTGTGTTGTACAATGTTCACGAAAGGAATACGCACACAAACATTTTATTACTTCACTGATTACAAAAATCACATAAATCATAGAAGTAAAGTATCCAGGGATGAAGCTAGATAAAGGTAAGGATAGCTACAGATTTAGCGAAAAGAGCTAACATTCCATTTCAGTGTGTCAGCCTCACGTTCCTTGCATGATGAAGCTTTCCTTCAATACATGCATTAAGTCATGGGTTCTGGGTCCCCACGGTAAATAGCTAAGAGCCCACATTTACTTGACATTCTGTTTCTCCCCAGTGACCACTGCTGACAGAGCCTCAGCATGTCTGGTCCATATAGAACTTTTGCTCTTAATTAAAATAGTGACACCAAAAGCTTTTAATGACTCCCCAAATGCTATTAAAAGGTACAGGGTAAATGTTAGAGCTGGGGTTCATCTTTGGGGAATAACTGAAATTTGGATGTAACATTTTCCATGATGTTTCGTCCATTGCTTTCCCCTGGCCTCCCTCCCCTAAGACTTCCCAAGGCACTGGGCCACATCCAGCCTTAACTCCTTGTTGGAGGAATCTCTCTGGAACACCAAACATGAGAAGCATATGTTTTCCCAACTCACAAAGAAGATGTTTAAACCACATTAAATATCTTCAATTGCTGGCTTTCTTCTCTACTTGCCCTACTTCTTTTTAAAAAGTTTTTATTTTTATTTTATTTTATTATTATTATTGGGGGGGGGGGTTCAAGGTAGGGTTTCACTCTATCTCAGGCTGACCTGGAATACACTATGTAGTCTCAGGGTGCCCTCAAACTCATGGTGATCCTCCCGACTCCACAGCTCCCGAGTGCTAGGACTAAAGGCGTGCTCCACCACATCTGTCTACTTGCTCTACTTCTATGACAAGATAAATACAATGCAAGCATCGAAGATGTTATCCTTTTCCCCAAAGCACCCTGACAAACTGACATGTTATCATCAATAGTCTACACTTACGTAGCACTTACTGCCTACAAATGGCAATACTCAACCCACGTTCTTAGGCCACTCTGCACCTATAGTCATGCATAAATGAGGGTGTATAGATGGACAGACAGACAAATGTTACATTGAGAAGCAAGAGTTAAGGATTTGGATTCTATGTAATCCTTGCGGTATACCTCTCTTATTTCTGAGTCTTAATTTTGCCTGTTTTTCTCAAGCAAAGAAAATTAGAAACAGTTCCTGAAAGCTTGCCATTTGGATCAGATACTTTCATTTACTTCACAGATTTCTGTTCAGGGATGTGGGGGACAGTTCTTAGAATGTGCAAGGTACTAGACTCTGCAGGAGGGATACACAAATGGGAAGAAAAAGGAAAAAAAAAAAGAAGTAGGCATCCTTACCTCCAGGAGCTCATCATGAACTGGGACGGCTGGCCCGGTAGGAGTTGCAGCTGGCAGAGAAGCTGAGCAAAGGCCCTGTGGTGGGAAACTGTATACATGCTTGGAAGTGAGGAAGTGGATTGATTCAGCAGAAGATAAAGCTGTGTAGAGAAATAATGGGATGGTAGAAAGAAAAGGGGCCAGATAGAACAGGAAATGGTTGGCGAGAGTCTTGAGCCAGGCAAGGGCTCTCTGAAGGCACACAACGTGATCTAGTTCTGTTTCCTGCTTACTGCTGAGCCGCTCTTCAGTTCAAAACTCGGCAGTTATTTAGAAGATCTGTAAGAACACGACCAGCATCACGTAAATGTTGTTGAGAACCCAGTGATTCTAAACATCACTCCAAAGAGGACACACACGCCACTCCAAAGGCGTTCTGCTTCAAGAAGAGATGTGTCTAGTCATGGTGAACCAGTCATAGTCCAGGATTTCAGAAGAAAAAGCTCCTCTCTGATATGTCCTCTCCTCCCGTCCCCCACTTTGCCTCCTCTGTCTCCCTGTCTACTCTAATTCACCTTCTGCCTCAATCCCACCACTTGGGGGCGGGCTACTAGCTTCACCTAGCCACTAATTGCGTAGTAATGCTTTCATAAAGGTAAGTTGCTGGGTATCATATATAGTCAATGTTAGAATATAAATAAAACCTTCATTGGGTGCAATTCATGAAGGGAAGATTAATATCTTTGACCTTTCCTCCATCACCAATAAGAAATGCACTTGATTGTTTATCCATGAAATTCACAGGGATATAGATTCCTTTATTGCCATAGTTGGGATTGAAATTGCAAATAGGCAAGAAAGAGAAAAATTTGAGCTAAATTTATATTAAGATGAGAATGGCCAGCCGTGTGGAATAGTGTGTCGGTCAGGTTCCTAGGAGGAAATAGCTGGCATGCTCAAATTAGGATCCTTCCAGGAGAATTTAATAAAGGAACTATTTACAGAGTTGTGGGGAAGCCACCAGAGTTAGTGCAGCAACCTGGGTAATAAAAGCACAGCTGTTACTAGTCCCAGACCCAAGAGCAGAGGAAGGGAGCTGCACTCCTGCAGCCCGAGATGAGAGGAAGACAGACTTTCTACTGGGTCCAAGGACACTACTGTCCCGACTTGACCCCGCAGGGAGAGCGCTGGTTGAATATAAGTGCTGCTCTCATTTTTATTTTTCCTCGGTTTCTCTCTCTCTCTCTCTGAAGCTTCCCACTGCTGAACTCACGCAGAGATGAATGGGCAGGGGAAACCATCGCTCGTGCACCTTCGTATCATGCCCTGTGCAGAGCCAGATGGGTGGACAGCAGAGCCAGCACCAGGAAGGAGGGAGTGGGGAGTAAAAGCGTTATAGTCAGGGTGAGAATAAGCGATGATGAAGACAGGGCAAGTTAAACTTATCGTTCTGCTTACGTCCCACACAAATGACCTTGTTGGTGGACATAGGACATACACACGTGTGCACACACATGTGTGAGCCTTTCAAAACTCAAGTAACATAATGGTGGGATATGTTCTTCTAAAGCTAAAGGGAGATATTTTCAGATACTATTCATTGAAGAGGAGGGCCTACATCCTTCTTCCTGTGAAAAAACTAGCTGTTGCAGTCAGGTTCGCATTGCCGGCAGAAAACTCCAGACCAAGAGCAGCCTGTGGCGGGGGGATGGGGGTGGGGGAGGGATTATTTTGGCTTACAGGCTCAAGGGGAAGTTCCATGATGGCAGGGGAAATGATGGCATGAGCAGAGGGTGGACATCACCTCCTGACCAACATCAGATAGACAACAGCAACAGGAGAATGTGCCAAACACTAGCACAGGGAAGCTGGCTATGACACTCATAAGCTTTCCCCCAACAATACACTGCCTCCAGGAGGCTTTAATCCCCAAATTTTCAGCAGCTGGGGAATCTAGCATTCCAAATGCCTAAGTTTATGGGGACACCTGAATCGAACCACCACACTAGCTCACTGAAACCCTGAACTGACAAGACTTTAAAGTGTGCACATGACTCCCTGTGAGGTACACAGTCTGACCACATGATCCAGTCAGAGAACACCCTCAGAACAGCAGACAGGGCAAAACATCACTTCCTTATTCCCACTGGATGGCCTTGAAGCTGTAGAAAGTCAGCCTTGGATGGAAGTCTATATCCCCTGGAATCCCCCTACACCTCTCTTGTCTTTCTAGCCATTCCCCAACCAACACCTGCATTTCTAGGTCAAAACTTTGGAGAGCTTCATTCCTGTTTCTAGCCTGACAAAGTGTTTCAAAGGTCCTATTCTGTTCTTCTTCAGCTCCCCCAAGATTAAGACATGAGTCATGTGCCTGAAGAAACGCCTTTCTATGAATGTAAATTTGAAGCATTGTTTATTTGGCAGAAAAGAAAAAACTCACCTGTCTTCACCCTACTCTTCATGCCCACTTCAACATCCCTCCCTGAAGTAAGTTGTCTGAAGTCTCCTTTAGTAACACTAGCTTGAGGGAGTTCCCTGTTCTGGTTGTGATTGAGTTCCTTTAAAATAGCTTCATTCTTCTTGTTTACAACCACATAGACTCTTAATTTCTCAACTTTGATTTGGTGCTCTGTAGATGAATAAATCAATGTCAGAATGTGGCTTGAATCAACAACAGAATGACGTCCACAGCTTTGTGGGTTGCCTGGATGCTTCCTGTATGTCAGAGCTGTTGTCAGAGGCCCCACTGGACTTGCCATGTCCCATGAGGCTCCCAAGCAGCTGGATGTGTCTGCTGTTGGTGAGGAGATGAGCCCAGAGGCTATTGGCAAGGCACTGCCTGTGGCCTCTGTAGAGATGTATATGTATTTCATAGGATGGCAGGTAAGCTCTGAGACAGAATGTGTCAGGATGAGCCTTCTGAGAGACCCAGATGGAAGCTGCCAACTTTCTACAAAGTGTTCTCAGAAATCCTCGAGTGTGCTCATCCTTCAAACTTGTCTCTCACATCAGGTGGAGCCAAGTGACCAGGGAAGAGACTCTCCCACCCATTTGATATGAGGATCAGGGCATACCTGCAGAGAGAGAAGGGGGGCTGGCGATACAGAAAACCAGACCAATCTTCCCTTCTTCCTTTGTCTTTTCCCACCAAAGTCACAATGAGTAGTTTGTGCTATGATTACTCAATAGTCTGCTTGATGTAATGGAGAGAATACTAAATTCAGAACAAGGAGGCCATAGTGACATTCCTAACCAGGGGCAAAAACAATCAAAGCTGCATCTTGGCTTGTCTTCTGGACTCCAGTCCTAACATGAAGAAGAATTGACTACTGCTAGTCCATCTCTTGATTATCATTGCCTGCCTCTCGATTGATTGGCAAAAGGAAATGAACCAGCTAGTTTGCTTCAAGGACCAATAAAAGCAGCCTCTCCTGAGCTACATAAGTTAAGAGTGCCAAGTTCTCTCCTCTTCCAACTAGAGGTTAGTCCCCTCCCTCTGCAAAGGGCATCATCTGGAAGGTACTCACAGGTCAAATTGTACCAATTCCAAGCCTGCCACAATTTCTGTGATCTTGGGATAGCCACTGTCAAATGTGTTTTCATCTATAAAATAAGGGGAATTGGTTTTTCAGAGTGTTAGGGGACTAAGATAAATAAAGTGTATATGGAAACATGAACAGCAAAGCCCCGGGTACAGGTAGAGTATCTTCCAGGGAGTTGCTGAAATCAGAGGTCAGAAAACTTTTTCTGTAAAGATGAAAATATTTTCAGTTCTGTGAGCCATATGGTCTCTTGTCAAAACTACTCAATTCCACTATTGTAAAAGCAAAAGAGACATAGGAAAAATGCTCACAAAAGTTATAGATGGATGTGACTGTCAGGCCACTTACCACCCCTAGTCAAAGATACGCTTTTGCATCTGGAAAAAGAACAGGGAATGTTCAGGACAAGTAAACTGTTTTCGTTCTTGCTCCCTCTTGCCCCTGTTGCTGGAGATGGGACCAAGGGCCTCCTGCATGCTTTGGGAATGTGCTGCCACTATGTACCCAGACCACAGTAAACTCTTAACAATAACTTTCATTTATACTCAGTTTTGTGGGTCTGACATCAGACAAGGTAGTTAGCACTGTAAAAAAGTAGGGATACACTGGACTTGGTGGTATATCCCAATAATTCCAGCACCCCAGAGCCTGCAGCAAGAAGTTCTTTAGTTTGAAGCAACCTGGGCAACACTTTTTTGAGATAATCTCAAAAAAAGGGGGGAGGGGTGGGAGCTGGGAGGGAGACCTGTTTTAGTCAGGGTTCTCTAGATGAACAGAACCAATACAATGAGGATATACTATACAGGAGATTTATTAGCTCTGATCACAAGACGCAGGCACGGCAGCCTAACAATACCGGTCTGCAGGTTAAAGAGGCTGAGAACCCAGTAGCTGCTAGTCTATGTAGTGGTTTCAATGGATGTCCCTCAATAGATTCTGGAATTTATTAAAGCATGCAATGTATTAGATCTCCAGCTGCCTGGCTGGAGGAGGTGCCACTGTGCATGGATCCTAAGGTCCAGCCCTAAGGTGTGTTTGGGGGTGGATCTGGAATTTCCACCTGAGGGTATGGAGAGTGTCTGAGTGCAGCCTGGGTTCCTGGAGTGTGCTTGCTTGTGTTGGTGCTGGTTGCTTTTCTCTCTGCATGGACCTGCGTAAAGGGGGCCAGCTTCTTCTGCCATTATGGAACCTCCCCTAGATCTGTAAGCTTCAAATGAATTCCCTTCCTCACTTAACTGTGTCTGGTCTGGAGGTTCATCCCAGCAACGTGAAGCTGACCACAACAGACTATGAGGCTGAATTTTTCAGAAGTTTCAGGCTGGCAGTGAAGGCCTGGAGGACTCCTGGAGCGCACTGAATCCTCAGTCCCTCTTGGAAGGCTGATGAAGCTAGGTTCCAGTGTCCATGAAGAACAGCAGAAACAGGGCAGATGCATGCACCAACCAGCAGCCCATGAAGTCAGACCAGAGCCCTGGGTTCTCTTGGAGCTTCTTTATGTACAGTCCACTTCCCTCAGTTAATCTTTCCTGGAAACGTTCTCATAGACCTACACAAGAAGCTTGCCTCTTACTTGGCTTCTGATATGATCAAGCTAACAATGAAAATTAATCTTCAGGCTGTAGAGATGGCTTAGTGGTTAATGTATTTGCCTTCAAAGCCAAAGGACTCAGGTTAGATTTCCCAGGACCCATGTAAGCCAGATGCACAAGGTGGCGCACATGTCTGGGGTTCATTTGCAGTGGATGGAGGCCTTAGCATGCCCATTCTCTCTCTCTCTCTGCCTCCTTCTCTCTCAAATAAAAAATAAAAATATTTTAAATAAATAAAAATAATTCATCACAGGAATATAGGTAATATTTGGTACTAATGGCTGACACTAGACCACTGCTAGAAAGTGAATTTTTCCACAAAGAGCTCTTGAAAGTGTCTGGGAATAGAAAACAAGGCTATGGGATGGACCTCAGGTTAGGAGATATGTTGTATAAGAGAAAGGAAGAGTAATGTTCTATTTATTCCACATAAAATTAAAAAGACAAAGCAGTTCTTGTTCGATCATGCTGCTGCCTGGTGCTTAGTAGCATTATTTAACTCACAACATGCTTGGTATGAATTGTGGGTTTTATATTGTGATGTATGTGTATCTTTTGTCCCTCCCTTCACTCAGAGCAGACCTCAAGTACCACCTCAGGACTTTGGAGTGTAGCATCAAAGAAAGTTGTAAAATGTATCCTCTGAAACATCCAGAAAGACATAGCTGCCGCTGGGCTGTCACCCACCTTGGAAATGGGATGTAGAAGCAATTATCCAGATGTCCAGAAGGCCAAGGCCCCAGCTGGGCTTTTTTTCAGAAACAGGGAGTGTGTCTTGATATAAATGATGATTGTAGCAGTCTTGTGAGCTACACCAATCACTTTGTATCAAATGTTCATTCAAGTTTTCAGAAGGCAGGGCTATTCTATTCCACATAAACTTTTCTTTTAAGTAAGAAATAAAAGTTACTGACAATTTTACATATTTTTCATGGAGATTTACTGCAATGACATTTCCACAAAGCCTATTGTTAAAATTCTGTTAAAAATTAAAAGTTAGTAGCAGGGCCGGCAGAGCCAAAGGACTCAGGTTTGATTCCCCAGGACTCATGCAAGCCAGATGCACAAGGTGGCAACATGTCTGGAGTTTGTTTGCAGTGGCTAGAGGCCCTGGCATGCCATGTGTGCTCATTCTCTCTCTTTCTCTCTCTCTCTCTCTCTCTCTCTCTCTCTCTCTCTCAAATAAACAAATTTAAAAAAAAATTAAAAGTTAGAAATCAGGCAAGGAGGTGCTTGCCTGTAATCTCAGCACTCAGGAAGCTGAGGCTACAGGATTGTGAGCTGGAGGTCAGGATGGGCGAGGTCATGAGAAGCTGTATAAAGTAAGTTAAATAATAAGTGAGTGAATGAATAAGTAATTGCTCCTCCCTAGAGCACGGATGTGGAAACGGGTACACATGCCCACTCCTCTGTGAACAAGTGTCACAGTCCATGCCAGCATGCATTTGTTGCCCTGTGTTTAAATCCTGGCTGTAGAATTAGGGTGAGCGGCTATTTTTGAAAAAAAAAAAAAAAACATTTCAGAATATCTTCTATTTTCTAGGAACGATACTACAATGCAGATAAAGAACTTACCAGGAAATGTTGACTTGTATTTGAGTTTGAATTTTGCAACTTTGTTTTCTGTGCTTAGTTATAACTAGATTTCTAGAAGCCTCCATTGATTTCATTAGCTTCAGGGTGGTGATGGTCCCTCTCCTTCATACATCACCTGTGTTGTGAATACCCAGTGAGAGAAGGTAGGCACAAAAGCTTGGCAGATTGTCATAGAAAGAGAACAATTTGTAAAGTGATGTTTGGGTGACATTGCAACTAACTGTTAGGTGCTTAACACGTGATCTGTGGTTCACTTACCAGGATTCAAGCATGAAGTGCCTGAGTGCATGGTTCTTATTAATATATCAATAGTATAGCAAGCCTGACATTTTGTATTGTTTCTTCTCTCAGCACTACTCTACCAACTGATAATGAACTCAGTGAAAGAAAATAGCAGCATGGATATTATGGGACACTGTCTGTCACTTCCCCAAGAGCCAATGATATATCCTTCTCCTGTTATCATTAATAGAGCCTGGGCTTTACTAATATATACACATACAGATTTTTACATGCCATTTCAGTGATAAATATTGATTCTTCCAAACCAATCACAGTAATGTCATTCTCTTTGCTAGTGACTATTTAACAGGTGGGCATGTATTTCAGTTAGAATTTCCACACTAAATGCATACTGATATCATTTACTGAGTACTTATTGTGTTTGCCAGAACTTTCCCTGAGCACTTTGGATAAGTTAATGCTAATCCCATGAGGGAGGTTCTATGACTATACAGATTTCATAGCTAAAGAAATTCGGAAATTCAGAGATTAACCAAGAAAGTAGGTGGGCTCAGAATACAAACCCAGGCAGTGAGACTCAGTGCCCACATACTCAGCTCTAGAATTCAACACTTTCAAGGGAAACCTCCCGAGGGCTTCTTGGAAAGAACTTTTCATGTAGTGAAAAGGAGGTCACCTAGAATATGGTCTGTTTCCTTCTGTTGGATGTCTAATGAGGATGAGTAATGGCTAGAATAATAATGGCCATCTTTTGGCAATGAGGGGAGCTAAATTCATACACTGAGGATAGTTGAGTAAAAAAATTCCAAATCATTAAAATTGTGTTAATCACGGTTGTTTCAAAAGTTGCCTATATTAACACTTCTATTATTATTATTATTATTACTATTATTATTATTATTTGCAAGCAGAGAGAGAAGAGAGACAGAGAGAATAAGTGCACCAGGTCCTCCAGTCACTGCAAACAGATGCCAGATGCACATGCCTCCTTGTGCATCTAGTTTTACATGGGTACTGGGGAATCAAACTTGGGCCATTAGGTCCCGAAGGCAGGCACCTTAACTGCTGAGCCATCTCTTCAGCCCTACGTTAACACTTCTTATTAGGGAAAATAAATATTTAAATCTTTGTTTACACAGTTTTGAGTAAAAAGGGTACCAGTTACCTTCTTGTTCTTGGGACAAAAACAGGACCAGAAACAATTTATGTGAGTAAAGGATTTTTTTTTCAGGCTTGTAGTTTTGAAGGGAAGCTTCATAATGGTGGAAGTTGGCTCACACATCCACAACAGAGAGAGAACAGCAAGCACTAGCTGGCTCTAAACACACAGTAGGGCTACAGTCAAGGTCTCTGAACTCCAGTGATAACACCTCCTCCAGCAGGGATCTACTTGCTGGGGACTAAGTAGGAAGCTTAAGAACAAACATTTGGGGCTGGGGGGATGGCTAAGTGGCTAAGGCATTTGCTGTGAAGCCTAAGGACCCCGGTTCGATTCCCTAGGACCCACATTAGCCAGATGCACAAGGGGCACACGCATCTGGAGTTTGTCTATAGTGGCTGGAGGCTCTGGAACACCCATTCTCTCTCTCTCTCTCTCTCTTTCTCTCTGCCTCTTCCTCTGTCGTTCTCTCAAGAAAATAAATAAATAAAATATTTTTTAAAAAAACATTTGATCAAAAGCTCATTGTGGATGATCACATGCTGGTACTGGGAGTTACAGGTCAGTGCCCACTAATAAAAGGAAGAAAAAGATAACTAATATAAAAGAGTTAGAGAGAAGAGAGAAAGGGGGAGAGGAGAGGGAGGGAGGGAAGCTGTAGAAGATTAAGGTTGGTCTTCATCATACCCTCTCCAGTGTCTTGTGGTTCAGGTGTTCCCTCTAAGGGCCTGGTGAAGGTTCAGCCATTTGGTCTGCCTTTTAGGGAGTAGAATTTTATGGTACCATTGCTGTTTGGGTCTAGATTTGTGTGTCCCACTCCTCCATTGCCCTCCCCTCCCTCCCCACCTATCCTATTGTCTAGTCCATGAGATGCTTGCTGGGTATGTAAGGCATCTTAAAACATTTGAGGCTGTGGGAGACATTTACAGTAAAACCACAACATTCTTTCCTTAGACCCCATAGCCTCCATTCATCTCCAGATGCAAAATGTACTCAACCCTACTTTGAAAGCTCCATAGTCATTCTCCATCCCAATAATATTCAAAAGTTTAGTCTCAGGCTGGAGAGATGGCTGGGAAACCTAAGGACCCATGTTCAACTCTTCAGATCCCACATAAGCCAGACACACAAGGTGACACAAGTGCACAAGGTTGCACATGCACACAAGGTGGCACATACATCTGGAGTTCGATTTCAGTGGCTGGAGGTCCAGACATGCCAGTTCTCCTCTCTATCTTTCTCCTTCTCTTGCTCATAAAAAAAGAGAAACATGTAAAGTCTCTTCTGAAACTCAAGACAATTTCTTCACTGTGGGCCCTGCAAAACCAAAACATAAGTTGCATACTTCCAACACATCCTCGCCCAGAGGAAACATCCCCACTGCACAAAGAAGACATAACAAGAAAAGACTGGGCCAACAAAAGATCAAAGCACACATCAAATCCTGCAGCTTCGTGTTTGGCATGTGGGATGTTGATGTTCTCTGACTCCAGTTCTGCCTCTGCATTATGCTTCTGACTTTCCAGGCAGGTCCACCAGAACCCGAATGAGCAGCTTGATTTGCCGGTTGTCCTGGCATCTCCAAGATCTTGGGATCACCATTGCAACTCACAGTTCATCTACATAGTTCCAAACAGAGGTCTTGCCAGGCCTCCTCCATACAGGGATTTCAACCCTGCTTCTTGTTGCCACTTTTAGCAGCTCCTGGATCGATGTGCACTTTAGGACTCTTTGTCCTTCATTTCTCATGCTTCCAAAACCATTATTCAGTGGGCAACACAGAAAATTTGTAAATGCAGTGGGGAATAAAGCTTGACCATGAAGAGCAAGCTATTCCTTCAGTGTTATTACTTTAGGCCCACTCCTTTCAAAAGAATTTTCATTCTTACTAGCGTCAGCCTTCATGGGTTGGGATTTACTCTCAGGGCATCTTTCCAATCTTCCCAGTGCAGAACAGTTGACCCACCTTTAATGGTGGTAATTGCCTTAAAAATTGAAGTTTAAGAGCTGGGGCAATTGTTCAGTGAGTAAAGGTACTTCTTGCAAATCCAGCTGGCTCAGGTTTGATTACCTAACACCCACTT
This sequence comes from Dipus sagitta, assembly GCA_036346955.1. Lineage (NCBI taxonomy): Eukaryota > Metazoa > Chordata > Mammalia > Rodentia > Dipodidae > Dipus > Dipus sagitta. Next base: position 56,249,764 of record CM070770.1, on the reverse strand, counting down.
AAAACCAGAAGTACAAAGTGGTATGTGTATTTGGAATTAATTTGAAATGGCAAGAGGCCTTGGCTTGGCCATATTTTCTCTCTTCTTGCTTTCTCTCTCTCTCTCATTGTCTTTTTCTTAGAAATAAACAAATATTTCAATTAAAGTGACCTAAAACCAATCTGTGCCCATGACTTCAAATCTGCCAAACACTCAGTAGATTAGACTCAAGATTCTACCCACCACCCCGCCAGTCCCAGTGACACACCTCCTCCAACAGGGCTCCACTGCTGGGGACTAAGTAGGAATCTTAAACACAAACACTTGAGCCTCTGGGGGAGACTCACATTCAAACCACCACAGAAGACTTCTTACTTGCAATTAAACATCCTACTGACCTACCACAAACACATTTAAGATTGGTATGACCAACAGAAGGGCTTACTTCTTTATGAAATAGCAATTTGCTGCCATTAGAAATAGTTCAGCAATGCCAAAATAGGACCTGAAGGACTCAGATAGACAACATGATCCAAGTTGTCTTCCAAATCTAGGTGGCTAACTCTATTGAAAGCCTAGGCTCTTGTTTATTTATTTCTTCATTTGTGTTTCTGTCATGAAGAATCACTGAGATGTCTTAATGGTTAAGGAACTTGCCTGTGAAGCCTAAGGACCCATGTTTGATCTCTCCAGGTCCCACATAAAGGCAGACTCACAAAGGTGATGCAAGCTCAAGTTTGCATATGCACACTAGGTGGTGCAAGCATCTGGAGTTTAATTGTAATGGCTGGGTGGCACACCTTTTCTCTCTCTTGCTTGCTCACTCTCTCTTGAAAAAAAAAAAGGCTCACTAAGATGAAAAGTATAAAAGTACAATCGGCCGGGCGTGGTGGCGCACACCTTTAATCCCAGCACTTGGGAGGCAGAGGTAGGAGGATTGCCGTGAGTTCGAGGCCACCCTGAGATTCCATAGTGAATTCCAGGTCAGCCTGGGCCAGAGTGAGACCCTACCTCGAAAAAAAAAAATACAATTGGACAACTTTTTAGGCAGAAGTGTAATATTTAGAAGATAGAAAGACTACTGTGAGGGCTGGTAGACAGATCCAATGGTTCAATAAAGGAACAGAAACTGAAAGTCATTTGGGGCTTTGGGCAAAATCTCAACTCAAGTTGGGGCCTTGCTTTCTCAGTTTGATCCTTTTTTATTGACAATTTCCATGACTGTAAACAATATTCCATGGTAATTCCCTCCCTCCCCCCACTTTCCCCTTTGAAACTCCACTCTCCATCATGTTCCACCCCCCAATCAGCCTCTTTTTTTTGATGTCATGATATTTTCCTCCTATTATGATGGTCTTGTGTAGGTAGTGTCAGGCACTGTGAGGTCATGGATATACAGGCCATTTTATGTTGGAGAAGCATGTTGTAAGGAGTCTTACCCTTCCTATGACTCTTACATTCTTTCCACCACCTCTTCCATAATGGACCCTGAGCGTTGGAAGGTGTGATAGAGATATTTCAGTGCTGAGCACTCTTCTGTCACTTCTCAGCACCATGGTGCCTTCTGAGTCATTCCAAAGTCACTGCCATCTGAAAAGAGATGGTTCTCTAACCAAAAGTAAGAGTTGCATTAATATATGTGTATGAACATTAAGAGAAATGCTTACTGGGCAGTTTGGTGAGCATAATATATACACTTAGCCAAACAGCAGCAGGTGTTACACCCCTAGGACTCATGACTACCACTGTTGTAGGTTTTAAGTATCAGGGATGCATTCCCTCCCATGGAACAGTCCTCCAGTCAAATTAGAGGGCAGTTGGTTCCCCCATAACAGACGTGCCACTATTGCACCCGTTGGCTCATTTGGCCTGGTTGGCCAAATATAAGGCTTATAGTGTCCACTGTTGAGAACCTTCACTAGTGATTTCTCTCTCTCCCACTGAACTACATGCAGCATGGCTTTTTCCAGCTTTCTGTCAGCTGGTCTACATGGAGGAGGTTTTCATCTCAGTTCTGGCACAATTTCTCAGTGACCTTGCAGCCCAAGTATGTGCAGTCTTTAGCAATGGGGTCCTACTACCTATTCCTGGTGGGAAAACAAGGGCTTTGGCAATGCCCTGTAGTGTTTGGGGGGCATCAGAGACCTCCCTGGCCAACAACTCACTGGAAGGTATCCCATCCCTGGCACTGAAAATTTTCTCATAACAATTTATTGCTCCAGTGTGTTTCATTGTTCAAAAAAGTAGCTTGATCTTTATAAATCAAGCTCACAAAATACCTGGCTTCTATTTCAACTATCAACATTTCTTTTTTAATTAAATTTTATTTTTTAAAAGGTTATAATCTTATATCCCCTCTTCTCCACCCAATTCCACTGAGGGGCCTCTGCAGTTGAGTTATTGGTATTCACTGTAGGGTCCTGAAGGCCTCAGTCATGCTCTGTGAGAGGGTCTATGCCTTGGGCTAATCCTACCTGTGGCTCTTACAGTCTTTCAGGCCCTTCTTCCTTGATGTTCCCTGAGATTTGGAGGGTGTGTCAGAAGACTGATTTAGTGTTGAGTTCTCCGTAGCCTCTGGGTTTCTGCTTTGATAAGTTTTGTGTGACCACAGTGTCTGTTGCTATTTCCCTGGAGCTGGTTGTCAAGCAAGCAGTTTGAGGTACCTGTGCTGCCACTTCCTCTGTAATGTGTCCAGGGCTACAGCAGATGTGGTACAGGTGACCTTTCTCATGGTAGGCAATTGGGTATCTTTTCTTGTCCTAATGATGGATTCTGGATCTCCCTAGCATTCTTTGCCATCTGCAAAGTAAAACAGGTTCTTCAACCAAGAGTAAGAACAGTTTGGATTAAAAGGGTCAAGTATAGCTATCTGAGAGATTTTTGATGTGTATACTCACTCTGCCTAGCCAAAGAGCTTTCCTCTGGAGTCTATGAGTTTCTAATCCATGGATTCTGACAGTTCAAAGTATGAGCAGTTGGTTATCCGAATAGGCTGTGTGCCACTGCGGCATAAGTGTGTACTTGCCTGGCTGGTTGATTTTGTAGCTTGCAGGCTCCGCTGCTTATTCACACTGTTGGTGACTGTTATCTCCCAGCAGCTCACATAGCACTTGCCAGCACTATGAGGGCTAGCCAGAAGGGAACTGGGTTCCTTCTCAGTTCCATCACGCTTTCTTGATGTCCCATGACCACAGATTGTGGTGTCACCAGCTTTGACAGCTAACAAAGTGCTTTGGAAATGTCCTACATTGCTTTGGGGAACTCATGTGTCTCCCTGACCAAAAATTCACTGTGAGGATTGGTAACCCAATTTGGGTCCTGGGATTTACCAACCAGAGCTCATGGTTTTAGGGCTAAGATTTCTCTATCTTTTACAGGGCACTTCTGTCCAGGCTAACTGGCACCAACTTATTGAGGGTAATATTTTGTAGAATGCCATCCAGGAGGAAGGTTTTTATGGTACTGATTCATGTTGCCATTAGTTTTGTATGATTCTCTACCCATACCCTGCTCTCCCTTCCCTTAACAGCCGAAAGCCCTTCCACTCCATGTTTTCTTTTTTTCCTTCCTTTTTTCTTTTTTTCCTTCTTTCTTTCTCTCTCTTTCTCTCTCTCTCTCTCTCTCTCTCTTTCTCTCTTCTTTATTTTTCTGCCCCTCAACTTGCTTGTTCATCCCTTCAGCCCTCCCTTCCTATTTTCCCTTTCTCTTAGCTTCAGTCTAGTTCCATGTCAATACTCGTGATGCTTGCTACCAATTATAATCAACTCAAACTGTTCCAGGTTAGGAACCACATATGAGAACATGTGGCATTTGTCTTTCTGAGTCTGTGTGACCTTGCTTAGTATGATTATTTCAAAGTCCTTCCATTTTTCTACAAAGTTAATTATTTCATTTTTCATTAACTCTGAGTAGAATTCTGTTGTGTATATAAGCCACACCTTCATGAACCATTCATCTGTTGATGGGTATGTGGGCTGATAACAGTTCCTAGCTATTGTGAATATAGCAGTGGTGAATATGGTTGAGCACATGTCTCTGTAGTAAACAGTAGCCTCTTATACTTTATTGAGCCTCTCTTCTGTTAGGTTAGGGAAATTACCTTTGATAATTTTGTTGAAGATATTCTCTATGCTTTTGGCCTGCATTTCATCTGCTTCTTGTATGACCATGATCCAAATATGTGATCTTTTTAAGGTGTACACATTTTTCTCATATCCTGTTCACATGATTCTCTGAACTTGTAATTGTTTTTTGTACTGCTTGTCTGTTTCTTTTGTTTTGTCCTCGTGTTCTGATAGTCTATGCTCCACATGGTCTATTTATTGGTGAGGATTTCTTGGGAACCTTTCCAAAAGAGTTATTTCATTTATATTTTCCATTATGTTTTTCTTTAGCAGCTCCATCATTTTGCGGTGGTTTGATTCAGCCTCCCACAAACTAATGTGTTCTGAATGATCAGGTCCTCAGCTGATGGAAATTTGGGAATTGAACCCTCTTGGAGGCAGTGGGGGGCAGGCTTATGGGCGCTATAACCAGCTTCCTCTTGCCAGCGTTTGGCACACTCTCCTACCACTTTTGCCCATCTGATGTTGACCAGGAGGTGATGTCTACCCTCTGCTCATGTCATTGTTTTCCCCTGCCATCATGAAACTTCTCCTCAAGCCTTTAAGCCAAAATAAACCCTTCCTCCCACAAGCTATTCTGAGCTGGGTGTTTTCTGCCAGAAACACAAACCTGTGTGCAACACATTTCTTGATTTTTCTTATTCATTCCTGAATTTGATTAAGTCCACATTTAGTTTATTCTACTGACTACTGTATTAATTTTTTTATGTGAGAGATTGAGAGAGAGAGAATTGCCATGTCATGAAGCTACAATCGAACTCCAGATGTGTGCACCACCTTGTGTGCATGTGTGACCTTGCATGCTTAAGTCACTTTGTGCATCTGGCTTATGTGGGACCTGGAGAGTCGAGCACAGGTCCCTAGGCTTCACAGACAACTGCCTTAACCACTAAGCCATCTCTCTAGCCCCATTTTTTTTGTTGATTCTCCTCCATTTCATTTATCCATCTATTAAGTTAACTCTGATTCTCTCAATTTTACTGAGGCATGTATTGAATTCTTCCTGTTGATATGCTTCCATCTTCTTCAGCTATGTTTTGAGTTCATTTTTTGAATTATTTTTGAATTATTTGAATTGCTATTATTCATTCAGCCATGCTGGAAATTCTTTTGTGAATTGTTTTTTGTCTATTTCATCAAGTTGTTTGCTCATGGTCTCCTTAAATTTATTTAATATGTTTATCAGAGTTTCATTTTGGGATTCTATTCTATGTGTGCAGTTTCCTCTAGGTTTACAAAGAGGTTTCCATTATGGGACTAGGCATTCTTGGTGGGGATCTCTTGGCTTGATTACTTGTTATATGTTTTGTAGTAGGGTTTGCCCATCTAGAGGTAGTCATCTTGATTTGCTAAGAATGCAACAATAACAGTTCTTGTGGAAACTGTGTTGAGTGCCATGGTCATCTTTGGTCAAGTTGGGAGAGGGTTGGTGGTTATGTCTACAGGTTTTGACTGGGTGCACTTGATTCTGAACAACGTGTTCCCTGTGTGTGCAGCAGCATCCTAGCAATTCAGGGTAAGACCCTGTGAAACCTGGCCAAGTCAGTGATCAAGCAGGGTCCTGTTCTCCCAGTGCTACTGGCTTTCTGCTTCTTGGCTATGAAGGCTGTTGGTGGTAGACACACTGGAAGACTATTGGGACTGGGCCATAGTAACAGTGGTTATGGGGGCCACCCTGGTGATGTAACTTTGGGCTGGCTGAGAATGCTGAGGGCAGGAGATTCCTACTGGTAATCCCCTCCCCATCATCATGCCTATTGAGGGGATGACATGGACTTTCTACTGGTAGGAAAGCAACCTGCTTATGGGCCCTCCCCGACCACTCCTGTTGTGGAGTTGGGACACCCATGGGGTGCAGAGCACTCATCTGCACTTCGATGCTCAGTACTAATTACAACCTGGTCCTTAGAATTAGGATCTGTGGGCTGTGACAGTGCCTGGGACTTTGGGTTGCTGACTGCTCCTAATTCCCTCCTAGAAGGTAGAGCTGTCTCCAACTTCTTTTAGATTTGTTGTGTTTGCACTGTCTTAAGATTTCACTCAGTCTGTGTGGGTGAGAGAATACCTTCCTGTCCTGATCTTGCTGGCTTAGACAGCGTGTGCCCACCAGAAGCACCTCCTTGCCGCCAGTGTCAGCTGGAGCAGAGCCTCACTGGTTCTGTAGTTTCTGGATGCTCCTGCTCCCTCCAGCTTCTCTGGTGCATAGCTCTTCCACTGATAATTCCCTACCCACTTTCCCTTTTTTCACAGAAGAATGTGTGTGTTATCTTGCCTCCCTTTTCCCTAGGTTTCTATGGCATAGCTCCTACTCCGCCATTTTAAGTGGAAATCTACTTCACCTTTTCCTTTATGTCCAGTTTCTAGAAGGAAATAATGCCCACTTTTTGATTTCTGTCAAAAATTATTGTTACCTTACCTCTACTCCCCAAGTAAGCCGAGGTTCTCCAAGTGGTTGTCACTAGTGGCTTTGTTTTAGACAAGGTCTCACACTCTGTAACTCAGGATGAACTATAACTCACTGTTCATCAAGGCTGGCCTCGCACCCATAGGGACCCTTCTGCCTCAGCCTCCTGAGTGCTGGGATGACAGTGGCATCAATGGCTTTATCAGTTGTAAATTCTACAACCTGTTATCAGGTTTTGATCCACTCAGTCTTCATGGCACTGTATATGCCTTGGCTTTCATGTCTTACCATCCTCCCCCCTCTTGTGCATGGTCATTTTCCTTCTGCCAGCCTGGTACTCTCTCCTTACCTCAAGACTCCTTTAATGCCTCCCTCCTATGAATCTTCTGTGAGTTCCACAGTCAAGTAATGTCGAATGTAAAAATTTATTATGTTTTCCTGAAAATCAACTTCCTCTGCCATCTCTGACTCAGTTTCCCATCCTGGAAGAATGGTGCTCATCTTGGATCCTCCATGGCTCACGCCACTTCTGTATCTCTTACACCCCTTATCATGACAGCCCCAAAGCCAGCCCTCGTTTGTCCTTGCTCCATTCCTACTGCTCCAGTCCCATCGTCTCTCAGAGATACACGCATGCACGCACACTCGCAATGCACACTCCATGCTGACCAGCAGCTTAGCAAGCTTGACTTCAGCACTGCTCTGATGGTTCTCCTCTGCTTTTTCTCTGTGGATGGTGGCTCAGTGGTTTAGATAGCCACAATATTTGGACTAGCATGATCACTCCTAAGCTAATAACTGATCTGTTTCCATCTGACCTGCTCCACATGGTCCCTCCAGGTTCGCCTGCAAGCAACCGCCTCTCTCTCCTCTCTGTGTTGTACATCTTTGTTTTTTTTTTCTTTCTGTGAGCTCTTCCCTCTCCCATTCCTTGACCTAGCCACGTCATGGTGTCTCAAGTCATCACTTAGACTATGCTAGCTTTCCTTTGACCTTTCAACCTCTGGACAGACTTTTAGTTCTAACTCTTCTCTGTTGCTCTGAATTTGTCACCAGCAAATCAAGCATGGAGAGGCAGAGACTGTGTGGAGAATAGAGAATGTTTCAGCCCCTGTGCCCTAGAAATGGCCAAGTCCTACATGTAGATTTTACTTGTGTATGATCAACTTGTACCAAATCTCTTCAGGACTCATTTGTGGAGTGGGGCAGGGACATGTTCCTATGAAGGGACAGAGTCAGCTCAGGCCCAGACCATTGTAAAGGGTAGGCATCAATGGCACAAATACTTAATGATCATTATAAGAAAAAAAAAACTGTGACTAAACATTTTCTTTATTTTTAAACACTTTTTAAATGTGTAAGAACCTTAAAAACAGTAGAAACAACCCCAGAAATACTCAAGTTGTAGATATCTGAGTCATTAAAAACTAGTAGTAATCCCAAGTTATCACTTGGTAGAAGAATTAAACATGTATCTTGAATTAATTTTGATAAAAAGACATATAAATCAATAATTTCATAACAACCACTGTGTAAGACCAAAAAAGACAAAGATATACATGCTAGACACTTGTAGTTAAACATATTTTTTAAAGTTGAGCCAATGCAAAAAGGTAAGAAAAATTAAGGGCTCAGAAGTTAAAGTGCACTCTCTGCGAGCATGAGGGCCTGAGATGGCCTGAGACTACCTGAATTTAAGTCTCCAGATCCCTCATAAAACAGCTGGGTGTGGCCACGTGACCACAGTCCCATAAGGCAGCTCCAGAACAGTACAAATTAACTCAGACTAAAAACAAAACCCAGACAAAGAGCACTGGAATAAGACCCCCAATATTCCACTCCAGCTAATGCCGGTGAGTGTCCCCAACTCAGGCCAGAATATGGGGTGCCCCAAGCTCACATACACATGCATACACCACACACACACACACACACACACTCAAAAATAAAAATAAATAATTTTGTAAAGAGAAAAGAAATGAGGTACAAATATGAAGATGATTATTGTTACCTTGGGATGACTGATTGTGTGAAAAAAATCCATTGAAAGTTTGAAACTAATGAAGTTTAGTAATTTTATTAGCAGTGAAATGGATGTGTATGTTAAATATATAAACTTGAATAGTTTCTGCTATGTATAATTTGAAGCAATAACATCATTTAAAGATTGAAATTCATTAGAAAATAGAGAAAGTAGAGTAATTATGATGCTTTGGGGTATAACACATAATTATTAACAAATGAATGTTTCCTCCAAAGTAAAGCTAATCCTAGACAGACAAAGAAGGAGTCATTGCTCTCTCCTCCAGCCAAGCAAGGTGCCGCCAAAAGGAAAGAAGGTCAAGAGGGAGGTGGTCCCAGCGCTTGCTGTCGCAAAGAAGGGCGAAGCCAAAAGGTAGTAAATCCTCTGTTTGAGAAAAGGCCCAAGAACTTTGGCATTGGACAGGGCATTCAGCCCAAAAGGAACCTCACTGCTTTGTCAAATGGTCCCATTCCACCCGGCTGCAGGGGCAAAGACCTATCATGTATAAGCGGCTGAAAGTACCTCCTGTGATCAACCGGTTCACCCAGGCTTTGGACGGCCAAGTAACCACCCAGCTGCTGAAGTTTGCCCACAAGTACAGGCCAAGACTACGCAGCAGAGGCTGTGGGCCAGGGCTGAGAAAAAAGCAGCTGGCAAAGGGGACGACCCAACCAAGCGACCCCCTGTCCTTCGAGCGGGGGTCAATACTGTCACGACTTTGCTGGAGAACAAGAAGGCTCAGCTGATGGGGATTGCACATGACATGAATCCTATTGAGCTGATAGCGTCTTGTGTCCCACGATGGGGGTCCCATGCTGCATCATCAAGGGGGAGGCCAGGCTGGGGTGGCTGGTCCACAGGAAGACATGCACAACCGTTGCCTTCACACAGGTCAACTCAGAAGACAAAGGAGTCCTGGCTAAGCTAGTGGAAGCTATCAGGACAAATTGCAATGACAGATACGGTGAGATTCGTCGCCCGTGGCAGCGGGTGGGGGCGGCAACGTCCTGGTTCCAAAACCTGTGGCTCACATTGCCAAGCTGGAAAAGGTAAAGGCCAAAGAACTTGCCACCATGCTGGACTGAGTGTATGCCACTGAGCTTTCTATACATACGGATAATAATAAACACTGTCCTTCACAAAAAAGAGTCACTGAAAATTTAGTTATAATATCAATTATATAACATATGCATATATATATAGAGAGAGACATATATACATGTGTATGTCTGTACACATTATGTTCACACACACACGTATATACGCACATAAAAATTGAATAGGATAAAAATCACACAAAAAATGAATTATTTCCAATCAACTGTAAACACTAACTGAGCAGCATAGTAGCTCTGATAAATATAGACACCGGGATGGGAAAAGACATAACATGAGAGATATCTCATTGCTTCTTCAAATAATCCCTAAATTTAACAAATGAAATCCCATATATTCCAATATACTTTTTCCTTCAAACTTAATGTTTACCTAAGACTTACATGGAATCACAGAGCAAAGTAAATATTCACAAAGGCATGAATGATCTTAAGAGTGAACCTTTGCAGTAAGATGTCAAAACGTGCTGCAGATGTATAGTATATAAATGTATAGTATATAGGTGCATAGTATATAAATGTATAATATATAATCAGAATAATGTGGCACTGGTGTCACTGCCTAAACTTACACCATTTTCTTCTCTGTATTTCCAAACTACCATCATGAGCTTACAATTGTTTTTCCATACCACCGTCTCAGGCTACCCAACTGCAAAACCACATCCGATAGTATGCTTGCTCTTCCTTGAGCCCATGTCATTCCTCCTATGCAGTTACATTACCATGATTTCAATCACTTTGCTTTCATCTATTTATGCCTGCAAGATAAAAAACTGCTCTGTTTAGTAATAATCAGCAGCAGCGGCAGAAAGCAATAGGAGATTTAATAACATAATGACCCAAAGCACTCAACTTTAGGTCCATAGCCCAGCAGCTGCAGCAGCACCTGAGCGCTTAGAAATGCAGAATGGAGGGGCTGGGGAGATGGCTCAGTTGGAAAATGCTTGCTGCTCAGGCATAAAGACCTGACCTCAGATCTCTAGCACCCACCTAAAAGCAGGGCATGGTGGTGTACACCTGTAATCCCAGCATTTGGAAGGCAGACAGGGAATTCCCAGGGCTTTTGGCAAGCACACCTAGCTGAATCAGTGAACTCCAGGTTCATTAAGAGATACTATTTCATAAAATAAGGTGGAGAGCAATTGAAGAAGACATTCGTCATCAACCCCTCTGGCCTCCACACTCACACACATGAACATAAACACATACACAGAGAGAGAGAGAGTCAATATTGATTGACTGTATTATAGATATTCCAAATCAGAAGATCTATGGAATCAGAAGTTGCATCGAGCCACTGCAAACGAACTCCAGACGCGTGCGCCCCCTTGTGCATCTGGCTAACGTAGGTCCTGGGGAATCAAGCCTCGAACCGAGGTCCATAGGCTTCACAGGCAAGCACTTAATCGCTAAGCCATCTCTCCAACACAGAAGTTGCATCTTTTTAAACATGATAATCCCGTGATTTATATGCACATTCAATTTTTAGGAGCACTGCTCTCAAGAATTTCATGGAATGGAAATATTTCAAAACTCACCAAAAACAGTCAGACATAGTTTGATATCTTCCAGTATAACAAGCAAGTAGAATAATTCAAATGTTATGTGTCTTTGGTAGGCAGAATTCAGTGACCATAAGGTATACTAAAACACAAGTATAGATTAAAAAAGAAAGAAAGAAATGGGAGTTCTGGTGATAGGATACATCTGATGAGGAAAGCAGTCTTGAGGCTGTGCATATGGGGACTGAGGCCATAGTTAATAACTTGAAAAGAATTTAATACTAGCTTTCATGTCCAATGAGGACAAGAAATTTCTAGTTTCTCTTCCTGAACATGATGTCTATTAAGCTTTCTTTACTGCCACCTGCCTAATCTACATTATGGCTACTCTGATATCTTCCCCAGTTCACTGTCTTTTGCACAAATCCATTTCTTTCTCACAGGTCCTTATCCCTGTCAACCCAAACCTCTGTGCCCATGTCCGTCTTGGGAATGTTAGCTTCCTGAAAGCACAGTCACTTGTTGAGTCTACAGGGAACACAACAGCAGCACGTATATTTTTAATATTAAACACTGAACCTTCAACATGTGAATCTAAGCATGACAATCTTAATAACTTTTATTATTCTGGATCCTTCTACCAATTGGCAGCCCACTCCAACATTTTCTTGGAATTTGACTTCTTTACCCTGTAAACTCCTTAAATCTATTTTTATTATGTCACCCATGTTATCATAACCACCACCTGCCTGTACTGTCTTACTAAAATTTGAGACACTCTCGCTACCTCTTGTTTTTCTTTGTGTGTGTATTCATGTACATATACATTACATAGCATGCGTGCGGATTTCAGAAGACAACTTCGGGTTGGTCCTCACCTTCTCACATGCTTGAGGCAGAGTTTCTCTCTCTCTGTCTCTCTCTCTCTCTCTCTCGCTCGCTCGCTCTGCATCATGCTCTACTGTTGTTCTTTGCTGTGCTCACAAGGAGCTTCTGGTAAATTCTGTCTCCATCTACAGTGAGGATGCTAGAATTAAAGAAGCCTGCCACAGTTTCAGGCTTTTTAGTGGGGTCTGGGGAAGATGTAACTTGGGTAATCAGGCTTACGCAGTAGGCACGTTATCCACTGAGCCATCTCCCCAGCCCACATTGTCTCCTTTCTTTGGAGCTCTAATTTATCTCCAAGTGGTTTGTTACTGTCCAAAGTAGTAATCCCTTTACCCCAGCATTCAATTCTTTAGAGTCCAAGTCTGAGCTTCTTTTCTGCCTGTTTTAGGACTTCTCCAAAGGAATCTTTCGTTTTAGACAATATGATTAACCCACACTTCATTACCTTGCATTTCCTGCTAGAATCTGTTTCCCCAAAGTAAAATGTCCTTCCCCATCATAGCTGCCCATCAGATCCTCAAGACTTGCTGCACCCCACTTTTCCATTCTGCTCTGACATGATACAGCACTCACTCATTCCTGGTGATACGCAGTGCTATCTTTTTGGAACTCCACAACAGGCATCATCTGTAACGCCCACCCCTTGCACACTTTTGAACATCTGTCCATCTGAGTATGTGTTATACATGTGGGTAAATGAAGTGAACCTTACATGGTTGAAATAAACAAGTAACATAGTGTTAGAAACTTCATGGTAGGGTATCTAGAACATAACAGAGCTGGGCGTGGTGGTGCAGGCCTTTAATCCCAGCACTCAGGAGGCAGAGGTAGGAGGAACCTTGTGAGATCGAGGCCACCCTGAGACTACATAGTATATTCCAGGCCAGCCTTGGCTAGAGTGAAACCCTACCTCAAAAAAAAAAAAAAAAAAAAAAAAAAAGAGAGAGAGAGAGAGAGAAAGAAAGTACTCAATAACACAGATATCCCAGTACTGGGAGGCTGAGGCAGGGCAAACATGAGTTCAAGGCCTGCCTGAGCTACATATTGTGTTCCAGGCTAGAATGAGATTCAAAGTGAGACCTTGTCTGAAGACAAAAAAAAAAAAAAAAAAAAAAAAAAAGAAAAGAAAAGAAAAAGAAAAAGAAAGAAAGAAGGAAAAGATAATGTGCATTCATATTATCTATCTCTGATAACATGTCTTAAAAGAGAGTATAGACTTAACATTAAAACTAAACTGAAGGTGTCACTGAGTAACCTTGACAAGTTGCTTAGCTTTTCACAACTTGTCTCAAGATAACAAAGCACTAGAAGATTTACTTCAGGTATTAGATCACCAGTTTTACTAGTTATTAGATGTTAAGTTATGATTCAATCATTATTATGCCCCAAAATTTTCAGTTTAACTCTGTGAAAGTATCATGTTGAGAGTGGGGTAGAGTTAGGGTGACTGGACCCCTGAAAATAAGGCAAGAAAATCTGCACTTGCTAAAAATCAAAGTTGATCTGACTTCTTATACCAGGACCCCTCCTTGGAGGGAGGTCTTTCATAGAACTTAAATATTGTGGTTGGTCAAGTTCAGCTCTCTGAACTTGGTGCCAGGGCTAACCTCTTCCTGAGTCAGCCCCTAACCCTAACCCTAACCCTAACCCTAACCCTAACCCTAACCCTAACCAACCAGCTGGTCTACTAGGTCACCTGAGCCGGAAGATAGCCCACCACCAGAAGGTCATAAATAACTTTTCAAGGGGAGGGCAGGCACTCGGATCACTTGAGAACTTCCAGGTCAGGGTGAATCTTTCCCTCTGCTGGGCCTGGGATGGCTTGGTCCAGGTGCAGTCAGTAGGGCCCCCTAGCCCTTACTCTCCACCTGGGTCCTGTATCCCCTCCCCATATCAGCTCCCCAAATCACAGGAATTCCTTTAACTTTCTTCTCTCTCTTTTATTTCCATAGTTTTTCCAAGCCCTCCACGTGGAATCTCTAGCCATGTTGGCTCTGTACTTCCCTTAATAAATATAATCATTTACTAATTATCCTCCTGTCTTTTTATTCAATTATCTGATCAAAATTAGAAATGAACCTAGGGTTTGGGGTTCAAGGACTTTCCTGGACCCTGAGCAACTCATTACAATATCCTATATTTTAATACTAAGTGCCAATGCTTCATACAAAGGCATTCCATGATACAGAGATTGACTTAATGTACTTAGATATAAATATTGGCTTATCAGCTAAAACTTAAAATTAAAATAAAAAAGATAGCTCATAGTTTTCCTTACTTCTGTGGCTCGGTTTTCCAACATCTACATGTGCCCTTTGAAACATTCAAAATAGAATTATATTTTAACATGGCAATTGGTGAGTATGGCAAAGTTCAAGTAGGGTACTGTCACTTTTTAGTCACTAATACAAAAAATATTTGCTATTAGATCCCATGCATGCCCTGACTTGACAGGTGATTTGGTTTTTGAAGTACGTGTGTGCATGTGCGCGCGCACACACACACACACACACACACTTTAGGTGACACGAGTTGTGAAGGCATGTCTACGCTTGTCTTTCCACACAGATTTTTTGGGGTCTCTGTATGTGTGTATATAAGCATGACACTAAACTGATATTTGTTCCTCCATCAACCTCATGTCAGTGTTCACTTTAGGAACCTGTGAAAGGCCGACTTGAGGTCATCGTGACTATGGACTGGGGGCTGCAGACAGTCCCCAGGCTTCAGTGAAAGACACTGATCAAGTGGCACAGGCCATGTACAATTGCAGACAAATTACAACCCCAAGCTTAGTAACAGTGAATCTGGGGGCTGGGCAGTCTGTTTCCCCAAAAGTTTGGCCACTGTCATCAGCAGAAGTTTTGTTTTCCTTTCTATCTCATCTGTATCTCTGTAAAGGGTTCAAGTATGGCTTCCACAGAGCTGTGTTCTGCATATGTGGGGCTTCCTGAACCAGTCTGTCCCCACATCTCACATAACACATAGAATATCATATCACAGAAGATCACCTGTGTCACAAAGTTATAGATCTAACTCCGATGCCTCAGGAGAGGCCCAGTGGTCAGTCTTACAACTGATAGCCACCAATACCATGTTTTCTGAGAACTGCTTGGATCTGGTGACCCAGGATCCCAGAGTGTAACTGCTCAGTGATGGGTAAGATTGTGGCAACAACAATTTTCAGAAGAACATGTTGGCTGGCCTTCCTGCAGGACAAGTCAGGACATCAGCTCTCTTCAATGACAGCAAAGAAAAGACCCACACTGCCCTCAAAAACATCTCCCAGCTTCTTGGCTGTGTGTTAAGTTTCCTTTTATAGAAACACTGTTCTCTCTCACATCCAGCCTGTACCACCCAAGTGCAACCAGCAGTAAGGAGGCTGGGGATCCCTTGCTTCTCATTTTGCAAGCAGGGACTCTGTACAGTGTGAAGATTTCCCTTTAAGATGATTCAGGAATCAAGGACCATGTTACACAAACCCTCCTGGGCAGTGTGGGGAGAGTTGCATATATTATTGCTTCTTTGCTTGCATAGTACACCTAACAGTTTTAAGTGAAACCTGAGACTCTTACAGAAGGAGAGGACCAGGCAAATTGATTTGACCTTGGACTATGTGCCCTCAGCCTTAATGGTAGAAACCTCTTGGTTAGACAATCTGGATACACCACTGTGTTCAATGGGCTCTTTCCTAACAGAGCATGAGTTTATCTTAGAACTAACCAGAGTAATGTTTGGATAGGTGAGAATGCCACATCCATCCATTGAGATTCCTGGAGCAGAAGGCAAACAGGGAAGGGAGAAGGGGAGGGGAGGGGAAGGGAGGGGAGGGGAGGGGAGGGGAGGGGAGGGGAGGGGAGGGGAGGGCCCACCCTCATTTGATTAGCTCTGCAGTGCAGGATCAGATCATCTGTTTGCCTAGGGAAACAATGACTTGGTAATCTTCTCTCTCCTCTCCTTCCACGTGCTGGGCAGAGGGGCAGGCCATGTAAGAGGAATGGAGCTGACTTCAGTCCCACCACAGATGTTGAGTTGTTCTTCTTTCTCCCTTGCCACCAACTTCCTTCTGCCCAAGTTAGCATGTGGGATCAGTAGGGCCCAAAGCTATGCATGACCCTTTCTTGGGCTGGACACTGTCATCTGGCCAGATAAACTGACAGGCTAGCAAATCCAGCTGGGGCTGGTTGTATTTGGCCCACGTCTGTTACAGCATATGGTGCCTTCAGATGCGGTAACTGACAGAGCTCTCTCACACTGCACTGTGTTTGTCTGATGCCCTTACTCAAATACCACACATCCTGTCGTACATTGGTGAGAGGCCTCAGCTTGGTTACAAGTCATGGGTTTCATAAGGAGGAGTATTCTAAAGTTGGATTTGAACTCTGCAGGTCCCAGGATGGCCAAGCTGGTTAGAAACATTGAACGATATACCCCCTCATTGGCATCATTACTTTATACAGGAGGAAATGGAAACAGAATGATTAAGTGATCCTCCTCAAGGACTCACATAGCCAGTTAAAGTGAGTACAAGGGCTACAACCCTTGCCCCTGACTTCCGGCCTAGTGCTTTTTCCAGCCCAGGCTGTCTCTATGTGTTTAGTTTCATTTTGTCTCCAACATTTGGCCCCTTGGAATCTTTCCTGGAATTGGACTTCAGAGCCTAAAGTGCCTTAATGCTCACTTTTGGGAAAGGAGAACCACGAGGTCTCTAAGTGGTTCTGATCAAGTTTTCCAGTATTTGCACCCTAAAATAATCGGCATAAACTTCATAAATAATGTAAATTCCTACAAAGTAAGTTAACTACAAGCTATGTATTATTTTCCAAAACAAAAAGCAACAACAAAAAAAGCATGTTATACAGTTACCCTGACCAAAGTTAACAACAGAGTACCGAAGGTAACCGCTGATCGCAGTCACTGCTATTGACCATTTTAAGTGGGACTATTTTTAAAATACTGTATGCCTCATTAAGCTGTGCTCTGAAAATGAGAAATTTGCTTTAACTGCATTGTTTTGAATTGCTGAGAGAAGAATCTATCAACCACAAGGTGCCCTGCTGCTGAACTCAGCCAAAAAGCTGTTAATAACTCCAGCAGATGTTTCAGCTTTTTAGGCCAATAGACTCCTTCCCTCCTTCCCTCCCCTTTCCAGAATCTGATGCCAATATGACTGAACTCCAATTCTCGCGGTTGCCTCCGCCACTGCTGCCGCCAGGGGCCCATGGTACTACTGCTGCTGTGGAATGACTCTTTAAACAACCACTGCCAGCAGGACCTCTGTCCTTTAAGGTCAGAGCATTATTGCTTTTATTGTCAGAAGTTTAAATCTTCAGGGGGAAAAATGAAGGCAAGAGCATAGAAGCACTGCTTCTGTCTCCTTGCCCGCGCTCATTGCGAGTTACTTTGTCTCACCTTCTGTGATTTCTCCCGGTGCTCAAAGTCCACAGTGCAGACTCATCATGGTGCAGGGAACTTGCTAAGGTCCAGCATCATGAATACACTGGTGGCCCTACAGGTCCAGGGGAGAGCTGTGTGTTGGTGGTTTTGCAAAAGGGGCCTCTGTGTGAGGCAGTTCTGCGTGGTTGTTTGCTAAAACCACGTGGCTTTGAATGTCCTGACCTGAGCAATTCTGCGATATTAGAAGTGTGCTTTATAAATAAGCTATATACCTATGAGATAGGTAGAGTGTGAGGCCATACAGTGCCACATGTTGTAAATCCTTAGGCGGGGCAGAAGATGCCAGATTTATCCACCTTTGCCTGAAATCAAACCTATGTTCCACTGACTTTCAAATGGCAAGAAATTGAAGTGAAAAGAGGGGAGGAGTGTAGGGAGCTCCTGCATACCTCCATCCCTCTTCCCTGACTCTTACTTTGGAGAAAGAGCTTTAAGGCACCCCCAGTGATAGCATGGTGACCAAGAAAACACAGGTGCTCCACGTTTTTGGATACTGCCTTGGCTGGGAACACGTCAAACTATGTATCTGTACCTATCATCTCTCAGAGAATTGCCATCGCAAAGGGGGCGGTGGGGGGGGGGGGTTGAGAGGCAGTATTAAGCTCGTAAACATTTTGTTTCCTTATTCTGATACAACACAAAACCAGAATGTCCAAGGCTCAGTGGGTCTCTGTTGTCAGCCTCCACATTTGCCAACACAGTAATTCAGCACCCAAATCTCCAGTCTGCACCGCACTGGCCATAAACCGTCAATGCCTTTTCCCCAGTACTGCTGCTGCCATACTGGTGGCATACTCTCACAGTATGCACCCCTCATTCTCTAGGAGAGTGCAAGGATGTGATGCAAGCGCCAAGCCCCTTTAACTGGGGAGAGTAATAGATTCCATTGTGGCTTGATAGACATGCGCCTCTGCACAGGGGCCGAGCACTCATTAATGCTAGTGGAATTTGTACATACGTATGGAAGGAAAAATATAGTTGCCCATGCCTGTGTATTCTTTTATTTTCTTAGAGTAGGAGCAAATACTGTACACTTGAGAGCTCAGTGACATCCAAATCTTTTAATTCTGAATCTTGAGAAACTCAGATGAAAAATGATGCCATTCATTCTGAAGTACAGCTTTCCCTCTAGCAAATGAGATGGGCCTTTCTGTTTAGATCATTGTGGTTCTAAGAAACCACTATCAGATGATTCTCTAGTAAACTAAACCACCAATGTTGTAATAATAAAATAGGCTGTTAAAAAAAAGCAACAACAAAAACTCCCTGCTGAATCAGTATAGAATATTTTTCATTATTAAAAAATTCCATATTAAATTACCCATATGCATCTCCAGAGGAGCCAATGCATGAGATAAGGAAACAATTGAAAATAATCACAGGCAAGTTGAGATTCCAGGCCTGCCACCAGTGAACAGCAGGACTAGACATGAATAAACTATGTGGAGATGGCCGAGGACCAGTTAAATCCAGACCATGCATCTCATTAGGTCTTGAACCCTACCTGGAAACCTAGACCGCAAGGGACAGTTTCCCAGCTGTCTTGTTCTGTGTTTCCAGTTCAAGTGAATCGGACAATAAAGAGAAGATTATTCCATACTACTTCCATGATGGATGTTCACAACCAAAATAACTTCGCCATCTGATATATTTCACAGTTTTAAGTTAAAACAGACATACTATAATATGTTCATACATCTGGCTCAGGTGCTGCATTTGCCATATGTTTGTGAAATAATCCAAGGAGATGTTACAATTGTATATTCCCTTTGGGACCTGAATAAAATGTGCCCACAAAGAGTTACCTAATTATTCATTCCTGCCAACAGCATCCTCACCTAATAATAAGGTGGTGCTTAAAATGAGACAATAGTGCTTTCAGTCTTGAGAGATGTCAGTGCCACTTATTCTTGCAAAAACAGAAAGTCTTTTGCATTTTTAAAATCAGAAAAGGATCTTTGGCCTCTAAAGCAAATAAAATCTCTGCGGGTGGTATATTTGGTATTCTTATAGGGGCAAATTCTGCAGTGCCTATCAGGGTCAAATGTTTCCTGAAACCTACAGAATGAGAACCCACATAACCACAATGGAAAGTAGTGACCCAAACCCCAACCATCTAGAAATGGCTTTTCTGGCAATACGACATACTTGTGGAAAGCTTTATAATTGGCAAACTGTACTTGTGTATGTTACCACCTATAATCCTTATAACAACCATGTAAAACAGATTTTTTAATATTTTATTTTTATTTATTTGGGAGAGGGGGGAGAGAAAGAGGCAGATAGAAAGAGAAGGAATGGGCACACTAGGGCTTCCAGCCACTTCAAGCAAACTCCAGATGTATGCACCACCTGTGCATCTGACTTACATGGGTCCTGGGGAATTGAACCAGGGCCCTTAGGCTTTGTAGGCAAGCACCTTAACCACTAAGCCATCTCTCCAGCCCTAAAACTGATTTTTACAAAGGACATACCTTATTTAGCCATGCTAGTTTAATACTGCTAACTATAGCATCAGTTAGTATGAAGGATGAATATCTTTTAAAAATTTCTTAGATTGTTTTTAGATTTGACCACTATCCATAATGCATATTTCTCACTGGCAATCTGGTTTACCCTCTTTGTTTTTTTGTTTGTTTGTTTGTTTGTTTGTTTTGTTTTTGCTATTTGCATTCTTTCATCCTATGATTCCTTCATTTTTTAAATGATTCTCTTTTGATTCAACGTGAGTACTTTGGTTTTCTAAAAAGGATAAAAAGAGGAGGGGAAGTTGAATGACTTTAGCGATTAAAATACAGGTTGATCATTAGAATTCATATTTTAACGAGCCTCTAAGCCAGGTCAAAGTTCCAATGAATGAAGCATGCTCTCAACTTAGCTTTATCCTCCATTAAATCAATTTAAAAAACTGTGGCAAAGATGATGATATCAGCCAGTAAACCTTGAATAGGGTTAGTTGTATATAGGCTGAAGTAACAAATGATGTGAGGGTTGAATGCTTATAGAAACTGGAGTAAGTTATCCCCAATAATCAGATTAGATTAATTAGAGGTTCATTTATTATGGTATAGACTTCTCAAGCAGGAGACTAAGACAAACGGACAGAGAAAGAGAGAGAGAGAATGTCTCAGTTTGTAAATGGGTGTCTATGCCAAGTTGCTTCCAAGGTGCTGGTAGAACAATAGGGTGCTACTAATTATCTTTTATTTCTACTTTCTAGTAATCTTATCATTTTTTATTACTCAATATATGATCTTTCAAGTCTGTATAGGATACTTCCCTAGAGAAGGAAAGAGAGTTACTATGAGGAAGTAATTGAATATTGGTCTCTTGTTGGGATGAGAGAAATTAAAAAGAAAGTTCATAGACAAGAAGTGTAAAAAGTTACACAGAGGGGCTGGAAAGATGGTTCAGCAGTTAAGGTTCTGACCTGAAAAGCCTAATGACCTGAGTTTGATTCCCCAGTACCCATGTAAAGCCAGATGCACAAGGTGGCACATGTGCCTGCAGTTCATTTGCAGTGGCTAGAGGCCCCAGGAGCACCCATTCTCATTCTCTCTCTCTCTCTTTCTGCCAGGTATGGTGGTGCACACCTTTAATCCCAGCACTTGGTAGGCAGAGGTAAGAGGTAAGAGGATCACTGTGAGTTCAAAGCTAGCCTAACAACTACATAGTGAATTCTAGGTCAGCCTAGGTTAGAGTGAGACCCTACCTCAAAAGAAAACAAACAAACAAAAAAAAAGTGTTACACTGAAAAAACTGAACAGGTTTCCCTGTTGTTGCACACTGAGACCAGGTGGATACAGATGAGTGCTATCTTGAAGAGGATCCATTTTGGCCTCAGCCTCTGCTGGGATCAAATTAGTGTGTGAAGTTTATCTGATGGGAGCTGAGGGGTCTGTTGATAGAAATCTTAAGAGCCATCTCCATGAAGGAAAGTGTTTGGCAGAATAGATGCATGGATCTCACATAATCCCTTCCCAGCATTCACTTCAGCTAATTCATTGGAATAATATAAGTCTGTTCATCAAGAATATTAAGCACAATCACCCCAGGGGTATAGAACTCTTGAAAAATGTATGCATATGCCAGTAGAGGTTTGGAAAACACATTATAACTGCAGCACAAACTGTGGTCAGGACACATCCATAAGTGTGCCCAAGGGTTAAGTATGTAATCAAGTAGGCATTCCTGATTTAAACTTTGGCAAGATCTATGCTTGGTGATTCCCCAAACACATGTTCCCCACTTATCATAATGATGCATTTTTAAAACTACATACACTTTCCTTAATTCATAAGATGTTTATTGAGGGCCCACTAGCATGCTACATGCTATGGATGTATAGTTAAGAAAGCAAGGACTTGCTCTCAAGGTATTTAAAAACCATGAAGGATCAGACTTTGTTGCCAGGCAAACAGAATGAGAACTACTAAATTGGATGACCTGCAGATATGAGTGACAGGTTCCCAAAGGAAGAAGAAATGTTATAAGTGTTTTCTGGGCAGACAAAAGATTTTTACTTGTATTCTGTAAGTCATGAGATGGCAATGATTAATTGTAAATAAGGAAACAACATAATCCTATGTTTTTCATCTGAATTCTAGGGCTATAGTGAAAGGGGAATTGGAGATGGGAATTCCTGGACATGAGACAAATGTCAAGACTTGCATTGCAGTAGTTAAGAGAGGTAATGGACTTACCATGGTCATTTTCAGTAGGAGAGACATGCAAAGAGAAAAATAAATAAAGCATGTTGTTTCGAATGTGAGGAAGGATTCAAAAACTGCTAGAATAGGAAAGTGGTGAAGTGGCCAAATATTCATTAGTTGATGTAGGAGGAAGAACAGGTTTTGTGGAACAATGGTGAGCTGGCTCCAAAGCCTAGGTGAATTGGTTATATTCTGGGCACACTGAGTTTGCCAGGCCCATAGTACATGCAGGTGAAATGATTTAGAAAATGATTGTAGCTATGGAATAAGGGCTCAGTATATTGATGTAGATGCAAAGCTATGGTGGGGACAGGATCTCTCAAAGGTCCATGGGCAAAGAAGACACTGGAGGGTAGAGGAATAGAAACCAACAAGGCACTGGAGAAGGGTGGTTGGTACGAAGGAGGTAAAGTGGGAGAGAGTGAAGAGAGGGATATCTTAGAAGCCAAAGCCAAAACTACAAGGGCAGAAGAAAAAGAGCATTGCTTATATCCATGGGTTTGGAGATGAAGGAAGATAAGGCAGTCCATGCAGAGATATAGGTAGAACCATGTTGGACTGCATCGAAGGGTGAATGAATGCATGCTGTGAAACCATAGATTGTAAAACTGAATAGCATTTTCTAAAAGAGGAGTTATCAAAGGGTAAAGGTTTTCCTCTGTTTGCTGTTTCCTTTTCTTAAACAAAAGGGAATATCATTATCCTGATGAGTAATAACCAAAGGAGTTAAGAACATTAATTAAAAAAAAAAGTTCCCTATGAATACAAGGTGGAATGTTATCCTCAGCCCATGGGCGGGGTTGCCTTTGACAGGAACTTTGGCTTTTGCTAACAACAAGGGAAAGGAAAGAGTAGACACTGGTATGAGTAGGCTTATGGGCAAATGCATGGTGAAATGCGTGAAGCTACTCCTGATGGCTGCTAGCTCTCAATTAGAGTCAAGGTCATCCCCTGGCAAG
Source organism: Dipus sagitta (assembly GCA_036346955.1). NCBI lineage: Eukaryota > Metazoa > Chordata > Mammalia > Rodentia > Dipodidae > Dipus > Dipus sagitta. Next base: position 56,226,598 of record CM070770.1, on the reverse strand, counting down.
AAGATTGAACACTTTGAAGAGTGGGGAAGGTTTGCAATAGCAGCTGAGGGAAATGGGAGAAGCACATGTGATAGGACTGCTGAGTAACATTAAAGGCACAACTGAGATTAGTTTCACACCAGATTTATGGTCTCCATTCCGTATGGCTGTGATTTTTCTTTGTCCTCCAGCAGAACAGTGCTCAAGGAATGTTTACAGTGAAGGAGGCTCCATGGAGGATTGCTGAAGGACATGAAGTCCATCTATCTCTTCAAATCATGTAGATTACATCTCAAGATCAAGGTAAACCACCCAGACTAAATACTTGAGCCATATTATTAGGACCTTTTTAAATATTACTCACTTCTCCTGATTTGTGTGTCAGCACTAGGCCTTGGTTTGCACTGAGTGGCCAAATAAGCAACAGTTCCAAGCATCTCATCTTCATGAGCATCATGGAACATGTTCAGAAAGATGCACTTGCCTTTGTACTATTTGTGTTACTCTTACCAGGGCCAAAAGAGCACCTACTTTAGATGCAAATGCCAGGAGAAAACTGGCTGTTCATGAATAATGTCAATGTGTCCATATGTTTCCTTAGGCATTGTAAAATTTTCGGTCTTCAAACAAGAATGCATAGGTTCAGAAACACTTTCCATCACTAGCTTCTTTACTTTGAGACTGTGAACATCTTTGACTAGTTTCCTAATCTGTACAATAGTAAAAAAATAATAGTGGCTACCTCACAGGGATTCTATGAGGAGTCAGTGAGGTGACCAATACAAAAATTTATGGCACTATGTCTGGCCATGCATTAATCCTCAGTACATATTAGCAACTTGTGAGATTATTTTACAACAATTTTGGTTTCAGTTTTGTGTTTCGTCTTCGTTCTAAGGTGTGGCAAACCTTTGCATATATAATTTTCCTCTGCTCTGCACTTAATATTTCATTCACTTTTCATCCATACTTCATTTATTAAAAATCTGGTATCTACCTCATATCCTTTTGGCATGAGGCAGAATATAAGAAAATAAACTAAAGGATGTTTTATACCAATCAATAATCATGAATATTATTCCATTTTGTCTCCATCTTAGGAAAAATTGCACAGATTATAGAAAGAACTTGCAAGTTTCTAATTCCACATTTGTATGAAATCTATTTTACCTGATACTTTCCTTACAAGCATTCTCAATTCCCTGTGGGACTCATTCTTGAGTCAGTGTTTGCTCACATTTCTCCTTGTATATAAATAACACATTACTCTAAGTGCAGAGTGGGATGGACTATCAAGAAACAGCTCAAGTTTTGCAGTAGAATGAGCTCTGGAGCAGGTGTCACAGGCTTTGATTTTGATGCCAGCTGTGTCATTGGGATGTTATAGCCTCAGTTCTTTTATCTGTGAGCAGAGCTAGCAATGGGCACCACCAGCAAGAAGTCAAGAAGGCTGTCCAAAACAGAGAAGGGCTTCAGCAAAAAGGAGTCGCCTCTGTTTCCCAGCAGGAGACAAGTGTCTAGTAGTCATTCAAACTTGTACTTGAGGAATTGGGGTAGATAATGCATCTTCTTCAATATTATTAAAGGCCACCAACCAGAGAAGACTTAGCTTATTGAGCTTAGTTGTCTAAAATACTGACACCAGCCATTAAAAAAAAAATGTTTAGCCAAATGCTCGTTAAAAATACCACACTTAAGCAGGGCGTGGTGGCGCATGCCTTTAATCCCAGCACTCGGGAGGCAGAGGTAGGAGGATCACCGTGAGTTCGAGGCCACCCGGAGGAATTCCAGGAGAGCCTGAGCTAGAGGGAAACCCTACCTCGAAACCCCCCCCTAAAAAAAACAAAAAACACTTGGGCTGGAGAGATGGCTTAGCGGTTAAGCACTTGCTTGTGAAGCCTAAGGACCGCAGTTCGAGGCTCAATTCCCCAGGACCCACGTTAGCCAGATGCACAAGGGGGCACATGCGTCTGGAGTTCGTTTACAGAGGCTGGAAGCTCTGGCGCACCCATTCTCTCTCTGTCTCTGCGTCCTTCTCTCTGTCACTCTCAAATAAATAAACAAACAAACAGAAAAAAAAAATTTAAAAAAATACCACACTTGCCGAGCTTGGTGGTGCACGCCTTTATTCCCAGCACTCGGGAGGCAGAGGTAGGAGGATTGCCGTGAGTTTGAGGCCACCCTGAGACTCCATAGTGAATTCCAGGTCAGCCTGGGCTACAGTGAGACCCTACCTCGAAAACAAAATACCACACTTAAAAAATTGCTTTTTGGTCTCAGAACATCAACTTGGCCTGCAGTGTCATGAGAGAGACATGAAAAATATCTCAGTTTATATCCTCTGCTTTCAACTAAATATTCTAGGAAATCACCTACATACCAATAACCCTGTTTTATCTCCTGGCAGATGACAGCTTTGGTGTTGTTCTGTTTCCTTTTCCTTCTTGTTACAGCTGCTCCTCTTGCTATTGCATCGGCCCATAAGCCGGGGTAGAGGAAAGGCTGCTTTTGTTTGCTTTGGTTTTAGCTGGAGGTTTGTGGGCACACGATGGTTTATCCCAGGTGTTGATATCAAAAGACAAGCAAATGGCTTGGGCCAGGGTTTTAAGGAAGAGGAAGACTTATTTTCCTAGGCCCTTCCCAACTTTGAAGACCAAAGTTGAAAACCAGAGGGTGTTATGTTGGTGGGCCACTCCCATCCCACAGAACACCCCTGAGAAATCAGTGTCATATAGCACAGGAAGAGACCAGCTACAATGATAGGTCTTCAAAGGGGCTCAGTTATTATATCGCTCAGTGCCCCACAGAGTTGCTCCAAGCTCCTAACTGCCACTGATTTCAAAGAGAGCTCTGAACTTGCGTGTGCTCCACAAGGTGAGGCGCAGGATGAGTGGCTTTAAGCCATGTTCAGACAGTTTTTAATGTTCACAAATGTCTTTGGCACCATCATGTTCACATAGAAACCCACTTACCTCCTGCCGAAAAGCGTGAAATAAAGCCATTTTCAAGCTTGGGTAGGGGATAGTCTGGAAATTGGGCTAAATCTTAAAAACTGTATGAAGACTGAAAATAGGATTTACAAGTTCATCTCTTACCAAACCACTTCCAAGGGCAGGTCACTGTGACACTGCTCAACTTGATACCATCCATGCTATCCTTAAAGGGTTAACCCAGTAGACCAAGGTCATTGCTGTAGCTTCCCAGTGACTCTGGGGTTAAACTAAAGGCCCTTAACTCCGAGACATGCCAAGAAGCAGGGTATCAACTGAAGCTCAACAGACAACCCACTGGCACAGTAGTGGGGAACTTTGAGTTAGGTCCATTTATGGTCCCCTCTCTGCCCTAGGAGATGCTGTAGGCTCCCCTTGAAGGGAGGGTGTGAGTGTGAAATACACTGGGACCTTCAGAGGTTCCCCTTGACTGCTACAGAGAGATTAGCCATCTTCCTCACTTCAGCTCGGTGGGTCCTTGTGGCTTAGACAAGGAGGAGGAGAGCTGCAGACCCTCAGCAGTCGCTCTGTGTTTTCCAGGAGGTTCTAAGTAGTAACTCTCTCTGTGTGGGCACATGAGCACCTTGCCTTTACAAGGTGACAGAAGAAAAGTATCCTGCTGTTCAGTGTCCTGTTGCTCTGCATTAGATCCCAGAAACGTGCTATCTCAGGTGCCGTCCTTAGTAAGAGAGCGTTCCAGCTGAGAGAGCAAGGAGCTAAGTGACAAGAAATTAGATGTGGCCTGAGACATCCAGGAATAGCCTCTGTCACATAGGTTCTCTTTCTCATTGACTCTTTTTTTTTTTCCTTTTTTTAAAATTCATGACGGGGGTCTCACTATGTAGCCTAGGCTACCCTCACACTTGTAGTAATTCTCCTGCCTCAGCCTCCCAAGTGCTGGTTATAGTCCGTTTTTATCTGAGAACGTATGACTAAGCATTGGTTTGCTCTAAATTTTCACTATTTATTTACTCCTTCAGCAAATAGTGACTGAGTACCTGCTATATGCAAATGTAATTCCAATTGCTGGGCCTGCCACAGAGGGCAAGTTGGCAAAAATCTCTCTGTGGGATTGTGTCTGAATGACTGAGAAAGGTGATCACAAAACAGAAAATAGGTAGCATATTTTATGTGGCAACAGTGCTTGTTAATGAAGAAAATGAGCAGGAGTGAGGGTCTGGGAGTGACAAGTTGTGTTATGTGCATGTGCGTATTTGGTTGGGGGGCCTTGGTAGGTAATCTGAGATTGGGTAATATACTGAGGTGGCATTTCAATAAAGAATCCTGAGGAAGCTTTACCTTTAAATACCTTTTCTTCTGTTGTTGGTTAGTCCAGGTCATAGAAAGGAATTCAGAATTATTCCTGAAGTCTGTCCAAAACTTGAAGGCTGGAGTTGGAGAGATGGCTTAGTGGTTAAGGTGCTTACCTGTGAAGTTTAAGGATCCAGGTTTGATTTCCCAGGACCCATGTAAAGCTGATGCACAAGATGGCACATGTGTCTGGGAGTTCATTTGCAGTGGCTAGAGGCCCTAGCACACCCATTACCACCCTCCCATCTGCCTCTCTTTCTCTCTTTCTCTCTCTCAAATAAATAAACAAATATTGGAAAAAAAACTTGAAGACCACCTTGCTGAAAAGGATGAGAAGTCAAAGCAACCAAGCTGTCAGTCTTGGTTTTCTACTATTCCACGACAAAGCCACAAAGCCATGGTAAAGGAAATGCACCTGGTATCATGTTTTATATGTAGTGTGTGTGCAACAAACATTGTTCACTGATAGATAAGATCCATGTTCTCAGGTCCAATCTTAAAAATAAAGTTTCAAGCCAGGAATGGTGGCACACACCTTTAATCCCAGCACTCGGGAGGCAGAGGTAGGAGGATGGCCATGAGTTCGAGGCCACCCTGAGATTACATAGTGAGGTCTAGGTCAGCCTGGACTAGAGTGAGACCCTACCTCGAAAACCCAAAAGTAAAAAAATAAACAAATAAAGTTTCAGACACAAATAATTTCTGCATGCTTCTGTATCATTCTACAGGGGTACTAGTAGACATCAACATGGGGGCAGATGAAGAATCACAAATAGTTTCTGGAAATATATGAAGCCATAGATATCAGAGTATTGTCCCTAACTTAATCGTCAGCAATGTGAAGACACTGTTAGCATGCTCATCTCCTTGGTAATGCTCTCATATACCCCATCCGCCTAGCTCTTGACTGCCTGCTTTCTCTCTATATCATCTCTGTATCCCCAGGAGACATTCACAGACAGTGCATTGCTAACCTTTCTCCTTTCCCGCCTCATTTTCTTAATCTTCTTCTTTTTTTCCTTCTAGTACCTATATTGTGTGATACATGGTACAGTATAGACTGATTTAAACACAATAAAAAGTGAATGCGGAATGAGGAGCAGTGGCTCACCCCTTTAATCCCAGCACTTGGGAAGCAGAGGTAGGAGTATTGCTGTGAGTTCAAGATCAGCCTGGGACTATAGTGTGAGTGCCAGGTCAGGCTGGGCTAGAGTGAGACTCTACCTGGAACCTTCCCCCCCACACACACACACCATCACCAAAAAAAAAAAAAAAGGAATACAGATACAGGTACTATTTGAAGTGCCCAAAAGAATGATGGATGAGAAAGTTAGTAGTATTACTTAGAAAAGAAGCCCAAGTATAATATGTGAATACCATTGGACTCAATGGCCTTTTATTTCTTGTACCCAGGAGTTTCCAGGTCCTCTTCACATGTATCATAGCTCTGAGACCTGCAGCACTAGGAATCTCGTAGGTGCTGGAAATTCAGAAGCCGTGGCTCTACCCAGTTGTCTTTGCATGTTAACAGGATCTTTAGAAGGTCTTCACCTCATGTACACATTGAAGTTTGAGAAACTGTGCTTCAAATACTTCTGTGACATCATCAGAAATTCCCTCCCCTTTCTTACAGATTAAAAACAACTCAATTTCAGAGATGTTCAGTTGGTTACTAAGTAATGGGATTTGAGGTCAAAAACCCATATTCCAGCCAAGCAAGGTGGCACATACCTGTAATCCCAGGACTTGAAAGGCTAAGCCAGAAGATCACAAGTTTGAAGCCAGAAGATCACAAGTTTGAGGCCAGTGTGGATTCCATGGGAAGATCTTGTCTCAAACAAATAACCCCAGCATTTCTTCCACTATGCCATCTTGCTATTTGGATGATCCTGGAAGAAAGTGACACATGCCACTTTTTGAAGATGAGCTCACACAGCTCACTATTTCTGGGTTTTGTTTGTTACCTTTTCTTTTTCTTCTCCATGTTAGAGACGGAGGCCCAGGCCATGTCTGACTCAGTATTTCTGAAGGAGCATCTGCAGAGATTGTAAACCGATAGACGTGAGTAAGCAAATGCTAATCTCTTGCTTAATCCCATATTCCTTGTGCAGATTGTCCCTGTTGCCTCTTAGCTGAAAGGTCAAAGGCTGAAATGTTAACAATCTGGAAGTATCTATTGAAAATTTTCTGTCCTAGGCAGGCTCTTAGATATATATCTGACTACCTTGTAAGGAAAGGAACATGCTACTAATACGTAACAGTCACCTTCTTGGCACCAGGCTCAGGGCTCCTTGGTGTCATTTCAGGATCCTTAGAAAGGTAAGGGTTTGGTTCTTTTACCTCATTTTCCAGATGTCAGGGGTGAAACTCAAAAATAAAAGATGTAACAATATGGGGCATCAAGCCAGATTCTATCATACCATAATAGCCTCTGCATAGGAGTGAGCCTTGCCTGAATTAGCATGGGCAGTGACCAGAGGTACAGGGAGGGCACATTATTGTCCTTGGTTTGTTATCACCATAAATAACATGCAAGGTCCTACTTGTCCTATGTTTCAAAAGGGGAAAAGTGATTGCCAATGTCCTTCTGGTTTGAAGGGTAAAGTTAAGTAACTGAGGTAAAATCAGAACAGAGAGGAACCAAGTGGAGGGACACAGGTTAAGTAGGAAGAGTGTCTGTCTGTGAAGAATTCAAGAGGCAAGAGAGGAATGTTTCTGGGTAATCTCCTTTGAAAAGTCCACAGCAACCAGTATAAACTAGACTGGCTAAAATCCAAACATATGAAATATGTTGGACCTTCTAGGCGAGTGAGTTTTAAATTCTTCATGTTTACCACAGAGGCAGGAAAAGGTCACCTTATTTTTTAAGAAAGGAGTGAGAGAAATAATTTCTCCAGTTGGTAGAGCTGGGAAAATGATCTCCTTAGGTTCTCTTCATGATTTGTGTTCATATGAAGTCCTGTGAAGTGAAACTTTCTCTTTTCAATCCTCTCTCCTAAACTGTAGGCTGGAATGTTCTCCTATGCTACTCTCTGCGAATCTGAAAGTGGTTCATGCCAAAGTCTCTCTCCTAGTCTTAAAGAATTAGATAAAATATTATAATTATTCTGAGTTTAAAATATGCTACAACTGTTTTGCTGGCTTGGCACTTACAGATGCAAACTTTCCAATATCTTCCAGAAACATGACATTAAAAGGATGACTACCATAATTAGAAATAAAACTGTACATCCTCATTAACCAGAAAGGCAGTTTCTAAATCCAGGGAGGCCCTACTTTTATTTTTAGAAAAGTCAGGAAAACAGAGCTGCCTAGTGCTCAGTAACAGTTTTGGGTTAGCTTGTGCTCACTGGAATTGAGTAGGGTCAATGAAAAAATATTTTAAAGACAAGGAACAAAGGATACTTCTGACAGAGGAGATCTGAGCAGGGGAAGGATTTAAAAAATCATGTTAAACTCAGTCTACTTCAATGTTTCACTATTAGGTATGTCTTAATTACCCAATCTCATTCAGTCTTACACATTTTAAGAAAGCTTGTCCTAGCAGCCAAGGGCATCATTGCAGCTGGTTGTAAGGCTCAGGTGCTCCTGTTACAGTACATGGCCAGAAGAATGCTTTCGAATGAGGCCAAGTGTGATAAGTTCCTGGTGACCCCACATGGCTGAGTATATACTCACTCCATCAAGAATACTCTAGCATAATGATAATGGCGGATTCTTCTTTGTTTCTTTAATCCACAAAACACATCTATTTCTTCATGCAAGGACTGTCTATCCTGCAGTCTCAGTATGGTATTAGTCTTAGAAAGAGTCAGCCTTGTGAGCCTGTGCTCGTTAGACATGCCCAAGGGAATTTTGTCACTCAAATCACAAAGGAACTCTAAAGGGTGTTTAAGTGTAAGTCAGGGTCATGCATACAGGCCCAGAACATTCTTCAGGAATTTGACTTACATTTTCTGCAAGGTGCTTATGGATGTCTTCTTCTATAGATGGTAGATACCAGACCAGCCTGCAATTTTTATAGCTGATATTAATACCTATGTTTTGGGTTCCAATTAATCAATGCTTCTCTTAGAACAGAAACACATTGGGAAAGAACTGGGAACCGATGGTGCTTTGATTCAGGTGACCCCATAAATTTAGGCATTCTGAATGCTAGGTTCCCAGCTGATGGAGATTTGAGAATTCATGTCTCCTGGAGGCAGTGTATTGTTAGGGGTGGGCTTATGGGTATTATAACCAGTGTCCACTTGCCAGTGTTTGGCACACTCTCCTGTTCTTGTTGTCCACTTTGTGTGGGCCAGGGGGTGATGTCCATCCTCTGATCATGCCATCATTTTCCCTTGCCATCGTGGAGCTTCCCCCTTGAGCCTGTAATCAAAATAAACCTCTTTTTTCCTACAAGCTGCTCTTGGTTGAGTGATTTCTATCAGCAATTTGCACCTGACTGCAACAACAGCAAAGTGGTACTAAGGAGTGGGGTTGCTGCTAGACACCTGACTGTGTGGCTTTGGCCCTTTGAAGCTAATTTTTAAGAGGAATGTGGAAGGATTTGAAACCTTGTCTTAAGAGATGCCTTGCAATGCTATATGTACAGCTTGATGGACTATTCTGGTCAGAGTTGAAAGACCTGAATGCAGTAAGAACTATGGACTGTGAGGTTTGACTTATGAGGGTGAGACAGAGCATTGCTTGGACTGGGCTAGCAGTTTGTGTGAGGCTTGCCATTATTCCTATGTCCTGAGAAGTTGTGCAGGGTTGCTTTGCATAGAAATGAACTGGTGTGAGCAGAGGGATATGGCACAGAAAAAAAAAATCTTTGGATGAACTGCTGCCTGTTCAGCTACGATTGGGAGATTACAACCTTTGAGATTGGACCAGCTAACCTGCACTGTAACAAGAAGAGTGTAGACTCTTTTGAAGGGGGCTGAGTGCTCAAGAAGTATACTATTCTTTAAAGTCTGTTTTATTCTTCCCTGGATTAACAAATTGGCACCCTACCTGGTATTGTGGAATATAAGAAATGCAGGAAAGGGAGGGTCATTGAGTTTGCAACAGTCTTGTTTTGGAAACAGCCATGGGCAGGGTGAAGCAGGTTTGCTGAATGCCTACATGGAGACCCGGTGGAGTCGGGAAGATGAACCATGGATTGCAGTAGAGACCCAGTAGAGATGCCAGGACCATGAGATTTAAGGAAAGCTGCTGGCCCTGGGTGAAGTTTTCCAGGACTGTGAGTAGCCTAGCTGGAGGGATGAATTGGAATACCAGAGACTTGTTGCTGGTTAGAATTATCAGATTTGGAGATTTGTCATTGACTAGAGTTGTTGGACTTGGAGCCACAGAGTTTGATGTTTGCCCTGTTTAAATCTTATATTGGTTGAATATTTTTGCTATCCCCAATGCCATCTTTTGCAGCATGAATGTTTATTCTGTGCCATTATGGCTTTTTTGGGGGGGGGATTTTTTGGTTTTATGGCTCAGTTGTATGAACATCATTGGGATTGATAAAAATTATGAGAACTTCTAAACTTGGATGAATGCATTGCATTTTACATCATGTATGGTTATCAGTTTATGGGGGTCTGGGGAGAAATGTGGTGGTTTGATTCAGGTATGCCCCATAAACTTAGATGTTCTGAATGTTAGGTTCCCAGCTGATGGAGATTTGGGAATTAATGTCTTCTGAAGGCAGTGTATTGTTGGAGTCGGGCTTATGGGTATTATAGCCAGTGTCCCCTTGCCAGTGTTTGGCACACACTCCTGTTTCTGTTGTCCACTTTATATGGGCCAGGGGGTGATGTCCACCTTCTGTTCATGCCATCGTTTTCCCCTGCCATTGTGGAGCTTCTCCTCGAGCATGTAACCAAAATAAACCTCTTTTATTTCCCAAAAGCTGCTCTTGGTTGGGTGATTTCTACCGGCAATGTGCATCTGACTGCAACAGACCCTTTTTCTTTTTTGCCACTAGCCTGCTCTATAGCTCCAAGCAAATTAACTCTCCACTGGGACTCTGTTGTGTTGTAATAATGCTAGCTCTATTTGTCAAACACTCTGAACTCCATTCTACGCCAAGTACTTTAACCAGATTATCTTATGCAAGCCTCACAAATCAAGGTTCTATCATAAATTTCATTTTGCTGATGAGGAAACAGGCACAGAAATACTTGTGGACTTGTCCAAAGTGACACCATTTGGATGTGGAGGATCTGAAATTTGGTCAATTTTCCTGAGTCTGTGTTTTTGAACCCAGGCTGCATATTTCTCTAATTGCCCACTGCCCCAACCCAAGGAGAGTAATTCATAATTGTATTTAGAGATGATTTGGTTTAACCCATGTAGCATATCTAGATTGCTATGTGTAATTTGTGTTTTTTGAATTCTTTAATCTTGCTTCACCAACCAGAGCAAAGCACCTGAATTAGTTAATGTAAAGACCTTTCTTATAGAGTAAGTAAGGTTTTCTGACCTTTATAAATTTATGCCATTGTGGAGCTGGAGAGATGGTTCAGCAGTTTAAGCACTTGTGTGCAAAGCCTAAAAACTTAAGTTTGATTTCCCAGTACCCACATGAAGCTAAATGCATAGAGTGGCACATGCATGTGAAGTTCATCTGTAGTGTCTGGAGCCATGGCACACCCATTCTCTCTGTCTCTCTCCTTGCAAATAAGTAAATAAAATTGTACCTTTGTACATGGAAATAATAATTAACATTCAGACACAAAACAACTATAAGGTAGGTTACTGTCTAAAAATAGAATTTATTTGCTATTTTAAGATATTGTTTTCCTCAAGGAAAATTCTTTATTATATGAGATATTTACTATGCCATCTCAAAGTGTGTGATGCCACAATTAGTGCACTGATTTTTTGTGTATTTTTATAAATATCTTTATTTATTTATTTGCATGTCCTGGGGGGGGACGGTGCATCAGCATCTCTTCCTGCTTCAAACATACCCCAGATGCGTGTGCTACTTCATACATCTGTATTTATGTAAGTGCTGGGGAACTGAACTTGGGTCAGCAGGCTATACAACAAGTGCCTTTAACCACTTTATGGATTGATTTTTATTTATTTATTTATTATGACAGAGAATGATAAAGAGAGAGAGAGAGAGAAAAAAAGAGAATGGGTGTGCCAAGGCCTGTAGATACTGCAAATGAACTCCAGACACATGTGCCACTATGTGTACCTGGCTTATGTGGGTACTGGGGAATCGAGCCTGGGTCCTCAGGATTTGCAGGCAAGCATCTTAACCACTAAGCCACATCTCCAGCCCTGTGTTTTTGTTTGTTTGTTTGTTTTGTTTTTTTTTTTTTTTTTGGTTTTCAAGGTAGGGTCTCACTAGCTCAGGTTGACCTGGAATTCACTATGTAGTCTCAGGGTAGCCTTGAACTCATGGCAATCCTCCTACCTCTGCCTCTCAAGTGCTGGGATTAAAGGCGTGTACCACCATGCCCGGCTATTTTTTTAATGAAGAAAATATTCTTGGGGCTGAGAAGATGGCTGTCAATCATGTTAGTTTACCCACCAACCACATTCACCAGGGCTATAGTAAAATGCTGATGAAAGTTAGTATGCTTTGGTGGAAAAGACAGATTCTTATGTAGTTTGAGCAACTGCTTGTCTCAAAAGGTAGCTGAGACATAAAGAAGTTCATAAGTAAGGTCTTCAGAGTTCCATACCTCTCTAATACATGTGTGTTCTCCCCCATAATGTTAGTAGTGTGAAAAGCACACTGAGCAGTAAGTCTTGTTTAACATACACCCTCACTTTTTCATGTATTTCTAAACCTCCTTCTTTGACACAAGGATGGCAACAGAAATGTGACATAAAATAGGAAATAAAGCATATAATGGGAGTTTAGATGGGTGACATCATACCAGAACAAGGGGGCTGGTTGGTGGCTTCTACAAGCAAAATGTCAGAGCCTGTTCCAATGGCACCATCACATTTGTCAGTGGCATGGGTATTAAACTACCAAGCACCCATGACATGGTAGGAATAAGATAGTGGGGTATATACGTGGCATGGGACCTATATATCACAAGGGTTGTGGTGCATGCATCACATCTCAAATTTGCAAGATAGGTGTGTCCCAGATGCCCAGCAGATCTCCTATCCAGTAGCACCCTAGCTAGTTTCTGTTCTTATATGTTAGTGTTTTCCCTTTGTTCTCCCAAAATCCATTCTCTGTCACCCCTGGAATGATTTTTGTGAAACTTGAATCAAGTAGTCATATTCTTAAATTGCTTCACAGTTTTCTCATGTCCAACAAGATAAGGTTCAATCTCCCTGCAGTGATGTAACACCTCTTCCATGGACTTCCTACGGATTTCATGACAATGACCAGACAGTATACCAAACCAGCTTCTGCTTAGTGCTGTAAAGCCTTTGCTCCTATGTGCATGGTGTGGATCTTCCTCTTTACTTTCCTAACTTTACTCCTGTTTTACTTGTTCCCTTCTTGTCCATCTCTATCACCACCTCTCAACCACAATCTTTTATTCTCTGGGTGACAGCAATATATTCCTAACTAGTCTCTATCACTCCATACCCACTCTTTCCTCTCCAAACCATGCTTTGCTGCAAGGATAAAGGTAACCATCACCCACCCTACTCTACCCACTCCTTATTGTCCATGAAATAAACAACAAAAAAAAAATCCTTACTAGCTATGTACATCCCAGGGCTTTTGTGTCTCTCTAGCCTCATCTCTGTTTAGCTTGCTCAAACCCCAGTGATTTTCTTTAATGTCCTTGAATGTCATACTTCTCCTTGCCATAAGTTTTATAATACTGGTCTCTTTCCTTTCTGCCTGCTTGCACATCTATGCTACCAATTCTACAGTCCTCGGCCCCTCCTGCTCCCTGGTCCAGGCTGTTCCTTTATTTTGTACTTTCATAGAAGAGTGCCACTGTTCTTCATAGCATTCACCTCAGTGTGTGGGTAGCTGATAAGTTGATGAATATCTGTCTTCTTCCCAGAAGCACGAGATAGCATCTGTATCTGTCTGTCATTGAGTTCATGGCCTATTCCCAAGCTTGCCATACAGAAGTAACACTCAAAACATATGTAATTAACCAGATCATCACTCTAACCTCCTAGATTCTTACTCAGTTGTCTCATTTTGAAGTCTCTGATACCATTGTCACACTATAATCTGAGATGAGATTGTTCCCTAGCAGCCTGTGTGTATGAGAGACTATACCATCACTCTGTGTTATTTTACTTGTCAGTTTCTTAAGAACCTCAAAGCCCAGAGAGAGAAGCAATATCTTAATCAACTTCATAGTCACTATGTCTGACACATAGTGAATGATATTTCCTAAGATTTTTTGTATTTAGGTAAAAGTCATATAGCATGAAATTCACCATTTTTAAGTATATAATTTAGCATATTGACAATGTTGTACAACTATTATTCCTACTTAGTTTCAGAACATTCTCATCACCTCAAAAGGAAACCCCACTCCCACTCTTCCCTTTCCTTACCCTCTGGTAACAATGAATTTTCTCTCTGTACTTATAGATTTCCACCCTTCACCTCTTGTTAATCCATTCAACTGTTAATGGATAGATAAGTTGCTTCTACTTTTTGACTACTGAAAATATTGAACATTCACATATAAGTTTTTTTTTTTTTTTGATCATCTGTTTTCAGTTTGGGAGGTTGTATATACCTAGAAAGGGTCTATGCATCAATTGATGGGTGTAGCAGACAGCTTCAGGTTCACTGAGATGAACTTCCAGACCAGGCACAGTTGTGGAGGAGGAGATATTTATTGAAGCTTACAGATCCAGGGGAATTTCCATAATGGCAGAAGAAGCTGGCCTGCCTTCACAGGACCAATCAGAGAGAGAGGTGCACAAGACAAAAGACAAAAGCCACATAGCACAGCACACTTCAGGAACTCCAGCTAGGTACACTTTGCATATCTTTAGATTGAAATGTGAAACCTACCACCACACCTTAAGATCCACCCAGTGACACTGCCTCCACCCAGGTGGCTGAAAATGCAAACTACAAACAATAAAAAGCTGAATATATTGGAGGCCATCTATTCAAACCACCACATTATGGCATTCCACACAGCATTGCTTCTGACCAATGAACTCACTTCACCACCAAAGAAGTATGGCAGTGGGCTCATGATCATGGAATTCACTGGTCTTACCATGTGCCCCACCACCTTGAAACAGCTGGCTTGATAGAATGGTGGAATGGCCTTTTGAAGAAACAGCTACAGCACCAACTAGGTGGCAATAGCTTGGAGGGTTGGGGGAGTGTCCTCCAGCAGGCTGTATATGCTCTGAATCAGCATCCTATATATGGTACTGTTTCTCCTATAGCCCGGATTCACAGGACCAGGAATCAAGGGGTATAAATGGGAATGGTCCCACTTACCATCACCCCAAGTGACCCATTAGCTAAATTTTTGCTTCCTGTTCCCTCATCCTTATGCTCTGCTGGACTACAAGTCTTGGTCTCAGAGGGGGGAGTGCTTTTGCCAGGAGACACAAAGAACATTCCATTGAATTGGAAGCTAAGACTTTCCCCTGGTCACTTTGGGCTCCTAATGTCCTTGAGTGAACAGGCTAAGAATGGAGTTACAGTGATAGCAGGGGTGATTGATCCAGATTACCAGGGGGAAATTGGACTGCTCCTCCACAATGGAGGTAAGGAAGAGTATGCCTGGAGTGCAGGAGATCCTTTAGGATGTCTCTTAGTGTTACCATGTCTTGTTGTCAAAGTCAATGGACGACTGCAACAACCCAATAGAGGTAGTGTGACAAATGGCCCAGATCCTTCATGAATGAAGGTATGGGTTACCCCTCCAGGTAAAGAACCAAGACCTGCTGAGGTGCTTGCTGAAGGTGGAGGAAATACAGAATGGGTAGTAGAAGAAGGCTGTTACAAATACCAGCTAAGGCCACATGACCAGTTACAGAAATGAGGACTGTAATTGCAATATTTCTGTACTACCTTGATACGGAGTGTATGTACATATCTAAACAATATTAAGATTATATCACTAGCTAACTATTGATTTTATATTAGACCTATTATATTAGAGACTAAGCTTTGTGTTGGGGGGAAGATTTTGCAATTCTGGTTGTACATGGGATAGTTATGTCATGTTAGGTGGAATTATGAGATTGTTACTACTTTCATTTGGAAATTAAGTATGATGTAAGGAGATATGATTTGGTGCCAAGTTGACAAGGGGTGGACTTGTGATAGTTAAGGTGTTGTCAACTTGATCTGTTTAGTAATTCACAGAAATTCCTTTCGGATGGGTCTCGGAGGTTGCTTCCAGGAAGGATCAACCAAAGGAGGAAGTCCTTCGCCCAGAGTGAGCCCTTCCCCCAGAGTGGGTGGCCCCTCTCAGAGGGGGACTTGACATAAGGAAGCTCTGGGTAAAAAGAGTCCCTGCCTCCATTCCTTCCTCCCACTTGGCTGCTGGAGCTTCTCGCTACCTTCCAGGGTGGATTGAAGACCAGCACGGACTGAAGACCAGCATCAACTGAAGACCCGCATGGATCAAAACCCAGCAGCTCTTCAGGAAGCCTCCAGGTTTCTGGGCACCATCTGCAGTGCGGGGTCGGGACTGCTGAAACATCTGGCCACGTGGACTGAGCAGCTACCAGGTTCCGTGATTCTCGGGCCTGCAACTGCTATTGGACTACCATAAGCTAATCCAATCAATCCCCTTTTTAAAATAATTCATTCTAGCAGTTCTGTTCCTCTAGAGAACTCTGACTAATACAATGGGTGACTATTCTTAGCTGATTAAGAAACTACCATCCATCTTTTTTTTTTAGTGGTTGCACTATTTATATGTCCACCAGCCGTCTGTAACTGTTCTAATTGTTTATTTATACCTTTATCAACACTTTTTATTTTCCACTTAAAAATATATATTATTTACTTATTTATTTATTTATTTGAGTTTTTCAAGTTAGGGTCTCACTCTAGCTCAGGCTGACCTGGAATTCACTATGTAGTCTCAGGGTGGCCTTGAACTCTTGGCAATCCTCTTACCTCTGCCTTCCAATTGCTGGGATTAAAGGCATGTGCCACCATGCCTGGCTAAAAATGTATATTATTGTAACCATCCTAGATGGAATGAAATGATATGTTATTATGGCTTTGTTCTGTATTTCCCCAGTGATTAATGATGTCAAATATCTGTTCATTTATTTGTTGATCATTTACATACCCTCTCTGGAGAAACATCTATTCAAATCTCTTGTGCATACTTAATTGGGTTATCTGTCTTGTAGTTGAATTACAAGAGGTCTTTATATATTCTTCATTCTAGGCCATTAACAGATATATGGTTTGTAAATATTTTCCCATATTCTATAGACTGTGTTTCTATTTTCTTGATCATATCCTTAAGAGCATAAAAGTTTTAACTTTGATAAAGTTTAGCTCATCTATTTTTTCTTTTATTGCTTTTGGGGTCTCTTGAGTCCTAAACTTTTACAATTTTAAACGTTGTTGGGATCCTATTTGATACAAATAATTATTGCCTTTTCAAGAGAAATTGGGTATTGTACTTGAATGGGCTTACATGAAGCACCTTTTTAGTGTTATGATTAATTCTCAACATTGAAGCTTCAGGGATGTCAAGATGGAATTGAGTTATATGTAGACTGAGAGATTTAGGACAGAAACTTTTAAGTATATATTCCAAAGTAACGTTAACAACTTCTAATTAAAGCAGTTAAAGGAAAACTGAAAAGTACGTAAAAGGGCAATAATATGCTGGGAGGAAAGCTCGGAAAAAACCTCTGGACATCCCAAGCCATGCCTGAGTGCTAGACACAATAGTGTTTGTGAGGAGCAGAAATATTAATAAATGCTGCAAACAACTGTGGATTGACAACAGAAAAGTAAAATATTCCAGATAGTGTTGGGAAAGACAGAAAATTAGTCTCTAGTTGAACTTTAAGCAAGATAACATGATGACTTGACCTATAAATTGTAGATGCTTAGTAAAGAGTTTGCTGAAAATAAGATGAATTTTGGAAGAACAAATGAGTTTCCTACACAAAGTAAATGCACCAAATTATGTATGTTAAGTGAAAAAACCCTAGAAATTTAAGTAAATTTGATTTGACCACTATATGTCCATCACAGCACTATTCACAATAGTAAAACAGCAGAAGCTGCCCTTGTCCATTGGTGGGTGTGAGAATAAACAAAATTTGATATCTACTTCCAATGTAGTAAATCTCAACCATAAAACAGAAGTCCTGTCACATGCCATAACATGCAGAAAATGTGACCGCATCATGCAAAGTGAAATAAGCCAGTCACAAAAATGACAGACTGTATAAATTTCATATATTTAATGTGGTGAAATTCACAAAAACTGGAGGTGTGACTTCCAGGAGATTGGTGCAAGGGGAAAAATGATAGACCAAAAATGGTAGGAAAAAAACTGGTAGGCAAAAAAAAAAAAAAAAAAAAAAAAGAAGAAGAAGAAGAAGAGAATTCAAGCAGGTGAATTGTAGCCTCAGATTCTCACTGTGCCCTGAAGAATATGAAGATTCCCTGACATTGGAGGATGACTATATGCTTGACCTTCAGGAGAAAAGTAACAAGCTGTGGACTAATGACTTAAGAAAAGGAGACTCAGAAAATGACTGATAAGAGAGAATTCACAAAGGCAAAATTAGAAGAGACATGAGTAAGAGAAGGATGTAAGGAACTTGGAAGTTGTAAAAGGAAGGGGTGACAAAACAGATGAGTCCAAGAACGGGTGCTATATCCTATAGAAAAATGGTGAGGTCTGGGGGTTCTAGCTGATGAACAGAACTGTTAGCTGGCCAACTTTTGGCTTAAAGATAAAAAAAAATGTCATGTTTCCTATAGGTATCAAATATTTATTGTATGAGTGTTCATTCTGGACAATCCCCAGCAAATTATATGCGTAACCAGATATTTTATTAGTGAAAGTCAGGGAAATACCCAGAGGAATCAAAAGTAGAAAGTCACACTGTTCACAGTAATATATTTGGGGATTCTTTTAATAAAAAATTCTTATTTATTTTGTGTCAGTAAGAATACCAGGGAATAAAATTATTTTGAAATAAGGCTAGGTGGAGTAAAATTCATATCCTCTCCCAAAATGGGCAATAAGTAATCATATCCAAACAAACTCTCACATCTAGTTGAGTTAGTCCTTAAGCCTTTCTTAAAATGCTTGTTCAAGGGAAATTACTCAGTTGAGATTATCCATACTTTTATACCTCTCTTTCTTTCTTGGTATATGGCTCTAAGCTAGTTTTCTGATTCTTAGAATGCTCCAAAAGAAGAAGAAGAAGAAGAAGAAGAAGAAGAAGGAGAAGGAGAAGGAGAAGGAGAGGGAGAGGGAGAGGGAGAGGGAGAGGGAGAGGGAGAGGGAGAGGGAGAAGGAGAAGGAGAAAAGAATTAAAGCAAAGGAAAGGAACTTCAAATAAGTCACTGGGGCTGCTTGGCAGTTATGCACATAAAGCATGTGATGAGGAAGAGGTGGAAATGAAGCAAAACCAAGGTGACTGCTTTCTTCAATATAGCATTTCTATCCTCCATTTCTATAGAAGAGGGCAAACTAGAATAGCCAATATTCATCAAACCAAGTGCATCATATGCCAGGGTGGGTTCTAAGTGTCTTGTATGTATTAACTCATTTAATCTTTATGACAGCCCTGTTAGTGAGATACCTGTAGGAGCTGACTGCTAGATTTTCAGGAATTGTGTAAAACTGTGAGCAGCTTGAAATCAGTGATTGTAGGACAATTTTTATCATGGAAATTAACATATGCTACAAACCAGAAACTATGGAAGACAGCTAGCAGTTAAACATGGTCTACAATGCAGGTTATCATCCCTCTCTGATAGGTGGAGAAACTGAGGCATGGTCAAGCAAGTGGTCATTGGTAGAGTTATTTTATCCTAGGCAGCAGCACTTGGGAATTCAGGCTTTTAGTCCTCATGCTTCTGATGATGGGACCAAAACACACTGATGGCATTGGCAAAACCTGATGTTCTCAAATGACTACTTTGTTGTTTGGAGCTGAATTCTAAAACATTTTACTGTAGGGATGTTAAAGTTTGAGAATGTTTTACTTTTATCTCTGATGTATAATAATAACACACCATATATGAAATTGCAAAATAGGTCTCAATTCTTCTTTTCCATCCTTTTCTCCTCCCACCTCCCCTTTCCTACTTGCCTTCCTTCCCTCCCTCCATCCTTTCTTCCTTTGATTATATCTGTGCCTCAAGTACAAAATATGTAAATATCTTACGACTCTTGACTGCATTTAAGAAAACCTACAGTGAATTTTCTCCCCAGCGCTCCCATTCTGCTACTTCATTATTGCAGAAGACAGCAACAGCTGTGCTGACAGTGGGCAGTGTCACCATCATTAATAAATACGTTTTGAGCATGCCCTTTGTGCTGTGCTTTGAGGGCATACTGAGGTAGAAGATACAGTCCCAGAGTTGGTTAAGTGGTTACACATGGAAATCACTGAAAAGAGAGCAGAGTAACCAGGACGGGGTGAGTCCTGGGGGGGTAAAGGTAAGCGCTTGAGCTAAAGAAGCCAAGAAGGGGAGTGGGCATTTCAGGAAGGTGCAATGATTTGAAGGAAGACACTGAAGAATTATCATTTTTATTTTGTTTTGTTTTTGTTGTTTTTTCAAGGTAGGGTCTTGCTCTAGCCCCAGCTGACCTGGAATTCACTATGTAGCCTCAGGGTGGCCTTGAACTCACAGCTATCCTCCTACCTCTGCCACCCAAGTGCTGGGATTAAAGGCATGCATCACCACACTCAGCATAGCATTTTGATTTGGATGCAAAGAATAATTAGCAATACTTTCTGCATAGGAAATACTTCTGAAGCCAGGTGTGGTGGCACATGTCTTTAATCCCAGCACTCAGGAGGCAGAGGTATGAGGATCGCCAGAGTTCAAGGGAACTCTGAGACTACATAGTGAACTCCCAGTCAGCCTGGGTTCTGAAACAGAAGAGGTTGTAAAGAATAGATTACTCTTTGAAACAGAGGGAACAGTAAAACAGAAATCAATTATGAAGGATGCTGAACATGGAAAACCCTTATGGAATGTCTAGGATTATAAGCAAGATGCAGTCAGCATTGTAAACCGTGATTATAGTGGTATAAAACATATGCAACCAGAAAGACTGGAAAGAAGTACAAATAAACTATCATAGGTAGGCTGGCAGAATTGTCAGTGAGTTTTCTCAGTAAACAAAGTTTTCATAATGTGGTCATAGTTTGTCGGTACAAAACTTTTGTGCAAAAGATAAAAGTCATTGATAGCAAAGAAAAGATAATTGAAAGAGACACTACTTAACATAAAATGATGATGTCTTATATTCTAGACATAGTTAGGGAAGCTATTCTGATGTGAATGGCTTTCGAGGGCAGTTAAGGTTTACAGCCTGTTTTTGAGCCATGGGAATGGCCAGGCATTCTGAAAGGGTATTCAAACAAGAAGGGCTGAGCAAGAAGGCCTGAATCTTGAGGGTTTCTCCAAGAAGATGCAGAAGGAGAATAAATGTGAGGTCTACTGAAGAGATTCAACATAAATTATCTTAGAAAAAAAGATCCATTAGGGGGAAAAATCAATGCCAGTTAGTAATTGACATAGGAGCTGAATTCTGAGAGGTAGATAAATTAAGATAAAGAAATTCCCCTGTTTCTAACTTCATAAACAGTGGTACTGAAAAAAAAAAGAACAGTAGTCTTACTTATTGTTTGCTCTATGTTAGCACTATGATATGCGCATGACATCTAGTTCATTCCATAATGCTCACAACCATGACTTATGTTGAGTGCCATTAAAATAATGTCACCAATGTTTACAGGAGGAAACTGAGACTTTATCATGATGAGAACCTTATTCGACCCAAGTTGTTTTATAAGTGAAGGCAGAAAGGCTTCTGAGTGATTTGACTTGAGCAAGGTCACTTAATGCTCTAGAGAAGAAGTTCACTTGGGGAAGAGGAGAAGCTCACTGAGGAGGAGAAGCACACATTGGAGGGAGGTTTCATGTCCAGATCTTCCCTTGGTAATAAGAGGCTCATCTCACTGCCACTGTCAGAGCTATTACGAATTGTTCTGGATTTTCAAAACTGATATGAAATGGACTTTAGTGTTATTGCCTCACATTTACTGTCCACACTTTGAATAAATGTAAATTAACAAAATGTACAAATGTTTATGCCTATGTCATTCAGTATTATTAAGCTTTTCCAAGTAGATTTTTTTTTTCCAAATAGTTTTTCTATTACATCACTGGCAGCATTATATGAGCTGTGGTGCACAGCAAAGCTTTTGAAGCTTGGAAATGTCTCCATCATTAAAGTGGAGTAGGGACATAGTGGATGTTGTCCAGGAAAGAAGAAAAATCATGATGGTTTAGAAGAACAACAATTAAAAGTTTAATTAAAGATTAGATAATGCAACATGATAATAAAGCGGGGAAAGGTATACATACTGAGAAGGATGACATAAAAATGCCCTTGTTTGCAGATGAGATGATTATCTATGTAGAAAATCTGAGAGAATAAACAAAAAAATATATGAAACTAACAAGTAATTAAAACAAGGTTGCAAAATACAAGGGTAATATACAATAGTTAATCAATTTTGATGTAGCATCAAGTAAATGGAATTAAAATTAAAATCACATATAGGTTAGCATTTAATAATATGGAGTAGTTATAATCAAATATAAGCAGGATTAATGAAAAAAATTATGGAACTCAGAAGAAGTTTAAAGAACTAAATATAGAAAAATTCAGTTTATAGGGTGGAAAATTCAACATTTTAAAGACATCAGTCCTCTTATTTGATCTATAAATTCAATGCAACCCCAATTAGAATCCAGTAAGTTATTTCATAGATAAAGACAAAACAATACTAAAGTTTATATGGAGTACCAAAGAAGCCAGAATACCTAATGTAATATGAAAGAAGAATAAAGTTGGAGGACTAACATCTAACCTCAAGACTTACTATAGCACCATAGTATTCAAGACAGTGTGGTACTGGTAAAAGAATAGAAAAAAAATAGCTCAAAGAAACAGAGCAGAAAGCCCAGAAACATACTCACAAAAATATAATCAACTCATCTTTGGCAAAAGGAGCAAAGGCAACATAACAAGTGAAAAAATCTTTTCAACAAATTGTACTGGAACAACTGTATAGACATAGGAAAGAAGGGAGGGAGAGAAAGGGAGGGAGGGAGGATGAATCTACATATAGAACATGTGCACTGTTCACAAAAAATTTACTTGAAATGTGTAACCAGATCATTTGTCAACACTTCACTATCATATTCTGCTTTATGGATTGAGCAATGGAGACTCAGAGATTGCTCAAGTCCTTATAGCTTGTAGGATCAAGAGCCAATGATCTGAGATGATCTGACATATGAACCACCTCTCCCTGATCCAGTATGTTCACAATCACCTTACCAAGCTGTCTCTAGATGTATTTTGCATTATAATGATTACATTTGTGTGAATAACTTCCTATTTAATCCCAAACCTACACAGGATCAATTTGTTCAGTTTATGACTCTAACCTAAAAATGATTTTTATACTATTGAAATTATCCCAGTTTTCTGTAATCACTATGGAAATAAATATATTATGCAAAATTTAAAAAAATTAACTCAAAATTGACTATAGACCTAACTGTAGAGCACAAAATAATAAAACTCCTATAACATGGGAGAAAAACTGGATGATCCTGTATTTCATGATGACTTTTTAGATAAAACACTAAGGCATGATTCCAGGAAAAATAGCTGATAAATTAGTTTGCATTAAAATTAAAAACTTCCCATCTACAATAGCAATGTCATGAGAATAAGAAGACATGCCATGAACTAAGAGAAATATTTACAAGACACACCTGAGAAGGGACTACAACTCAAACACTGGGCATGGTAGGATACCCCTATCATCTCAGCACTCAAGAGGGAGAGTCTGGAGATTCAATGCAGTTCAAGGCCAGCCTGATGTACATATAGACTTCAAGACCAGCCATGTCTCCATGGTGAGTCTTTCTTACAAAACTAGTTGGGGACTATTACAATATAAAGTTATAAAATTCACCAAGAAGAACTTATAGCCAGGCATGGTAGTTTGTAACTGTAATGCTAGTGCTGGTAAGCTGAGACAAGAGGATTACTGCAAGTTACAGGCCAGTCTTGGCCACATAGTGAAGTTCAAATCAGCCTGGTCAACAGAGTAATGCCTTGTCACAAACAAACAATCACCTGTATTCATCTATTTTCATTGTTATGATTAAACAGTGAAGATGGACTAAACTATGAAAACAAATGTTTTAGACATTGAAAAACCTGACACTGGCATCAATAGTTCTCATGAGGGTCCTCCTGGCTACATCAATCATGGCAGATGCCAATGGTAGGAACGAGTGTGAGAAAGAGAAATCACATTGCAAGATAGGAGACAAGAAGACCCAGTGGTCAGGCTTAGGCATTTACAACAAGCAGCTAGCATGAGAAGTGACTTGAGACCAGTATTCCCTTCTAAGCCAGCATTCTCAGTGACCTAAAGAACTCTCAACAGACCCACCATTTAAAGATCCCACCTCCAGACTGCACTGTGCTGTGTCCAGGTCTCCAACACATGTGCCTTTGGGATCCAAACTATAAAACAACTCAATTGAAAATGGACCAAAGACCTTAAGAGACATCTTGCCATAGAAGCATATGAAAACATGCCCCCATTATATGCCATTATCAAAACAATGAGACCCTATGACATACCTGATAGAATGGTTGGAATCCAGAACAGTAACAATGGCAAATGCTGGTGAGGATGTGGAGGAAGAAGAACTCTCCTCCATTGCTGTGGGTATGCAGAATGAAAGAGCAATCTAGTGCTGTGCCTTCTCACAAACTGAATGTATTCTTACTATGTGATCCAGCAGTCATGCTTCTTGGTACTTACTCAAAAGAGCTGAAAACTTGCATCTGCATAAAAGCCTGTACACAGATGTTTATAGCATATTCGTAATATATTCATGAACACCAAATATATTCATTATTCCCAAACTTGTTGAACAAGTTGCCCTTTAATACATAAACTATTGTGTATCTAGACGATGAAATACTACTCAGTGCTGAAGCAGGAATGAGCTTATGGTGGTGGTTTGATTCAGGTGTCTCCCATAAACTTAGGTGTTCTGACTGCTAGGTTCCCAGCTGGTGGAGATTTTGGAATTAATGTCTCTTGGAGGCAGTGTATTTTGGGGGGTGGGCTTATGGGTATCATAGCCAGTGTCCCCTTGCCAGTGTTTGGCACACTCTCCTGTCCCTGTTGTCCACCTGATGTTGGCCAGGAGGTGATGTCCACCCTCTGCTTATGTCATCATTTTCCCTTGCCATCATGGAACTTCCTCTCAAGCCTGTAAGCCAAAATAAAACTTGTTTTCCCACAAGCTGCTCTTGGTCAAGTGATTTCTGCCAGCAATGCGAACCTGACTGCAACACTTATTAAGGCATGGGAAGACAAGGAGAGGATTTAAATGCATATTATTAACTAAGAGGAGATAAACTGCAAACGTTACACACTGATTCCAATTTCCTGATATTGTAGAATATGTAAACTAGGAAGACAATAAAGGAGTAGGGGTAGGCAGAAGTTAGGGTGGAGGGAAGGATGAATTGACAGAGCATAAGAGATTATTAGGACATTAAAATACTGTAATACTATAATGGTAGATTTGTGCCATTGTACATTTGTCTAGATCCATAGACTAAAAGCCACCAAGAATGAACCCTAGTGTAATCTAAGTACTGGGTACCATGAGGTCTCAGTGTAGGGACATCAACCACCAAACTTACTTCTCTGAGGTGAAATGTTGATAATATTGATATCTATAATCTTATATGGAGACATTTTCTAGATAGTTTTACCCAACTTTCAAGTGTCCATATAGGGACCAAATACTATACCTACACTCTCTCTCTCTTTTTGGGTGGGGGAGTTTCAAGGTAAGGTCTCACTCTAGCTCAGGCTTGCCTGGAATGAACTATGTAGTTCCAGGGTGGCCTCCAACTCATGGCGATCCTCCTACCTCTGCCTCCCAAGTGCTGGGATTAAAGATGTGCGCCACCACACCCGTTCCAAATCCTATACTCTTGACCGTGGCCAGAAATCACAAATTCATCATAAGCAGGAAGTGTTACTAGCAAATTTAGCAGTCTAAATTCTCACAATAGCAGGGGGTGGGAATATTATAGATTTTGCTATTAGTATAATAGTGGCATAATGTTTACATAAAAATATAGTCATAAGCCAATATTTTATTGTTCAATAACTCGAATTAAGCTAAGTGTGTTCAATTTACTAGATTTTTACAAGTCTGAAACTACTACATACACAATTGTAGATATATGTATATATTAGCAGCTCCTATATATTAGTTAAATTTTATGCTTCATATCTTTTCATAATTGTTGGGCATGCTCATATGTACTAATTCTGGCTTTTATACAACTGGCGTCTGTGCAAAAAATGACTTACAGATAATAATTATTTTATGAAGCCATAACCACTATTACTTGATTATGATGTCCATGAAGAAAAAAAGAAGAAAATGGTGTTTGTCTACTATCAGCTCTTTGCTGATTATTTGTGGATAAAGAAAAGCTGAGATTAAGCTGGGCGTGGTGGCGCACGCCTTTAATCCCAGCACTTGGGAGGCAGAGGTAGGAGGATTGCCGTGAGTTCGAGGCCACCCTGAGAATACATTGTGAATTACAGGTCAGCCTGGACTAGAGTGAGACCCTACCTCGAAAAACCAAAAAAAAAAAAAAAAAAAAAGAAAAGCTGAGATTGACTTGTTTATTTTATTATCATTCATCACAGTTTATTTGTGAGCCATATATCAAAAATGGTCCAAGTATAAACTTTTAGAAAATTCTACTAGGCTATTATTCATTTATTATATAAACCCCTCATCATTAGATCCATATTTCAATAACCTATCCTAAAATAAAATATTTAGGTGAGGGTACAAAGTTCTTGAAATGTGTATCTCTTATTGGTACACAGAATATTTTTCTTCTTTCTCTGAATTATGAGTCATGATGAGGTATGTCAAAGTTGATGTTAAAAAAGAGAAACATAATAGAAAATATTAACTTTCAAGGGCATTATACTTGGTAAGGGTAAGTGTTGTTTTAGGGAAGGGCACTTTCGTAAGCTGTATCTTGAATCTCAGATGCATGCCTCATTCTTTGACTCAACTCTAAGGCAAGTGGAGACTGAACCTTGTGGGCTATGCCTCTCAGGCCACTGTTTCAGCTGTAGTCTACCCATGTCACACTTACCAGTAAGAGATACTGATCTCCAGCAGACAAGACTGCAGAAAGGAAGGAACAAGGGAGAAGACAAGGTATTCCATCCATACACATACGAATTCCAAAAAAATCTCATTGAAACTGACAGTAGAATAGTAGTTAATAGAGGGGTAGAGAAAAGGAACGGAGGTGGGAGAAGAATGGTGGATCAATGGGTAGTAAGTTTAAGTTAAAAGGAATAAACAATTTCTGGTGTGCTACTGCACAGTAAAATGATTGTACATAAACATAATGTTTTTTAACACAAAGAAATGATACATGTTTGACGAGTTAGATATGTTTATTCTGATTTGAATATTGCACAATGTATGTATCAAAACAATATATGGTACTCTATAAATAGGTAAAACTTTATGTCAGTTAAAAATTTTAAATAAAGGTTCTGGAGAGATGTCTCAGTGGTTAAAGCACTTGCCTGCAAAGCCTAATGATCCTGATGGTCCAGATTCAATTCCTCAGTACTCATGTAAAGCCAGATGCACAAAGTGGCACATATATCTCGAATATGTTTGCAGCAGTTGGAGGTCCTGGGGTGCCCATTGTCTCATTCTCTCTCCCCTTGCAAACAAATAAATAAAAATTAAAAAAAAATTAAACAAAGAAAAGACAAGGTATTTTCCCTTTTTTCTTCCTACCATTCCAGCAACACTTTCATCTCCACCACCACTCTCAGAATCATCATGGTTTCAGGTTCTTCTAGGAGACCCTGGCCTTTGAGCTTTCATAGTTCTTCCTCAGATCTGTTGATCTGAGCAGATAATGGTTTCTTACTGTTGCTACTCAGATCTCATTTGATTTTATAGCTTTTCCATCATCAGAGTGGATCAAATTCCTTCTGTGTTCCTGGTTGGATCCTGACAGATACAATCCACTATGTAAGTATGTATAGACTGGGTCATGATATACAATACATTTCTCCCTGAATAGTGGGTAAAAATAGTTTGAGAGCTGCAGTCTATAAAAACAAGTCTGATCACACGCAGTGAATGGTGCTGGGACAGTTTCATCAGTTGAGTGCTGATGCTGGTCACTGAGCCAAAGAACATGATGCCAGGGACTAAGTCTTTTCTTCTTCCAAGGTAAACAGCGTGGGATAGTAGAGGGCATACTGGGAAGTGACTGGGAAGGAGGAGACCAAGATTCTGATCTGTGTGGTTAGCCTCGAGCAATCCATTCAGCCGTGTGTTCTAGTATATTGTGCTTATTTTGTTGATGGAACCAGAAGTCCTGAGATTGGTATGCACTTTTTGAAACCAGTAAGCATTATGAGAAGTTATTGTGTTACTATTAACAGTAAGATTATAACATATCATCTTTGATAGCTCAAATATAAGTACTGGCAGTATTTGAAGGCTATTTGAGAGCATTAATAGTCATTCACCTACATCATCAAATTATGCTTTTGGGATTTAATTACTTTCCCCAAATATTAGCATTTTTAAATGTTCACATAAGGAATAGTTTAGCATTCTTGACTTTAAGTTCTTGGGAACTACAGGCCATGGGAATTGCAGAATATTAGGAAAAGGTAGTTAAAGTTAATAGTGTAAATTGATAAATTATGTCATAAAATTGAGGTAAATAAGAAATCTCCTGGGAAGGGGCATATAGTTTAATATATGCTTTCAACCCTCTCCAAAACTTCTCATCCCTGTTTTGCATGTCCATCACCCTCTGTTTGGTAACGGCATTGAAAGCTGAAATAAAGTCATATTGTTGTGGAGTATATTTTATTCCTACCAGTGGAGAGACTTTTTTTTTCCCAGAAAGCAAACTATTTATCTCAAATTCTTTAGGCAGTCATCTAAGGTAATTTCAATAGATATTTCTGCTTTTTATGTATTGCTAGATTATGTTCTACTTAGATGCATAAATGGTGCACATTGAGTTTTATAAAGTTATGGAGAAGACTGATTGCTCATCAGAAAGTTCCCTTGGGTCATTTAGGCTACTAGAGTCTCTTGGTCAGTAATTCTTACCCTCTCCAGGGGAGATTCTCTCAGGAGTCTAGTGAAATATATGGACTCACTAAAGAAAATAAATATTAACATGGTCACAGAATTTTGAACAGTTTCAGGGAATTTTGAAATGCTCTGAAGATCATTTACATTCTACCCCCAGCAAAACTCCATCATGGAATAAGGACCTTGCAGCACTAACAAATTACTGACAGTTTTTATATGAGCAACACTTACCACTCCAGTCTGCAGAGTCACTCAAGTAAGCCAGAGAATTCTGACTTCATCATTTAGTCATCTCCAAATTGTTTGATCACAGTCGCCTTGCACCTAAAAAGAAAAGAAAGCATGATTTATGTATATTTGTTCATTCTACATATGTTCAGAATTAATATACCAAGTATAAAATGAAACAAAAAATAGGAATGATGAAAGAATGAGGTGAAGATGATACAGGAACTTTAATTATCTTGCTAATCACATCATATGATCCATAATGAACATCTCAAGATGAAATGTATGCTTAAGTCAGAATTCATCATGAGTGGTAATAGAAGTCTATATCTCAAGTAGCTGTGGGTGATTGTGGATATTTTGACCAATTTCTTGTTAGATCTAATTAGACCCTCATTGTTTTACTTCTTGACATGGATGGCAAAGAATTCTTAGAGGTAAAAGTGGCAATTTTGATTCTAATTTTCACCTGCATTTGCATTATTGGCATCTCAATCTTTGATTACTTTTCAGAAATCTTTTTAAGCCACTTGCCTCACAAATAAGAGGGTTGATTGGTTAAAATTAGGCACAGTCATATCATCTATGAATCCACTTAAGGTAGAACCTGTAACCTAGAGGCACTATCAAGAGATGTCAATGCTGATGCAGGAGTGGAAGGGTGCCAGTGTCACCTCAGCCAATGGCAATCCTCTTCTCACTATTCTCTGGGTATAGAATTCATGGCATATGACTCAAAGAGATGTCATACATCCCATCAAGTTAAAGGGATGAAGTAAAATACATATACACACACATATGTATGTATGTATGTCTTATACAAATTCTGGCAAGTAATTTCAAGGAAAAAGAAACAGGAGCTGTTATTATAATTGTAACTTATTCTAGTACACAACTATACATATTTAATCTTTCAGATTAAAACATAAACAAACAAAACCTCTTGTCAATCCTCTTTATATGACAAGAGTGAAGTGTCTCCTCAACTTCCAGGCCCTTAAACAAAGCAAAATCAAAACCCCCCAAAATTTCAAGTCCTTTCTGTTTGCAAAATATCAAAAAGATTCTGAGCATTCACTGATATTTTTCATTAACATAGTGATCACTGATAGTGAAGACCTGCTAAATTCTCTATGTCAGATAATTTTATTATCCATTTCTCATCCTTTCATTCAACAAAGTGTCTTTTTTAACAATATACATCTAGCTAATTGCTGAGGGTTCAATGATGAATTGAACTTGTTCTATACCCTCCAGGTACTAACCACCTAGTGGAGGAGACCAAACAAATAATCACATCAAAGTGCTAAGTGCTCTAATGGAGGTACATTGGTTGCTATGGGAGCAGAGTAGGACCTGCAGCTTTACTGCCTGTGAGGGCAGGAGGGATCACTAGAAGGCTGCCAGGTCATAGGTGAGTCCTGTAGGTGTGGGTTTGAGACCTGCCTATCAGGCAGAGGGAAGTGTAATGAACAGAGTCCCACAGGAACTAGCAGGTAGACCAAGTCCCCCCACATTACAACATTTGTGGTCGTCAACACAGCTGTTAGAGACCTGGCTGTACCCAGCCTTGAATGACATGCTAAGAAATTTATCTCAAGATGGATTGGGAATAGACAAGGAATTTTAAGCCACAGAGTGATAGGCTCATGGAGAGAATTGGCATTTTGGAGGAATGATTAGGAAGAGACAAAAAAATTTCTTCGAAAATGTTCATTGGGGGAAAAGGAGCATTTATTTCTACAATAAATGTTCGTGCTAATTGTTAACTCTTCACTAAATTAAATGTCAGCCAATTCAATTTGTCAAAGTTCAGCTTCCATTACTAAAGATGAAGTATTTATTCCCTAAATGGTCTTACCTGCTCCTGTCTGAAGTTTGGCAACATTTCAGTCTACATTAACAGTTTTTTCTGTTTGGACCAGGAGTGTATTAACTTTGTGCACAAGAATTTTCTTCCTAAGGGTGTTGTAGCCAGATACTGGTTTTTAAACTTAATATCTATTCTATACAGAACTTCTCATCTACCAAAGCAGACTTACATAAGAAGTGAATGTGACCATATAGACATGAAAAAGTGATTTCCACCCCTTGATACCAAACTAGAAAGAGAAAAGCAACTTCAGAGAACACATTATGACTCATCAAAGTCCAGAAAGAAAAGCTTCATGGGAATCTAGCATCCTGTGCAGCTGCCTGGAATCCTTTTAGCCTCCAACCATATTCACTTTTGTATGATTTTTCTGCAAAACAAAACCTCATCATTTTCTTTCTTAGCATCATCGATTGTTAAATTTTGTTCTACCTCAGAAATGAAGCTCACACTACCTTCTACATTATTTTTTTTTCATACTGCACAAATGGTGCTGCCTTTTCATTTTTCCTGAGTTTAGGCTTTCTTTTATAAAATTCCTACATGCTGCAGTGCAAGCTACAAACAAAACAGACCTTCAGAGGAAAGACCCGAGAGAAGCAGGTGAGGCATTCTTAGACCATCATGAGGGAAAGGGAGTGCAATATCTATATTTAATCTCTGCTCCCAATGATAGGTTATGTTCTTCCATGCCCATAGTTGTGCATCTAATGTGTGGATATGCCAAGCCTTCCAAGTAACGCATGAATATTTTATATGAGCTGAAGAATATACACGTATAACAAAAGGAATGTTTCTCTTTTACTTTCTCTCTGACAAAGTGCCAGAAGAGATGGCTGATGTGCTCTCTGTCTTATAAAGACAATTGCTCTTTCTAACACTTGTCATGGCAGGTGAAGGTGGAATTTTAATGGAGTAAAGGACACATATTCACAAGGGAATAAAGATCGTCATGGTTGGCATGACAGTACAGCTGTGTAATCCCAGAACTCAGGAGGCTGAGGTAGGATGAATGTGAGTTTGAAGCCGGCCTGTGCTAAATAGCAAACCACATGTACACTGGGTGAGATCATCAAATTGTAAAACTTGGCACATTAAGTTTATATGCCAAGTGCTGTAGTTACCTTCTCATTGTTGCAACAAAACACCCAACAAAAAGCAGCAGATGGGAGGAAACGGTTTATTTTTGCTTACATCTCGAGGGGAAACTTCATGATGGCAGGGAAAGAATGGTAGAGCAGAGGCTGGACATCACTTCTTGCCATAGAAGGTGTCAATAGGCAGCAAGAGAGTGAGTTGAGTTCTGGCAAGGGGGAAGCTGGGCTATAACACCCCTAAGCGCACCCACAGAAACATACCTCCTCCAGCAAGGCTCTACATCCTAAATTGCTAACAACTGACGACCAAGCACTCAAAACCCATGAGTTTATGGGGGATATCTGATGGAAACCATTACACCAAGGAAACAAATTATGTCCTTAAAGCTTAAAAACTAATCCTTGTTAATGAATAAAGATAAACATTGTCATTAAAGCGCTTTATTATAGACAACAAGGTTTTGACTCTTTTTCTATAAGCTGCAACCTATGAAGCAGTTAGAAGTTAGTATTTATATTACACATTTACTACACTATTAATTTTAAGATTTCTCACTACATATTCCCTACTTAAATTTATACAGGCCTATCCTCAGGCAAAAAAAAAAAAGTTCTTACACCAGATTGTTCAGGGTACAGTCTATATTCCAGCTCCCGAGAGGCTTAATCTTTTGTTGTCTGGAGGTTCTCTTTAGGATAGACAAAAAATGTTGAAGCTAAAGTTTAACAAGCAAGTAACAATACCTTAGAAAACTACAGGGTGTGTGATTACTCATGCTTGCATGGGGAAAATGGCACCCTTGCAGGCTCTACTTCCCTGGCAGTGGACCAGTGTCATAAACAATTCTTGCCACTTAAGGATCACATGCAGTATCTGGCATTTCTCTTTTCCTCCCCATCATTTCTTGTCTTCAACTTAACCAAACACTAAAGTTTTCAGCATCCTTAGAACTGCCCTTCAGACCCTGTTGCTCATATAGAATCAATTCTGCAAAAGCATACATGGACTTAAAATGGGATTTTACTCTATGGGGGGAAATCCTCAGCTAAATAGTCACAGGACACTTTGAATGACTAATTTCAGCCATTACATTACAAAATAAAGGATAAATCATACTTTTCATAACACAACCACATTGGAGCAGTTTTAATTTTAACAGTCAAGCACCTACATTAATCTGAGTCTAAAATAATAGGACCCTGATTTAAAATCTCCTAACATTCTTTCACACTTCATAAAACTAAATATAAAATTGTCTCAGCAAACACTGACCTATGGGGTCCTGCCAACGGACTGTATTTCAAGGAAAACTGAAGAATGAGGTCTCAAAACCGAGACGTGCAGGCTGATTGCAGCTTGTAGCCTTAATTGGTCTTAAATGTGGGGTGGGAGAGAAGAGACTAAGGTCAGTGGAGAATAGGAGATTTATTTCCCTTCTTAAATCAGAAGCAGATCCCATGCTTTTGCTGTCCTCCCAACTCGCCCGCCCCGCCCCCATGATTTTTTTTTCCATCTTTTGTGTATGTTTCACACGACAGTGACAGGTGAGGGGAGGTGAGTGTCGCGTGAAGGCCACGAAGTAAACCGAGGGGTTAGGCTGGTTTATTGATTTACAAGGCGCCCAGCCTCTCAGCTATTTTTCTGTCACTGGCATTTGGAAGCTTGAAGTCCTTTAGGGAAGAGACAGCTTTGGCAGGCATGTTCTTTGTGCCGCCTCCCTTTTTACTGGAGGGGGGAGGCAGATTTATAATGACTGCCTTGGAGAATGGAGTTTGGCTTGGGGGGGGGGTGAAAAAGTTTCAGCTGGCATGATAATGCTTTTATTTTTTTTTCCACGACCGGCCCTGTGCCACCAACAGCTTTGGTGCCACTTGGAGCCCTCCCTGTCTGTCCCCTCCTTTCTCTCTCTCTGCAGGCTGGCGCTGGCAGGCACAGTTAAAATTCCAGCACCTTCTCCACATTCCCCCAAACTACTACGCGCTATTACTACGGCTGCCCTCCCCTCCAGACTCCCTGGAGGAACCCCGCGGCGGCGATGGAGGAGGACAGGCACCGGGGAGTGGGATGAGGGACGCCCCGCTCCAGCCGGGCTCGGGTCTGGCAGCGCGTCCTGCGCAGTTTTCCTGCTCCGGGCACCGACGCCGCGGGGGGGGGGGGGAGGGAGAGAGCAAAGCGAGCGAGCGAGCGAGCAGACACACACACACACACACACACACACACACACGCACGCACGCACACACACGCACGCACACTCGGATCCACGCATACAGTAGAGCTGTCTCGAGGCACATTCTTGCACACCGCCCCCTCCTCCCCGCACACCCCCACCCCGCGCGCCCGGAGTCGCTGAGCCCGGCGAGTGACAGGCGCGTCCCGCCAACCCGCGCCCGGGCGGCCGGGGAGGAGCGGCGCGCGGGGCCAACTGCGGCGCGTCTTCCGGCGCCCGCGGAGGCTGCGAGGGTGGGACGCGGGGCGGAGCCCGAGTTTAGGAAGAGGAGGGGACGGGCTGTCATCAATGAAGTCATATTCATAATCTAGTCCTCTCTCGCTCTGTTTCTGTACTCTGGGTGACTCAGAGAGGGAAGCTGCAGCCAGCACACTCCTCGCGAGCAAGGTAAATATAACTTACAACTCCTTTCTCCTTTCTTCCCTCGCTCCGGCCTCCGCGCTGCAGCCACCGCCGCCGCCGCCGCCGCCGCCGCCGAAGCCCTCCGGCACCGCGCCGCCTGCGCCCCGGATTATTCATTATTACCCTAATTATTATTGATTGTGCATGCACGAAGACCAAAACAAACAGGCGGGCCGACCGCTACAACAACAACATCAACAACAAACAACTACAACAAACAACAACAACAACAACAACAACAAAAAAGCCCTCCTCCTCCCCGCGGGCCTCAGGTGGAATGCTTTAACGACAGCTCCCCGGCGACGGTGGAAGAGACGAGAAAGTTTCAACCGCACCTCGCTGAGCTGATCATAACAGTAACAATGACTACTTCCAGGAAGGCAACGGGGAGAAATCCCAACAAACCAGATCCTTGACCCCGGGTAGGCTGGCAGGCAGGCAGGCAGGCAGGGATGCGCGGCCAAGTCAAGGTTGCAACACACTCCCGGCCAGGTTGCTCTCCCCCATCCCTGAAAAGCCCCGGGGGAGGGCGTGTGGCTGACGAAGGGGGAAAGGCTGAGGGACCTAAGAGGAGAATGGAAAGGCGACATTTCATCCCGAGCAATCCTCCCCTGAAGAGTTGGAAGGAGAACAGGAGAGGAAGGCGAGGAGCCCGGGCTGGCGGCAGGGTGCCAACGAACCGCGGCTGCCACTGGCTTCCTGGGGACTTGTTTAAAGGGCTCCGGCTTGCGGTGAGACGCCGACGGATCTCGGCTCGAGAAGCCGGGGTTGGCGCTCTGGGAAGGCGGCGGCAGCGGCGGCGGCCACTACGCCGAGGCCGGTGCCTTGCGGGATCGGAGGTGTCACCTCCACTTTCCACGTTCCTTGGGGCGGCGATGGAGACCCTGACTGGTAGACAGGCCTTTAGGCAAAAAGGCTGCCCCGAGGGCTGTGCCCCGGGCGATGTAGAGTCCCTGTCTACTACCTGGCAGCAGCGCGGGCTCGGGTGTTTGAAGTTCGGGGTGTCCAGCCTGGATCGCACTGCTAGGGGTGGGAGGAATCCCCAGAAGAGGAGGTCAGAGGTGCCCAGAGGGCTCCGTTACTCTGCCCTTTCCCTCCCCGGGTTTGTTTTCTTTCGCTTCGCGTCTTCACCCGGCTGACGCCGCGGGAGCTGCGGTCGTGGGACGCCCGCGGCCGTCTGCGTGTCAGAGGCGCACTGGGACCCGGGAGAGCCACGCCGGCCACGGGCTAGGGAGGCCATGATCCGGATAATCCTCTCTGCCTGACTGTCACAACAGGACCCGCGCGTACCCGGGTGGCAGCGGTGGCGTTCGCCCGGGAAGGGGAAGGGCTGCAGTGGGGAGGGAATAAGGGGTGGCGAAGGAGGGAGGCGGGGAGACTGGGTGGGAGCCTCCTACCAGCGATGACACGCACCTCTTCCTTCTTCTCGCTGACTGCTTTTCGAGTTTGCTTTATTCCCATCCCAACCTAGTTTAGCTCTTTTTCCTGCCATCCCCCTTCACCCGGTAGTCTTCCCTCCTTTTGCCTTTGCAAAACAAGGCCATGCCATCTGCAAAGGTGTCACGATGCACTACCCTAAATCACCCGTCCGGCGCGCCGGCCTTTAGGCGCGCTCCAGCCACTGGACGCACACTAGCACAGTGCCCCCGGGTGCCCAGCACCAGGCCTCACAGCCTGGACGCAGTTACACCGCGCCAGGCGGGGCGCAGCGGTGCGGACTCCAGGGGACACCCGTTCTCTGGCCCGGGCACACGGACCGGTTTCCGGTTCGAGCGGAGAGATCGTCTTGTGCCAGTGTCTGCGCGCTCGCCCCCGCCTCCGCCGCCTGGATTACATTATTTTTATCCGGGTTGCCGTTTGCCGCGGATGGTGGTGAGCGTGGGGCTGCTTGGGTGACGTGGGGGAGAGGCGGTGGAGGGAAGTTGGACGTCGATCAAGCAGGAGGGGGGAAAAAAAGTTTGGCAGGGCAGCTAAGTAGGGTAGAGGGGTGGAAGGGCGGCGGGCTCCCGCGGCTCGCGGCCCCGCGCCCTCGGGGCTGGCGCGAGTGTGACCGCGCGCGAGTGTGAGTGTGCGCTGTGCGCGCCCGGACAGTGCGTGGCGAGCGGCGCGCTGGCAGCGGCTCCCGCCCGCGCCCTCCCGGGACCTCGGGCGAGGACGCGGCGAGAGGTCTGCTGGTGGTTGGCGAGGGTGTGGGGGGGGGTGGCGGTGCGTGTGTCTGTGAGTGTGGAGTGAGTGCGTGGCGCGCGCGCGAGCGGCGGGGAATCAGGAAGTCACGGCGGCGAAGCGCACAGACATGTTTGATCGCCGTGACATGACGCGCGCGAGGGAGGAAGCGGCGGCGGCAGGGGCCGGGCCGCGGGCGCCGGCCTAGGTTGCGGCGGGCAGACCCGCTCTCTCCCCTGCCCTGGCCTCGGCCGGGCTCCGCCAGTCCCGCGCCGCTGCCTGTTCCGCGTCCCCAGGTAAGAGCCTGCGCCGCCGCCGAGCGCGGGGCTTTCTAGGTCTTTCCTTGCCAGCCTCCCCTCCTCGGGGCTCCGGCTCGCCTTTGCTGCAAAGTCAGGCAGGCGGGGGAACTGGGCTCCTCGCCCTCCGGATCGATTGCGTGGAAAACTTTCCGGCGGGAGGCACCTTGAAGGGGAAGAGGAAGGCCTTGCTGGCCGCCGGCCGTTGGTCAGTTCTTTCCCCCTCCAGGTCTGGGAGAGTGCGAGTCGCGGGCCCCCTGCGGCTGTTGCACATTCAAACTTGGGGCCTAAATGTGCCTCCAACTCTCCCAGGATAGTCTTCTGCAAGAAAATAAATATTCCAAGTTGTCCACTCTCTCTGGCCAGGCCTTTGAGTGTTTTCAGGGAAGGAGGAAGGCTTGTAAGTGGAGGAGTGCAGAATCCATTCCTCATTCAATGTCTGCACCCAGGGTTATGTAATTTTAGTAGCACATGGGTGCAAAGCCCACACTAGGCTTCTCCCTCCTTTGTTTACATAACTTTTGAAGAGTTTTGCTAGGTTGGTTCCTTTTTTCTTCCTCAGTGTGATGAAGCTTGGTGCATTTGAAAGAGCTGAGCTATTGGGTGTGTCTTGTTTTGGAGAGGTGTCATCATTGTCTCCTTTCTGGTCCTATGCTGGCATATATTCCTTTGTATGTTCAGACAATAAGGGCTCACCCTAGTTCATTATGTTGTGTGTTGATTTTTAACATCTCAGAGTTAAATTTCCAAACTTTCATTTCAAAGGACTTTGTGAATTTCCACCTGGGGGTATGCCTTCCTTGTGTGAACTTTTTGGGATTATTTTGGAGTTGCACAATCTTATCCAACCTTTCAAGACTCAGGCCACTGAGATCTGAAGCCATGCCCCATATTATGTGTGTATATATGCTGTGTTATGTGTGTATATACTGATGGACATTCAGATGTTTTCATTAATTTTCCCACCAGTTTTGGGGGCCCTACCTGAAGCTGTTGACCACTCTAGGCTTGTGAAGCTTCCAGGCTGCTTCTCAGAGCACCCTCCAGATGGGTTAGGAGGTGTGGTAGAGTTAACTCTTAGCCCGCATTGTTATGCAAATAGAGACACACTTTTTCCTTTTGGATTCTAATTGCCCTTTTCTTCTTGGCTTGCTAGCTCAGTTTGAAAATTCTGCCTTTGGGAGAGGTAGGGGGCCTGGGAAGAAGGGGGTAAATTGATTAAAGTGCATTATAAACATGTATGGACATGTCATAATTAGTCCTGTTTTATACAATTCATATACACTAAGAGAAAACTAAAACAATATGAAAAAAAAAATAAAAGCTCCCTTCCAACTTAAATGGTTACAATAGGAAAGGGGGTTTAGAGACACCTGTTAAATGAGAAAGTAGACTGAGGAAATAAAACCCTGTAGGGCAGAGGTCCAGCCACCTTGTTTGGGGTAATAAAGAAAGGTACCATGTTGGTAGAGAACATTTTAAAATGGACCAGGGATTTGGGGGTGTCAAGCCTTGAGGGTAAGGGAGAGAGCGCCTCCTTCAATACAGCTTTTCTCCTGGGAGTTATATCACTTACAGCCCAGCATTGGCACTAGCTGCACTGTGGTGCCTCACAGAAAATATTCACCACAGAGCGTGTTCAAAGCAGCCTCAGATCTTTTCTTTTGTTCCTTTTTTAAAGTGGTTTTTGAGTATTTCTCATCAAGTTTCTTGAAAAGTGCTTTGACCAACACGTGAGGCTCAGAATTGACCAGAAAAAAAAAAAAAAAAAAAAAAAAAAAAAAGCAGTGTGCCTCTTGTATTGTGTTGGAATTTTACCTAGAAAGCAACCCTTTACCAGATCCTTACTTCAAGCTGTATTTCTTTGATTAAGATAACTCATTCTATAGGCTGGTGTAAAAGTTCATCTTTTATAGAAGGTAATTGTGATACTCTTCAATATTACTGCAATATTTTGGCATTTCACTTTAAAGGCTTCTTAAAGGAGCATGGCTGTAAACAGAACAGTCCCATGAATTATGAAACTGGCACTGTCCCTCAGTGTTTTCATGCTTTTTTCCTTTCCTTTAGAAGTCTTCAAGACCTTTGTAAACAAGGCCTTTGTCATACTCTTCTAGGTCAGCAGCTTTTGCTACTCTAGAGAAATAATAAATCACAAGTTATGACATCCTGACGTGCTGCCATGGGGCCAGCAGACTTATCACAAACACCATGCTAAGTCCCACTTCCCAGTTTTAGCAAGTTGAGGGAGTGCCAGCGGGCCTTGACTAAACCGGAAGTTTTGATACGTACTGTTTCTGGTCAAGATGATTTTAAGGGAAGACATAGATGGTGATTTCCGTAGTATGGGAGGATTCAGACAAGGACAAGCCACATATGGATGGTTCTTTTGATTGTTTTTATTTTTAATGTAAAAAAATACAACTTTTAAATTGTACCCCCCCTTTAAAAAAAAAAAAAAGATGCTGTGTTTTAGACCAGTAAAGGATGGTGAATATTTTTCTATCATTGGAAAAGTTTTTACTGTGGAACCATCATACCTAGCCAGTTAATAAGTCATGAGTCACACCATAAGTAATTGGGAATAGAAAAGACAGATGGTGGTGATTTATTTGATAAAATATTTAGGAAGACCTAAGGTGTTTATTTTTTTCTATACAGAAAGTTGTGACTTTATACTTACCAGAGAACATAGGAATCTAAAACTATGTTCTGTCAACGTTTTTATGAAAGAGCATATTTATTTGCTCAAGATATTTATCACCAAGTTAAATGGGATCTTGCAGTCTGGGTTTGGGAAATTTTACAGCTCTATTACTGTTTATTACGACTTTATTATTTCTCCATGTTAGTACAGCACTTTCCTTGACAGTGATCAGGATCTATTAGAGCTTTTAAGTAATAAAAGTTTTAAAAATGTAGTTACAGATACTCGAATAGTTAATTATACCTTAGCAAAACATATAACTGATCTGATGAAATACAGTAGCCAAATGGCCCAGTTTTTTTTTTTAAGGTTGAATAGAAATACCTCATTAATTCACTCACCTGGAATGATGCTTTAGATATGGAGTACAATATTTCAATTTCTGATATAAGTGGTACATTTCTGACCTTCTGGGTTCATACTATATTATTTTGTATTTAGCACTCAGTCTTTTTTTTTTTTTTTCAAGGCAGGGTCTCGCTGTAGCCCAGGCTGACCTGGAATTCATTATGTAGTCTCAGGGCGGCCTCAAACTCACAGCGATCCTCCTACCTCTGCCTCCCGAGTGCTGGGATTAAAGGTGTGCGCCACCACGCCTGGCAATAGGAGTCATATGGGACATTTTGACAAGTATAATCAGGCTACAATTTTGTATGACTTAAAGCATTTAAGAATACCAAAATACTCCATTTTTAGACAGACAAGCATCAGCATAAACATCGGTCCTATACCAATCTATGATCATCATCTGTTGAGAAACTTTTCAGAAAGCGGTTTAATTTAAATATGGCCTGGCCAACTCTTGTAAATTGATGGAGTCCACAGAGGTTGAAATAAAGCTTAAAACTTCCCATTTAAAAAACATTAAATATAATTATAATCTCTTCTTTTTAAAAACTGAATTTGGGAGTTAAAATTACTCAAAAAATGAAAAAGAAATCTAAACGAAAAAGAAATCGAGGGCTGGAGAGCTTGCTTAACGGTTAAGCGCTTGCCTGTGAAGCCTAAGGACCCGGGTTCAAGGCTCTACTCCCCAGAACCCACGTTAGCCAGATGCACAAGGGGGCGCACACATCTGGAGTTCGTTTGCAGTGGTGCGCCCATTCCCTCTCTCTCTATCTGCCTCTTTCTCTCTCTCTCTCTGTCACTTTCAAATAAATAAAATAAACCAAAAAAAAAAATTTAAAAAGAAAAAGAAATCAATGTATAAAGTGTGCTGGCGCATGACTTATCCAAGGGGAATTCTCCGTCACTTTGTCTTCGGTTGTGCTTTTCTCCTTGAGGGTTGTGGTGCATTTCTTTACCTGCCTGATGTGGTAGACTCCAGGCTTTGCCATCCCACTGGGAGATCAGCCTTCCCTGTGGAAAATGAATGTCTGTGAGTTAAGCCCTCTCCCATATTCTGCCATGCTTTCTACAACAGGGCACATAATAGCTTTGCAAATATTTGTAATGACTTTTTTGTTTTGCTATGGTGCTGTGCTAAAATGCCATTAAGCAAAGTCCAAATTTCTGTTTCAAAAAAAAAAAAAAAATCCAATGGCAAGTTAGAATGGATGTGTTTTTCAGAATGTACCTGAATATTTAAACGCAGGATAGTAAATGGAAATGCTGAGGCCCTCTGGTAGAGGAAGGTCAGAGCTAGCAAGCTCTTCTGGAGTTGATGGGGCAGATAAGGTCTTATTAGGAGGGGGAGGGTTGCAGAAGAGCAGGGTAGGGCTGGGGGTGGTGAATGCTGATCCTCTCAGATCTGAGGGAAGCCTGAGATCACAGGAACCAAGCCTGAACAAGCTGTGGGAAGACCACTGTACCTGTTCTGACCTGGTTGCCTGGGGCAAGAGGTCCCAGGAGGGAGAATTTTTTACAAGACAAAGCCAAAGGTTGTACAAAGATTTGACTTCTAGGCTAAAGCATGAATCTTTTATCTGGTGTGTGTTGGAGGTTGTCTCTCAGAAGTTTTGAGCCAAGGGCACTGACTCATGAACAAAGCAATATTTTAGATTAATCTAGCACATTTTGTATTCAGGTTCAGGGTGAGAATTGAAGCTGTTAGAGGGATCCTGGCAGTAATCCTTATTTGTATATAATAATGCACAATGTGTCTTCATATTAATATCCTGTTTGCTTCATCTCAAACTGGGCTTGTCATTGCTTTTGTGATGCCTATTTTGTGACAAGAAACTGGGCTGAGGTATTTTTGATTAAGTGAGTAACTTGAATCTCAAGCAGCCTGGCTGGAGGTGTCACTGGGGGATGATCTTGGAGTCCAGCCCTAAGGTGTGTTTGGGGGTGGATCTTGAGTCCTGCCCTGAGGTGTGAAAAGAGCAATTTGAGTTGCTGGCTGCTTGTGTTTGGTGTTTGCTTGCTTTTGATGATTTCTCTCTGCTTGTATCTATGGAAGTGAGCCAGCTTCTTCCACCATTCATGGTGTTTTTCCTGGATTGTAAGTCTGACATAAATCCTTTCCTCCCATAAGCTGCTTCTGGTTGGATGTTTGTTCCAGTAATGAGGAGCTGACTGCAACAGAACCCAAAGACACTAAATAAATCTATTTATGATAGATCGGTTCATGAGTGGCTATTATCCATTCTTATTGCAATGGAGTTGGAGAGAGTTAATTGTTGAATGTTGTGTGTGTGTGTGTGTGTGTGTGTCTTTGAAGTAGCATCTCACTCTAGTCCAGGCTGACCTGCAATTTACTATGTGGTCCCAGGCTGGCCTTGAACTCATGGTGGTCCTTCTACCTCTGCTTCTTAAGCACTGAGATTAAAGAAAGGTGTGTACTACCATGTCTGACTCACTGTTGAATTTTTGTTGCTACTGTGGAAGTCAGGGCAAGCCCATGTTGAATATTAATTTATTGGGTTGGGGGTATCACTCAGCGGTTGCTCACTTGCCTATCAAGTATGAGGCCCTGGCTTCAATTCCTTGCCTTGCAAAAGAATTACAATGCAGCATGTAAATGTATTGGTTGAGTATTACTAAAAAGTTTAATTGAGCCTTCCAACCAGAAACTTGTAAGTGTGCATTTCATATCTCTTACATGCTTAGTGTTTGAATAAAGCTGTCTTAGCAGAATATTATTGATTCCTATCACCAACCCAAAATGAAGTTACTTTGGAAAAGAGCCTCATTCAATCTGGGAAGGATAGGCATATGTGTAAATATGCATTTCAGGGTGTCTTGCTTTGAAACAAGCTTTTGAATTTTGTTTCTTTAAGGCAGGGTCTCAGATAGCCCTGGCTGGCCTGTCTCTGTGCAGGTGAGGATGACCTTAAACTTCTTATCTTCTTGCCTCTCCCGGATTCTTCTGCCTCCACTTCCAGAATGCTGGGATTATAGATATGAGTCACCATGCCAAGTTTCTGCAATGCTGGGGATCAACTCAAGACCTTGTGCGTGCTAGGCAAGCATCTAGCAACTAAGCTGCCACCCCAGCCTGCAACTAGCTTTAATGGCTTGGTTTGCTGGCTTCTGTTATAGCCAATAGCCATTTGGGCTCACTAGGATTTCAGACTTGAGTTAACCTATGCTTTCCTCTTCAAACACCGATAGACTTGAGTCCCAGATGAGAGGTGCTGATGTGCTTCTTTCTTGAGGGACCCCTTGCACTTGGAGTTTTCTGATGGACACCTTTTTTCAAACAAGTTTTCTGGGTGGGAATGTTGGTCCTCACTAGGGCAGTGTCAGCTGTGTCCCAGGTGGACTCCTATAAGTTAGTAATGCAAGGTATCTGCAGGGGCGAGAGGGTGAAGCCAGGATCCTGTGCAGGCTGCATCTGGGGCTCACAGGGGACTAACTAGCACAGAAGAGGTTGTTGTCATCTTCTGTTGTGCGCAGAGCTTCCTCCGGAGCCTTTGCCAGGTCTGACTCTGGGCAGGGATGGTCCCAAGGCAGTTTGTTTAAAGTCAGGGCAGCAGTCAGGCACTTCCTAAATTTGTTTCCCT
This sequence comes from Dipus sagitta, assembly GCA_036346955.1. Taxonomy (NCBI): domain Eukaryota; kingdom Metazoa; phylum Chordata; class Mammalia; order Rodentia; family Dipodidae; genus Dipus; species Dipus sagitta. The sequence goes on along the minus strand of CM070770.1, from coordinate 56,182,983 downwards.
GATTGAAGGATGAAGGAGGGTTCACAAAAGCCAGAGAACAGAGCAAAGTTTTCATCTAACCACTTTTTAAAACATATTTGACTTTGAAATGAATGGCAAACTGACATGAATAACCATGAAAATGTGTTTTCAATGCTTTTCTAGGACTTTGAGGGAACAACTTGCATTTGCGTTAAGCCCAGTGCGATTTTTATCCACATTACAAAGCCTGTTGTAAACCGTTCAGAGTTTCACCTTTCAGGCCAGGAAGCCATGTAGACCTTGGCAATTTTTTCACCATCTATGTAAACCTTGGCCTCTATACAAGGAGCTCCTGGTAGATTGATTTCCTTTACCTTCACTTCTGTTATTACCTACATTTCACTCCTCCATCAACAGTTACACTGCTGTGTCCCAGTCCTAGACAAGTTGCTACTTCATGTGGAGGAATTATCAGTTTGTTTATTGAGAAGGCTATGTAGAAAACAAGAGTCAGCCTTTCAGGTCAGAGGAGATGTTTGAATCAACAGTTAACTCTTAAAAGAACTTTATCTTAACTATCTCTGGAGCCTTATCACTCTCCTGTAACAGCCAGAAAACTCTAGAAGACAGAGTTATTCTTAGGGCTGTGGATAGGCCTATTTCTTGTTTCTGATAGTTCATCTTTAACCTAGTCTTCAAAGTCTTTCTATAAAGTGAGCAGTGGAAAGAGATAGGCTATCCCAGGTATCCTTAAGAACTAAAGTGCAGACCAATTTCAGTTTTGTTGCCAAGATTTCTGAGCTTTCTCCAGCTCTTCCTGTTTCTAGAAAGTTCTGTGTTTCTAGACCTCAGGGTCTGTCTGAAACCCTACCTCCTTCACTGTGCTTTCCCTGAGTCCCCTCCTTTCTTCTGCCTTCTAAGCTGGAAGCTGTCCTTCCCTCCAGAGCTGTTCAATGCTACTGCTGTGGAAAGCCATATTCAGTGCATCTGTACTAGTCTAGAAGGCTCTTCTATCTTTTCTCATGTTGTTGTTTATAAATATTACTTTCTTGTGGGACTTCAAGGGTCCCAGGTTTAACACTCTGAATTTTTTTTTTCGAGGTAGGGTCTCACCGTAGCCCATGCTGACTTGGAATTCACAATGGAGTCTCAGGGTGGCCTCAAACTCCCGAGTGCTGAGATTAAAGGCATGCACCACCACATCCAGCTAACACTCTTGATTTTTATTTTGAACCTTATTGTTCTCCAGTAACTCCTCTGTTTTAGACATTCAATAAAGCTGAAAATACACAATAGAACCAGGTCATTTTGGATTTTTAAAATGCAAAGAGAGATGGGAGGGAGAGGAAGAAACAGAGAAAGAGAGTGAGTGGAGAATGGGCAAGCCATTCTCTTGATAACTGCGAATGAACTCCAGATACCCACGCCATCTTGTGCATTTGATGTTATGTGCTTACAGAGAATCTAAACCAGGCTGTCAGGCTTTGCAAGCAAGTGCCTTTAACTACTGAGCAATCTCTCCAGCCCCAACCTTTTGGATGTTTGATGAAACATTGGGACCTCTTCAGGTTGTGATGTTATCTTCATCTCATTCTCTCTAGGGCTTCTTTGTACTTCTCTGTCTCTTGATAAATTAATATAGTGTCACAGTTAAATCCTTGTCATTGCAAAGCACCTCTCCTGTTTCCATCTTGTTTCATTGTCCTCCACTTTCTATGTCTACACTGGCTCTGGCTTAGTGGAAGAGCACTTGGGGTGGGTGGGTAGTACTGCATGTTATCCCTAAGTCAGTATGGTTAAGGGTGAAAATCTAGGATTGGCCAGCTCATTTTCTCCTCCACCTGGCTTTCCCTAAGAATCTCTCTCCCTTTCTTCTCCAAATCACTAAAGAAAAGATGGAGGTGGTGATGGTGATTGTGGCGTAGGAGCTTAGGAGGAGAGTAGAGGGCTCAGGTAGCCTTGATGGTTAGTGGTAGGCCTGTCTGTAGTAGGTGCCTGGCCTGGTTGGTGTAACAGCAATGAGGGTCAGTGTATAGAATGTTCTATTAAAGAGTTTGTTCCTATTTGCTGTTTCACTTTGGACATTCTCTTCCTTGTTGCCTCATACTGTGCTCATCTTCTCAATGAGATCCTGACAAAATATCCCCTCAATTCCGGTGACTAAAATTATTATGAAGTACAGAGAGGTGTGTTTAAATCTCACCACATGCATGGGGATCTTTGGAAGTTCCTTGGATGGCAGTGAGAGAGTTGGGTCTGTTTAGTTAGGTGGTCATAGTTGGAGTGGTGATCCTTCAAATGCAGTCGAACTGCTTTTAATATGCAGATGCCTAGGCTTTCTGACTAGAGGGCAGGAGGAGACTTTGACTGAGTGAGGATGACTATGGGGTTTGGAGTTGTGAGAAGTACAGCCAGGGCCTTTTATTTTTAAAAGCACACACTCCCTAGTTATAAAGGCAGGAATGTCCCTTGTGGAAAGAAGACAGGGTGTACTACTGAGAATTTCTTGCATAAGAACACAGTGGCCTGGCCCCCAGGGAGTACGTTCTGAGGAAGCTTTGTGGGGAGAGGAAGGGGCTGCATTGCATGCTTATGTAGCTGCGTGCTTCCCGGCACATTTTCTTCATTGTGTTAGGCACTTAACTGCGGCACAGGTTGTTCTTTTCTGTGACAATGTAAAACTCCCTCCCGCAACACAAAATGAAAACAGATTGAGTTTCATCCCATGGCCAGTTCTACCACCACTGGGTCTGAGCCCTTGGGGCCTTTCCCCCTCTGTGGTAATGTGCCCACCTCATCATCATCACCTCATCTCCCATCATCATTTTAGTGAGGAAAGGGCTGGCATTTATAGAGATACCAGGGGCAGAACCAGAGCTGCCCAATCCTAGACATTAAGCCTTACCCACACCAACACCAAGGTAGTGATAATATGTGCTCAGCTTGAGACTTACACCTTTGTCATTTATACCCCCAAATTTATACTGCAGGAAAGTGTCTTTGTGCATTTGATCTGAAAGTAAAGTTGCCACCAGAAATGTAGAGAAAGCAAAAGAAGTTATGGCAACCGGCTTCATCTTTGCAAGGTCTTCCTCTTGGGTATACTTGGGTAATGATAACCATGAAGAAATACTGAGACAGTCCTGCTGTTGGCATGGAGGTTCCATCATGAGCTCTACCAAGCACAGGGTTGGATGAAGTCTTTGAGATGCTTTGTGGGGAAGTAGGCACCAAATCTGATAGATGGAGGAGCCCTGTGAGATTCTGCCATCCTATGTGTAGAGGAAGCCAAGAGACTCAGGGGGAAAAGCACTTCTCCCAGGGCAGAATGCCTAAGACAGAACCCAGTCTCTAGACTCCCAGGTGAGCTGGAAGTCAGCCAATACCATGTTCAAGTTCTACGAGAGTCCAGATCCTGCCAGTCATTAGCTACGTGGCATGGAGTTAAATTGCAGTTTCTTAGCCACATACATTCATTACACCCATGAGTCTGAGGGTTCTCTTATTACGTAGTTTCCTATGGAACATGTTCCTGTTTCAACAATCCTCTTAAAGGCCCATAATTTTCCATTTCCCTTGAATATGCTTCTCCCCCGCCCCAAGAACTTTTTAATAGTTTCCTTTAACAACAGAAAAAGGGGCGGGGAAGAGGAGCACTTTTATGGGACTGGATGTGAGTAATTATGAAATTCTCTGAGATTCTCAGATGAAAAGAGCGCCATGGGCTTATGTATACTAGATGTGAAACATTGGACTGCCAGGCTAACCTGAGTACTTGCATCTTCCAGAGTTCACATTCGTATTTTCCAAAATACCTCGTGAAGCCCATTTCAAGGAAAATCATAACAGGAACTTAGAAATTTCCTTTAATTCACCAAAAAAATAAAAGGATATATTACTTTGCTGATATATATGAAAGAACATTTTAATTTGTAGTACCCGTAAATTGACGTCAGCTTCCTAAATATAAACTGCTGACTGAACATGTTTGTGTTTATGTGAAAGGGAGGTGGAACACAAAGAAGAAGAAAAAAAAAAAAAAAGACGTTATTTCTGCTTGCTTGTTAATCACAAAAAAGTAAATAATAACATCTGGCTCTCTAGTGAATTCAAGGCCATAATTCACCCTAGAGACTTCCTGGTTGTTTTTCCTATCTTGAGCCCACCTTGGAGCCCCTGCTTAAAATCATGATAATATAACCTTTACCTGATTACCATCTTAACCCTTACTTATTTATTTATCAAAATGGCCTAAATTTTTGCCTACCTTTAAAGATTTATGAAACTATACCTTAAACACTGGTTACTCTGTAGTTTTTAATTTACAAATTCAGTTGAATCCATTAGTAGTTTGCTCTTGAATCTCTTCTACAGTTAGTTAGTTTATGGGGTTTTGTTGTGTTTGAGGGAGTCTCACACTGTTATTCAGGCGTTTCTGGAACTTACTATGTAGTCCATGTTAGCCTTGAATGCTTAGCAGTCTTCCTCTCTCAGCTTCCTTGTCCTGGGATTACAGGTGTGAGCCCCTAGGCCTCGGCTATCATCAGGTAGTTTTTGAACCCTTTCCACAGGTAAGCTGGAGGTGCTGGGGACACAAGAGTGGAGAAGAGCAAGTCTCTGCCTTCATGGGCCTCAAACTCTGGAGACTTGGTGATAGCATCTCGCCAGGATTGGAGCTAAGATGGCTTTTTGTACCTGCCTCTCTCCTTTCATTAACTGTGGAAAAGCCCTACTCTGCTGGTATAGTCTAATTCCATCTTTTTCACTAGGTGGTGGGTAAGCAAATCATGGAGGGCGTGTCATTCTGTCTTTTGTGAAGTTGACAGAAGAAAAGATGTTTCTGAGTGTACAGGTGTGTGCTTCTAAGATAACACCAGCATGTGGAGATTTATTATCATAGTGGTATTTTCGCCACCTTTCTGGGGTCATTGATCAGTTTTTTTTTTTTTTTTTTTTTTGGTGGGGGCAGGATCTTATATAGCCCAGGCTGGCCTCGTTCACTATGTAGCAAAGGACAACCTTGATTTTCTGATCCTCATCTGTTGACTTCCTTTGTGCTGGAAGTACCTGTGTGTATGCTGTGCTGGGCATCAAACCCAGGGTCTTGTGCATTCAAGATGGGCGCTCCACTAGTTGAGCTATATCCCCAGCCCTGAGAGGATGTGGAAAATGCCTTTGTGTGTGCGCAGGTGTGTGTGAGTGTGGAGGCATTCCTCAGACATTGATTACCTTTCTTTTTTCCTTTCCTCCCTTCCCCCTTCCTTCTTTCCTTTCTCCTTTCCTTCCTCTCTCCTTCTCTCTTTCCCTCCCTTTTTTCTTTTTCTTTTATGTTGTGGACTGAACCCATTACACTGAACTAAATCCCCAACATTTATCTATGTTTTTTTTTTAAACAATATCACTCAGTAGTGTAGAACTTATCAAGTAGACTAGACCTGACTAGTCTAGCCAGTGAGTCCCAGTTTCTGTCTGTGATTTCCCAGCACTGTGATTAAAAGGATAAGCCACCACTCTTGGTATTTTTTTTTTTTCATGTGGTTCTAGGGATTGAACACAGGTTCTCATGCTTGTAAAGCAAACACTTTCCCAATGGGTCTATCTCCCCAGCCCCTAGCACACAGTTTGTTTACTTACATTACTTCATATCCAAGGTGCAGTTGCACCTAGTCCATGAGGCCATTCCCAGTGGAGATGTCAAGAAGGTTTGGAGGGTGGGAGATGGAGTAGAGCTCTGCTGGGTTTGGGAAAACAAATGCCTGTGTCTAGCTTCCCACTCAGTAACCATGACAGCTATAACAGGATCCTTGTCCAGAGACCTGAACTCTCCACGTGGTCTCTGGTTCAGTCACCTACCTGGAGGAGGACCATGTCTTCTCATGACCTGAGGTCCAGTGGAGATTGGGGGACATAAGGCTAAAGAATGCTTGCTTTCTGGGTCAGGCTGTTCTTTACATGTACTGTGGCATGTAAATCTCAAAAGGGGCAGTGCCACTGAACTTATCAAGTAATTGTATAAGTGGGTATTTGAGCCCATATTTATCTGATTCCTAGCATCCTGTCTCCTTTTTTCTGTAATTGGTACTTCTCTTTCATTCTTGACTGATGAAATTGTATTTTTTTTAACCCCTTTTAACTATTAGAATTCTCTTGGAAGTTTCAAATACCTTTTGGCTTACAAAAATGGGTTTTGGTTGGATACTTTTTATTTAATGACTTTTCTATTTCAGTGGCTTGGTTGCTAGGAGGGTGGGGCATTAGTGACTTCTAAGGTGTTCAAGCCAGTCTATAATGGAGAGCACCTGTTGTCTTCAGGAAGGAATTTCAGACTTGCTTAGATTGTGCTTATGTGTTAAATTTCGGTTTCTTAGTGCGTCTTTTTGTATCTTGGATGATTTATATCTTTCAGGAGAATCCTTTAGAATATGTGTATGTTTTGTTTTTTAGACAAGTGGCTTTCATAAAGATTGGAACAGGAGGACATATATCACATTCATTCAAACATCTGGAGTAGACAGGGAAGTTGTGTTTGATGTTAGTTACAGAAATGGCACCATTAGATGTTCACAACTGATATCAACATCATTTTTAAAACCTTTTTCTTTCTTTCCTTTTTGTGTCCTCACCAGCTTAGTGTCACTCTGCCGACGAAAACGGTGGTAGAAGTCGATGTCCACACCCACAGACCCGGCTGCAATGCCCCACCCTGGGCCCTCACCAGGGCCTGGTCCCTCCCCTGGGCCAATTCTGGGGCCTAGTCCAGGACCAGGACCATCCCCAGGATCAGTCCACAGCATGATGGGGCCAAGCCCTGGACCTCCCAGCGTATCACATCCTATGCCAACAATGGGCTCTGCAGACTTCCCACAGGAAGGCATGCACCAACTGCATAAGGTAAGGAAGAGCTGGTTCTCCTCTCGCTGATCTTGTCTTCTGAATCCAGGATGCCAGCATTCCTGATGGGCATCGCCTTGTTCTCTATTATTGCTAACAGGAAGATCTAGCTCGATTTCTGTGTTATCTTGCTTGTTATTAAAAACATGTCTGTCAGCCAGATGTGATGGCTCATGCCTGTCATCCCAGCACTTGGGAGCCTGACAAGGTGGGAGGATGCCTGTGAGTTTGAGGGCATCCTGGGCTATAGAGTGATTTCCAGGTTATTCTAAGCTAGAGTGGGACCCTGTTTCAAAATGAATAAATGACCGAAAGAAAAAAAGAGAAAGAAAGAGAGCAAATATGTCTGTAATCCTGATCCTCAGAGAACTGAGGCGAGAGTTAAGAGTTAATACATTTGAGGCCAAACATAAGGAGGCCTTGCCTCAAAAAAGAAAAGAAAAAGAGAAAAAAAGAAATAAACCTAAAACAAAAACAAATCCAAACAACCAAAATCACATAATCAGATATTATTTGAGGCATTTTCATTGATATTGATAACCTGGCAATAAAAATAAGTAACTTTAAAAAATGCTGAGTTAGACCATGCAGTTTTGAAAGATTTTGTGACTATTGGGTTGAAGGTATTTTGGTTTTATGAATGAGTAGATTAGTGACCATCTTCTTTTTATAACTATGTTTAGTAACTTCAGAATAATGAATAAACATTCTATGATAAGAAAAGGAAAGAAAAATCGCATCTATCTGTGTATACCTGTGCTAGTACACTATTTAAAAATTTTTTATTTATTCATGTGTAAGCAGAGATGATAGATATATTTATTCATTACTCTGAAGTGTCCTCTTTTCATTTAATGCCTTATCCTTGTAGTAGTCCCAGATTCTCTCCCTCCTTTTAAATCCATGTTTTATCTTGTTAAATATCTAGAGAAATAAAGTTGCTTATTCTTATATGTTTGGGTGACATGTTGACATATTGATGCCATTGTGTTTAGGTTAATTTGGGAGCTGTATTCTAGATCTGATCTGTCACTTGTGAACCTTGAAGTGGGTTTTAGAATTTCATATTGGCTTGTGGATGTCTCATCTTTCAGGAAAAGAGGAAAAATGAAGGAAAAACATTTATTTATTCAGTATTTGAAATTGTGAGTGAGAGTTGGTGGTGGTGAGCTTTTTTGTTTTGCTTTTTTTTAAAAAAAGTATTATTATTGAGGGGCAGATACAGAGAGAATGGGCATGCCAGGCCTTCTAGCCACTGCAAATGAACTCTAGATTCATGTGCCACCTTGTGCATTCATCTGGCTTATGTGGGTACTGGGGAATCAAATCTGGGTCCTTAGGCAAGTGCCTTAATTACTAAGCCATCTCTCCAGCCCTGTTTTCCTGTAACTAACTCATTCTGTAGCTTCTGGCTGGCCACAAACTCACATCAAATTGATGGTGATGCTCCTATCTTACCTTCCTGAGCATTGTAATTAAAGGCATATGCCACTATGCCAGGCCTGGTGGTGGTTTTTTTTTTTTTATAGGTGTTTTATTTATAGCTATGCCTCTGATCTCTCCTATCTGTGCTACCTACATTCTTATGTTCTCATTCTCTACCTTCCTGGATACTCCTTTGTCTTTGATGTTTCTCTTACTTCTTCGAGAGCTTTGCAGTTTTTGCCATTCTGCTTCTCTTTTCGGTTTTGTGTGTGAGGACCTGCCTGATCCCCATTGAGCGCACACCTGCTGGCCAGATGCCTTCACTTTTCTTTCTGTAGGCTACTTTAATCCAGTCTTACTCCTCCTCCTTCCCCTGAGCTTCAGACTTTTCTTTTTCAACATCACTGGAAATAAACAAACAAGTGGCCTAACTGCATCTGCAGTGCTGCTTCGATTTCCTCTCTATTATTACTATTTAACATACTCAGTGACACTCTTTATACCAGATTCTTCTCATTTTTCTTCTGAACATCCTCTTTATGGCGAATTTTCCTTCTTTTCAAGTGCGTGCTTTTGACTCTGCAGAAATTAAGTTTCTTTTCTGCAAAACTGCAAACACTCATACTTTCTTGCTTGAAGTCATTTGGTTTCTATAAACTCTTGGAAATATTCCTTTTAGGCTGTTTTGAAAATTGCTATTACAGTTCGGGGAAGAATAGACTTTTCCTTTCCCAAACACATGCTCTGTTGCCCAATTCTGGATTGGATTAACATCAGTTCAATAGCTATTTATTGTGTGTCTGTCATGCACTGGCCTCAGGTCCAGGGTCCAGCCCTATATTTGTTATTTATTTCTAGCTTGTGCCTTTAACCTCTTCCAGTGTCTCTCCCTCTGGGGTATCACTGTCTGTCTTTAACTCCATCCTTTTCAGTACTCACCCCTCCCCTCACTTTTCACCCCGTCTGTTCTTCTCTTCCCAACTGCCATGGAACCTTCTGGTTTGAACTTTTTAACTTTCCATAGTTCCTTCCTCTCCAATGAAGAAAAATTACCTAGAAAATAGGTTATCACAGACATTTCAGATAGCCTTCCTTTATCCATCAGACTGGCTGTTAACCTAGAACAGGTTTCAAGTCTACGTAGACTGGTATGGAAGAATAACTTTTGTTTCTCTACCTTGTAAATATTGGCAGGTCGCAGCATGACCAAAGAGAATAATCCAACAATTTTGAAAGCCTTAACCCTTGATTTGCAGATGGTTTGCTGATCCTCTTGTTTTCCTTGGGAGGAATAAAAATATATGACTCTAGAATGAGTAATAAATGATTTGCCATACATTTAGAGACTTTGAAGAGGGGCCTTAAAACTCTAGATATAAATACAAAGGAAGTGTCTAGGGCTAGAGAGATGGCTTAGTGTTAATGGCACTTGCTTACAAAGCCTTATGCCCCAGGTTTAAATCCCCAGTGCCCACATAAAGCCAGATGCACAAAGTGGCACATAAGTTTGAAGTTTGTTAGCAGTGGCAAGATGCCCTGGCACACCCATTTCCCCCTCTCTCTCCCTCTCTCTTCTGCTCTTTCTCCTTGTAAATAAATAAAAAAATATTTAAAAAATAGTAACAATAAAAAAGAAGTGCCTAATAATATTCCCTTTAAATGTTTCAGCCCATGGATGGGATGCATGACAAAGGGATCGTGGAAGATATCCACTGTGGATCCATGAAGGGGTCCAGTATGCGTCCACCACACCCAGGAATGGGCCCTCCGCAGAGCCCAATGGATCAACACAGCCAAGGTTTGTTCTGCTGCACACCAGAGTTTGGTTCCATATTACAGTATTTTAGTCTTTCATTTGGATGTTTTAATTATGACTTTTAAAAACATGAGTGTAAGGAAGGTTGAATCCAAGTAGTTTCTTTTCCCTAAAGAAATCTGTCACCTTCCTAACCTACAAAGTTTTTATTATTCATATGGACAGTTTTATTTCCAAAGTTCTAGTCATCTTACTAGACACCATGTGTCTAAACATGGATTGATGTCCTTTATACTGGATCTTCCAAGGTTACCCCGAATTTATGGTTTGGGGAGCTGAAGCTTAGAGAATTTCCTTTGTTTCTGTAAAGATACATTCCCAATCGTGGCAGAACCATAACAAGACTCTCTATCTTCCTGCCAGGGACCAGCCAGCATAGATGTTAAGGCAATATGATCCAAACCACTGTGGCCCTCGAGTTTCACCCACCTATATATGGCATAAGCGGTGGTGTTTTCTGGCAGTGAAATTGCCTATCGTCATTGCTGGTGGATGGCTCTGTTAGCTTCCTTGGGCTGCCATAGCAACCGACTATAATCCGAGTGGCCTTTCATAGATCTAGGTACTAAAATTTCACAATAAGAATGTTATCATTGTCATGTTGTTTCTGAAGGCTTTAGGAAAGAACCCTTCTTGGCTTCTTCCTAAACTTGGCTGGTTGCTAATGATTTTTGGCATTCTTGTCCTCACCTTAATAGGTGAGTCACTGTATTCTCTGCCTTCATTGTCATGTAGGATATTTACTGTCTCTGTCTCTGTATCCAAATGTCCCTCTTTGATAAGGGCACTGTTTGGATTCGGATGGGCCCTAATCTAGAATGACTTCATTTTAATTTGGTTATATCTACATAGACCCTATTTCAAAATAAGGTTGCAATTACAAGAAGTTAATTAGGACATCAGCATATTTCTTTGGGGTAAGGGCACATGCAATTCAGTCTGCAACAATGTGCGAATCAATATATGGTATATTTCTTTTCTTCATGCTGAATGTGTCATCTTATCTTACTTCTGTTGAATGCATATTAAGATACTTCAAAGCCCTTTAAATGCACCATAGCTTGATTTCAGAATCATCACTTTGTCATGGTTATTTTTACAGTGTGGGGCATGTATTAGCCTGGTGTTAGTTGACATTGGTATGTAGACATTTAGTGGGGTACGTGTGGCTTATGTTTGTACATAATCCTCCAGCTACAACGAGATCCACTGGGGGAAATACTTGTCTGTGAGGATTTAGAGAAATATATTCACACTTGTTTTCTTTTGAAATATAAATAAGCAAGTCACAAAGGCTGGTATCAGAGTGCCTCTCCACTAATATTTGCAGTCTTTGAACATGTAAGACTCTGATCTGAATTTTGGTGGCAGGCAGGCATAATTGACAGAGATGACTCAAAAACTCTGGACCATGTCAGAAAAGCAGTCTGAAGGATTGCAGCTTTTTTTGTAGTACAGGAAGCAGAATGTTGACTCATTGAATGTTAAGAATGAATTAAACAACACTTCTAGTTTGACCATTTAATTTCTGAGGGACCAGGTGTGTTTGTAAAGCTAATGGAGATCTTGGTTTTAATGCCTGGGAGGTAAGATGAGTTACAGGCAGTGATTCTTAAAGCCAGATGCTTGATCTTCCTGCTTCCAACATCCTAGCACCTCTAGAATTGTGCTGCATGAGATTCCCCAAAACCACCACCACCACATACATACATACACACACATTATATATGTGTGTGTGTGTGTGTGTGTGTGTGTGTGTGTTTATATATATATATATACCTGAGATGCACAAACTATAATTGAATTGATAGCAGTTTGCATTTATTTTTCTTAAAATTTCTTGGTTTGGCTCACCTCAACTTAAAAATGATGTCTTATTTATTTTGTAATTTCAAACACTTTGCAGGATGGTTAGCACATGACTGGATACTTAGTAACTTTTGTTTGTTTAGATATATAAATAAATCCATATGTTCAAAAGCTAAGAATTACATAGACCTCAATTTTATATGAATTCTATCAGTTATAATTACTTTGTTACTTTGAAATGTGAAGGTGTGCACTGAGTAGAGCCAGAATTCACATGTGATATTCTCTAAAATGGTAAAGTGCACTATAGGCTGGTGAAGAAGTTATTTAAAGGTGTATTTTTGAATAGTGCAGTGTTGGTATAATACATTCTTATTCTATATAATGATTTAAAAAGAATTTAGTCTTGGTAATGGTGTGTGTCTTTAAAAAAAATCCCATTGTAGAAAGACCTTTCTAAACATACAGGTACAGAGAGAGGTGGCATTGATCAGAGGCTGCCAGGCTTAACTACCTCACAACCTATTAGGTGACTTTAGTATATTAGTTGGGAAGCAAAACTTTTCCTACGATAAGTACTGAATGGTGTATGTTATAGTCCCAATGATAACGTTATTTATTTTTAGCTTTGTGGGTGGGAAAAGTGTTTTTAAAGGTAAGTATATATTAAATGGTATTTTGTGTGTGTAGAGAGAGACCAGGAGAGAGCTTATTGCTTCTCTCAAAGGCAAGGTGAAACTGTGGGGTGATAATGGCCTTTGAAGACCAGAGTAGGAAAAGTGCCTTAATTTTATTTTCAAGTTAGGGTCTTGCTCTGGCCCAGGCTGACCTGGAATTCACTATGTAGTCTCAGGGTGGCCTCAAACTCACAGCCATTCCCCTACCTCTACCTCCCGAGTGCTGGGATTGAAGACATGCACCACCACACCCAGGTAAAAGTACCATTTAAAAAAATATATTTTATTTTAAGTATTTATTTCAGAGAGAAAAAAAGAAACAGAGAGACAGAAAAGAGAGAATGGGTGCTCCAGGGCCTCCAGCCACTGAGCCACCTCGTGCATCTGGGTTATGTAGGTCCTGGGGAATTGAACCTAGGTCCTTTGGCTTTTCAGGCAAACACCTTAACTCCTAAGCCATCTCTCCCACCCAAAGTGCCATTTTTAACATGGCTTTTGAATAAGAAAATCTAAGAAAATTTCCAAGAGTAGAATTGCATTGACAGTGTCACCCTCAGACAAATGTATCTTTACTTCATGGCAATTTCTTTGCACTGTTTGGTTAACTAAGGATAATTACCAAAATATGTTATGCTATTGCATTATTTGATTCTGTTTTACCCAAGTTCTGTGGAATACTACTTAAGTGGCTGAAATACCATTACATTTGTAATATCTTATGGTGATAGAATGATTCTGTTAACAACTGTAAATGTCTAGGAAATAATTTCTTCACACCTCTGATTTCTTATCAAATTTGAGGTAAAATGTTGCTATATTAATGAATTCTGGAATATCATTTTTTATCCTACTGTCAAATTTTCTTCTTGCCATATTTGAAATAAAGGTTTTTGGGCTTGATGTCTCAGTGGCCAGATGTGTTACTCCACTGTGCATCGTCATTACAAAATAGTTGAGACAATCCATCTAAAAGAAGGAAATGTTTATTTTGGCACAGTTTCAATCCAACTTGGTCTTGTTGACTTGGGCCTGTGACAGAACAGCGTATCACAACAGGAGTAGGTGGTAGGGGTGGCTTGCCTACTTCATGGCATCCCGGAAGCAGAAAGTAGGGGAGAAAGGAGGGAGAGAGAGAGAGAGAGACAGAAAGAAAAGACAAGTAGGAGCCAGGGTCCCCGTGAGTATCCCTGTCAATATAGCATACGCCCAATGACCTAATTATGTCTCTTTAGTAGGCACTACCTCTTAAAGGTTCCACCACTACCCAGTGGTGCCAAGCTGAGGACGAAAGCTTCATCCAACACATGGATCTTTAGAGAACATCTATATAAAACTCTAGTACTGGGTTCTATTTACTCCTTTGTCCTGTCTTAGTTTCACAACAAAGTAATATTTAGTAGTTTAAAAGAATGATTTGATAAATTGCTTTGTAGTTGAGTTTACACTGGTTGGTTTATATGTTGGTCCATTGTCAGGCTTCCTATGATTTATGGGTGAGTTTTTAATGGACAGTTTTAGGACATAAGAATGACCAGATGCACAGGCTATTGTTGAGGTGCTTGGTTGTCCACCAAAATTAAATGGTAACAGCCTGTTGCTGTGGATACCACATACTTCCACTGCAGGACACTGAGACATCAAGCTGAAACTGAGGTGGAAAGGCAGGAAGGAAGGAAAGAAGGGAGGGAGGGAGCAAGGGAGGGAGGAAGGAGAGTGGGAGGAAGAAAGAAAGGAGGGAGGAATGGAGGACAGGTTATAAAGCAAGAGATATGATTCAGTTTTAACTCCATGTACTATTCTTCTATTATGAAAATAATAGATTTTTGTGGTGGAAAGGGTTTTCCCCTTGTAATAGATTTAGGGCTGGCCAGAAAGATGTGTAGATTTTGTACTAGCATTGCAATTAAGGGATGGATGAAAGCTTCATTAACAAGGAAAAATATTAATGACAAAAGTTAAGAATCTGTTATTGATACCCTATAAGTATTGTAGTTATAAATCACACATTGCGATTTAAATTCCTGCTAGTCTTGCCAGGTGATTGCAGGAGGATTTCCTTGCTTTGCTTACATCACCATCTAACTAGAACCCTAATCACAGCACTAGTCTTTGCTCTCATAGAGGAGAGATTTGGGGAATGCTACTAGCAATTCTTCTGTTGCTCTCCAGGGTAGGAGTTCCCTTAATGGTGTTCTGCTTCTTAATAATCAATAGAACAAGACCATTTTTTTTTCCCTTAGGAGATCCTATTAAATTTTTCTTTCCAAATGGCAACTGGAGAGAGAAGTAACTATCCTTTTTTGCCCTCTGCTCTTCAGAATGGTCATGGTCTATGGAAGTCACATGCCTGTGTAACTCTGCATAGAAGCATAGAGCACTTTGTGTGTTTGTGTGCATGGATGTGCACATACATGTACTCGTCCAGTGTAAAGACCAGAGGAGGAAGTCGGATGTCCTCCTCCATTGTTCTTTCTTCTTATTTGCTTGAGACAGGGTCTATGAACCTGCAGCTTCCTGCACTTCCCCTCTCTCCCACACCCCTGCCAAACATACTAGATTGGCTGGCCAGAAAACACCAGTGATCCTCCTACCTGTGTCCGCCTAAGAACTGGGGTTAAAGGTGTGTGTGGTCACATTGCTTTTACATGGGTGCTGAGGATCTGAACTCATTTTCTTACCCATTGAGCTATCTCCAAACTCCCTTATATTGCTGTTTCATTCAAAGTTGATGTAAGTTCAAACATATAGCATTTCTCTAATAAATAGCATGTGGTGAACCTTCTGATAATTGTTGAATGCACATATTCATTAAAGGACACAGCCCTATGATCTTTGTATATCCTGATTTATTTTTGGACTCTGTTGAATTTATTAAAATTTGCACTTTTTTTAACTTAAGGTAGCTGTTTGATTGCTGTAGCCACTTTGTGCTTCCTCAATCTTGGATCGCCCTCCCCTCTCACAATACTCAGGCATAAGTTATTCTAGGACTTTTTAGACCAGAGTCTGTATCTTCTGAATAAGTCCTTTGAAATTGTAAATTTTGTCTCTCCTGAGAAAAGTGTCCTTATATTTTCCCACTTAGATCTCTTATAACCCAAACAGTGGTATGCATGGAGGTCTTTGCTTTTAAATCCTTGATTTAATTTTACAAAACAAAGTGAATGTATGTGCACACTGGAACCAGGCAGATGTTGGTTTAAATCTCTGAACTACCAAGATTTGCTTATGTGACTTTGAGTGACTCCTTATTCTCTGATCCTCAGTACCCTCACTTTAAAATCCGAGGTAGTGGGTTGAAGAGATGGCTTAGTGGTTACGGCATTTGCCTGTGAAGACAAAGGACCTGGGTTCTATTCCCCAGGACCCATGTAAGCCATATGCACAAGGGACACATGCATCTGGAGTTCGTTTGCAGTGGCTAGAGGCCTTGGTGTACCCGTTCTGTCTCTGCCAGTCTCTCTTCTATCTCTCTCTGCTTGCAAATAAATAAATAAAATAAAAATCTGAGGTAGCAGTGTGGTAGCATGTGCTATCCCCTTTACCTTTTCTGTGTTCCATCTGCCTGGTAACACCCACCTTACCTGTGGTGAAGCAGTCCTTTGGAGATCAGTGACCCCTCCCCAGAATGTTATTGATGCATAGGGACTTAACAAGTGACTGGTGACATTAAGACTGCAAGTACCAGGCCGGGCATTGTGGCACATGCCTTTGATCCCAGCACTCGGGAGGCAAGAGGTATGAGGATCGCCATGAGTTCGAGGCCACCTTGAGACTACATAGTGAATTCCAGGTCAGCCTGGGCTAGAGTGAGACCCTGCCTCGAACCCTCCCCTCCCAAAAAAGACTCCCAAGTACCGTCACTCCTTCCCTGAGATAATTAGGTAGTTTATTTGTCTTATATCCCAGAGTTTTTATAGTGGATTTGTCTTCAGGACTCACTGCAGGAGCTGGCTTCATAACACACTGCCCGCCTCCCCCCGCCAGGTAGAGTTTCACTCTAGCCCAGGCTGACACCTTCCCATACCCCTGCTGGCATCCCTGTGCCTGCCTGCCGAGTAAGCCACGTGCATTCACTCCTTGGATCAGCCTGTGTTTGAGGGAGAGCTCCACCGAGACACTATGTAGTCTTCACTCAGTGGCTGTAGTACTGTAGGTCTCAATAATTGCAAAGTACTCACAATTTGCATGATAATAATCCAAATAATATTTGGTTTCCCCATAAGACACTCTTTCTTCTGCACTGAGATGCCTTCCTGTTTTGTTCTGATTAGCACTGCCTAGAATGCATAGCACTGGCCTTTGCAGCTCTCCATTTAGCTGTGCAGCAACCACCAGCGGTTTGTCTTCTAGGGTACATGTGGGTATCGATCACTTGAAATATAGCTAGTCCAAATCAAGACATCTGTGAGTATAAAATACTGGCTGTAAAAGATTTATTGTGAAAAAATGTAAAAGTTTGAAATGCTAAACTTTGGATGTTAAATAAACTATTACTAAAATTATGTTTCTTTTACTTTTTTTAATGTGCCCAGTAGAGAATTTTAAATGACATATAAAATGTACATTAAACTTTTAAACTATATGTAACTGTTGAGCTGTCCATCATTTAGATCTCGATCATATGGTGCTGTATTAGGAGACGATTAGGGTAGTCAGGCATCTCTCTAAGGGTCACCTGCGGCACTTTGTGATCTACTTGTGTTTTATTTTAGGTTATATGTCTCCACACCCATCTCCACTGGGAGCCCCAGAACACGTCTCCAGCCCGATTTCTGGAGGAGGCCCAACCCCACCCCAGATGCCACCGAGCCAACCAGGGCCCCTCATCCCAGGTGATCTGCAGGCGATGAACCAGTCCAACAGAGGCCCTTCACCCTTCAGCCCTGTCCAGCTACATCAGCTGCGAGCTCAGATTTTGGCTTACAAAATGTTGGCCCGAGGCCAGCCCCTCCCCGAAACACTGCAGCTTGCAGTCCAGGGGAAAAGGACGTTGCCTGGCATGCAACAACAACAGCAGCAGCCACAACAGCAGCAGCCGCAGCAGCAGCAACCACAGCAGCCGCAGCAGCCGCCGCAGCAGCAGGCGCCCCAGCCCCAGCCCCAGCAGCAGCAGCCGTCACTTGTTAACTATAACAGACCATCTGGTAGGTTAATATGGAATCCAGTGACTCACACCATGGTCCAGTTTGGATAAGCAGGCCTGCTCACACTTAGTAACACGGGCTTGATAGATGAAGTCTGGGGCTGACTGGGCCCTTTGTAGTCCCTCCCTTTACTTACTCCCCTTAGATTGCCTGAGATTCTTAGTCTGCCACAGAATCTTAGAGCAGTGTTTCGTAACCTTTAGAGATGTTCATGTAAGTCGTGGACCTCTGGAAATAGCACATTAGCCTATGATTTTCCATTCTTTTACAAGAGGTACAGGTTGCTTGGAAGCTCACCCATCCACCCCAGGTTAGGGACCCCTGTGTCCACTGCATCTATCTACAAAACCGCCTCCTTAAATTGGCCCCCCAGCTGAGCCTTTCTATATTTGTTGATTTATTTCTTCTCCTTTTCTGTTGGAAAAACATTTGAGGGAGACCTACAGGAGACCTGTAGTAAAATAATTATCAAGTAGAAAATCAGAGAGAAGGGAAAATTTTAAAAGAAGCAAGAAATCGAGGTCAGGAATGTAGCACCCACAGAGCTCTCTAGTTGTTGTGCTGAGCTTCAAAGATGACTGAGTTTCCTGACGGAGCCACAAGGAGATGGGGTCATGGACCTAATTCTCACCATTCAGAAGGAAGTTGCTTACCAATTTCTTGGAGGACACAAAGCCATTTCTGGCATGAGAATATAAAGTAGCTCTTCCAGGTGTGATTATCCTTGAAATGACAGTCGTTCCCTGGTATCTGAGGTAGATTGCTTCTAGGACCCCCAGTGGATACCAAAATCCATGATGTTCAAGTCCTTTACATAAAATGTGGTGTAGCATTTGCATGTAACTTACACATATCCTCCTGAATGCTTTAAATCATCCCTAGATTACTTGTAATAAATACTGAATGTAATGTGAATGCCATGTGAGTGGTTGATAGACTACACTGGCTAGGGAATAATGACAAGAAAAGTCTGTATGTGGTCAAGGCCTATACATTTTTTTCTTGAATATTTTCTATCTGTGGTTGGTTGGATTCTCTGATGTGGAACCCACAGATACGTAAGCCTGGCAGGGCTTCTTTCGTCATCTTCATTATCATTATTGTAAAAGGCTGTGTATGATAGAGACATCAGTAGCATTTGTCCATGGTAGAGAGCGGGATCCGCATGGCCTGTTTCTTAGGCTTCCTGGTTGAACTCAGAGTATATGATATTATGCAGCGGGTGGAGATGCGTGGCCTTTGGAGTACAGGGCAGTTAGGCTGGGTCCTGCTGATGGAACTCAGAGGTATAGGGGCTGTTGAGTGATTTTCCATGGAATTACATATTCTAGCATGGTTTTTGTTAGATAAGCAGAGTTTTGGGTTCAGCTCTGGTGAGCACTTCGGATTGTGGGGAGTGGGACACTCCCTAGACATTGGTGAAACTCTTTCCTATGAGTTTTCTCCACTCATTTGGACAAGCCCGGGCATACTTGTCACTGAGAACAGCTAGTTCAGGAAGTTCATGTCTACCTAGGTTTGGGAACTTGGACAAGGGAAAGCATTTTGTTTCTATATTCTCACTTTGGAGTTTGTGCATCTTTTCTAGTAAACCCAGTCGAAGAGCTGTGCTACATGAAAGACAAACTCTTCTTAATTGTAAAATGGAATTTAAAACGAGGTGGCTTAAACCAGGCGTGCTGGTGTATCACCATTATCCCAACACTCAAGTGGTTGAGCCAGTTGAGTCATGAATTTAAGGCTAGCCTGGGTTACATAGCGAGATCTTGTCTCAGAAACAGACTTGGGGTGCCACTCAGTGGCGGAGTGCTTGCCTCACATCTGTAAGCCAAGGTCTTAGGTCAAACCCCGGCTCCACAAGGAAGGAAGCGGGGGATGGTGGGAATGAGGGACAGAAGAAGGGTGTGCTAGTCTATTCAGGTTACATCAGTGTATGGTAAGCTGGGATCATGAAGAACAATTTTCTCATAGTTCTGAAGACCGAGACACCCAGCATCACAGTGTTAGCAGATCTGTCATGGAGTGAGGGCCTGCCGGCTTTCTGGTTCATGGATGTCACCTTATTGCTGTGATCACATGGTAGAAGAAGTGAAGATAGTCTCTGGGGCCTCTAAAAATGGTCTTTAATCACATTTGTGGAAATTCTTTCCATTGCTGAATTCCCTGCCTTCGAATACCATCGACTTGAGGGTTCAGATTCTAATAGAGGAGTTTGGAGAGGGGACACAAATACTTAGAACATAGCAATGTGTTGTGTTGTTTTGAGACAGGGCCTCACCAGGTATCCCTGGCTGGTCTGGAAATCACAGTGTAGCCTAGGTTGGCCTCAAACCTTCTGCTGTCCTTTTCCCTCTGTTTTCTGAGTGCCCTCATGCCTGGCATAGCAGTATCAGTATATATTTTTTTGTTTTGTTTTGTTTTCGTTTGGTTTTGTTTTTCAAGGTAGGGTCTCACTCTAGCTCAGGCTGACCTGGGATTCACTATGTAGTCTAAGGGTGGCCTCAAACTCATGGCAATCGTCTTATCTCTGCCTCCCAAGTACTGGGATTAAAGGTGTGTGCCAGCACACCTGGCAGTATCATTATTGTTATGTTTTTAAAGAGCAAAAAAGTCTATCATTTTATTTCCAGATTTCTATGTGGCTTCCAGGGAGCCATTTATTAGATCATGTAGGACCAAACAATAGGTCTGGAAAGATCACCTCCAAATCCACATGGAAAATGGCAGTTTAAGCCCCAAATAGGTTTTAAAATTGTAAAAGTTCAGCTCTTGAGAATTCAGCAAGATGGAAAGAAAAAGTATGTGTGCCTGTGCATGTGTGCATTTTATATTCCCCCTGGCTCCATGCTCTATAAGGACACATGTCACCTCTCCTGAATGCAGGGAGAGACCAGACCCAGACCCTAGCAATCTGTTTGTGTTTTTAACCATTTTTCCCCAAATGAGTGCCTTCCTGTCTAAAATTCTCAAGACCAGGGAAAGTATCTGTGAAGTATGTCCCACAGTGCAAGCCGTTGCTACCACGTGTGAAGCGTGGAGCACTGCCGCTTCCCATCAGAGCGCCTTTTTAGTCTTTGTTCAGACACACTGTGAGCAGAATCAGTCAGCTTCGCCTCATGCATCTCAGTGTGTGTACAACGTTATCAGTAGTGGTATATGGTAGCTAACTGGTTATGATGGGACAGCTGATGATTCATTTTTAATCTTTTAAAATATTTTAGTTATATTTGAGCGAGAAAGAGGGAGAGAGGCAGATAGAGAATGGACACACTAGGGCCTTCAGCCCTTGCAAACGGATTCCAGAAGTATGCGCCGCCTTGTGCATCTCATTTACGTGGGTCCTGGGGAATCGAACCTGGGTCCTTTAGCTTTGCAGGCAAACGCCTTAATAACCACTAAGCCTTCCCTCCAGCCCTCATTGTTGTTTTTAAAAATGACCTAGACACAGCAGGAAAAGATTCTGCAATATTATTTAAGAAGGGTAGGAAGCTGAGTGGCCTTTCCAGCCAAGTATAAGGTAACAGGACAGTATGAAGTAGTAATGGGTGAGGCTTCAGGTAACTAGGCACATGTACATAGCCAAGACTTTATGTCTGCTAACCCTAAGTGTGCAACCCATTTTCTGGACCATTGCAGAAGACGGGAGCCCTTCTTAACTGTCTACATTCAGTGTCTACTCTTTCCTGATCAGTCCCTGTCAAGAGAGGGAATTCATTTTATTACCCATGACTCCTGTCTCTGTGTTTCCCAGAAGTTACGTGTAATAAGAAATTAAGTATTTGGGCAGATAGGGTTTTATGGCCAGTGAGAAAGCAAAGCGGCTGTCCCCTTCAAATAGAGCAACATATTCTGCCACGATTGGGAATGTCTGACAGCATTGCCAAACTTATCCAAAAATCTGATTTCAGAGGGAGATAACCTGACTGGAGGAAGGCATGATTTTGTTTGTTTAGATTGACATTTAGGACAAGTCAAAACTTGTCAAAAATTTTTAAAGGTCAATGCTAAACTTTATTGTTTTATATCTTTTTATTTTTATTTACTTATTTATTTATTTGTGTGTGTGTGTGTGTGTGTGTGTGTGTGTGTGTGTGAAGAGAGAGAGGGAGAGAGAGAGAATGGGCACGCCAGAGCCTCTAGCCATTGCAATTGAACTCCAGATGCATGCACCACCTTGTGCATCTGGCTTACATGGGTCCTGGGGAATTGAGCCTGGGTCCTTTGGCTTTATAGGCAAATGCCTTAACTGCTAAGCTATCTCTCCAGGATCCCCCTCCTGGCCCCCGCTTTCTGAGGCAGGGTCTCGACCTGGAACTCATTCTGTAGTCCCCAGGCTGGCCTCAGACTCGTGGTGATCCTTCTGCCTCCCAAGTGCTGGGATTAAAGACATACACTACCACACCCAGATTGTTTATATGCTTTTTAACAGATATATTTGCTCATAAGCGCCCATAATCTTTAAGGAAAAACAAAACAAAACAGTTTTAGCATGTGTGTATCTCTGGAGGCAGTTGCATTTCTGTTGTTCTCTTGTCCCGTTTCCCAGTGTTCTTCACAGGTGAAGAGACTGTGATATATTGGAGTGGTCTTCCTTCCTCAGACCTACTTCAGAGTTGGAATTCACCAGAAGTGGCATTATCCTAGCCACCTCAGAGCGTTCTTGCCAGAGGCTCTGCACACTGAGCATGAGCCCCTGCAGGTCCCCTGGGGAATGTCTGTGATTCAGATCTAACACACATCTTTTCATTTTGATTCCCTTTTCCTTTTAGAAAGTAAGGCAACATAAAAAAATGGGAACTGAAAAAGTTGTGGCTTGGGGAAGAAGATGAGGGAACAACGTATGGTAGAAAGGGAAAGAAGTGGCCTCACTCACTCTTGAGTGCTCATTCCTCTTCCCTCTTCATGTTCTAGCATCAGACATGTCTTGGAGTGCTTAATTTAAATGTTGTCCACTGCATTATTTCTCTTTCAAACCTGTGGAAACGACTGAACTTCCTATTTAAAACAGAGAATGGTCACTTACATAAGTACCTTGTATGCAGATGAGAAAAGATGCCTTAATAAATTGTTGTTTCACTTTGTTAAATCAAGCAGGATGAGATGGGATGCACCCACTGAAAACACTTCCCCTTAATACACACACCTGAGCAGTACTGGGACCCTGATCTGGAGGTCTGGGACTGCAGGTTCCACTTTGGCTCCTAGAGGGCCAAAGAAGCAGAATGCATTTCCAGGTACTATTAAGTCTAACTGTTTATGTTGGATACTGGGTAAGAGATACCCTAACAAATGTGATTTATTTTCCGTTGGAAGCGATCAGGAAAGGGGTGTGGGTAGTACACCACAGGCACAGAGGGGCTCCTTTCCACATGCAGAGGCAAGTGCTCTCTTTGAGCTGGCTGCAGAACAGGCACAGGGTCTGCTGACTAGGTGGTCATACCCCGAGCCTGTCTAATGACAGTATCTTGGTCAGGCTTACATAGCCAGTAGGTGATATAGCTGAGGTGGAACTTTACTTTTTTTTTTTTTTTTTTTTTCTGGAAGCAGGTTTTTAAACTGTATGTATGTAGAGCCCCCCTAGCACTTTTAAATTGGAGATTTGAATATGTAAGTACGTGTTTGGGTGCCTTTGTTTCTCAGTGACAAGAATAAATCAACCAAATTCGAATGTATTTCCTGAGTGAAGAAAACTAACTATGTATATACTAGAACTAGTTTGGGGACACAGACTAAGGATGACCTATGGCAACTGTGCTCTGGATACCTTTCTCTGATTAAAACTGGTTTTAAAAATAGTGACTTAAACATGCCTCAAAGAACCCTCATAGGCTTCCTCATCCTGCGTCAGTATTTCCAGGCATGTGTGTTAACGAAGAGAGTGCGCTGGGCACTAGTGAGCTGTTAGCATGCTTTGATTCACTTGAACTTTGAAAGGAGGAAAAGCATTTTGACATTGGAATTCCTACTGATATGGTCTTATCACATAGATCCCGTTTCTTTTCATCAAAGGCCCTTGTTTTCAGAGGCTCTGAATGTATTAAACTCACTGCTTAGTATGGTTATATTAAAGCTCCTAGCATGTTTAATTCTATCAACTTCTCGGGTTTATTAAAAATGATTCATAGAATCAGAGAATTAAAGTAAATGTTAGAAAGTTGTATCTTCCCTCATTTGGCTGGATTACATCTAAAGAAATGCAAAAGAAAAATCACTCCCTATTATCAAAACCTCTAAAGAGAACACATTCTAAAACTTCCTTCCATATCTTATTTTAGTGCTCAACAGCCCCCACATTGAATGTTAGAACTTGGTTTCTTATGCATAGATGAAAAGAACTCCAAATAAAAATTGCAATTAAGGCTGGAGAGATAGCTTACAAGTTAATGGCACTTACTTGCAAGGTCTACTGGCCTGGGTTGGATTCCCCAGTAGCCACATAAAGCCAGCTACACAAAGTGGCACGTGTGTCTGGAGTTTGTTTGTAGTGGAAAGAGGCCCTGGTGTTCTCATTTTCTCTTAATCTCTCTCATTCTGCTTGCAAATAAGTAAATATATTTAAAATATAATTGATAAATGCATAATTTAAAATGATTTCACATTTATGAAACAAATGTCAGAAATTATTTAGCTGAAAAAAAACCTTTCATTATGATGGTACATCATGTCCCCCCCCCCAAAATATATGTATATCTGAAATAAAAGGCAAAAACCCATACATTTTCCTCTCAGCCTTTTTCATCAACCCTTAGAACCAGGAGAACCTAATAGCTTACGAAGAAAATTTATCTAGTTCGTGATCTTTGGAAAGTATTGTCTAAGTTTGGTCAAGGGAAGCAAGAACACACACAGTTACAGAATGAAAGAACACACCAGCATGCATGCATACAGATCTCTCTCTCTCTCTTGTCTCTCTCTGTCTCTCTCTCTCTCACACACACACAGCCATAGCCCAACATACACTGTAGCCTCCTAAGCAGCTTGTATTATTTCTTTGCATTCTTCCTGTCAAAATGTTTGCATACGGCCTTCTTTGAATTGTCATTTAAACCTATTTCTAAATGGTATTTGTTGGAAATTGGATGAGTTTGTTTCAGTTTTCATAACATATGCCTTTTTATGGTTAATTATTAAGCCTCTCTGAAGTATATAGACTGTTACTTTTATACCTAATAGCTTTAGTTTTTTTTTTCTTAGACAGGTATAGGAAATACTTGGAAGAATGCCTATTTATGGTTTTAACATCTGCTTACTGAGATTCTTCTGCTTAAAAACTTAACTAACTTGTGGTAACATCAGTAATCTAAAACGATTTTAAGGTAGTTGACAACTATCTGGGAAGAGAGACAGAGCATACCTTATTTTAGATCTATACCTTAAAATTAATTAAAACTCCAGAAGCTTAATGTAGGAAATAACTGTCACTGATTTTAATGGTGTTTAAGTATTGAGGTGGTTGTTTTTGAGACGTGGTCCCATGTATCCCAGGGTGGCCATGAACTCCTTGTGTAGCCAATGATGACCTTGAATTACTGATTCTTTCTTCTACTTCCCAAGCACTGGGATTATTGGCCTGTGTCACCACACGTGGCTTCAGTGTTTTCAATAAACTCAAAGACTGCAAATCATTTTCCTCTGATGAGAAAGAAATTCTCTTTCACCTTTATAAAACTAATCTTTATAAGGTGAGATAAGATTGTTTTTCTCCTGACATTGGAGTGCTCTTAGAAATACTTTGCTAACATATGATAAAGGTAAAATTAAGTTTCCAGAATTTACTAATTAAGCTGAAATATGTTTTAAAGGCTACTAAGAAGAAAAAAAAGTGAATTCCCTTGAGTTCCCCTCAGACCAACAAGCTCTTTCCTTGTTAGCATGGGGCATTGGAAAGGACAGAGCCTGCAGTATAGAGGCTTGTCTGCAGTTTGTTTGCACACCCAAATGACATTTGATTGTTGTATAACTCTCTTACTTTTCTGAACTTTGAATCTACCTGTAGTCCATTTAAGAAAAAAACAAAAACAAAAACAAAAACAAAAAAAAAAAACACTGTAGAAAGTCACAGTAAAAGCATTAAGAGGCGATTTCCTTAATTTATTACAATGTTTCTTAGTGAATACTGTTTCCCTGAGAGGTATGTGCCACCCCCTTTTTCTTTTCCTTTTTCCTTTTTCTTTCCCTTCCTTCACTTTCCTCTCTTCCCTCCTTCCTGCTTGCCTTCCCTTTGTCTTCTGTACTCTCAGTATTTAAGACACATGGTGGTCCTCAACTCCTGGCTGGTGGTCAGCAGGAAGACTGGGCATGCAGGCTGGTTTCCATCTGTCTGGCGCTGCCCATGTTCCTTTTGTCCCACAGGCCCCGGGGCAGAGTTGCTGTTAAGCGGCCCCAGCACCCCGCAGAAGCTGCCAGTGCCTGCACCCAGTGGCCGGCCCTCTCCGGTGCCCCCAGCCGCCACGCAGCCCCCTGCTGCCGCAGTGCCCGGGCCCTCGGTGCAGCAGCCCACGCCCGGACAGCCCTCTCCAGTCCTTCAGTTGCAGCCCAAGCAGAGCCGCATCAGCCCCATCCAGAAACCCCAAGGCCTGGACCCGGTGGAGATCCTGCAGGAACGGGAGTACAGGTACCACTGCGGCAGGACCGCCCAGCAAACCAGGGGCTGAGGGGTCTCCTGGGGCAGGAGGCGACTGCTATGATTTCAGTGCAAAGTTGCCAGGAAAAGTTTGCATGCCCTTGGGAGGTCTATGGTGGTATTTGTAGGCCAGGCTGACATTTCATTTACTCGGGCAGGAAACTTTTGGCCACCTCTACCACTTGCCGAATCACAGGTCACTTTACAGTAACAACTAAGGTTTTTTGTTTTTTTTTTTTTAAGGGGACCCAAACTAAATAACAAAAAAGCCCAGTCCCAAGTTCCTGAATCCAGGGAAATGTTCACCTCTCACTTGGGTTGCACACTTACCTCATTGTCTTTGACTGTCAGTTTGTGACCTTAAACTATAGTGACGGTCAGGTTGAGTGTGTTAGGTGGGTCTGACATTCACATCAGTGCCGCGTCTCATGGTACTAAAGTAACCTGGTATGGCACAGTGTTTTGTTTGAACTCACACATGTTGGTTCAGCCAGCTTTATATGAGCATACCTTATATGGCTGTGTTAAAATAGGATCCTAATTTAAAGCCTTAATCTGGAAATTTAATTTTCACCTGTTTTGGCACATCTATACCTAAATTAGGGGTTGGCAAACTTTTTCTATGAAAGACCAGATGGAAAATATTATATTCTTTGCAGGGACATATGTCTCAGACACAAATACTTGGTTGGCTGTGCCCCTTTTGTGGGAAAACACCCATAGACCATAATAGGTTGGCTTTGTTCCAGTAAGACTTTATTTAGAAAAACAGCTGTGGGTAAGAGTTGGCTCACAGGCTGTGAGCCCTCATGTAACTAGTTAATGGCAACCAGAGAGTTGAGTGTAGTATGTATTGAGTCAAGCTCAAATAAAGCTAAGCTTGAAGGCTCTGGAGCCTTCTAGAAACATGTGCTGTCATTGGTTTTGTTGCTTTTGTTAAGTTATATCTCTTTTCTGAGACTCAGTGTCCTCATATGTTATGAGAAAGGATTAATGTCATTTCTTTTAGATTGGGGAAGATAAAATGTTATATAAATGTCCGGTAAATCTTAGCTACGATTATTGTTATTTTTCAACTGTTATTTAATTTGTAACAATTAAATCTGAAAATTATAGAGTACTAATAAATAATGTTTGACTTCCCTTAATATTTACCAAAAAGCACATGACTTACTGTTAGACTAAATAAATAGAACTGGCTTTGAGAGTTACTTTGAGAGTTATTCTGAATGAATCCTAGTCACTGGACATGATTGTAGATCACTTTTAGGAGTATAACTATAACTTTATTTTCCCATTTCTATTGCTAATCATCAATTAGGAGCACTTACAGTACCATGTCCAGCCTTTCCTGTGTACCTGGAGTGCTAGATATCATCACTGGGTATTTCAGTGTTTGGCAGGTTCTGTTGGTTGACTAATTGGGTATTACAAAGTCAACTAGGGACACACAAGGCAGAAAACTGGCTTCATGTACAGATTTTTTTTATATGTTGTTGAATAAAGAGATTCAAAATTATTGGGGGGGGGTTGTGGAAAAGTCAGTAATAGGATCGAGAGGAATTGTGCAGTTTCTGTCAAAGTCTAGCTTCCTGAGAACTGATACGTTTTTTCCCTACTCTGAAGGTGCCAAGCTCCTCGTAGCTTTGTTATGTCATGTGAGCTCGCTCATAAGACGTTCTGTTACCTAGACCTTTTATGTAATGTCTGGCCTTTTTTCTCATCTCAGCCTCTTTGTTGTATGTGTCGGGTGGGAGGGGGAGCTGTTTGTTTTGCTTACTCCTAAATTCGCTTTGTCGTCGTTACCAGAATTTTAATTGGCAGGCCCTCTTATAACATGCTCAGTTTCGTACCTGTTTTTGGAAGTGTGTTCTTAATGAATGCTCTCTCAAGAAGTGTGGTATCAAGTAGTACCACTTAGCCTATTTCAATGTATAAAAAGCTTCTTTCTTCTACTCCTATATTAACAAAAATTACAGCTATCAGTAACTTTTAAATTACATGCCTTGCAAAAATGTGGTATTATAACCTTTTTCTTCTGGTACAATTATCACTGAATAAATGTCTTCTCTTTTGTGAAGCTGTGTGGTTTTGAAATTAATAATCTGGACAACCCTGGGGTCCAAAGTCCTGGTGACCTTTGGTCCGAATTTGCCCATGGCCATCTGGAGAAGATGAGTTTGTGTTGGCAGCATTATGCGGCATGCCTTATCTTCTTTAGTCAGAGAACAATGGCTGGCTTCAGCCTGTATGAAGATAAATTTCTCAACTGCTACATTAGTTCAATTAGACACTCATAAAAGACAGTGATGAGACTCTTTTCCCCTTCTTTCCATTGTGATAGAATGGCTTACTAGGTGGCTTCCCGATGACTAGAAGGGTCTAGTGTATGCTTGCCACCTGCTAAAGTGTTTGCACAAGATCTTTAAAAACCTCTTGCAATTTGATGAACTTTGAGCAAAAGGTGTCTGACAGAAATACCTTAACAGATGTTCATTTCATTGGCCCTCTTCGAATTATTTACTTCTCTATGACAGTGGAAAGGAAGCAATTAGAATCTTACATTGCTTTAACTCCTAAGTCAATTGGCTCCTTTCACCAGTTCATCATGATATCAGAATTTTGATGAATCAACTTTGTTTATTCAATCAGTCAGTCATAGCCCTGGTGAGTTTCTGCCTGTGAACACTGGCCTCGGATCTGATCAAGCTCTCTAGTTGAAAACATTTTTCCCCACTTAAACTGGATGCTTTCTTTTTGACCCACTTCATGTTTTTGGCTAGAACTTTATTGGTCCTCTGTGAACTATCAGAGTTCTACATGTCCCCTACCCCTTTGGCCATCTTTCTTTGCCCTCTTAATGTACCCAGTTTCATTTCATGCCTTCCGTTTAGATTAGATTAGATGTCCATTTGAAAGTAGTTCAGGAGTTCTCAAGTTGGCCTGTAAACAAATGTCACCAATGTTTGCGTGGAAGACATATTTCACATTCAGAGGGTTTATTTGGGAAGACCATCTTTGAATTACACCAGGCCTCTCTGTACTCAAATCTGATTCAGTGTGGAAACAGGAGCGCAGCTTGCTGGTTTTAGGAGGCGAGGGCCATTTACCTGGGGTGGCTTTTTTGTCTGGCCCTTGCCTCCATCACAGCCCTGGAAATTTCTTCTCACAATTACCACTAGTCGCTTTACCAGCAGAGTTACCAAAGTCACACATGTCCACTCTCTCCTTAAAGTGTCACTCAGCTCCTTGAAGGAACAAAATGTACCAGTGTCATTTTTCTGTTCAAATAACTCTCCTACAGGAATCATAAACTTCTCCTTTGGACCTGAACAAATCTCTGTAGCCTCTAATGGAACTCTTTTTCTTGCCAGAACAGTGGCCCCTCTTGATTTACTGTTCAGTGTGTATGAAAAACCTGAGTGACCTAATTCTGCTTCAATTTTCTGTGCTCGTGAGGACACTAAATGAGTCTCCTGCAGTCATGTGGGATTACATCTTGCTGTTGTTTCGGGAAGTTTAGAATCCTGAATCTCTTTATCGGACTACCTGCTGAATCCCAGTGATGGCAAGATGAAATTGTCTGGAGAAGAGCATTATTTAAAATGAAGATTTCTATTAAGAACAACAACAACAAAGACATAATTTTCTGTGCCAAAGAAACCCCTCCTGGACCTCTGCAAGCCACCCCGATGTGCTGCACGGAATCCATCACATTTTACTGTGAAATCTGCTTGTTCTCTTCTCCTCCAGTTTATACTCTGTACTTCTTCCTCCCTTTCATAAAAGAGTCCTTTGCCTTGGGAACTCTTGAGCTACACTCATAAATTACTGGACAAGTAGTCCTTGGGAGAGGTCCACCCCAGGTACTATGCCTGTGGCAGTGACTCAGGCAGCCACATCCCGCCATGACAAGCACCCACTCCCCACCTCCTCACTTTTCTCTCCACTCTCTGGCTTCCCACCAGTGTCATGTGGTTTAATCTCAGCACTGTCAGCTCAGGTGTCCCGTGGTTATTTGTCTAGTCCTAGTGCCATACTCCTTTGGAAGGGTGATACAAAGGCAGCCATTTCTCTAATTTAGCACCTGGCTCCGTGTGTCAGGGAGAACCAGAATAAACAGGGATAGTTTGAATTTTAGGGTACCCAAGTAAGTCTTCAGTGAATCTGAGCCAAGGAAGTGATATAACCAACCCGTGGGCATCATCATCTCACCCTGCTCTAATACTTCTCTTTTAGTATGCTTAGTAATCAGGCTATAAAATTCATGTTTTTTGTTCCTTTTAGTAGTTTTGTTTTTCTCCTAATATCTTGTACGTTTTGATGCTGTTTCTTGTTTGGAGAGTTGGGGTTACATGGATAGATAAGACAATGAACTAGCTAATAATCCATGTAACGAAAAATAAAACTCCTATCACTACCACTAATTAGAGGGATATGGAAAATAGTTTAGAGAGTTTGAATGATTTTTATGAAAGGGTGAAATAGTGAAAGTTTATTATCATTTGAACTCACCAATATTTAGTCTAGTGAATGGTTAGTGCATTTGAAAATGTTTTTATTTGGATCAGTATGCTGAGGTAAAATGACTGCATGGTAACAAGATGGTGGTGACTTACTCAGTGGTGCAGAATCCATAGCACATGTGCCAATTAAAACAAGAATCTCTCATATGTGTTGTTTTCAATGAAGTTGATGAGAAATGACTCATTTCCCTTATTTTTACTTTATTTTTATAAAGATTTATTTTAATTTTTTATGAGAGAGAGAAGAGGAGAGAGAGAATAGGCACATCAGGGCCTTTTGCCACTGCAAACAAACTCCAGGCACATGTTCCACCTTATGCATATGGTTTATGTGGGTACTGGGGAATCAAACCTGGGACCTTAGGCTTTACTGGCAAATACTTTAACCACTAAGTCATCTTTCCAGACCTACAACTATTTTTTATAAATGTGTATTTTTTGTAATTAGAAATTGTATTTGTGTAGTGTGCGTGCATGTGTATATGCATGTTCATATATGTCTGTGTGAGCGTGGAGGCCATGGACAACCTCAAGTGTCATTCCTCAGGTACTCCCTTTGCCTCTTTTTAGACAGAGTCTTTCACTTGGACGTGGAGCTCACTGATTTAACTGGACCAGCTGTTCAGCCAAACCCAGGAATCCTATCTATTAGCCTCATGGCAGTGGCAGTTTGGTGCATGTCACTGTACCCAGCATTTTACTTTATACAGTACTGTAGTCAGTTTCAGGTTGCTGGGAGGAGCATCCAACCAGAAGCAGCTTATAGGAAGAAAGGGGTTTATTTCAGGCTTACAGATTCCAGGGGTACACCATGAGTGGCAGAAGAAGCTGGCTCATTTCCATAGATCATAGCAGAGAGACACCACAAGCAGCCAGCAGCATGAAACAGCCTTCCAGCTGTTCTCCGCACACCCTTAGCTCCAGACTCAAGATCTCCCCCGTGACAGATCTTCTTCCTCAGGTCCTCGCACTTGTCAGGCAAGTGCTTTATTGACTGAACTGTCTTCCCAGCTCCACTGAAAAGTATGTTCAAACCATATAACTTTCAAACCATATTACTATAGGTTTTTTTTTAAATATCTCATTTTATATTTGGGCTACATGAATTATTAATACATTCTGCAGCCCCTAAGTCTGAGAAAGTTTTACTCCCTTATATTAATATGCAACATTATGAAAGTTGGAGAAAACCATAATATTCTTTTTTTTTTTTTTTTTCTTGAGGTAGGGCCTTACTCTAGTGCAGGCTAACTTAGAATTCTCTAGTCTCAGGCTGGCCTTGAATGCAAATCGTTTCTCCACCTCCTCTGCCTCCTGAGTACTATCATTAAAAGTGTGTGCCACCATGCCTGGCTCATTTTTTAAAAAAAATTTTAAAGAAATATTTTTATTTATTTGTGAGGAAAAAGAGTGAATATGGGTTACCAGGGCCTCTTACTACTGCAAATGAGCTCCAGACACATGTACTAATTTGTGTACCTGCCTTTATATGAGTACTGGAAACTTGAACCTAAGCCATCCAGCTTTACATACAAGCACCATTAACCACTGAGCATGCTCTCCAACATTCATTAAAAATATTTTATATATTTATTTGAGAGGGCAGGAGAGGAAGAGGGAGAGAGAGAAGCAGATAGAGATAGAGAAAATGGACATACTAGGACCTCTAGCTATTGCAAACAAACTCCAGACACATGTGCCACCTTGTGCATCTGGCTAACATGGGTACTGGGGAATCATCCTGAGTCCTTAAGCTTCACATGTAAGCACTAAGTGCTACACCATCCCTCCAGTTCCATAATGTTGCAGTCAGGTTTGCATTGCTATAGAAATCACCCAACCAAGAGAAGCTTGTGGGAAAAAGAGGTTTATTTTGGCTCACAGGCTCGAGGGGAAGCTCCACGATGGCAGGGGAAAACGATGGCATGAGCAGAGGGTGGACATCACCCTCTGGCCAACATAAAGTGGATAATAGCAACAGAAGAGTGTGCCAAACACTGGCATGGGGAAACTAGCTATACCACCCATAAGTCCGCCCCCAACAATCCACTCCCTCCAGGAGGTGTTA
Source organism: Dipus sagitta (assembly GCA_036346955.1). Lineage (NCBI taxonomy): Eukaryota > Metazoa > Chordata > Mammalia > Rodentia > Dipodidae > Dipus > Dipus sagitta. The sequence goes on along the minus strand of CM070770.1, from coordinate 56,150,040 downwards.
ATTCCCAAAATCTCTATCAGGTGGGAACCTAGCATTCAGAACACCTAAGTTTATGGGGGACACCTGAATCAAACCACCACACATAATATTCATTTTTAACAGCATCCCTAGTTTTCAGCTTTTTTTCTAGGTCAGGGAAGTTATCAGAAAGTATGTATTTTCTACCTCTTTATTACAGTAGTTTTGGTATCAGCTAAATGAAGGTTTCAATTTTGTTTTCTTCCTTTTTTTGTTTATTTTTTTTTTTTTTGAGGTTGGGTCTCTCACTAGTTCAGGCTGACCTGGAACTCACTATGTAGTCTCAGGCTTGCCTTGAACTCACGGTGATCCTCCTACCTCTGCCTCCTGAGTGCTGGGATTAAAGGTGTGCGCCACCACACCCGGTCTTGGTTTCCCCCTTTCCTAGCTCTGTGATGTCTACATGTTTCTTTAGTTTTCTCATTAGTAGAATGTGGACCATTGCAGCATTTCCCTTCTGTGTGTGTGTGTGCATGCACATGTGTTATATATTTTATTAAGTTGTGCACTAACTACACTTAGTGCTGTTCATATCTATTTGGTCAACTCATTACTCTTTGCATTTTCTTTTGAAAACTATTTCTAGAAAGTTTTGTCCCTAGTGTATGTGTATGTGGGGGTGGGGAGCGGAGCGGAGAGAGAGGGAATGGAATGGTCATTCTGAAACTGGATTTTGGTGATATATGATTATTTATAAAAATTAGGGCATAAAACCATTTTATATACGCTAACAACAATAGTGTCCAAATGAATGAAGTATTTTTATTCTGTCTTCATTATGAGGAAGTTCTTGCTGTTATATTTTGGTGGTGTCTAAAATGAGTACCCTCCATCCTTTTCTAGAAACTCTTTGATTTTAAGTGCTGTTCACTGCTGCCCCTGATTTTTTGAAAAGGCCTAATTTGTCTTTTTTTTTAATCAAGCAAGCACTGCACAGAGGAAGTGGTTGTGGTTGGCAGGCAAGGCTCTCTGGCTGACTCGGGTTGCCTGACTTCTGTGGCCTCAGCTCCTAAAACTGCTCTTGCCCATCTGCCTTAGCTGCTGTCGTCACTGGCATCTGGCAAGGAGGCCTGCTTGCTTTAGGACTGAACCGGAAGTTAGAAAACCATGCCTCAGCTCTGCCTGTTTGCTGGCTGGCCTAACTATTCTGGCTTTTCTGTTTTTTTACTTTCCGTCTGTATTAAGAACAAGCAAGGACTTTTTAATTTTGTTTTTCCTTAGATGCAGCAGGAGCCCCCTTTTGGGATGCCAGAGAGAAGTTATGCAGAAAGTTAGCATTGAGGTACTTGTCTGCAATACGTCATTCAAAGATAGCTTAACATCAGAAACTCTATAGGAGTGGCAGAAATCAGCTGTCAGTATCTGGAATGTTTTCCCATGGACTTAAACCTAAGGCTATTGTTGATCATTGAAGACCCAGTTGTTAATGTATGTCTCTATCTCTCCCTTGACACCCACTTCATTGTTTCCTTGTAGACTTCAGGCTCGCATAGCTCACAGGATACAGGAACTGGAAAATCTGCCTGGCTCTTTGCCACCAGACTTACGAACCAAAGCAACTGTGGAACTGAAAGCACTACGGTTACTCAATTTCCAACGCCAGGTAATACCTTTTCCCCAGTGGATCCAAGATGGATGAAATCAATGCAATTGTTCCTAGAGTGTGATTGGAGTTTTCTCCACTTTCCGTGATGTTGCTTAAAGATGGGAACTTAGTAAAATAGTATGTCTTTTAGACTAACCACTCGAGGCTAAAAGCAATGAAGATGAACTTCTCATTATTCTTTTTCTCTTTTGTTTATCAGAAACGTTTTTTCTCCTGTACTATGGTTTACAAAATCAGAGTTATTGCATTTTGTTACTGTTGATGACAAGCTATAAAAACACCCTGCGGAGACCTTGTGTTTGCCATTGTGGCTCCAAGGAGAGTCCAGAAGGTGTAGATCAGTGCCTGTGGGGAAGCCCAAATGTCAGATGGTAGCCATGACTGTGAAAACAATTTACAAATATGGTAGCATACCTCTGCCCATTTCCTTGCTCATCATTTGTAGAAATAACTTGAAACAGTATTTTGTACCTTGATTATTCATCTAAACCTAACTTGGGGGCATTTTGATTTCATCAGACTCACACGTTGACTAACCAGTAAGTTACTATCTTGTTATAGTTCTTAGCTGTCACACATTAATATGTGGTATAATGATCTATTTTGTGATTTCTAAATCAATAAGAGTCTAATGGAATGAAGTAGAATGTATTTTCTCTTGGCTGAGTTCTGCCAAAAGGAGCAAGGCTCCTAGTCCACAGGTTGTCTGACTAAACCGAAGGGGGTGGAGGGCATTCTGTTGTCAGCCAGATGAGTGTGTTTTACAAAAGTATGGGACATGCAGAATGGATTATGAATGGGTAAATGTAGTTTGGAAGTGTTGAGTTGCATGATTTGGTCTTTTCAAGGATGTGGCTGAAATCACAAGGTACTTCACTTTCCATTGTCATGAACTTGAGTACACACTTGGCTTAGGGTTGTCATATCATAGAAGGGCATCTGGTGGCCAGGTGCTACTTAGCTGTAGGTTTGTAAGAGTAGATTTCTGATTAAATACAAAAGAAAAAAACTCAAAAGAAAAATTCTTCAAGTTCCATTTACTTCTTTCTTAGATATAACTTTGCAATGTGGAAAAATGAAGTGGTTGACACAGTTTTGTTAAATGAACATTAGTGAAGTATATTAGCAAGTCTGAACATAGGTTCAAATTGGTTTCACTATACTAGACTCTTGCACATGTCTAATATTGAAAATTCTGTTATCTATAAACTTTCCCAGTTATAGTAACTACATCTGATACAGATTTCATATTCAATTAAATAATTATAGTCATGAATCTTCCCAAATCCCAATTGCTTACCGCCACATAGTATGTAATATGGATAAAATGTTCTGTGTTACTCTAAAATCAGTCTATGATGAAAGTCTGTGACAGCATATAAAATTTACATACTAAGGGATATCATTATTGAAGTGGGAGGAAACCAAAACCAGTATTTGCTACCATTTACTTGAGGTTGTGGATTCCCACTGTTCGAGCACTTGCTGCTTCCTGCAGCATATATGGAAAGTAACGTACTCTTTTCACAGATCATCATTAAAGCTAATCCTTAAAGACAAGAGAATGTTACTGTGACAGCTAAGAGGAAGAACAAATTTAAAAGCTTGCTTATGAACTAATTGATGTCATTAGGACAATTAAGTAGAATGAATTACTTTATTTAAAAGCCAGGACAACATCTTCATTTTCATTCCTTTTTACTGTTATAGTACTATAATTGTTTTGTTTTTTTTTTTACCTGAATTATTTGGGAAGAAATCTTACATGATCCTTAAAATTGCCATGTACATTTGACATGACTTCGGTCCTATCAGGCCAATTGTGATTTAAAAGAAAAATTCCGTAGATTCCCTGTTGTATTCCATTAAGTAGAAACACAAGAAGGTCAGGGCTCAGAAATTGCCTTCTGTTTGGAAGGTTGTCTAACAGCTTTCCTCTCGGCAGCTGAGACAGGAGGTGGTGGCCTGCATGCGCAGGGACACCACCCTGGAGACAGCCCTCAACTCCAAAGCATATAAAAGGAGCAAGCGCCAGACCCTGCGTGAAGCCCGCATGACAGAGAAGCTGGAGAAGCAGCAGAAGATAGAGCAAGAGAGGAAGCGCCGGCAGAAACACCAGGTCCTTACCCCCGGGCTTTGCATGCCCTCACCGGGCCACAGGTGTCCCACGGGGTCATCGGATGGGGTCAGAATGACTGGACACAGGTCCAGTGTGTTTGTAAAGTGGTGACATCGCAGAACAGAAAGGTTCCTTGGAGTTGCTGTAGTCCTCTCACATCATTTGAGAGACAGGAAACTTAGTGAAGGCATTTAAATGGGTGACCTTCCCAGTGTCAATGTCAAATGAGGCTTAGACCCCAGCTTTCTTGAATGCTAGCCAAGTATTATCAGTTGAGGCTGTTCTATCAAAATACCAGAGAATGTGTGGTTGAGCAACAACAGGAATTTATTTTTCATAGAAATGGAGCTGGAAGGCCAAAGGCAGCATACTGGTCATTTTTTGGATTACATTTGGCCATCTTCTGGTGTCCGCCACATGGCACCAAGAGAATAAGAATGCTTTCCAGGATCCTTTTATAAGGACATGATCCCTTTCATAAAAGTTCCACTTCTTACAACTTTACAGTGGTGGTTAGAATATTAGCATGTTCATGGGGGGGGGGGTCACCTTTAGTCCACTACCAGGTGTCATATCTGTAATTTTATGGAAAGCTACTACCTGAGGGAGCATGAGTGGGTTTCCTAGAGCAAAATCCTGGGGAGAGGTAATATGAAAAAAAGTTATCTTTGTAACACATATAAAGCAAGTATCCTGGCCTCTTTTAAGGGTCCATTTGGAGGTTTCATAGAAGCAGATATTTCAAAGCATTTCTTTCTAGCTATTGGGAATTTTTTTTTTTTTTTTTTTTTTGAGGTAGGGTCTTGCTGTAGTCCAGGCGGACCTGGAATTAACTGTGTAGTCTCAGGGTGGCCTTGAACTCATGGTGATCCTCCCTACCTCTGCCTCCTGAGTGCTGGGATTAAAGGCATGCGCCACCACTCCTAGCTTTATTGGGAAATATTTTGATGGAAGAGTTCATTTTGTACAATAATTACTTGTCTTCCGATGCTTAATTTAGTACCATAGTTTCCTTTTGGAAAAAAAAATACTGGATTGTAGTATAAGTATGCATTTACCCACCTTTATGTACAAAATGAATGCACAATTATGGATGGCAGTTTTAGCTTTGTATAAACTTACTTTGCATCACAATTCTAGAGCATTGACTTTAGAGCAGGAGAAACATCCTTTTCATTGGTAATGCCCCGGTCCTTCAGGTTTATTTTCGGGTGCTAGAAAAATGGACATTAAGGCTGGAGACATGGCTTGGTGGTTAAGGTGCTTGCCTGCAAACTGAAGTCTAAGGACCCTGGTTCTATGCTACAGTATCCATGTAAGCCAGATGCACCAGGTAGTGCATGCACCCTGGAGTTGGTTTGCAGTGGCTAGAGACCCCCTCTCTCTCTCTCTCATAAATAAGTAAATAAATCTAAGAGAAATGAACTTTAAATCTTGCTGTTGACATCTTGAAGGTCTGTCTCAGCTTTTGGTCATTCTATTTGTGGAAGTCCCCATCCTTGAGGTAGGAGCAGGTCACCTCTTTTCCCTAGGTTTATAACAATGCAGATGAGAAATGGCCCTCTGTCCCACTAGCCATATAGCCCGTACTTTAGTTACAGAGCTATTCCAGGGCTCCATCCCCAAGTAGATTCTAGTATTTATGTTGTGGTCACGTAGTCCTCTTGGGTTCTGCTGGTGCCTCTTAGGATATGAGGAAGTTGATCTGAAAATAGCCGTTTCTCCCTCCTGTGAATCTCTTAGGAGTACCTGAATAGTATTTTGCAACATGCAAAAGATTTTAAGGAATACCATCGGTCTGTGGCTGGGAAGATCCAGAAGCTTTCCAAAGCAGTGGCAACGTGGCACGCCAACACTGAGAGGGAGCAGAAGAAGGAGACTGAGCGGATCGAGAAGGAGAGAATGCGGAGACTGATGGTAAGGGCCCTCGGGACTGGGAGGAGGCTCAACTTCATCCCCGAGGAAGGGACAAGAGGCAGTGAGAGAAGAAGAAACAGAAAGTTGCCTGTCAAGCATCTTAACAAGTTTCTGTGAACAATACTTGGGGACATAGTGAGAGTCTTTTTTTTCTACACAATGCATCGGCAAAGCAGGGGTCACACCTGAGTAGTGTAGTATTTTTGTGTCCGAGGTACCCTTGACATCCACATTAAATACCTTCTCAAGTAAAGTCAGGTGCTATATGACGTTTTAGGAATTGCTAACCAAGTATGAAAAAATAGTGGATGAAATTCTTTTAAAAATCTGACCTGTTTGTGGGCATGATGGTGCACGCCTTTAGTCCCAGCACTCGGGAAACAGAGGTAGGAGGATCGCCATGAGTTCAAGGCCTCCCTGAAAATACAGAGTGAATTCCAGGTCAGCCTGGGCTAGAGCGAGACCCTACCTTGAAAAACCAAAACACACACACACACACACACACACACACGTATAAAACCTCTTTGAGTTTTTCTTGAATGAATAACTTTACTCAGTCTTATATTTGAATCTAAGATTTCTTTCTCTCTTTCCCCATCCTTCTCTCCCTCTTAAGCCTCTTGGTGTTTACCCTTTTACTAATGGCAGAAAATATTCTCTAACAGTATAAAAAGTGATTTTTAAGTTAATTTGAAGTGTTGCTTTTTTGTGGCAGCTCTGTTATTTTTAAAGGCCATTTGTGGATCATTTCATTTACACTGTTAGCTTTTAATGGATATGTAGACATTGAACCGATAGGCTTATATCAGTGGCCTGAGGATTTGGTTTTATTGACCATTATTTCTGGAATTGGACAAAGATACAATGAAATTTACAAAAGTAAGCCATCAGTAGAAGTGACAAGGAGACCGGTAGTCTGTCTGGGACACGATTCCTGTGTGGGTAGACATAAAGTCTCAGCTCGTATATAGGTCTCTGGAAACTAATGATACTTCCTTGCTGATATTTCAGTTTGCATCTTATTTTATTTTCATTCATTTTGGGGTATTCCAGATAGTAAACACCCTGTTTTAAATGCTGTGGTTTGAAGTAGTCCACAATCTTAACTTTCCTTCCCTCTCTCTTTCTGGGAGGGAGAGGATGGTCCAAGAGATTTCTCCCTAGCCCGTGAGACTATTGTATAGTAATTGGAGCAGCCAGCAGTCAAATTTGTTTGATTCAACTGAAGTGAAACTGTATTAGAACTTCAGTAACAGATTGGTTTGACACTAATGATTAGGCATTTGCAAATCATTAATTTTTGCAATTAAGTGATGGAATATACAGATAATAGAGAAACTGGAGTTTTTTATCACTCTTTCTTCAAGCGAGACCAACCATAACCAAAAGCAATTAGAGTTATAATAGCATTTGAGGTTCTTACTCATTCACAGGGCAGACAGCCGCTAGACTGAGTGATGTCACTGCTGTCACTCGGGCAAATGCTAGAGTGTCACCCTAGTCTGAAAAGCCAGAGCGCCTCTGGGATGGAGTTGCCTCTTAGCTTGTGCTACATGCCCCTTTTGTGCAGGTATCACATAAGAAAAATATTTTGGAGTGCTGTTTATTGGGATGTATTTTATATTTCATTTTATTTTTAGTTTTTTTGAGGTAGGGTCTAGCTCTAGCCCAAGGTAGTCCTGGAATTTACTATGTAGTCTCAGGCTGGTCTTGAACTCACAACGATCCTCCTACCCCTGCCTCCCAAGTGCTGGGATTAAAGGCATGTACCACCAAACCTGCCTCAAAAATGACTTATTTTATCTGGCTGGTTAGTTCAGTTGGTTAGAGCGTGGTTCTAATGACTTATTTTGAAATGCCTCAGAGTACATCAGAGTTTTATTCCACTCCAGTATTGCTTAGTGAGTGACAGAGGTGGGGATTGCTGTACCTGTTTTTATCACTCAACTGTAGTATACTTCAGGTGTTGAATGACTAGTCTCTAGTCACCTAGGCTTGTAATTCAGTGTAGATCTATGACAAAAATCCCCTAAATTTGACCTCACCTATGAACCACAATGTTTCTAATGACAAAACCTTAAAAATTATTTCTGAGTATAAGAAATTATTTGTTAAAAGGTCATTTGATTCCTTGTGTCACTGAAATATTTATGAGTGAATGGATAATCTATCTGGAAGTTGCTTCAAGACAATCCATTTTGGGGGTTGAGGGAAGGAACAGGCAAAAGGGTAACTGTGATAGAGCACAAATCAGTTTTCTTCTTTCTGAAGGATAATTTTATTTATTTTTATTTGTTGATATTTTATTTATTTGCACACAAAGAGAGAAAGAGAATGAGCATGCCAGGGTCTCTCACCACTGCAAATGAACTCCAGATGATTTTGCCACTTAGTGCATCTGGCTCACATGGGGAATTGAGCCCTGTTTATCATGCTTTGCAAGCAGGTGCCTTTAACCACTGAGCCATCTCTCCAGCCTCACAAATTAATTTCCTTTGTTTGATTTCAGTTATGGGACCATGGTAGTCTTCTCTCTTCTTTATATTCCAACATTTCTAAACTGCAAAATTAAACTTCACATGGTGGCTCATCAAATCTTACGTTAACTTTGTGCAATTAAAGATGACGGAAGAGCCACGATCCGATGTAGAGTGCTGATCACACCACACACACAGTGGGCTTCATGCAGCACCGGTGCTGCAAGGCCCAGGGTCCTGTGCTTGCTCAGTCACAGACTCCGGGGGATGGCTCGTGCAGCCTGGCTTGTCCCGTTGGCCCCACTTACCACGCAGTTCAGCTTGTGCATGGCAGAGAGGAGTACGCAGTGTGGGTAAACGTGTACTGTGCTCTCACCATTCTCTTTCTTAACAGGCTGAAGATGAAGAGGGCTATAGGAAACTGATTGATCAAAAGAAAGATAGGCGCTTAGCTTACCTGTTGCAACAGACTGATGAGTATGTGGCCAACCTGACCAATCTGGTTTGGGAGCACAAGCAGGCCCAAGCTGCCAAAGAGAAGAAGAAGAGGCGGAGGAGGAAGAAGGTGAGCCCCCTGGGATGGTGGGTGAAGCCTGGGCATAGGCTGCTTTAAGACAAGTATTCCCCCCCCCCCAGGACTTCTTCCACTAAGGGAAGCTTCCCCCCCCCCCCAGGACTTCTTCCACTAAGGGAAGCTTTACATGACCAACTTGGAATAGTTGCAATGATTAGTATGATGTGAAATAGACAATGTATTGGAGATGAGGGCATAATAAGATTACTGGAATGAAGTAATGCAGTCTATGGTCCTACTGTTTAGTACAGTGTAATATTTTAAAATTGAGAATACACAGCCATTAGAAAGAAGCAGAGACAAATAAAGATTTGCTTAAGTTTACTGCTGGTGTGACAGGAGACAGCTGAGTTAAAAACCCAGAGTGACTCTCTCTCAAATAAATAAATAATTAAAAATATATTTAAAAAAGAAAAGGGCTGGAGAGATGGCGTAGCAGTTAAGGCATTTTCCTAAAAAGCTGCAGGATCCTGGTTCGACTCTCCAGTACCCACGTAAGCCAGATGCACAAGGGGACACATGCATCTGGAGTTTGTTTGCAGTGACTGGAAGCCCTGGCGTGCCCATTCTTTCTCTCTCAAATATATATGTGTGTGTGTATTTAAAATAAAGAACCCTGAGTGAAAATTAAGAATGCAATATAGTGTACTGAAGAAACAAACCAAAGAAAGGTGTATAAAGTAACTTTGGGATGCTTTTTTGGTGCAAATGATGATGACAGAAATTTTCAGTGGGCTCTCCTGTCCTGGTGTTACGGTAAGGCAAGTATGTAGATACAGGTTTTATGCTGTGATAGGGACAGAAAAATAGCTGTCCATAAAATCTAGCCTCATTATCATGGAAAACAAAGGGTAAATTAGGTGTCATTCCTCGCAGATATCCCATATCTCTCGTGCCTTGTAGAGTGTGGTTCTAAGATGCAGGCCCTCCTGGATGTTGGAGGGCCCAGTCATCTAGTTCTCAGCTGATGGTCAGCACGCCCACACCTGTGGGTTCCACATCCCTAGGTTCTACTAACCCAGAGTCAAGACTATTTGGAAATATACTGAGTCTTGAGAGTGCACAGATATTTTTTGGTGTTGTTTTGAGCATGATAACATTGCATTTTCAGAGTACCTAAATTACAAGTAATCAAGAGATGATTTTAAAGCTTGCAGGAGGGTGTGTGTCAGATAAAGTGGAGATAAATGCCATGGTATACAAGGAAGTTGTGGTGCAGAGTTATGTACCACAGGATTTCTGGAAGCAATCCCCTGTAGATACTGAGGAATGACTGTATTTTGTATTCATGATGAATTCTGCTTAGGCCAGGCACAAACATCAATAGAAAGTCTTCCTAAGAATTATGAAAATTGAGGATTGGTAGTGTTCAATCAAGTATTCTCAACACTGAATAACTGAACAAACTGTTCTTCAAAAAAATAATTAATTTCATGGCTCCTGAATTCTCATACCTGTTTCATAATTAAGGAGGAGGGAGAAATGATTGAGTATAAGATAGTTTACCTTATTGCAGAGATGAGCAAGGGATGACTCAGGATTTAGACATTTTATTGGTGAGGAATACCCCATTTTTTGTCATTGTAGTATTATAGACTTTACCAAATTCCAGTTCCTAATTTATGACTTAGAAAGGTCCTCGAAGAGCTGCATAGGCAGACAGACACACTCTACAGCAGCTTTAGTTTCCCTCACCTATGAGTATGCTTTGTAGAGCTTGTCAGTGTAAGTGCTGTACTTCATAGTTGATATTTCTTTGTCATTAAAAGGGAATGGCCCTGATTTGAACTTTTATCTAGTTTATAATTAATAGATGCCTGCCATGGGATTAGATAATCGTTTCAACCCAGGCAAAGGAAGACAGATATTTGTTGACAGTGATGCCTAGATTTTTGTGTTCATTTGTGCAGAGTAAGGATCAGTCAAGTTTTTTTTTTTCATGGTGCTGCCTACACCATCAGATCTTTATTCTTTCCATCTGATACTTCCCTTTGCTTAGGGAGTGTTCTAGAGAGAAAAGAAATGATGCAGACAGATGTTAATTCAGCATGCATACAAACATATAACTTTAAGCTGTGCTGAACAATGAGAAGGAAGCCTACGGATCAAACTGGAAGTGAAGCCTGAATTTCTGGAAAACAAAATTGTAGATGCCAAATCAGTGACCAGCACCCTTGTGCAGAGCGCAGAGCTTCATGTGATCAATGTAAAGAATGTTTATTACCAGCCTCCTGTGTCCTCCCCTGCATCCGCTTAGGATGGCTGCCTCCTGAGCACTGTGCCTTAGCAGAACTAGGAAGAGGTGGGGGCTCTATTTCCTACCTAGACTATCTTGCCAGGAGAAGTGTTGGTATAATTTTCTTCTTGTTGCTGGGACAAAATACCCAACTAAAAGAAGCTGATGGGAGAATGGGTTTAATTTTGGTCTGGAGGGAATCTTCATGATGGTGAGGGAAATGGCATAGGCAGATACTGGACATCCCTTCTGCCACAGCAGGTGGAAAACAGCAGCAAGAGAGTGAGTTGAGCACTGGCAAGGGAGAGCTGGCTATAATACCCCTAACCCTGCCCTCAACAACACACCTTCTCCAGCAAGTCTCCACCTCCCAAATTGCCACCAGCCAGGACAAGGCATTCAGAACGTTTGACTTCATGGGGGACAACTGATTAAAACCACCATGAACAGGATAAAGGAGGAAGGCAGGGAAGGAGGGGGGCCATATATAATCAGGGAAGCGAGTAAAGAAAGATTGGAAAGAACAAAAGAAACAGTTTTTTTTTTTTTTTTTCTAGCCCTTCCTTGGTCCTGTCTCTTTCATGGACTTTAAGACTTAGTTCCTAGTGAACTATCCAATTTCAGATGCACCTTTATTGCAGTGCAAAGGAAAGGGATGCTTTCAAAAGCTGATTTCTTGACACATTGGATTATATGTCATTCTTTCCCCCTCTATCAGCATGAATGATGAGAGCCACTTGTTCCAGTTTCTTCATGGTAGAAGGAAGCACATGTGTCAATAAGCTGCAGAATTCTGGGTTCAGCATTTCCCCATGCTGTTAAATAGTATGCTGTCCCATCCACATTCTTAAAAATTAAACAAAATATCAGTGAACTTTAGTTTTGAGAAAACCTATATTTCTCCATGAGGTAATAGCCTAGAGCTGGTTGCAGTCATTCAAGGACAACAAAGATACAGACTTCAACTATACAGAACCGAGCCATTGAAGATGAGCTTGGCTGACCTTGAAACTTAATTGAAAAAGGATTACTTTTTACTTTAAGTGTTAAACTAGTATATAGGGTTTCTTTCTTTTTTTTCTTTCTAATCACCAGCATAACAGAGAAGGCATTTGTCTTTCTTGGAGAATTTGTTGCTTACTGTTACTCATGAATAATAGGAATGGCTTCCTGTAACCTGGCATGGCCTTGCTTAATTTACTTTTCCTCCCCATTCAAGGCATTTCTGTGCCAGCCATATTTATAACTCACTTTGAATCTTTTCATTCTTGGCCTGTTCTTTCATTATTGGCCTTGAAGTAAAAGAAGAAAACAGTAACTTTTTGTATCTTCTTACTGGTCAGTGGAGGAATAATTTTTAAATCTTGTTGTGTAGTGAATTATGTGAAGCCAGTCTCTGCAGCACTTCAGGGAGATTTGCTCTTAGGAGCATTTAGCATGACCTTGAGGGTTCCATTACCTGGCTGGGTTGTTCTCTAACATTCACAGGTGGCTATAAGGTAAAAAAAGAATAGGGCTAGATGAAACCACTGACACACAAACAGCATTGAACATAGTGACAGGAAATTGGACCACTGTCCACATCACGTTAGCATGCAGTCTTTATACATAACTGCCTAAGAAAACATGCATAATAATGTGCTATTCGTCTCTTGCAGAATATTTTGTTAAGAGATGTTCTATTTGGTGATCTGTCTCTTGGTCTGTATAAAGGACAGAAACATTGATCTACCCCAGATCCATAGAGATGCTTACTTGGGCAGTTTATTTAAACCATTTAGAGTACTTCTTGTCACACAATAAATTTTCAGTATATGATGTCAAAGTGGAAACATTATTGTTGAAATGTGTTTATTTATTTATTTACTTGATAGAGAGAAAGAGGCAGACAGAGAGAGAGAGTATGTGCATGCCAGGGCCTCTTGCCACTGTAAATGAACTCCAGATGCATGTGCCACTTTGTGCACTTGGCTTTATGTATGTACTGGGTAATTGAACCCAGACTGGCCGGCTTTTCAAACAAGCACCTTTTACCACTGAACCAACTCTCCAGTCCTCCCCGCCCCTTTAAAAACATAATAGAGTCCCTTTTTATTTTGTTTGCATATTTTTTGTGATGTTGAATAAATGTCCTAACCTTTTAAAAATGTTTTATTGTTATTTATTTATTTGAGATAGAAAGAGATACAGAAACAGGCAGGTAGAGACAGAGAGAATGGGCACACCAAGGTCTCTAGCCACTGCAAACGAATTCCAGACGCATGTGCCCCTCTTGTGCATCTGGCTTACGTGGGTCCTGGGGAGTTGAACCTGGGTCCTTTGGCTTTGCAGGCAAACGCTTTAACCACTAAGCCATCTCTCCAGCCCTGTCCTTCCCTTTTTGAGATGGAGTCCCATGTAGCCCGGGCTGTCCTTAAACTTGCTATTTAGCCAAAGATGGCTTTCACCATGCCTGACTCATACATTCTAATTGAGGATCAAGTGGATATAAGTCATATGCTGTCTTTTGAGACAGTGATAGATTTCCTATTGGGCATGCAGAAAAAACAAATAAGGATCTATCATTTTTGGTAGACTTCTCACCATTAAATTTCCTCAACTCCTACAGAGAAACATTTTAATTTTCTAATTTAAATAACCTGTAATTTAAAGTTGCTCCTGGTTATAGTATATTTCTTACAGTGCATTCAGGCACATTTTTTCTTAAGCTGTGGTTAAGAGCTCATGCCAGAGGCACCCCCCCCCCCCACATACACACACACATACTACTGCTTAGAAGTCTAGCCATTTTAGAGGTTCAGCTTTTAGAGCTGTTTGACATCAAGCCAGAATCAAATAAGCAATTCTCTCTTCTGCGTCTTCCAGTGGCATGTACCAGCAGAGCTATGCTCTTATTTGTTTGTGTCATTTCTTGAGAACACGTGATCTTAGCAGGCAGAGAATCCATGGGCCACACTGTGTCAGCTATCTCTTTCATCGTCATGCTTGATGGTTTTTTGTTTTTTTTTTTTACGTTTTTACGTTTTTAAAATCTTTTTTTCTTGTGTGTTTGTGTGTGGTCTGTGTGGATGGTAGTGGACTACCTCAGCACTGGTCTTTGCATTCTACCTTCTTTTTTTCTAGGTAGGATCTCATTCACTGGGTCGTTTCAGGTGGGCCTTGAACTCAGAGCAATCCTACTACCTCAGCCTTCTGCAGTGGGAGTGCTGGGTTCAAAGGTGTGCTCCACCATGCCCGGCTACCTTTTTTTTTTTTTTTTTTTTTTAATTTGATGCTGCTTACACTAGCTTACTTGGCCCTGCGAGCTTTAGGATTCTCTGGTCTTAACCTTCCATGTTGCTTTAGGAGCACTGCCATTCCAGATATGTGCCACCGTGTCCACCGTTACACGGCTTCTAGGGATCACACGTCAGGTCCTCAGGCTTGTATAGCAGGGGCTTTATTCTTTGAGCCTTTTCCCCAACCCCTTAAATGTTTTATTCATTCTTTCTGTCTCCCACTACTCCCCACTCTAGATCACAATTATAAATAATGCTAGGACTCTTAGACATTGAAAGGGGAACTTTCTGGCATGGTGCATAACTCAATATAGTGATCAGAAATGTAAGGTTTTTTTTTTTTTTTTTGAGGCAAGCCCAATAGACTGGCTTTTTTTTTTTTTATGAGGGAATGCAAATGAAAGACAAATAGAATTTGTGCACCCGGGCCTCCAGGCACTGTAATCAAACTCCAGAAGCATGTGCCACCTTGTGCACATTTGTGACCTGTTGCATGTGTCACCTTGTGTGTCTGGTTTATGTGGGATCTGAGGAGTCACATATGGGTCCTTAAGCTTTGCAGGCAAGCACCTTAAGTGCTAAGCCATCTCTCCAGCCCCAGAAATGTAATTTTTTAACCTTTTTAGATTAAAAGAGCAAATCCTCTTGACACAATTTTCAGTGAAATATAAAATGTTATTGAAATATTTATTTTAAATTCAAGTTACTGTCTGATTCTCCTCAGTCCTCTTATCTTTTACATTTTCCCTAAAGACTGTAGTGGCTTTCCCTTGCAAGATTTTGATAAGAAACGAAGTTTCTTAGGAAGTTCTGCATGCTTGAGCGTGATGACTGTGGTAAGAGCAGGTGAGCACAATGCCACCGAGATTGGACTGATTTGATTCGTTCAGTGTCAAAATTGGTAAAACCAGTTTGGACCAAAGTCCTGTTTAACTGGATTGACCAGTTACCTGAGTCAAATGTTCCAATTGGTTTTCTCTGTAAGACACAACCTAAGCAATGTTTAAATGCCTGTTAATGTAATATTCCTGGGCCCTTGTTTTTTATTACCTGTGTTCCTATCTTAGTCCTCAAAGGTCTCCTTAAATGATAGTAAAAAATAAACTGGTTTCTGAAAGCTTAGTTTCTAACATTGCAGAATGACTCCTTAAGATACCCACACATTTTGAATGTTCCAACATCTTATAACAATACCTGCTGGAGGATAAAATACATTTTCTTTATAAAATAGGTTATAAAATATTAGACACAGAGCTGTTTCTTTACAAAATGAGGCTGTTTGTAGCCCTGGTGTTGTGGCAATGTAAAGAAAGTGCTGTACTGAAGCCTGTCTTCTTGAGTTCACCTTACATAGGTGTGGTGGGAAAACCTTTTTCCCTGGGGTGACACAAACTCGTATCTTTTCCTCCAGATAGGGCACAGACTACAGACCAAAGGACAGTTACAACAAAACCAGCTTGATGAATGTATTAGTCAGGGTTCTTTAGAGGAACAGAACCCATAGAATGAATTGTATTAAAAGGGAATTTATTGGATTAGTTTGTGGCAGTCCAACAATAGCAGCTGGCAGGCCTGAGAGTCAAGGAACTCAGTAGCTGCTCAGTCCTTTAGGCTAAATGCCTCAGCAGTACCAATCCGGCATTGAAGGCCTGGAAGCTTCGTGGAGAGCTACTGGTCTACAGTCCATGTCGCTTTTCAGTTTGTGGCGGTCTTCAGTCAGCAAGCAGCACTGTCAGCTAGGTGGGAGGAAGGGATTCTTTTCTCCCAGAGTTTCCTTAGATCAAGCCCCCCACTTTAGGGGAAGGGCCTCCTCCTTCACTTAATCCTTCTTGGAAGCAATCCGAGACCCACTCAAGAGGGATGTCTGTAGAAAGATCAAGTTGACAACAAAAATTAATCATCACAGTGAACCAATGAGTTTATTGGGGTTACTTACACAGAGCAGGGTGAAGGGTTGATTTAGGAGAAATAGATGACTCAAATGCATCCTTACCATGAGAAATCTCATCCCATCCGGGATGACAACCTCCTGTAGCTGCATCACCAGAATGCCGGGCCCAGCATAGGTGACCACTCATGGAAGCTGCATTTCATCTCTGGTGCGTGCGCACTGCACACCCTGCAGGCAGCTCCATCAGCCAGTCCCTCAGGTGGCTCAAGAGCACACCACACCATCTACAGGCAGCCTCATCAGTCTCTTATTTCCCAGCAGTTGTTCCTCTTTCATATAGCCTCAGGGCAGGGTCTTGCAACCCTTTCCCAGACTTCCTGAGTCTCTGGAACTTCCTACCTACCCCTGCCCCAGGGAATGTTTCAGTTTCTAACTAACATAACCTTGGGGGGGAGTGGCTGTGTGACCTTAAAGATTCAGGTTGCCCAGACTTGACTTCCTGATTCCACAGAGCCTCCTTTCTCCAGTTCCAGGGAGTCTGCAGTACAACAATGGGTCTTCCACAGTATAGATTTCATTGTATCCATATTGCTGTTCATTATTTTATTTGCCTTTTGAGGGCAAGGTGAGTAGCCCTCACATAGCTTTGTGAGCAGTCTCAAATGGAGAACACAGATTGATTGATTGATATGGGCCTTAGAAATTGTACAAACAAATTGTTTGCAGTTTCTATAATTTTTAGTAAAGTATAATCTTTAGTTACAAGTAGTTTATATTACACATCTCCCCTGGTATGAGTAGGTTAATCACCCTTTTCTCCCCGCAAAAGCATAATTCTTTCTAAATGTTTTGTTGAGTAGGAAGAAGTCAGCATAGTCTTGATTAATGAGTGAACTGCAGTGTTTTTTTTTTTTAATTTTTATTAGAGAAAGAGCAGATAGAGAATGGGTACACCAGGCTTCCAGCCACTTCAACTGAACTCCAGATGCATGTGCTACCTTGTACGTCTGGCTTTATGTGGGTCCTGGGGAATTGAACCAGGGTCCTTTGGTTTTGCAGGCAAGCACCTTAACCACTAAGCATCTCTCCAGCTCTAGTTTTTTTTTTTTTTTTTAAATCAGTGAGTGTAATTGCAGTCACTAGCCAATAATACTGAGAGCATGTGTTTATGATTCCATGACACAGATAACCATGTGCAAAAGTTCCTCAGGTGGCAGGAACACCTTCCTGTCTACTGCATTTGCACCAAGCCATTTCACTAGACGCTCAGAGACGGTCCAGTGTTTGTTCACATTCAATCATCAGTTGTCACTTGGGTATGAATGTGAATATTGGAGGAGTTCTCTGTCTTGTTTTCTACTTTGTGATAAGACATTGCCTTGGCATGAAAATATAAACTTATGGAAGTATACCAACTGGGTATCCTCATCTAGCTAAAAAAACCCCAAAGCATGATGGGAGGAGCCAGCAACTCTTGACATAGAGTAGACTTTCATGTCTCAAAACCATGTTAGCAGAATTATGTCTAAAGATAGACAGGCTGGGTGTGAGAGAATTTTAGTGATAATTGTGTGTGTGTTCTTAACCATTTTATGACTTGCAAGTGCTGGTACCTAATTTAAATCATAATAATAATTATTATTATTCAGTGAGTATATCCTAAGTGAAAGGCATTATTCTTAGTGCTGTCACATTCATTTAGTGACTTTTAAGTGTTAGGCACTCCAAGTGGGGGTGAATGCCTCAGTGAACAGGGAGAAGTCCCTGACCTTGTAGCCTTTAGGGGAAGCATTCAGACAGTGCCATAACCAATTTTAATTACAGGCATAAACGAATAGCCCCTGGATTACCATTCACTCTTCAAAGTTTTGGAGATCTGCCTTTCGCGTATCTAATATGGAATTTTGGATTGTAGTAGACAGCTTCAGGTCACTGGGATAAACTCCCAAACCAGGCACTGTTTATAGGAGGAATGACAGTTATTTGAAAATTACAGATTAAGGGGAAGTTCCATAATGGCAGAAGAAGCTGGCCCACTTTCACAGGCCCACGCCGAGAGAAAAGCCAACCACCACCAGCACCATAAGCATGTGCACTTCAGGAACTCCATAATGGTGGAGCTCAAGCGCTCTGCAAATCTTAGGCTGAAATTCAGATCCACCCCCAGTGACACCTCCTCCAGCCAGGCAGCTGGAAATCCAAGAAGCTTTAATAAAACTCCTGAATCTATTGGGGGACATCTATTCAAACTACTACATGGATTGTGCACATGGAAATGGCGGCCCCTTCCTGTAGCAGCCCTAGGTATTTTCCACAAACAGAAACTGAGGCAAAGAGAATTGGATCTGCTACAGATCACACAGAGGTGGGAGCCACACACAACTTGTCCAGTCCCAGCCGAAATCTCATAATGCTTTTTGTCTCGTGACACCTAATGTAATTCATAAAAATCCTTTGGTATGAAGTAATGAAAGGCCCCGATTATGCTGCCATTTTTAGATATCACTGGCTGCCTCAGGGGATATTCATAGGCTGGGTTGTTGGAGAACAGTGTTGATTCTGCGCATTGAAGGTGTTCCAAGCCCATTGAGGTGGTGATCCCGTTCTACTTACTAGATAGTTCAAATCGGCTTTTTCATTGTCTCATTTCATTTTCTTTGTTGGCTAAATTTCTAGCTTATTTCTGATTCCTATGGAAAGAATGGTAGGATAAATGGACTTTCTCCCATTAATTAAAATCATCTCTGGAGAATAGTGCCTAAGAATCCCCAAAATGGAACCTTCTATGGCTGGGAGAGAGTGGCATGAACAGCAGGGTTTTGTCATTGTCCCACTGTCTCCCCAGCCCAGGCAGAGAGAGCAGATGTCTTTTCAGCATCGTTCCTTTGAGCTTGAAAACATTTTTTTACTTGTCAGTAACATAGACAAAAACATAAAGTTCTTGGGCAAGCATTAGTGTTCGATTATTTCTTTTCCTACTCTTTGGTAGAAACTACATTGTCATATGTTTTGTGCCTTGGTGTATGTGTTTGGTAAGAAAGTTATAAATTACATTATAAAATAACTTCAAAAATGCCTTACATCTATGGAATTGGTCTTCTCTGTTATATACATTTTCAGAGAAGTTCCATTGTCAAGAGACCTATTAGTTATTTTCATAGAAGACAACAATGTTTTGATAGAATGACTATCTTAAGTAAGTAAAAGTAAGTTAAAATTGTTTCTGTGTAATTATATAACTTTTCAATTAATTAAGAGCCCAAGGAAGGAAAGCACATTTTCACAAATCTCTTGATAGAGCAAATGACTATTTTTCCTCTTGCAGCTTTTCAGTAATAGTTTTAAAATAAAGATTTTTATAAAAGTTATATAAAATAGGGCTGGAGAGATAGCTTAGTGGTGAAGGTGCATGCCTGCAAAGCCAAAGAACCTAGGTTCAATTCCCCAAGATCCATGTAAGCCAGCATGTGTCAGGAGCTCCTGGCATGCCCATTCTCATTCTCTCTCTCCCTCTCTCCTTCTTTCTCTCCCTCTCAACTTAATACAAATGTAGAAAGGAAGTTATATAAAGTATTTCATCTGTCAGGTACTGTAACTGGAATATTTTCTCCATTTTGGATATATTATAGATGAAACTCTCTTGGGTCTGTATCAAATCTGATGTTATCCTACCCTCACATTTAGTCCTCTTTCCAACACATACAAATGAATGGACTAAGGTATTAGAATATGTAAGAAGTGGAAGATGACAAATTTTTTCCTGATTTCTCAGTATTTGCATCCATTTCCCCATATACACATTGTGAAAATACTATATATGTTATGAAAGCTAATTAAGTAGAAGAGGAAATGCCCAGGGAACTTATAGGATTTTTGCTGTATTTTATGTTTTTATGACTGAGAAGCAGTTCAGAGCTTATCCTTGATGGACAGTTTTAGAATGCTGCTCTTCACTGCCATGAAAACTTGCTAAGGGAATAGGAAAGTCAAACTAATTATGTCAGGATTTGTCTTCCCAGTGCCAAACACAGGGAAGAATGTTTCTGAGTCTGCCTGCTGTCTTGATATTGCCATGTCTTAAGCTCTTTGAGTCCCTAAAGATACAATCCACAGATCTCTAGTGTTCTGGCCTTGAACCACATCTGGCTTTAAATGGCTCTCTGCAAGTTGTCAGAACAATACATACTCTATTTTAGATAGTGAAGAGAAAATAAAAACGAATAGCATTAGCACCTGCATGTTGTTAGGTAAAGAAGGACTGTAATGAAATAGTTACTTATCACAGAGCTGCCACGGAAGTCTTGTCCTGGCTTCTTGATTCCTACATAACGTTTGACATTGTTTTACAGAAGGCTGAAGAGAATGCAGAAGGAGGGGAGTCTGCCCTGGGACCCGATGGTGAGGTAAGAGGTGACCTGTTCTGCTGAGTAGAATCCTAGACAGACCCTGCAGCACCTTTGTTGTCTACTGTCACTGCATTTGATTTTCCCTCAGCCAGTCATTTTAAAATAAGAAATAGTACATTAGCACAGTAGAAAATTAGAATAACACTGTCTCTGGCTACCAATGAACAAATATGAAGTTTCTTGTATATATACCATTTTGGAATTTTCTATAGATGGATAATCATATATTCATGGCTATGTAGAAAGTGTAAGAATCTTAAATGATTCTATAATTACATATGCTAAGTAAGTAATACTGAAGCATAAAATACATCATAATCGCCCTAATTTGTTACTAATTTGAAATTATGTAGGTACATAAACCAAACAGTTCACATATTTTGAGTAACAGTTTTTGTGTGGAGAGGGGTTCTATATGTATATTATGTATATAACTTATATATGTGGCTATATGACCATAGTCCTGGATATTATATCCCAGTATTTCAGATAGTCTCCTGAGTCATGAGGATTAAGTTATTTATTTATTAGATTTTTTTTCTTTGAACAATTTGGAACTGTCTAGTCACCCATGGTAAGGAGGCACAAGCACAGAGCAGGATGGGAAGAGACTTTATTTCCAGTTACTGTCTCACACACTGAGAAGCCTGCTTGGAGCAACCGGGGCGGGGGGGGGGGGTCAGGGTCGGGGCTAGGGGTTTGCCCTTTCAATTGTAGAATCCCTGGGCACATAGGTCCTATTGTGAGCTCACATGGCCTGGATGGAGGAAGAAAGGTTGAACCACTCCTGTACACAGAAACCCCTTGAAAATAAATGTTACCTAGTCGCTTATGATCACAAATGAAGAAAGAATCAGGAGACATGTTAATGTTTAAGAGACTCTCCACAGGCTATTAGGAGGGTGGGATACTGGATCTTAGAGTGTGTAGAAACAATGACAGTTTGCTCAGCCTTACCCAAGCACATGAGTCTGCAATTAACAAGTATATGGGGAGATGCTGGGACAGGTCCGTGCAATAGTGCTCGCATCTCTTACTATCTCTTGGGAAAATTAGCTACTCCTGTCAGACCTGTGACACACAGCTTTCTTTAGTTTTCTCACATTTGAGTTGTTTCTTGCAGTTCACAAGGTGGACATCTTGCTTAGTTTGTTTTGAAATAATGCTCTTACTGCTCTTCTGTGTTCATTCAGTGCTTTTGCCAAAGTTCTAATTCTAGCCACAGTGATTTCCAGTTTTCTCTCTGAGACATGACATTAGCAATAAAACAAGCTTTATTAGAATAGTTCAAGATAACAAGATATAGTCCCCCTCCACCAGGGAAATGATAGCAAATGGTAGATTTCTTTTTTTATCTTGTGTGGATGACCTTTTACAATAATGAGGAAGAAGTATCATGTAGCCATGCAGAGTAATGGTGCTCAAAACTATTAGTTTAGCCCGTGTGAAAGAGAAAAAAAAATCTAACAGTCTGGAGTAAGCCTCTTCTTTTGTTAAAGTTATTTTTGTGAATAGTCACTAATATATTGACTCTCATTTTGACAATTCTTTGTTGAGAGAGTAGGAGAAAAGAACTATTGGGCTTTTGGTCTCATTTTGGTTAATTCCTATGAGATGTAGAAAGCAAACTTCTGCATATTATTTTTCCTTTCATATTTTGCTTAATTGGAGTAGTAAATTATCTTGCCACCTTAATTACAACTGATAGTGGTGCATGTATTTATTTGACCACAAAACTAATTAAGAGTAATTTAAGGAAAGTTCTTTGAAGTAATGAATTGCCATTTTACTCCTCTTCAGGAAATAGGTAGCTGGATGCACTCACAAATGGAGCATTTTCAAACACCTCACCTGGGGATCTGCTCCTCGAAGTCGGTCATCTGCAAGCAGTAGCATTCATTAGCATAGGATTGCTCCATTTTCAGTCCTTTTAAGACATTTTGTTCTCTGGAGCAGGTCAACTACAACCTTCACCTTCTTAGTTTCACTTATTCTCTCAATTTTCCAAGCAAGCCTTTTTTTTTTTTTTTTTTTTTTTTTGAGAGTCTGGTAGCTCAGCCTTGGTTAATTCTTCAGGTTTCAAATAGGCAGGCATTTTTTTTCTTTATCATACACAGAAGTACAGTAAGATACCTACCTGGTGGTTTGGTTTTAGATAAAGAACACTAGTTCTATAAAAGACAAATCAGCCATTAATGAGATTTCAGGGGCTACAATACCATTTTCATTTTCTCCCAAGCCACGACTTTGTAACTGATCCCCGTAGAGTTATTTGAGGGGGAGTTATTAGTTCCAAATAACCAAAATTGTTTCTGCCTTTCTTAAGTAAGAAGTGACTTTGTTACAGGTTTAGTATCCCTTGCCCTAAATGCTTAGAACCAGAAGTCTATCAGATTTTAGGTTGGATTTTGGAATATTTGTATATAAATAATGAGATAGTCTAGGAAGGGGACACAAATCTAAACATATATTTATGTTTCATGTATGCCTTATTTTTATACATATGTTGTATACATAGACTTTGAAGTTTTTTTTTTTTTTTTTGGTTTTTCGAGGTAGGGTCTCACTCTAGCTCAGGCTGACCTGGAATTCACTATGTAGTCTCAGGGTGGCCTTAAACTCATGGTGATCTGCTGGTGTGCCTGCTGGTCCTTTCTCCCTTTGAGCTTCTGTCTCTTAACTCAGGTCGCAGGGAATACAGCCAGTTGAAAGAGCTCAGGTCTTGTTCCTATACCTGGCGGGGGCGTGGGACTGACATACTCAGTTTCCTCTCCTTCCCTCTCTCCTTCCCTCCCACCCTCACTTTCACCCTCTCTTATTTCCTCCTTCTCACCCTCTTTCCCTTTTCTACAGTGCTGGAGATTCAGGACATTGCGCATGCTGCCTCTGTGTAGCCAAGGATGACGTTGAACTTATGACCTTGAGCTTCCTACTTTGCTTCCTGAGTGCCAGGATTATAGGCATCTGTTACCGTGCACAGTTTCTTTAGTGGTTAGTGGCCTTTCCCTTCCCACCAAGATATATTAGTTAGTGAAATAATGAAACACAGAAAAATATTTCAGATACTGGGTGGCCTAAAGCCTGAGAAATAACCAGCACAGCACTAAGAGAACCTCATAATGTGTAATAGGGGTGATGTGATTTCTTTTTCTCTTTCTAGCCAATAGATGAGAGCAGCCAGATGAGTGACCTGCCTGTCAAAGTGACTCACACAGAAACTGGCAAGGTCCTCTTTGGACCAGAAGCACCCAAAGCAAGTCAGCTGGATGCCTGGTTGGAAATGAATCCTGGGTATGATGTGCAAATAACATTAGTGCCATTCAGTGGGCTTCTAGAATTGGGTGGGGTTTTTTGGGGGGAAGGGGTCCTTGTAAAATACTGCAACCAAAATTTTGCTGGCGGAATTTATTATCTGTGTTTGCGGTCTGTATGTACAACATGCTGGTTTGGTTATGTACGATGTTTTGTTTTATAAAGAGTTAAGTCCCCTCTTCTTCTTTACTCCTTTTCACTAGTTACGAAGTTGCCCCGAGATCCGACAGTGAGGAGAGTGATTCTGACTATGAGGAGGAGGTACGTGCACAGTTCTCTGGGGCTTCCTGGCTTGAAAGTTGAGGGCAGAAGACTCTTCTCCCTGAATGTAGACCTAGTCCCCAAGGCTTCTGTCCCTTCTTCCTCCTGAGATGGCTTTCGGGCGATAACTTTAAGCATTTGCAGGCGCTGCGATGGTACACAGGTGCTGCAGTCATCTCTTGATGAAATCTTGGCAAATTCTAAATTCATTTGGGATCAAAGAAAAAAAAAAAGGAGAGAGAGAGAGAAGCTGTCATTAGTTTACAGATGGAAAAAGGTCTTTGGGGAGAATTGAAGTTGGATTACTTTGGGAAAGGCAATCCTCCTGTGTCTGCATGGTTCACACTGAGAGTTAAATGGCTAAAAATGTCTGAAGTCCTCTAGGACCTGGAATCTATTAGAAGTCGTGAGTCTGGGAATGGAGATGGAAAAAGGCAACATGGGTGTGGCTTCATAGGCTTAGTAAGTCTCTGGATTTCTCTCTAAATGGGACGCTTGTTTGAATCTTTGGATCTACTTGTTACCCAATGAGAAGGGCATTTCTTCATCTCCTGGAGGAAATACTTCATATGTTCAGAGTGAAAATGGAAATCTTGGGTACTTTGAATAGGAATTACAAAATAATAAAGGTATTTCTTGGGTCAGTTATGAAATAGTTAACCGGTACAAATGAAAGTGTTGACTGATTTTATTTCCCTTGCTGGAGTCTCGTTAATATAGTCGTTAAGTCTGATGTCTCTCAGCTTAAAGGAATCTTAGTGCAGAGTGCCACAAATGGATGCCAGGAGTGGGCAGCATAGCCTTACCAAGGACAACTAAACAGGATTTAAAAACAATAGCTATTTTCTTCTGTTTTTTTTTTAAATGTTATTTATTTACTTGAGAGAAAGAGAGAAAGAAGCAGATAGAAAATTGGGGGGGGGGGGGGAGAGAAAATGGGTGTGCCCAGGTCTCTAGCTACTGCAAATGAACTCTAGACACTTGCACCACCTTGTACATCTGGCTTACATGGGTACTGGGGAATTTAACCTGGGTCCTTAGGCTTCATAGGCAAGGGCCTTAACCACTAAACCATCTCTCTACCCCCAAATCTTTGTTTTAAAAATTAATATAGCATAAGCCTTTACTGCTTTTGGAGAATGATAAAAATTACATTTAGGTAAACCGGGCATGGTGGCACATGCCTTTAATCCCAGCACTTTGGAGGCAGAGGTAGGAGGATCATCGTAAGTTAGAGGCCACCCTGAGACTACATAGTGAATTCCAGGTCGGCCTGGGCTAGAGTGAGACCCTACCTCAAAAAAAAACCCAAAATTAAAAAAATTACATTTAGGTGCAGAGGTGATGGCTCAGGGGTTAAGGCACTTGTCTGAAAAGCCTAATGACCTGAGTTCGATTCCCCAGTACCCATGTAAAGCCAGATGCACAAGGCAGTGCATGCATGTGTCTGGAGTTGTTTTTGGTGGCTAGAGGCCCCATTGTGCCCATTCTTCTCTCTTCCTGCTGGGCATGGTGGTGCATACCCTTAATCCCAGTATTCAGGAGGCCAAGGTAGGAGGACTGCTGTGAGTTCAAGCCAGCCTGAGACTACATAGTGAATTCCAGGTCAGCCTGGACTAGAGCAAGACCGACCCTACCTCAAAAAAAAAAAAAAAAAATTACATTTAGAAAAACATATCCACTAAAGAGCAAATATTTTTGCAATGCAGTAATATCTCCCAGCTACTTTTTCTGACTTGTCTACTTGGGTAAAAGTCCCAGACATAATTCAAATGTAAGAGTTCTCTCTCTGTGGAAGACCCTGGGGCACAGAGATAAGATAAAGTAGGCTTTAGCTAGCCAATGCCACTCAAAAGGCTGAGAAGAGGTCAACTCTGACCAAAGGACAAGAGCTAAGGTCCCCAGTGAGACAGAGCCAAGGAGAGACTTGTGGCAAGTCATTTTCCCTCCCTCCTGTTTCCTTGCTAAGAAGGCAAGACATTGTTCTTAGTCCTCAGCTTACTTCCTGCTCCTAACTGACCTAAAGTCCAAGGTGTGAAGTCAGCATTGATAGCATGTGAGTGTGTATGTTTTCAGCCCAGAGTTGTGACAACACATGGTTGCCTTTAAACCTGTTGGCCATGGACACTTTCAAACTGGTCTGTGGATCATAGTTAAGAAGCAAAGAGGTGATGAATCCTTTGCCAAGGGTAATCTTTTCTGAATTCTCATAAATACATGGTGTGAAGCAGCCTCAGGAAGCGTGCTCAATAGCTCTGGATCCCTGCCGTGATAGTAGGGACCACAGAATCCCACCAGAGTGCATTCTCAGGAGGAGGATATGAAGATTTTTAACATCTCTTTTCAGAGAGAGGGATATGGAATTCTGAGAGCAATTATAGGCTATATGTCTACCATACATGATCAAATATATACATGTATATGATATGCACATTCTTGGGAGCAAGGTTCCATTTCAAACAGTGTAATGGTGAATGGTCTGGCTTAAGCAAATGTTAAGTTTGCTCTTCTCTTAATTGCATTTGCTTACATTATCTGTGAAGTAGAATGCTATTTAACCTCTTTCTAGAAATGCTGATCACAGAATTTGCTTATTAAAATAGTAGCCTTCCCCCTTATCTTTTTTCCTTCCCTAGGATGAAGAAGAAGAGTCTAGTAGGCAAGAGACTGAAGAGAAGATACGTCTGGATCCAAACAGTGAAGAGGTTTCTGAGAAGGATGCCAAACAGATCATTGAGTGTGTATCCCTCACAGCTTTCTCCCTTAGAAAGGCAGAGCATGAGGTTCACATGATGTGGATTTTTTTTTGAAAGTCTTGTTGTAAGGACAGGGGCAGACCTCATGCTAACACTCTTTCCCCCTGTCCCTTGCCTCCTCCCCATTTCCCATTCCTGAATCACACCTGGAAGCTCATGCTCCTTCCTGGGTTTCCCACCAGTCACATGCACTTCCATCCCAGACCTAATTCACTGCCCCACCAAGTCTGGTTGCTTCACTGCTTCACTGCGTTTCTCCTTAACCCCCCCCCCCCAAAAAAAAAAAACAGCACGCTTAGAAACCCAAGTGTGAAACACTGCTCCTGTGTCATACTGGCTGTCACAGCCCAGTTAGCCACCTGTTCTGCGCGGGCTTGAACTCCTTCCACCTCCCCCACAGCAGCAAGGTCTTCTTCCATCCCTGCCCGCCCTCTCATTCACTGGTTTACACACCTCGTTGCTTCTACAACTCTATTACTATAGGAAAATTGTTCCAAAATCACGTACAAAAGAAAATATTTTGAAAGATAAGGTTTTCTAAAATCAAGAATTCCACAGTCTATTCTTTTTCCATAGCTATACGTTTAGGAGCCTTTGTGAGCCCAGTCCGCCCCTGTTGCTTCTCCGAAGGCTTTCCGACTGCTGAGCACTCCTCACTGCTCATGGAGTAGAAGGCCACCGCAGGCATACGAGAAGGAAGAACCCTTTTCTGCACCCTTCCCTCCCTCTTTTCCTCACTCCCTCCTTCTTCCCTCCCTCTCTCCCTCTTTTTTTTTTTTTTTTTTGGTTTTTCGAGGTAGGGTCTCACTCTAGCTCAGGCTGACCTGGAATTCACTATGTAGTCTCAGGGTGGCCTTAAACTCATGGTGATCTGCTGGTGTGCCTGCTGGTCCTTTCTCCCTTTGAGCTTCTGTCTCTTAACTCAGGTCGCAGGGAATACAGCCAGTTGAAAGAGCTCAGGTCTTGTTCCTATACCTGGCGGGGGCGTGGGACTGACATACTCAGTTTCCTCTCCTTCCCTCTCTCCTTCCCTCCCACCCTCACTTTCACCCTCTCTTATTTCCTCCTTCTCACCCTCTTTCCCTTTTCTACAGTGCTGGAGATTCAGGACATTGCGCATGCTGCCTCTGTGTAGCCAAGGATGACGTTGAACTTATGACCTTGAGCTTCCTACTTTGCTTCCTGAGTGCCAGGATTATAGGCATCTGTTACCGTGCACAGTTTCTTTAGTGGTTAGTGGCCTTTCCCTTCCCACCAAGATATATTAGTTAGTGAAATAATGAAACACAGAAAAATATTTCAGATACTGGGTGGCCTAAAGCCTGAGAAATAACCAGCACAGCACTAAGAGAACCTCATAATGTGTAATAGGGGTGATGTGATTTCTTTTTCTCTTTCTAGCCAATAGATGAGAGCAGCCAGATGAGTGACCTGCCTGTCAAAGTGACTCACACAGAAACTGGCAAGGTCCTCTTTGGACCAGAAGCACCCAAAGCAAGTCAGCTGGATGCCTGGTTGGAAATGAATCCTGGGTATGATGTGCAAATAACATTAGTGCCATTCAGTGGGCTTCTAGAATTGGGTGGGGTTTTTTGGGGGGAAGGGGTCCTTGTAAAATACTGCAACCAAAATTTTGCTGGCGGAATTTATTATCTGTGTTTGCGGTCTGTATGTACAACATGCTGGTTTGGTTATGTACGATGTTTTGTTTTATAAAGAGTTAAGTCCCCTCTTCTTCTTTACTCCTTTTCACTAGTTACGAAGTTGCCCCGAGATCCGACAGTGAGGAGAGTGATTCTGACTATGAGGAGGAGGTACGTGCACAGTTCTCTGGGGCTTCCTGGCTTGAAAGTTGAGGGCAGAAGACTCTTCTCCCTGAATGTAGACCTAGTCCCCAAGGCTTCTGTCCCTTCTTCCTCCTGAGGTGGCTTTCGGGTGATAACTTTAAGCATTTGCAGGCGCTGCGATGGTACACAGGTGCTGCAGTCATCTCTTGATGAAATCTTGGCAAATTCTAAATTCATTTGGGATCAAAGAAAAAAAAAAAAGGAGAGAGAGAGAGAAGCTGTCATTAGTTTACAGATGGAAAAAGGTCTTTGGGGAGAATTGAAGTTGGATTACTTTGGGAAAGGCAATCCTCCTGTGTCTGCATGGTTCACACTGAGAGTTAAATGGCTAAAAATGTCTGAAGTCCTCTAGGACCTGGAATCTATTAGAAGTCGTGAGTCTGGGAATGGAGATGGAAAAAGGCAACATGGGTGTGGCTTCATAGGCTTAGTAAGTCTTTGGATTTCTCTCTAAATGGGACGCTTGTTTGAATCTTTGGATCTACTTGTTACCCAACGAGAAGGGCATTTCTTCATCTCCTGGAGGAAATACTTCATATGTTCAGAGTGAAAATGGAAATCTTGGGTACTTTGAATAGGAATTACAAAATAATAAAGGTATTTCTTGGGTCAGTTATGAAATAGTTAACTGGTACAAATGAAAGTGTTGACTGATTTTATTTCCCTTGCTGGAGTCTCGTTAATATAGTCATTAAGTCGGATGTCTCTCAGCTTAAAGGAATCTTAGTGCAGAGTGCCACAAATGGATGCCAGGAGTGGGCAGCATAGCCTTACCAAGGACAACTAAACAGGATTTAAAAACAATAGCTATTTTCTTCTGTTTTTTTTTTTAAATGTTATTTATTTACTTGAGAGAAAGAGAGAAAGAAGCAGATAGAAAATTGGGGGGGGGGGGAGAGAAAATGGGTGTGCCCAGGTCTCTAGCTACTGCAAATGAACTCTAGACACTTGCACCACCTTGTGCATCTGGCTTACATGGGTACTGGGGAATTTAACCTGGGTCCTTAGACTTCATAGGCAAGGGCCTTAACCACTAAACCATCTCTCTACCCCCAAATCTTTGTTTTAAAAATTAATATAGCATAAGCCTTTACTGCTTTTGGAGAATGATAAAAATTACATTTAGGTAAACCGGGCATGGTGGCACATGCCTTTAATCCCAGCACTTTGGAGGCAGAGGTAGGAGGATCATCGTAAGTTAGAGGCCACCCTGAGACTACATAGTGAATTCCAGGTCGGCCTGGGCTAGAGTGAGACCCTACCTCAAAAAAAACCCAAAATTAAAAAAATTACATTTAGGTGCAGAGGTGATGGCTCAGGGGTTAAGGCACTTGTCTGAAAAGCCTAATGACCTGAGTTCGATTCCCCAGTACCCATGTAAAGCCAGATGCACAAGACAGTGCATGCATGTGTCTGGAGTTGTTTTTGGTGGCTAGAGGCCCCATTGTGCCCATTCTTCTCTCTTCCTGCTGGGCATGGTGGTGCATACCCTTAATCCCAGTATTCAGGAGGCCAAGGTAGGAGGACTGCTGTGAGTTCAAGCCAGCCTGAGACTACATAGTGAATTCCAGGTCAGCCTGGACTAGAGCAAGACCGACCCTACCTCAAAAAAAAAAAAAAAAATTACATTTAGAAAAACATATCCACTAAAGAGCAAATATTTTTGCAATGCAGTAATATCTCCCAGCTACTTTTTCTGACTTGTCTACTTGGGTAAAAGTCCCAGAAATAATTCAAATGTAAGAGTTCTCTCTCTGTGGAAGACCCTGGGGCACAGAGATAAGATAAAGTAGGCTTTAGCTAGCCAATGCCACTCAAAAGGCTGAGAAGAGGTCAACTCTGACCAAAGGACAAGAGCTAAGGTCCCCAGTGAGACAGAGCCAAGGAGAGACTTGTGGCAAGTCATTTTCCCTCCCTCCTGTTTCCTTGCTAAGAAGGCAAGACATTGTTCTTAGTCCTCAGCTTACTTCCTGCTCCTAACTGACCTAAAGTCCAAGGTGTGAAGTCAGCATTGATAGCATGTGAGTGTGTATGTTTTCAGCCCAGAGTTGTGACAACACATGGTTGCCTTTAAACCTGTTGGCCATGGACACTTTCAAACTGGTCTGTGGATCATAGTTAAGAAGCAAAGAGGTGATGAATCCTTTGCCAAGGGTAATCTTTTCTGAATTCTCATAAATACATGGTGTGAAGCAGCCTCAGGAAGCATGCTCAATAGCTCTGGATCCTTGCCGTGATAGTAGGGACCACAGAATCCCACCAGAGTGCATTCTCAGGAGGAGGATATGAAGATTTTTAACATCTCTTTTCAGAGAGAGGGATATGGAATTCTGAGAGCAATTATAGGCTATATGTCTACCATACATGATCAAATATATACATGTATATGATATGCACATTCTTGGGAGCAAGGTTCCATTTCAAACAGTGTAGTGGTGAATGGTCTGGCTTAAGCAAATGTTAAGTTTACTCTTCTCTTAATTGCATTTGCTTACATTATCTGTGAAGTAGAATGCTATTTAACCTCTTTCTAGAAATGCTGATGACAGAATTTGTTTGTTAAAATAGTAGCCTTCCCCCTTATCTTTTTTCCTTCCCTAGGATGAAGAAGAAGAGTCTAGTAGGCAAGAGACTGAAGAGAAGATACGTCTGGATCCAAACAGTGAAGAGGTTTCTGAGAAGGATGCCAAACAGATCATTGAGTGTGTATCCCTCACAGCTTTCTCCCTTAGAAAGGCAGAGCATGAGGTTCACATGATGTGGATTTTTTTTTGAAAGTCTTGTTGTAAGGATAGGGGCAGACCTCATGCTAACACTCTTTCCCCCTGTCCCTTGCCTCCTCCCCATTTCCCATTCCTGAATCACACCTGGCAGCTCATGCTCCTTCCTGGGTTTCCCACCAGTCACATGCACTTCCATCCCAGACCTAATTCACTGCCCCACCAAGTCTGGTTACTTCACTGCTTCACTGCGTTTCTCCTTAACCCCCCCCCCCAAAAAAAAAAAACAGCACGCTTAGAAACCCAAGTGTGAAACACTGCTCCTGTGTCATACTGGCTGTCACAGCCCAGTTAGCCACCTGTTCTGCGCGGGCGTGAACTCCTTCCACCTCCCCCACAGCAGCAAGGTCTTCTTCCATCCCTGCCCGCCCTCTCATTCACTGGTTTACACACCTCGTTGCTTCTACAACTCTATTACTATAGGAAAATTGTTCCAAAATCACGTACAAAAGAAAATATTTTGAAAGATAAGGTTTTCTAAAATCAAGAATTCCACAGTCTATTCTTTTTCCATAGCTATACGTTTAGGAGCCTTTGTGAGCCCAGTCCGCCCCTGTTGCTTCTCCGAAGGCTTTCCGACTGCTGAGCACTCCTCACTGCTCATGGAGTAGAAGGCCACCGCAGGCATACGAGAAGGAAGAACCCTTTTCTGCACCCTTCCCTCCCTCTTTTCCTCACTCCCTCCTTCTTCCCTCCCTCTCTCCCTCTTTTTTCTTCCCTCCTTCCCTCCCTTCCTTTCTTTTCTTTTTTTTTTTTTTTTTTTTTTTGGTTTTTCGAGGTAGGGTCTCACTCTAGCCCAGGCTGACCTGGAATTCACTATGGAGTCTCAGGGTGGCCTCGAACTCACGGCAATCCTCCTACCTCTGCCTCCGAGTGCTGGGATTAAAGGCGTGCGCCACCACGCCCGGCTCCTTCCTTTCTTTTCAATAGCCCTTTTTCACTCCTCTCCCGCTCGTCCTCCAAGCTTTAGCCGGTATTCTGTACACAGGGTTTATCTCTGCATCCCAAGAACCCAGGAAAGCTTCACTGGCAAAGTGCTAATCTGCATTTATAGCGCTCGGGTCTCTGTTGGTCTTTTTGAGGTCAGGGGCACCTTTTGTGACCTGTGCAAATAAAGTAACCTCTCTGAGCCTTGGGGTTTTTATGTGCATAAAGTGAGGCCAATATTAATAATGCTTACCATGCTTTGTTTTTGTGAGGTTTGCTGAATATATTTTAGCTGTAAGGCATGTAGCACTTAGAGCAACAATTTCAGGCTCTCAAATCATTTCGGATGAAATAGCACATAGATTCAATGACCTCATGCGATTCTTCACTTCTTTTCAGGACAGCAAAACAGGATGTGGACGATGAGTACAGCATGCAGTACAGTGCCAGAGGGTCTCAGTCCTACTACACAGTGGCTCATGCCATCTCCGAGAGAGTGGAGAAGCAGTCTGCTCTCCTCATTAACGGGACCTTGAAGCATTACCAGGTACTTGACATGTTCGCGCTCTCACGGCAAGCCCTCCTCTCATATGTGATGTCACTGGGATTGTGGCATAGCTAGACCAACTTCTTAGAGGTTCTGAAGACCAAGTCACTTACTGTATTGAGAGTCTCCTTATAGTGCTTCTGTGTTGCTATCTATCTGATTTACTGGTTGCCACGCCTACATATCTGACAAGAGGCAGCTTAAAGAAGGAAGGGAGGGAGGGTTTACTTCATCCTGTAGTTCCCGGAAATGCCTGGCAGTGGGAGGTGGAGGCCAGCTTGTCACATTGCATTCACAGTCAAGAAGCAGAGAGTGAACAGGAAATGAAGGCAGGCGATAAAACCCAAAGACCCACTCTCAGGGAGCCACTTCCTCTAGCAAGGCTCTACTTCGTACAGGTACCACAACCTTCCCGAACATCACCACCAGCTGAGTGCTTTAAACACATTGGCCTATGGAGGACATTTCACATTCAAACACCATAGCAGTTTTCTCTCTTGTGTTTCTGGGATTGATTTTGTTATAAGAAGTGCTGGTTTAATATTTGGGCCAGCTTCATTGTGGGTCGTTGCAAAAGAGAAAAGCCAGCCCTATTCTATTCGAGCAGGGAACATTCTCATCTCATCCTGAAGTGGATGAAGTATTCCTTTAACAATGTTAGTTGCTGCTATAATTGGGTGCTAAGCCACCAGCCACCAAACACAGTCTGCATTAGTACATTCTTTGTAAGTCATAAGGTTGTCAGTACCTGTGCTTTGGTTGTGAGTATGACAGATACTTCCTACTCCGTTGTAGTATTTCCTGAAGCATGTTCTTTGTAGTATTCCATGAGTGTTCCTCAGAAATTAACAAACAAGGTTTTG
The DNA here is from genome assembly GCA_036346955.1 of Dipus sagitta. NCBI lineage: Eukaryota > Metazoa > Chordata > Mammalia > Rodentia > Dipodidae > Dipus > Dipus sagitta. The sequence goes on along the minus strand of CM070770.1, from coordinate 56,116,225 downwards.
TGATCAAGTAACTATAGGAAATACTCTCCACTGTGGCTAGAATATCATATGCTATACTGCTGTCACTCCAGATACTGGTGAGAGTAAGTAGAACATTTTTATTGAGAATCGGCACAACCTTGGCCTGTCTCAAGACAGCCATATGGTTGCCCTGTCAGTGACTCCCCCCACCCATCATCCATGTTGCACATCTGTGTGTTAACCCATAGTGGACGTCAGCAGCCCAGTTAACTTTTGTATTTCTCAAACTTTGACAACTAATGCCACATGTTGATATTGTCACTTGCAAGTATTCTAAGTAGTGTCTTGCAGAGTGTGCTTGGAAATTGCATGGTTTTGGCCAGTGGGTCCCTTAACTTTCTGGAGTCAGGTCTCCTTCACTCTTCGAACTCTTCACTATGCTTGTGCATTTGTGTGGGAGGGAAGCACTGGCATAGTGTTGTCCTGAGCCGCGCTAGAGGACCATAGTTGCTGTCCACCATTGCTGTAACAAGTGCCAATAGAAAAACAGGGAAAATGACAAAGAATGCCTTAGTGTTAAAACTGTTTTGACCTTGTGGGTGTCTTGGGAAAGTCTTGAATGCTCCCTGGAGTCCCTGGAGCACACTTTTAGCACCATTGCTCAGGCCTTAGTAAGGCCATGGCGCATTTAAGAAGTCCAGAGGTGTGTGTGTGTGTGTGTGTGTGGGTGGGTGGGTGTGTGTTTTAATTAAATTTCATTTGGCTTACTCTGCATAGGTTGTAAACTTGGTATGTTCTAATAAACTGGCACGTTTTCATAGGAGAGATCCATTTTCAATCATTCACAAATTACTTTTAATAAGACTGATTTCCTTCTGCCATCTGACACCTTTGTAGGTGCTCGTTATCGCTTCCTCTCCAAACCTAGCTTCTTCTACTTCCGAATGTGAGTTCTTTGCCCTTCTGCCTGCTGGCCTGTGTCCATTTTTCCACATGATTTCACTGTCTGCCTCTGGGATTTTGATTAGTGAAGCGCCTTCCTCAGCCTGACTACCCATAATGCCTCATGAGCTCTGTTTCTCACTAACTTCCTTAAAATTATGGCTCCAAGTTTGCCTGGGTCTCAAGTGAGCTTCCTCTGTGACTCCTTCTGTCCCCAATTCCACAACCTAGGAGTAAGTCTTTTCTTATAGCTTCATGAATGTCTACTCCCCTCTGCTTCTAGTTTCTGTTTTATCTGGGATTAACATAGATATAAAATTTACCAGTTTTCTTTTATAAGAAAATATTCATTCTCACTGCATAACCGAATGTTTCGAGCATTAACTTAGTTTTCTAAAGGTCTGGTGGTCTTGGGGTCAAGTTGGTAACAACTTGTTTCTTACCCATCACTGTGTTTTTCACATATACCTATTCTCCCCCCCCCCCTAGTTTTTTAAAGTAGCATACAAAGTAATGGGTTTTATTATGGCTTTTCATACATAAAATTTTTAGGGGGATTCTGATGCAGGGTCTCATGAAGTCCATATTGGCCTCAAACTGGCTACAGAGTAGCCAAGAATGACGTTGAATTCCTGATTTTCCTGCCTCTTCCTCCTAAGTGCTAGGATTATGGATCTGTTCCACCATAGCTGGCTTCATCCCTTCCCCTGTCTCCTGTGTCTCTCCCCCTTCTATTGGTTCCTTTTATTTACCCATTGTATTGGAGGCTTTTCTCTCTTTATCTGCTTGTATTTCTGTTGTTCTGCCAAAAAAAACAAAGCAAGAAAAAAAAAAAAAAACACCACAAGTTTTAGAAAAGTTCGCCCATGTGGCTTATCAACATCTTTAAACCATCGTGCTGTCTCCCTGGGAACAAGTGGGGCCAATACAAGTTTCGATGCACACGTTGGCACTGTCAAGTACCTCTTGGTACTTGGTATGTGTGCTTGTTTAATGCTTCCTCTTTGAATATGAGCTTTAAAGGCAGGCCTGCATACCTTGGTTTCCATCTGTTATGGCTGCTGGCATGATCCTTTGCAAATAAGAGTAGCTTAATAAATATTTTATACATGAATCATTTCCTTTGTTCTTCCGTAAAGTAAATGAATATTTCCCTAAGCATAACTTCATTAGCGCGCTGACTTGACTGTGACATGTATAGATTACTTGTAATTGATCTTGACATTTAAACCTAGCATTGGTAGTGTGATGGTATGAGAACTGCAGTTTGGAGGAGGGAGGTTTAGCAACTCTGTGTTCTCACCTCTCCTTTTCTTTAAACGCGTGTCCTGAGGAGTTGAGCACATTGTTTTTGTGCTTTGAAGGTATTTTGCACACGCTCCGGGCAGTCAGCTTCTAGCGTGCTGCCTTTGGGTGTGCCCACGTTACAGACTTTCCATGTGCTTTTCCCCTGGGGCCTCTCTCTCTCTCTCTCTCTCTCTCTCTCTCTCTCTCTGCTAGGAAGAACAATGTCTTCCTAAGGCCCAGCACAGTGGCCCTGGTTCCCTGGTCACGGGTTTCTTGGCTCCTAGGATGGCACCATGGGGCAGGCTGTTCATAATCAAGAAAGCAGTTTCTAATGATCAGTGGTCTGTGTGCCAGCCCAGCCTTCTGCTTGTTTATCTTTAGTCCTCACATTGGCCTTTTGTTCTTGGAGTGGTTGGAGTAGATTTTGGTCCAGTTTTTCTTCATCTGTAATAATTCTAGAATGTCATCTACTGTGAAATGCTAAGTACAGATGAGCAGCCGAGCTGCGTCAAATCCCACCAGTATGCTACAGCCCATCGTTCCTAAATCTGATTAACACTCAGCACCTGCCAAGCAGCAGGGATGATGACAGCCTCATAGTTGAAATTCCTTGTGCGTTGGTGCTTCCCCCACTTTGCTTCTGTGAGAAAGCCAGCACAGAGCACTGAGAAGCAAAGAAGTCACAGCCGCACTTGAGTTGTATTAGTATTAATTACCTGTGCAGATCTTGGATAATTGAAACAATTTCTCTTCATTTCAGCTCCAGGGCCTGGAATGGATGGTTTCCCTGTATAATAACAATTTGAACGGAATCCTAGCTGATGAAATGGGGCTAGGCAAGACCATCCAGACCATTGCACTCATCACGTACCTGATGGAGCACAAAAGACTCAATGGCCCCTATCTTATCATCGTTCCCCTCTCGTAAGTAATCTATTCCACAGTCACTGTTCTGTGTGTTGAGGATTGCCCTGTTAGTCACTTGTCCTTGTTCCTCACTTGAAGGCAGAATCATAGCATGTAGTAGGATTACCAGAAGCGTGTAATCTGAATGTAGGTTTTAATTCCCCCCCCCCTCAGCCCACCCCAGGGCAGCCTCTTTGATTAGCTAGTGAAGTGTGGGACCAAATGATTTTTATCAGCTATTAGATTGTGGTCTATACAGCCCACACACTATACAGTGAGGTTTATTCTTCATCTCTCCTAAGCAGCTCACCAAAGGGGAAGGTGTGGATAGTTAAAAACTAGTTTGAGGTTTTTTTTTGCCTTGTTCTCTTGCCTTATGTGTCTGTGTGATCAAAACATAGATTCACACATCCTCCTTATTGAGTCTCTACAAGCATAGTGACATCAAAATCATTGCTGTGAATTCTGCCTGAAAGTAAGCCCAGTCCGTGCCCTTTGTGTTCCATGGCTGGCTGCTCTAGAAGGACCAGGCCCGGCTGTCACCAGCACATTCCCAGTGCCTTGCCTGCTGGGTTGCTGCTTCTGGTCTAGCCATCACTCCTGAGTGAAGGAAGAACTGTTCACAGCTACCCTGCCTGCACCGTGCGGTCTGCCTGTGGGCACCAGGGTGAAGCCTTCTTCACTGAGCTCTTGTCTGATGTCAGTGCTGAGACAAACTTGGACCTGGAATGAGAATAAGGGTTATTGTTTTGTGTTATTTTCTTTCTAAATGAGGACTATCTGCAGAGCTTTATAGGTAAATTATCTGACTCCAAGTATTTACATGTCCTTTTCATTTAATCTGTGTTTTGCAAGTTCCGATTTGTGCATTATGATGGTGCTTTTGAGGTATTAAGCAAAATACTTGATATCTCTCCCCCCTTGATAGATTTATTTACTTCATGTAGTATTGTAATTTCTTTCCCTGATTCAAATTTTCTCTGAACTTATGTGGCCATTTCTAAAGATTTCCCAAATTACCCTGCCAGTTGCTGTTTTTAGTACTGTATGAAAATTCAGGGTTGTTGCTTCCTGTATTTCCATGCTTCAAATGTTTTTAACCTTAAATTTTTTTCTCATTTATTTATTTACTTATTTATGATAGAGACAAAGAAAGAATGGGCATGCAGGGTCTCTAGCCACTGAAAATGAACTCCAGATGCATGCGCCACCATGAGCCATCTGGCTTATGTGGGTTCTGGGAATCGAACCTTGGTACTAAGGCTTCATAGGCAAACGCCTCAAGTGCTAATTCATTTCTCCACACCAATATATATATATATATATATATATTTTAATGAAACACAAAGTTGTCTTGCTTTGTAGCTGTTTATTTCTAGCTGATTATTTCTATAACTTTAAATGTGTAGTTGATATATTTGATATTCTCTGGTCTCTTGAAGGCAAGTTCTGAGAATAAGAACATATTTTAGCCACTGACTTTTGTATAAATGACTTTTTAAAATCATTTTTTGTTGTCTTGTAGGACTCTATCTAACTGGACATATGAATTTGACAAATGGGCTCCTTCTGTGGTGAAAATCTCTTACAAGGTTCGGAATGTTGTATTTATATATAAATGTGAAAAAGCAGAAAATAGGCCCTCTTTTTCTTCATTTCATTTGCACATCTGTGAACTGTATTTGGTTGTAAAGTTTTGTCATGTACATCATGTACTAAACAGTGAGAGTTAATCATCCCAAGAAGATTACTGTAATAAACCGTAATTACTTTCAGATAGTGAAATGCAGAAGAAAATTGTTAATTATCATATTGCGAGGTTTCTGATGAGAGTAATACAAATGACAAATATTGGCCATTCCATGTGCTGCTGACTGGACTCAACTGTGGGCTGCTACTGTGGGGAGTGTTCTACAAAGTCAGGCAATTATGGGGCACTGGGGCTGCCTGCTGCCTGCTCCCCCAGAAAGGGAGCCGCCTTTCAGCCGAGCGGCAGGTTCCCTACTCCTGCAAGCCCGCTGTGATTTCTCTCTCACACCCTTAAGTGGGAAACCTTCCTGAAAGGGTCTGGAAAGGGTCAGGACTGTATGGTTTAGCTAGGACTTTCTTCATGGATAATAGACCAGCATAAGAAAATGCACCTATGTGCACATCACCTCTCTAGGTTCCATTAAGCTATGAATAGTGAGAAAAGCACCAAGGTACTTTGGTTGGAGTAATCTGTGTGTTTTTCTTTCCATTCAGGGTACCCCTGCCATGCGGCGCTCCCTTGTCCCCCAGCTGCGGAGTGGCAAATTTAATGTGCTCTTGACTACTTATGAGTACATTATAAAAGACAAGCACATTCTTGCAAAGGTATTTTTTTAAATTCTTGTCTCTCAAGTATAGATCATCTCGCTGGAGTGTAACATATTCTCCCAATTATAGTCAATACTATAATTTAATCCTTAGCTGGTTGGTGTCTTTTTTTCTCTTCTTCCCCTCACCCCCCATTTTTGGTCAGGGGCTGTAAGTTTTTTCATTGTGTGTTTGGGGGGGGGGTCAGTGACTGATTCTGGGCTCCTTCCTGTCCTACCCTTTTGAGTTTACATGTTTTAAGAAAATTCACCTGGGTTTCCTTTGCAACTTTTGTTTCCAACAGCCTGAATGTGTTTGGAAAGAAATAATTGTTTTTGTTGCCTTGGGTTATAGTCAGTGAAACTTCATTCCTCTTGTGCCTCTCTCTCCAAAGACGAGTGGAACCCCTCCATATGCTCTCCTCAACAAGAGCATTTATCCTCGGCGAGGCTTGCATGCATGCTCTGTTTTCAGTTTTTCTTGGTAAAATCATGGGCAATCACTGTTCAAATCACTCAGGGCTGTTCCAGTGACTGATTATTTGGAGCTGAGAAAGAGTTGTTTGTGTGACCTTCATGTCTCCTCATTGGTATGTCCTTTAGCCACAGACCAAAGGGTTTTCCTTCCATTTATATCGTGTTGTTGTCTCTTAATCTGTTCACGTAGAAAGATGGAAGTAGCATCTTTCATGGAAAAAAAAATCATGAAAACTTAATTTTTTTCCTTGGTAATTCCTTTTACCCCGTAGTGTTTTCAAACCACTATAATCTGAAACTAAGTTATGGTCAGAATTGAGCCGAATTTCTATTTCTGGGGTTTGTTCTATCTCCACATTAAACCTTTGCTCTGGGAACTGAGCATTCCCTTCATGGTATCATAGGAAATAACATAAAGGGAATGTGTGCCCAGGGGAGGTTTAATAATTGAGGCAGCACCAACAGCAGTGCAGGGTTCCAGTTCCTCAGTCTTGAAGATGAATTTGGCAGTGTCAAAAATGACGGGTCTCCGATATTACTGTGGGAATGTGTTTGTACACATGAGATACTTTAAAAAATTCAAATTGTATCTTCTGCATATCTATTTCAAAATTCACTGGAGACGCCTGGTAATGAGATTGCTTTTATTTGTTACCGGAGAAATGTAGCTAACAAAAAAGGGCAGTAATTTTTTCCAAGTGGAAGACCTAATTAGTAGTACACTCACTAGCAAAATCAAAGGGCTCTGGTTCCTGCTTATTGATTCCTAAGCTAAACTGGACAGTGAGTAGACTTAGCATATTTATCTGCATACATTTTTGTCTATGGATAAGACAGGACAATTTTGGCCATCCTTAAATACTTCGTAGAGGTGGTAAAGGGGACACAACAGGTGATTTATTTCACCTGCACATCCCAGCTTGACTGGTGGTTTTATTCCCCCCCCCCCCGGCATCACCAGAGCTTCTTAGGGGGAAGGCAGGCATTGTGCCACACTCACTTCTGTGCATCCTGTGAATTTTCTATCAGGCTCTGGGGCATCTGAGCAGCAGACACTTTGGTGGGGGGTGGGAGGGGTAGCCAATGACACTGTCGTGTAGGCAGTGGGTGAGCTTAGTGGAATATTCTTCATTATTGTTACTTTAAGATGCTGAGCAAAAATCTTGAAGAGGACTGAAAGGAAGGGGGTGAGAGAGGAGAGGAACAATAGCTTTAGAAGGATTGTCCAAGGAGCATTCTTGCTTTTAAGGGATAGTCACATTGGGGGAGTTTGCTGTGTTTAATTCTGCAATTTGGCTTATGTGGAAGAATATATTTTTGCAGTGTGCCTCTGTATATTTGCATTTTGAATAGTAAAGAGGTGGACCTGTCAGGTGAGAAGTTTGCACAAGCAGAGGGAGCTTGGTAGCTTGATCTAATTTAACAAAAATAAGCTCAAAGTTTAGATTTCTATATGAAATAGTCTCATAATGATGATGTTAGTAACCATTTAGAAACAAAAACAAAACAAAATAAAACCCAACACTGAGCCAACCCCTAAAAGTAGGAAATAACCAGTATAATTGGAAGGCAGGAAGCCAAGAGGACCTGTGGGTTAGTGTCCTATGGGTGCTACCTTGCGAAAGCCAGTCATTGACCTTTGCTTCAAGTAGCCCTCTGTATTCTGTTCCTTTGTAAGAAGAAGTTGCATGGCCATGGAAGCTAGGAGCTGCCCTGACACCATATCAACAAGACCATTGTATGGGGAGAGGCCAGATCTTGAATAGCTTCCGTCTCCATCCGGCCTGAGTGTCCTTGTTCGTACAAGGGTGATAAAGGATCACAGGTCCTCTGAGGAATATCGTTGTTTTAACAGTCTCAGCCAATGACCAATACTTCATTGGCTGGAAGACTTTTTCCCTCAGGAGTATCATGCTACATCATGTGCCACATTGGGTTCTTGGTTTTCCTGTACCCCCTTTTGCCTCCTGGAAGCCAATGTATCTTCGTGTGCTCACCTCATGTGGGTCCTTTGTTTTGTGTTGCAGATTCGGTGGAAATACATGATAGTGGATGAGGGCCACCGAATGAAGAATCACCACTGCAAGCTGACTCAGGTCTTGAACACGCACTATGTGGCGCCCAGAAGAATCCTTTTGACTGGGACCCCTCTGCAGAACAAGCTTCCTGAACTCTGGGCCCTCCTCAACTTCCTCCTCCCCACAATTTTTAAAAGCTGCAGCACATTCGAACAGTGGTTTAATGCTCCATTTGCCATGACTGGTGAAAGGGTACTCATCAGACACTTGTTTGTTTTCCCCTTTGTGTCACAATGAAATGAAATTATAGGGCCTAAAGCTGAGAAGAGTTGAGCCACCAAAAACCCACAGGCTGGTGGACAGTGTTGTTTTCATTAGGAAGCCTATCACTGTGTGGATATGATCTCATCTGGGATTACTGTTCCTCTCTGAATCTACATGTGTGGGGCATAACAATCCCTTTGCCTTATGCCAGCATGCCAACCTCTTTGCCTTATGCCAGAGTATTTCCCAAGGCCCTATATAATGTTCCTATGTAGTGCCCAACTATGGCAGGCCACAGGGAAGATGTGTATGGAGATGCTTGCTAAATTAATTTAACCAGACCAGTGCAACCAACTGAATACAAACACCGAGATCTTTCCTTGTTGAAAACTTGAGACCTCCCTTTGATGTATTTCCATGTAGAATTTGTATGTAAAACATTAATTTCTGCACACATTTTTCTTTTGGGTTTTAATGTAAGCATCAATTTTGTCTGTACATAAATCTTCCTCAAAATCCTGGACTAGCCATTTTCAAATGTATTATCATTTATTCCTTCAGCTGCCCTCTTTGAGCTTAGAAAAGCATGAGCCCAGGGCTGGAGAGATGGCTTAGCGGTTAAGCGCTTGCCTGTGAAGCCTAAGGATCCCGGTTCGAGGCTCGATTCTCCAGGACCCACGTTAGCCAGATGCACAAGGGGGAGCATGTGTCTGGAGTTGGTTTGCAGTGGCTGGAAGCCCTGGCGTGCCCATTCTCTCTCTCTCTCTCTATCTGGCTGTTTCTCTCTGTCACACTCAAATAAATAAAATGAAAATGAACAATAAATATATATATATATAAAAGAAAAGCATGAGCCCTTGCAAGGAAAGAAATGGCACATGCCATTTTCATTAGTGGTTCCTTAACTGTAGCAATGAAAAACCACTAAGAATGCTTGAGGAAATTTTATGTTGAACCCCTGGCCCTTTAATCTTTAGGGGCCTTATAGACACATTTCATACTTGTCAGCAGGTAATTAATTGGTTTGCCCATCTGTAGAAAGTAGTGTCAATCTGCCCTGCCCCACAGAGGTTAACAGAGGAAGCAGAACAAAAAGGTAGGGAGTTTTCTAAACTAGGACTAAACTTGAACAAGATTTGACAGAGTCAAGGAGAGGAGTGACATAGAAGAACTGAGAGACTCGCCAGTTTGACTGGGACGGACTCTTGTGTTTATTTTAAGACACCCACCCCTTCCCCCTCCTTGTGTTTCTGGATCTGAGACAATGGAAACCAAGAGCCGAATCTAAGGCTTCATCTTTCACTTAAATAGAAACTTACTGATAATTCCTCCTTGCCCATTCTATGCCAATGTTCAATTTTTATTGCTAACAAAGTATCATAGGAGTTAGGTCTTTTAACAGTACAATCTCAAACTGGTTTCTGGGCTGCAGAGATTGCTCAGTGGTTAAGGTGCTTGCCTGCAAAGCCTAACCACCCGAGTTCAATTCCCCAGTTCCCATGTAAAGCCAGATGTAAAGACTGGCCCATGCATTTGGAGTTCATTTGCAGTGGCAAGAGGCCCTAGTGCTCCCATTCTTTCTGTCTTTCCTCTCTCTCTCTCTCTCTGCTTGCAAATAACTACATAAAATTTAAAAAAAAACTTGGTTTTTATATCCTTTCCCATAGGCATTGAAACAAGGACCCACTGAGAGGCCATTGCATTCCCTCCCAGTGGGCAGGTGGGAAGAGAACTGAGAGGTATACATCAGTAGCATTCACATGAACAAGTGCAGTCATGTATTGAAACACCTAATGAGTGAAAATAAAGCTTTATTTTATGACACATACTTCTATAAACTCATCTAAGATTCTTTTGTAGGTGGACTTAAATGAGGAAGAAACTATATTGATCATCAGGCGTCTACATAAGGTGTTGAGACCATTTTTACTGAGGAGACTGAAGAAAGAAGTTGAATCTCAGCTCCCGGAAAAGGTATGTTGCAGATTCAAGTTGTGGGTGTTTCCTCCTGTGAATATATTTTCAGTGCCTGCCCCAGAAATTATGCTTCTAAAATAATAGTCTCATCATTTAGATACTGGTATCTTGAAAATGTCCTCAAGTGCCTTTTCTGTGTTGGACAGAGCTGGAGAGAGAGAGAGAGAGAGAGAGAGAAAGAGCGCACGAGCGAGCACACATCACACCATTCATGGAGTTTCATTTCATGTTGACTTTGGTTTTTTTTTTTTTTTTTCTCCAAAGATAATGAGCTTGTTGAGTTTACTGTTTAAAAGTCCTGTAGAACTATTCTTTTTGTAAGGCAAGTATGGATTGGGATTTGGTACCTGTCATAGCATCCTCAAAGTTCCTTGGATGCTTATTTGGTATTCTTTTCTGTTAATTTTATTTATTTATTTGTTTGTTTGTTTATTTATTTATTTATGAGAGAAAAAGAGGCAAAGGGGAAGATTGAGAGAGAGAGAGAAAGAATGGGTTGCCAGGGCCTCCAGCTGCTGCAGATGAACTCCAGATGCATGCGTCCCTTGTGCATCTGGCTTATGTGTGTCCTGTGGAATCAAACCTGGGTCCTTTGGCTATGCAGGCAAGATTCTTAACTGCTGAGCCATCTCTCCAGCCCTAGTCTTCGTGGTGGCACCATGCTGCTGATGAGACATAGGGCTGCTAGAAGTCACAGATTTGGTCATGTCATTCTTCTGGGACATAGTCTTGTCTTGCACCATAAAATTCACTCCTGGTAAACTTCCCTGTGAACTTTTAGGCAGATATTTTTCAGATTGTTCTTCAGGTATCAGTGGTGTAGAATGCTTTGAACAGGCTCTAGGCTCTGCAGTTTGAGGGTGAGCTTGAATTTTGTTCAGTATGACCCATACCTGAAGTCTCAGTTTCATTTTCTCAAAGGTAGATTGTTTGGAATTGCATGATTTTTGCTGCATGGCAAGGCTTTCTTTGCATCTCTTTGGGTGAGCCAATTTGGAACTGTACTGCTTTTGCATGATTGTGGTTTTTCTGGGTAAAAGCTACTGGGCAGATAGTATCTCATCCTCTTTGCCTCAAAGTGGGAGTTGGCAAGATGGTTGCGGTTGTTTTTCTTTGCTATCAATTCTATCATGTAATCCCTATTCATTAATAGAAAAAAATATTACTTTTTTAAGATAAACATGATATAATTTTTATTTTTATAATATTTAAGTATTTTATTTCATTAGGGAATGTATCTTGGGGATGAAGTACTGTTAGTATTTTCATTAACTTCTTTGGGTAACACCATTTTTTTCTCTTCTCTTCTTCTCTCTTCCCCTCCCTTCTCTTCCCCTCCTCTCCTTTCTCTTCTTTTCTCCTTTTCCTTTCTCTTTCCTCTTCCCCATCACTATTCCCTTCCCTTCTCTCTTTTTTTCCCCCAAGGGCCATTTCTGTTCATAATGAAGTTGAGTTGCTTAGTAGATAAACTAATGAATGTGCCCAGTGGTCATGTGATTTTTGCCTTGGACTACTTCCTAGCATGCTATTACCATGGTCTTGCAAATTACAGAGGTGAAATGTTAATGTTTTTATATGTTCCAGACTTCCTTTTTTGAAAAATAAAAGGAGGTATAAAATGAAAGGCAATTAAATAAAGCCTTTCATTTATTAATTACACAACACTTCTTTATGTAGTTATTGTCATTTCCATTGCTGGGTAATATACTTCTTTCTAAAGCATTACAGCTTAAATGTATGCCCTGTTTTAAGAAAACCCACTGCATGTAAAAACAAATGTTTGCCGCATAAGGATTATGGGTAATCAGTTATATCACAAAAGAATTCTTTGCTTTACTAAAATATTTACTCTGTGGCTCTTTCTACAAGAGAGCTTCCTGAGTACACTCGAATTTTATAAACTTTTCAAAAAATGTATTTGCTCTTAGGTTGTGAAGAGTAAGTCTCTTGCACAACTATAATTGTACTCTTTAGTGCCCAGAGTATTGTAATTAAGATGCATATAGTATGCTGTATATGGCATTGCATGTGGATGCCTTTAAAGGCATCCCGAATTTTAAAGGCATCCTCCTTTACCTGGAGTCAGCTTGGTGATGTTGAAAAATCATGGGTTCTGCCCATCAGTGGACGTGGGGTACACTTCATTCTGTCTCTTGAGATATGAATTTAGACAAGTCATTTTACCCAGAGTAGCCTAGTGTTCTCAACAGTTACCTGAAAAATAGAAAAAATTTTCTCCACAGAACTGTTGTGAGGACTCCGTGGGCTTCGTGCTCATTGTGCTCTGCTGGGCATGTGAGCACTCAGTGCCCCCAGCTGCCACCCCGGTGTTTCTATCCTTCTGCTTCTATTAAAGGGCACTACTTCAAGTTTTTTTTTTTTTCAGTATTCTGTCTTTAGTATACCTCTAAGGCCCTCCCATGTCTCTGTCCCTATAATCCACTCCATGTGGAATCAACCCCTTTGTGTGTGTGCAAAGCTGTTGCTGATCTGACTTGGCTCATACCCATTCTCCACTCTCTGTGCCTTGCTAGGATTGCTTTTAAAAAATCTGGGAAAAGTTAGAAATTTAAATGTCATTCGTGGGGGGATGAGAGGTATCCTTTGCCACCCCCTGCATATAGCCATAAGCAATGTGTATATCTCACTTAGCCTGAACAGAAATCCATAAAGGAATGATAGCTGATGGCAGGAAAAAGCTCAGTACATCGATGGTGATTATCCTCAAGTGTTTTCAGAAGAGAGAATCCGGAAAGTGTTTTTAATGCTATTTTAGGTTTAGATAGAGTAAAATCTATATTGAGAACTATATTCCTTTTAGCATGTACTTCTGTAAGTTTTAACAAAGCCTGCTTATGTTAATCATGTTCATAATCAAACTACGGAACAATTCTGTCACCTACCCTGATGAGATTCAAGGACACATATTTGTTTTTGCTCTTGGAGTGTCAGGGCTCATTCTGTTGCCTAGCCATGCCTGCATTCTCAGTACTGTCAGGGCCAGTACCTGCTCTCCGCCTCCTTTGACCTTTCATCTGCTCACCATCCCTAATGCTTCTCCTGCCCCAGAATGTCAGATGAGTGTCATCAGACAACGTGTTGCCTGGTGGACCTGGTTTCTTGCACTCTGTGTAATGAGTTTGAAAGCCATCCAAGTTGTTGCATGTATCCACAGTAGCATCATTTTGGTGGTGAATAGTAATTGATGATATGGATGCATCACAGCTTATCTATTTTGTTGAGAGATGGGGGCTGTTCTACATTGTTTTCACTGAGCAGAGTTTCTCTGAACATGTGCATTCAGGCTTTGTGTGAACATAGATTTTTGTTTCATATGAGTAAACACCCAGGAGTACAACTGCTTGGTCATATAGTCAGTGAACACATGGCTTTGTAGGAACTTGCCCATGGTGCATTTTAGTTACTAGCAAGGTGTAAGCATTCTGGTTCCTCTACATTCTCATTAGTGCTTGCTACTGTCAAAGAGACGTTTCTTTGTTTTTTAATCCTGTTTTAATCATTAAAATAGGTAAGAAGTGGTATTTTTTGGAATTATTTATTTGAGAGAAAGAAAGAGAATGAACAGGCATGTCAGGGTCTATTGGCACTACAAATGAACTCCAGACACATGCACCACCTTGTGCATCTGGCTTACATGGGTACTTGGGAATTGGATATGGGTCCTTAAGCTTTGCAGACAAGCATTTTAACCGCTAAGCCAACTGTCCAGCCCCAGAAGTGGTATTTTTTAAGTTTAATTTTCATTTTCTTAATGAGGAATAGGGTTTGGGGCATCTTTACACATACTTACTTGGGTGAAACTAGAGCAGATATATAGAAAGGTCACGGTTAGATAAATATATCTCTGCTGCAGAGGCAAATCAGTTTAAATAATAAGTTAATGAAACACCTGATGAGAACGGGGGGTATACTGTGCCTTACCCCTACCTTGTGTGAAGATCCAAACCCAATCCTCAGGGAAGGATGCTAGTTCACAGAAAAAGGATTATATAAGATGAGTTAAGCTAAATTTAAAAACTTGATTTTTCAGTTTTGTTCCCATATGAAGTCATCTATACTTATTCTTCTTGGCTAATTCATATCCTTCAGAGCCAGTGAAGTGAGATGGAAGGGAACTAAGGTTAATTAAAGGTTGGGCCAGCCAATGCCATTCCTGGTTCTTTTAAATATAATTTGAGTAAAATCCTGGAAAAAGTTACATTTATGTGAAAAATTCACATATTCATTATATAAAAGCTGGGAATGCTGGATGGAATTGATCATTGCCATCATTCCTCTCTCGTGCCATGGATCCAAGACCCAGGATTCCATAAATTCAATCATATTGCTTAAGAGTCTCAGCTCATAAAGTGGTAATGTATCACATAGCAGACTGGGTCCTTTTTAAATAGAGATAAGTGAAGAGCAGTGTTCTGGCAGAAAGAAGGAGGAGAGCACAAATTCTTCTACAGTTATATGGGGAGAGATCCATGCCCAATATAAGCACCAGAATCGCTTACTTCAGGACGAATTTGTCCATTTATTCATAGAGAATGCTTAGGAGATTGTTATAATGTACATCAGTGCAGCACCACAGTTGTACCTAGAACTTGAATAAAGCCTCATTGGAGGAACTAGTCCTTTTAAGAAGCCACAACTTTCACTTCTGACAGCACCAGTGTATTTTCAGGAACTTTCACTCACGCTCTAATCAGGTGACATCATGTTTTATGAGATGGTGACCTCAGACCCAATCAAGTTGAAGTTGATGCTACTAACGTCTCTGGTCTCCTACCATCAGTCCATATGCCTTTGTTAGGATTAATCAGCCTTCCCTTTTCTCAGTCCATAGCTAATGCTTGCCTGCTCTGTGAATCATGCTACCCTCAGGTCAGGTATAACTTGCTACCTCAGAATTAGAAGGACATGCCAGCAGGTGGCTTTGGAGATGCGATCTGTTCATATCGGGTACTGCTGTGGCAATGGGAGACAACATCGTACAGCCAGCAGAATTATTGTTGCAGGCATTCAGGTGTTCAGGGTTTAGGTCTCCAGACTCACACATGGGGGTGAGAATAGGGTTTGTGCAGGATACTCAGCAGTAATCCCCTTGGATGCAGAATGATGTTAGAACATATATATTTTTCCTTAAAATGACATTAATATATATGGATATGTAACATAGAAATTGACACTGGTAACCAGATCAGAAAGTCTGGCATGTGTCTAGGGGAGGCTTGGGTAGCAATGTCCCACTGGTACATCTCACTGGCCATTCATCCTTACCAATTGGCTCATTCATAGTCTGCCTGTTGTGAAGCCTTTTGGATTTCCTTGTATCCATATAAGTAGATTTAGTATTATGTGTTCTCTTTTGAGATGCTAGGGATCAGACCCAGAACCTTGCACATGCTAGGGAAGTGCTCTCCACTGAGCTATATTCCCAGCCCTGTTCTGACTTTTCACTAAGCTAACAACTCTGGTCCCCGAATCTGCCAGGGAGTGTGGGTGGACATGACATGTGATAATGTGAGTGCAGGTGAACGATGGAAAAGTCATGCACTCTCCTTTCCATTCCTCCTGTGGGTTGTTATCACCTGCATCATGGCATAGTCTGGCTGGAACTGACCAAAAGTATTAGGTGTCATCATCACACTGGCATTTTGAAATCGGAATATAAACTAACTCTTTTGAGCACTGTCCTGTGGGCCTCAACTCATCCCTGGAGACATTAATATGAGTGCATGCATAGAATTCACAACCCTGTGGACATAGATTGGGGTGATGAGCTTTGCTATCAAAAAAATTCCATAACCACCTTCTTAGAAAAACAAAAACTGGTTTAGGTTAAATAAATTTACAGAGGAAGATCTTCAAAAGAACCTCAGATACAGCAGGATTCAGAAAGAAGTCCTAACATCAAGGTCATTCCAGGCTTGGCGAAAAGTGTAGGAATGGACAAGATAGCTCAGTTGCTGGGGAACATTCTAGGAACTACACTTGTGGAGCTTATGATAGTGATTTTGGTCTTTGATTCACACCAGCTTCTGTTACCATCAGTCATGTGAGGAAGAAGTCTTAAAGTGTCGTCCCCTTTCCAGAGCAGCCATCAGGTCCCCACTAAAAGTGCATTGCTAATGTCATGACCATGAGGATGCTTGGCACCCTGTCTCCATGATACCATCAAGATTCTTCCTGTATCCTGAACTCCTGTACTTTAAGCCCTTAGTAGTAGCTGATTGATGGATAGGAAGTGAGGGATCTGTTCTTGACACTGGATCTGCCATCCCTGGGTGCACCTTATAGAAGAATCATCCACGTCTTCCACACTTACGAAGGTGTGAATGAGTGAGCAGGGACAGCCATCAGGTGGAGGTGAGCACCAGACAAGCTTTGATGCCCAACAGTCCCTATGGTCATTCTTAATATGTATCTTAAGAGCATGGATGCTATTCAAAGCCTAACGGTACCACTGAGTAGCTGGGTCATTTTGAGGTCAGAGCTGAATGTCTCTGATAGCTCAGATTCCTTGTTTTTAAAGTGTGGAGACAAATGTGACTGTCTCATACAGCTTTTGTGTGAATTAAATGAGAAAAGGCACATAATGGCTTCCACACAGGGCTTGGTACATCAAGCTCAATAATATTGGCCCTTGTTAGTTTTGTAATCATACTTGTTAAGATCTATGTTGCTTAACATTCTCCTTCACTATGATCAGATTTCATTGTGAACGAGAGCTCTTATAGATGAAAATATCACACTACCTCGAATCTGCATAATTTTTATCATTGCACCTCAGCAAAACTGAAAGAAGTAATCATTTTAAAGGGGAGAATAAACATGAGCAGATATGCAAAACCTTAAGTCCATACTTATTTACTAAACTTACAGATTTATCTTTCTTCCAGGCCTAATAAGGTCATTTAAAAATGTAGCCAGCATTTAGTGGGGTAACTGACTAGACACACAGCAAAACGAGGGCCCAAGGACTGGAGAAATGGTTCCATGGTTAAAGGCACTTGCTTGCAAAGCCTAATGGCCGTGGGTTTGATTTCTCCAGTACGCATGTAAAGCCAGATACCCAAAGTGGCACATGTCTGAAATAAGTTTACAGTTGCAGGAGGCCCTGGTGCACCCATTCTCATTCATGCTTATTCTCATTCTCTCTCTCTCTCTCTTTCCGTTTGTGAATATAAATACATTAAATTTAAAGGGGACAAAAACAGTGCCCAAGACTACTGATTATAGTTCCCCCAGCTTCCAAGATTCCTTTTAAAGGTACAGTTGGATGAAGATTCAACTTTTTGGCATTGATGACCTCTTCTCGCTGGCCCTCAGAGCTGAAGATAACCTAATGATTTTTAATCAGTTTCTTCAACATTAGGCTGCTTGCTGATTTACTTTTAATCACCTGTTGGAGACATCCAGGCATTAACCGGACATTTATTATGAAAATTGCACATTTATATCCTTGGGATTTTATTTTAATAAAGAAAAACAGTAATATGAGTCAGGCATGCTTTATGCACTAGGAGTTTGTTGAGGACTTGCAGGTGTGTGAGAAGCGAGAGGCACATGAATCTCCTTGAAGTGCTGTAAATTGGATTTTGTCATTTCTCAGTGGGGTGTACAGGAAGTCCTATCCTAGTTTCCATGGCCATGAAGTTGTGCCCAGCTGTGGATTAATTCTTCTCCTCTGTTTGTCCTCACAATGTTATATTCTGTCACTTCTTAATAGTAAAGGTTAATGACAGTTAACCTAGGCCTGCTGTAAATCTTACTCAAGATTAGTGCTGGGGGTAGCCATTTTAAAAATGTTTTAGGAAGAAAATCACAGGATATTGGACATTCACTGTTTTCTCTGATCCTGTTCAGTCATATGAAAAAGGGTATAAATAGGAAGCAGAAGAACTACTCAAAACACCCCATATTGAACATTTTGCATGGGAACAGTTTGGCAAGCTATTCCGTCTTTCAAATCTGGAATCAAGTTGTAGAAAATGTGGCTGTACCTTTTCTACAAATAACCTTCTGAGGGTCTCACCATCACCCTGATGTTTTTAACAGTGAGGACCATGATCTGCCCCATGACCCCATCCTGTCCCCTTCTTCATGAATCCAGGATGAGGAAACAGGTGCCTTCTCCATGCTTCCAGGAGTGGTGCCAGCAGCCCATCTCAGAACAGCCCTTTCCTTCCATGCTGTGACCCGCATCCCACTGTCCTTCCCCAGGTCGAGTACGTGATCAAGTGTGACATGTCCGCGCTGCAGAAGATTCTCTACCGCCACATGCAAGCCAAGGGCATCCTCCTCACCGACGGCTCCGAGAAAGATAAGAAGGTATGTATGCTGCGGGAACCGGCGAGTCTCAGGTGCTGGGGTTTGTCTTCTCCGGGCTTTCTCTTTGGCTGTTTCCAAGAAGCCTCCCAGTGAAGGCTGGCTTGTTAATGCAGAGCCCTGGGCACATTTATCTTCATGGACACTGGGGCCAGAGGGAAGAGAGAGTGTATTCTTGCTTGTATTTTTGTAAGCAGAGGTGCCTCTGCTTATAACAGTTCTGCAGAAAATATGCTTGCCCAGTGTTTGGTGGCATTTTAGGATTTTCTAAACGTCTTTTTGTTTTTATTTATTAACACGAGAGAGAGAGAGAGAGAGAGAGAGAGAGAATGGATGGGCCAGGACTTCTAGCCACTGCAAACGAATTCCAGACACATGTGCCACCATGTGTATCTGGCCTAAGTGGGTACTGGAGAATCCAGCCTGAGTCCTTAGGCTTCACACTAACCACTGAGCCATCTCTCCAGCCTGGCATTTTAGAAGATTTAAAATCCCCTTTCTTTCCCTGGGATTTGTTCTGTGCTGGGGATTGCATTCAGAGCATTCACATACTAGGAAAGGCTCTACCAATGCGTTACACTTCTGATTTTTAGAGATTGGAATTATCTGATTAATGAACAATTAATTCTGCTCTCACTGCTCTTCCTCTCAGGGGAAAGGTGGCGCGAAGACACTGATGAACACCATCATGCAGCTGAGAAAGATCTGCAACCACCCATACATGTTTCAACACATCGAGGTGAGTCTCTGGCCTCTATTTTGATCCTGATGGTGTTAGTTAGAAAAATGGAACCCAAAATAAGTGTAGAGCCTGTGCGGAGAAGTGGAGCCGCGAAAGCCCAGAGCTCTTCAGGCAGAATTAACAAACTCATTTCCTGGGTGTGGAATCTCTTTGGCACCAACTGCCTGAGCATCTGGGATTTTATAACCAAGAGTTAAAGTAGTGAGGAAATGTTGCAAGCTATGGCTCATTATGTGGGTTTGGGTAAGTGCTGTGAATTACCTTGTTTCAGTCAGAGCTCTGAAATTGAAGATAATGACAGGCATACTCAGCTTCCACAGAAGGATGCTGTGAAAAATATTAAAATAATGTATTTATAAATATTGAAGAGAAAGGAGTTCTTGAAATTTTCTTTGTGAAAGATGCTGGCTTTAGCCTGTGACTTACATTTATATTTTCCTGCCTGGTTTCGATCGTGACAATGTAAATCATTGCTTTATGCTGATGGTCAGGTCTCTAGCATATGAGCTACATGTGAGTAAGATTCTTGCATTAACAAGGGTGTCACTTAGCTAGGGCAGGTGGGTAGAGCAGAAGTACAAAGGAGCTGCCCTGGCTGTCTGCAAAATGAGACCGTCCTGGGGCAATTATTTGCCAGCACAAGGCCTACTTCCTACTACAAACTGAACAGAGGCAGAGTGAAAGGAAAAGGCCTCTATTCTAGTTAATAAATAGACTATTTTGGAAAATTAAAACTATCACAGGATAAAGGTGAGTTGAAATGTTCTTAACGTTGAGTATTCTTCCCCCTGCTTTTTTTTTTTTTTTTTTTTTGGCTGTCATAGTTGTTAGGGCATAGTATTTCTTAACTACCCTCTCTCCCTGTATTATAGGCCCGTCTTACTTGTATCAAGAAAGTGGAAAGGCTTCTGATGCTGCTGTGACCTTTACTTTCTCAGGAGAGAGTGTCATAGATGTAGAGGAGAGCATTCCTGCGCATAGGAAAGAAGATACACACAGAGGGGAGAACATCTGTGGGCAGAGGGATAGAAGTCACGAATGTAGAGAGAATATCTGTAGATCTAGAGAGAGACTCCATGAACACATGGAGAGAATTCATTAACATAGTGATAACATGTGGGGACATATGCAGAGATACCATGCATATAGGGAGAGCATCCACTAACCTACAGAGAACATAGATGGACATAGGGAGAGTTTCCACAAACATGGGTGCTATATTCATGGACATAGGATACCTGTGAACATGGAAAGAGTGTCCATCGGCCTAGAGAGAACACCTGTGGACACAGTACAGCATTCACAGACATAGGAGAGCATCTGTGAACATGGAAGGGTGTTTGTCATATTGAGACGTTACCCAGAACATTCGAGAGAGAACTCTAGGACAAGGGGGATGGTGTATTTATAACCCTATATGAAATTTGAATTACAACACTTTGAAAATCTTACCAACAAACCATCACTAATTAGATATACAGACTAATCCATTGGGCAGCAATGAGAACCTAGTAGAGGCTGCTTAGTCGCTGTGACTTGTTGGGAAAAGTTACTAGACTCTCCAAGCTGTCTCCATACTGGAAGGGGAAACAGATTATAGGCCTGGCAGGGGGATCAGCTTTTGAGTCAGTCACATGAAGCATCTTGTAGAAGAACATGTTAAACAGATGGAAGGTGTCTGAATGTTGGTGCTGTGTATGTGTTGGATCGGGTGGAAGGAAGGGCTGGAGAAGAAACTAATGCTGAATATGGTTGACATTGTATCAGGAAGTCACACATACTTCCATTTTTTTCCTGTAGTTTGAAGGCATTACTCTGATCTGTAGAGATGTGTGGGGATTTAGAAAATATAATATTCAGTTCTTATTGTTTGCTTCATTTGGGGCCAAGAATGTCTTCTCTTGGTGATCATCTGGACCTGGAAGGGGAACAGGAGGGGGAAGCATAGAGGGTGCTCGCCAGCACCAGCCATTTGTGCTTCAAGTAGCTGTCAGTAGAAAGGCAGGCTGATTTGCTGTTTATTTACCTAGAACTCTCTGAGGAGTCTATTTGTAGACTTAGAACCCTATAGTTGTCAGCCAGTCTGCTGGCAATTAGTGCCCAAGGTGCCATGTGCATTTGTCCTTGTTCTGTCTTGCTTTGCCACGTGACCCTCTATTGGTAGCAAATCACCCCAGAACCCCCAGCTTGCAGAATGGGCTCGCTGTCTCCCTGGGCACCTTCAAAGTGGAGAGCCAGGTGTGTCCAGTGACATTCTACCAACACACCCCATCACTTTAGTTTTCCCAGCCCTGCTTCGGGACAGAGATGGAAGTTCAGAAACTTCCCAGGACGAGTGTCTGTCACAAAAATGTGTTCCCAGCAGGGAAAGTGCATTTTGCTCTTTGCCATTGGGGTCAGTTTTGCCGCAGGGCATTGCCCCGAGGGGCTGGAGCCTGCCCCGAGTGGTGAGGGGAGACCGGATCTTCTTGGAAGACAAGCTGCAGTGGGGGGGGGGGTTGAGGAGTAGAAAAGGCCCCACTAAGGGACGGCGAGACTCCCCGCAGGTATTCACCATTGCTCGTACGTGGGTATAGCGAAAGCCCACGGAGAGTGATCTAGTATTTCTTCCTCTGCATCAGTACAAAGGTCGCTAGTAATTCTATTCTGTGCTCGCTCGGAAAGTGGATGCTAGACCTTAAGAGTGAAGTACACTCAGGTTTGTTTTTGTAAAGAGGAGAAGTGTGGGAGCGATGTCAGGCTTTCAGTAAATTAAGAATGATTATAATCACCATGATTGCTATTGCTAACTAGTTCCATGTTACGTTGTGCTTGTGTGTTGCTTGGCTTGTATTGAGCTCTGCCTTTAGACCATACATTTGTGGGTGGATCCCCAGGCTCAGCCCTGGGCCATCGCATGCTTGGGTGCTGTTGGGTCAGTCAGCTAACCCCTCCCCAGGGAGTTCAGACACAAAGGAGGTCAGGGGATCCGCTTCCGGTGCAACAGAAACTGACATGAGAGACGTGAGTTCCTGGTTTGCTTAACTTCTTATGATTTGCTTTAACTATACTCTAGAAATGCATAGAGTGATCTCGCCAAAAACAACAACAACAACAAGTTAATCATTACAGTTTAAAATCACTTTATTCTCTTTCTTTTGAAGGAATCCTTTGCCGAACACCTGGGCTATTCAAATGGGGTCATCAATGGGTAAATCCTATTTTTTTTCTCTTTCAGTGTTTATAGTGTTATAGGTCTTACCTGACTTCTTTCTCTGCATGTGCACATTGTCGCTCTCCTTAGCGTTTCTTGTTCCTCTGCAGAGGGCAAAAGTTGTTCACCAAAATGATTTCAGCATTCTTTCGTATTTTACTGGCATAACTACCAACTTGCCCAGAGCAAGTGACTATTGGAAGGGCACAGCTGTCGCTTGAGAGACCCAGTGGTGGCCTTGTGTCGTAAAATGTCGCTGATGCTTCCCAGAGTGGTCACTGTGACCTGGAAGTATAGCTTGGGCTTGAAGAGAATTCCTCTTTCAAATTTCCTGCAGGTGTTTAGCATTCACACGCATCTTGTATAGTAAGGGCGCACGCTCTCACAGTCACTTGTGGAAGAACGGAAGCTGCACTGACAGTTGTTCTGGCTCACCTCAGTGAAAGCGTATTATTAGGATGGAGGTGTCCTTGTTGGCCACCATGGGCAGGCAGGGTCACTAGGTGAGCACACGAACTGGACTCTACCCAGACCAAGGCCACCTGGCTCTCCTCCCTCTCCTTGCCTTGCTTTCTTCTGGGTCCTATGGTCACGCTGGCTCTCAGCAGTGTGGCCGAGGATGAACCATCACTACAGAGGGGTATGTGGAGGACAGCTCACAGAGCAGGGGATGGAGAGCAGGAAGACAAACATGAAAACATGTCACTTGAGAATAAAGTGCACCATGTTGCAGTATCAGCCTCCCAATAATATGTTTCAGCTCACTGGTGACTGTGTAAACAGTACCAACCTCAAAATTAAGTTTAAACACTACACAACACGGCCCTGTCGATTTACAAAGAGGTGGGTTATGTGGAGGGAAGAGGCCCTACATGAGCCTTTCTTTGTATTGCTCTGCATCAGTACCATATGCAGTAAGCCAGGATGCTTATCCTCCCTAGTCCACTCTCATGCAGTGTCCATGGTAACCTCCTAAGACAGGCACGCCAGATCTGATGCCTGTTTATAATCGTCAGTGGTTATCCACTGCACTGAACACCTGAACATCCAGTGGAGCTAAGAGAGCCCTAGAGAATCTGTTCCCTTCTCCTCCTCCCCGCCATCGCCCTCACGTCCCTCCTCTCTCCCCACATTTATGCCTGAGTCATACCATTATGTTCTTTTTAATTTCTAAGGCTCATCCAGCTTCTTTGCTCCCTGGAGACTTTGCACATACTCATGTCTTTCCTCTCTATACCCACACCCCCATTTTCTTCAGGCTTCCCTGGAGAGAGAACACTATAGCTGAAACTCTCTAAGCCAGTGATTGGCAAACTTGGTCTACACAGGACTGGGCAGGAAATATTTTCAGCTCCAGGGACCCAAAAGTCTCAGCCACATCCACTCAATTCAGCTAGTGTAATATGAACTCAGTCCTACAGAAGAGAAGCGTGTGAACATGACTGTGTTCTGACAAGACTTTGTTTTTGAAGAAAGGCAGCAGGCTGAGGCAAAGCCTGTAAGGGTCTCATCACATTGAGCGGAGTGGCCAGGCTGCACACCCTGAGTGCCCTGCTTGCCATTTGCTATTTTTCATTATAGTACTGACATGATATGGAATTATCCCTTTTGTCACTAGACACCTGTCCAGCACTGTGCTTGGTACATGGTTAAGTGTTCAATAAATGTTCGAGTGAGCCATAAGTGCCCTAAGTTAAAAAGTTTGTATACTTGATAGACACACTATGAGAAGTATTAGGACTATGGAAGGGGGTTCCTTCTCTTTCTAGAATCTGCCGTGATACCTAGCAAGTAGAACATACCCTTTTATGGGTTTGATATGAATATATTGGGATACTCTGAAAGCTTAGGGGCTGTTATTTGTCCATTCATTCATTCATTCATTCATCCTTCCATAGTTCCATATTGCATGTTACTCTGTGCAGGGTTCTGTGAAAAGCAGAGTGCCTCCAGATCCTTCGAGAAGACAGCAGTAATACTGTCTTCTTGTTTTGCATTTTTGGGTTCAGGGCTGAGCTGTATCGGGCCTCAGGAAAGTTTGAGCTTCTTGATCGTATTCTGCCAAAGTTGAGAGCAACTAGTCACCGCGTGCTGCTTTTCTGCCAGATGACGTCGCTCATGACCATCATGGAGGATTACTTCGCATTTCGGAACTTCCTTTACCTGCGCCTTGACGGTGAGTGCCACGGGAGCCAGGCTTGCGCACTACCAAAAAGGAAGGGCCCTTGAGGCCCCAAGAGCCAGTCTCAGCCAAGAAGGAGGAGTCACACTGCAGAGTGCACTGGCAGGGTTCTAGATGGGAATGTTGATGTTCTCTGGCTTTGCACGGCTGACGTCATTTGCTTAGCTATTTACCCCACATATTAACCGTCATGGAGGGAGTCATGTGTACGTGCCATGACTGAACCAAGTAAAAAATGTTTAACTTCTCCACACTCTTAGGATGGGCTGTTAATGATGCACCATGTAAACTTTGTTGACAAGCCTTTAACTTTTTCTGAGAAGACATACATGTCAAGGGATAAAGGGATGTGCGTCTCTTTCTTATAAATAAGACATAGCTACATGTTACATTGTTAAGAGACTTGACTTCATTTTTTCCTGGCTTTTGTAAATTTGTATACAATATGTGCCTGATTTTAAGGGTGAGATTTAAATATCATATCCTGTCCTTTAGTTAATATGATTGGGAAAATTAGGAATTTAAGTACTTGTATGAATTGGATACCAGCCATAATATTCCAGGGGTTAGAGAAACTAGTTTTCATAGCATGGCAAGGTATAGTGTGCTCAAGGAGTGGTAGCAGACCCAGAACTAAGTCACAGGTGGGGAGCACTGAACCCCGGGTGCAGTAAGCACATGCCTACTAATACCTACTTTTATCTACTGCAGGGCTAATGTTATTGTTTCCTGAGTGGGAAATTTAAAGTTTATGTTCCATTAGCAACCTTTGGTTTAATTTGAGTGTGATACATTGTCTCTCCCCTGTACTTAATTGGAGATATTCCACTCTCAGACTTGCCATGTGTTTCCTCACTTGAGTTTTCAAGTGAGATTTCTGTCTGGCCTACCTCTTAGTGTATTGTTAATTGTTTAAAACTAGCTGTGCCACCTGACACTAACGAATATAAAGACCCCTTACCTCTCCCACCACAGTCACGACAACTGATGAATCGTTAGGTCAGCTTTAAAGTGCATTCGTAAGTATGGTCTCTGTTGGCAAACTTCCCAAGTGTTTCTCCTCTTGGACTGGAGCCCTCCTTCTTTCTGTGAGTCCAGAACTTACTGCCTCCTGTAACTCCTGTTGAGCGGAGCAGCCAGGGTTTCTATCTGTCTGGATTTGTAGCTCCCCTCAGGTGTCTACCTAACCATTCTTCATTACTTGTGGGCACTTCTTGAATCTTCTCTGAACTACTGTGTCCCCGGATAAGAGAGGATGTTTGTGGGGAATAGGATCCAAATACATTATATACACGTAAGAAAAATAACTACATGGAAAAAAATTAAACAAAAAGAAAACCTGGTAAGGAATGATTTTCATGAAACAAATCACTGTCTCACTTGCCAACCTGGAAGAGACTCTTTACCAATCTGCTGATTATTGTCCTTATTTATAGTGATAGCCTCAGTAGTTAATGCTGATGGGACAACTGCTACAGGCAGAATAATAGGCATAGCACTTCATATACATTACTATTTTCTCAACAGATGAGGTTCTGTTAGCCCTGCTATGATGATCCCCACTTACAAGTTGAGAAAACAAAGTTAAATTATGATACTTAAGTTTTAAATTGGATTATCTGATTCCAAATGAGGTCAGTGTTAGCATGTCTAGTGAACATACATGCCTTGTTGGTCTAGAGATAGCATTCTTACAATAACTTTGAACTTAAAGCAAAATTGTTGAAGACAACAATGAGTCAAGAAGTAGGATGAAAGGGTCACATGCTGCTCTACCTTCAGAGCCCTGTGTGCTAGGTGGAGGGAGTTGAGTAAGCCCCTCTGTATCACAGATGGATTGGGATGGCTGGACAGACAGCTTCCCACTGAAAACAGCAGCCACTCATTTGAGGAGGGAGGGAATTGATGGACAGTCAGTGTATATCCACTTACCTCGCCACGCCCATCATCCAACTGATAAAACTTCACATTTTCGTCGTTGAATTTAATGTCTCAGATTTTGACTTTATCGTGGGAAAATGCACTTGTTAAAAGCTAAGCAAATATCTTCTAGGCTATGATTGCATGAATAAATCAAACTACTTTTCATCCCATTGTTTCGTTTTCATGGGAAATGATTTTTGAGTGAGAGCAAATGGTGAAGTTTCATTCCAGAAGGTGAAATTTTCCTAGATCAGCTGAAACCCGTGAAATATTAGCAATCATGACAGTCTGGCAGTGTGGTTGGTTCCTTACGGTGAATTCGGTCGTTTTTCAAAACTGTTATCCTTGCTGTTAGTTGTGCCTGTGTAATTGGTTATGTCCTACATCAAAGTCTGACACACTGAGAGGCTTGATTGGTGCTCAGCACACTGAATCCTGGGGCCCACACAGAGCTTTTGCCTTCAGATGAACTCTGACGTGGCATCTTGAGTCTTCCTGAGCTGGACTGTGCAGGTTGCTGATGACCAGCAAAGATCTTGATATGGGAATTTCTGACTGATGAGAAATGCTATGGCTGTGCTTGAAAAGTGATTGAAAAGTGATTTACCCAGTTTGAGCACCCAACTGATAAATGCTTGATCTCTTTGCCGAGGGATCAGAAAAATGGTGTGAGGACTCCGTGACTAAATAATTTGGATATACTTGAGTTTTTTGGGGGTGGGGAGTGCTTTATTTTTGCAATTAAGGTTATTTCATCCTAAATAGGCATATTCCATAATCAGTTTTATTTATATCTTAAATTTTGATCATTAGCTGATAACTTTTCAGTGATTAAAACTTACTCCCTCAGAGTACCTCGCTGACCAGTTTTTATGCTGTGCTATCAGAAAACATATGTCATGGCCTCCGCTTCCTCATTTTAGAAGTATTTTTTGTTTCTTTTAGCTTTTTATACTTTAACTTGCAGGATCAGCATGTAAACTATGATATCATGTGAGTAATTTTTTAAAAAGAGATTGTAGTTGGTATTTCTTATAACCAAGTATGCATAAAGAGATAAATTTTACCTGGAACAAGCTCAAAATGTTACAACCTTCCTCTTAAAATGAAGATATGTATTAGGAGCTTCATGTGTCTAGGAACTAGGGCTATAACTTAGCAGTAGAACACTAAGGTTAAGTTCAATCCCCTGTACAAATGAAAAGGGACCAGGTCTTCAATTAGCTGTCATATAGAATTCAGTGTTTGTAAAGGGATAGTTACTATAGTCTAGGTCTTCAGTTTCCCCTAAAGGCTTATATTAAAGGCCTTGGTCCCACAGTGTCCCTACTGGGAGGTGGTGGTAGAACCTCTATGAGATCGGGCCTAATAGGAACTTTAGGTCACTGAGGACAAGCCCTTAAAGGAGACTGTGGAACCCCGGTCTCTTCCTTACTTTGTTTATGTGTCCTCGTCATGAGGCAGTTTTGCTCTGCCACATATTTCTGTCCTGATAACCCTGTTTTGCCAAGGGCCCCAAACAAACTGGCCAATTAGTAATAGGCTAGAATTTCCAAAACTGTGAGACAAAAATGAGTGTTTTCTTTCTATTAAAAAAGAAATTGCAACTGGAAGGGCAATATAGAGTGAAGGTTTCATGCAAAACAAAACATGTCTTCCATTATCATCACATACAGATGATGTGCCAGCATCTCAGCTTGCCAATTCTGAAAATAAAAAGATTCCCACATGTGTGCTTCTCTCCCAAAGCTAAGTCCCCACAGTTCATCCTGGCAAGATTTGACCAGTTCACCAAACAAAAAATGTAATTGAGAAAGTAAGCCAAGTCTAAAGAACATTGCTTTGTTAAGAAAGGAGAGCCCCACACCCCGTTCTTAATCCTCTTTTTCTGTATGTAGGGAATTGATTTTCCTTTCTCCTCTGGTGGATACTTGTTATTTTTACTAAATGTGAAAAACAGATTCCCCCATGTTTGGGAACTTGACCCCCATGAGTAACATGATTCCTTTAGCTAGAGTCACTTAAATGTTTTAATCCCCTGAAATAAATTGTGGTGTATTTTCTTCCTTAAAAAAAGAACAACATGTAGAAATAACATTTGTATAGCAGCCAGCCTGGGAGTATCATGTAACATGCATAGATATTTCCCATCAGCCAAAAGCCTGTTCAGATCTCAACATCTATGCTTTTCTAGTGAAATGCACTCAGTTGGAATACTGATTTTTGTTTTTGTCCCTTCTACAAACAACACATTTCATGAAGAGGCTGGGTAACTATGTTACAAATGGCTAGTGTGCAGTCGCAAGGCTGGTGTGAATCACCAGTGTGCCCAGCAATGCATTTTGCCCTCTGGATTGGTGCTTCACTATTCTGAATCCTCTGGTGTGAACAGGCTGTTCTAATTGATTGGTTGTATTTTAGCATCCTTTGAACTCAAAAGAGCAGGAAGTCACTGTTTTTAGATATTATTGTAAATGTTTTAGGTCTTCCTAAGAAAGGGTAAGTCTTCCATTCACTTTTTCTGTTTTTACCACACTGCAAACAGTAAAGCAGTAGGTATAGCTTTCCTTTATCCACTCTCTAGGCATAAATAATCCTTGCTCTAATGCCTATCAGGAAAGTTGCTTTAAGCCATTTTAATAACTGTTTCAGACATGTGAGTGTGTATGCTTGTGGGTGGTTTTTTAAATTATTTGGTATTTTAAAGCCCAGAAATAAATCCAAGAAAGGTTTCCATCATGTCTTTAGAGTAAGAATGTTGTAGAATTTGTGAATTTGTAATGGTATCTGGATAGAATTGTTTAAACAATCTCCCTCTTCCTTTACTTAAAAAAAAAAAAAAGAAATACAAAATACAAAATGTTTAAATTTCCTTGCAAAAGCACAAAAACCCTGGCAGATTACCTCACCAATGTTAGATGAACTTCTCAGGGAAGCAAGCACTTTTGTATAGTTCTTGGCTATTTTCAGACAGGAGTTAATTGGCAAATTTATTTTTCTTGTCCCCTCAGGCACCACCAAGTCTGAGGATCGTGCTGCTTTGCTGAAGAAATTCAATGAACCCGGGTCCCAGTATTTCATTTTCTTGCTGAGCACACGAGCTGGAGGCCTGGGCTTAAATCTTCAGGCGGCTGACACGGTGGTCATCTTTGACAGTGACTGGAATCCTCATCAGGTGTGCACATCTGACTCAGGCCCGGGCCTCCCTCTGGAGGCGAAGAGAAAGATTATCCGTTTCATCACTCACTTTTATAGGATGCAGCACATTTCTACATGGCTAGGCCTTCCTTCATCCGAAGGAGAAATAGTCCAGCCACTTCTGATGGCTGTTTGCTTATCTTCCTTGGAGTGTGGATATTGCGATATCATCACACACATGCCTGTAAAGAGTTCAAGACTGGGGTGGGGAAGCTGAGCTTCTGTCTTTTAATCCCATCTCCTGAGATTGTCACTGAACAAATTACATTTGGTATTTAAAGATAAATCAGAAATGTTCAGGGGTTAGAGCTGTAACTCAGTGGTACAGCATGGGTAGATTATATGAAGCCCTGGGCTTAATCTCCAACACCAAAAAAAATAATAATAATAATCAGCATAACAACCTGAAAAGTAGCTGCTAACGCTTACTGGGCATTTCCTGTATGCCAGCCTCCTCATGTGCATTGCCTCCTGCAGTTTTCTCAACCACCTTGTGAAAGAATGAATATTACCACGTACTTTTTTTTATAGAAACCACAGCCTGGGCAAATTAAGTAAAGTTTCTTAAGGACAGTTAGTATATGACAGTTACTAATTGGTATGTTGTTAAAAATCATGGAAAAAACCTATCAAGTTGCTATTATTGCAAAGTTCATTTTATTTAGAGTTACTTTTTTATTTGGAGGTTTTCTTTGTGACTACAACAAAGTGTTCAGTGGATACTCTATGGCCCGCGTTTCTTAGTGGACTGTGGGAGGCAAGGCACCTGTCCATTAGATACTGTGTAGAATGCTACTCATTACAATTTGATTCCCAGTTGAACAA
The DNA here is from genome assembly GCA_036346955.1 of Dipus sagitta. Lineage (NCBI taxonomy): Eukaryota > Metazoa > Chordata > Mammalia > Rodentia > Dipodidae > Dipus > Dipus sagitta. Next base: position 56,085,657 of record CM070770.1, on the reverse strand, counting down.
ATGTTGGGATTCTAGATGGTGAGAGGGGAAATGCAGCTCTCACATGTGTGTGTGAACGCTGTATCCACTTCCCTTGGGCTCCTCCACAGTAAAATGGATCTCAGGGCTATCAGGGAGATAGAGTTGGGAAGGGTTTCCAGAAGGTTCTGCTGTCAGGAAGTTGAGTGCAGGAGTACATTAGAATTAAAAGACAGATTTTTAAGTGACACACTTTGGGGCTGGGGAGTTGGCTTAGTGGATAAAGTGTTTGCTTTTCAAGACAGAGTACCTGAGTTTGATCCTCAGACCCCACATAAAAAGCCAGAAGCCATGACAGGCATCTGTAACCCCAGCACATGTGACACTGATGACAAGATGAGAGATGGAAATAGAATTTCCCAGAAAGTTCCGTGGTCAGTGTAACAAAGAATAACGGAGCAATATTTTTTTTTTTTTTTTATTAGTCAGTTCTGTATTCAGCAAATACAGTCATTTTGGTACCATTATTAGGCTCATCCGTGACCTACCCCCTCCCCTTGGCCCCTCCTTGTTGAGGTATACGGGTCATGCATTGTGGAGTTAGCCCACAGTTATGGGTAAGCTAAATGTCTCTGCATATCATGACCCAACATGTGACTCTGACATTCTTTCCGCCCCCTCTTCCGCAAAATTTCCCTGAGCCATGTTGGGTTCATTTTTGGTCGGCTTCAGTGATGAGGTGTTGAGGGCCTCTGAGGCCCTGGCTCTCTGATTTGGTAGGAGTTGATTTTTCTCTATGCTGATCTCCTTCCCCCTTGTGCTGGTGTCTGGTTCATCAGGAAAAACAGCCCCCTTGCTTGTTTCTCGAAGTTTTCTTAGTTTCAGCCGGAGCCCTTTTGAGGTATGATGGGGTGGCTCTCTCCTTAGGGTCTACATCTATCTGAAAAAGAGAAGCAGATTCTCCAACGGAGAGTAAGTTAGCATCAGGACAAATGAGATAACCCTTACATTTTTTTTTTTTTATAGAGAATTTAATATGTGTAGGCCCTCTTGTAGCCCACAATTGATAGTAGGTTGATACTGGAGAGTGGGCTTATGTTTGGATATGGTTCTGACTTGTTTCCCAGCTCCAGCTATGGGTCCCATACCAGTGAGGGGATCAGTTAGCCAAATTGAGAGCAGTTGGTTCCCCACGTTGGCTGTGTGCCACCACTGCACTTGTGTGGGCATCACAATAAGTTATTTGCTGCTAAGTAGGTTAGACCATGCGTTGCTTCGATAGATATTGGTCAATTTCCCCCAGTCGCCCATGTAGCACCTTCTGGCACTAGATGCGCTGACTGTCTGGGGACTGACTCTCATCCAACTTCCAGCCATGCCATTCTAATTTGCATGTCAATCACATAAGGTATCTTCAGCAGTAGGGTCTTACCACTAACCTTTGGTGGGTCATCAAGTACTCTGACAGAAATCTGTCTGTCTTTTAGGAAACCTTGTAGGTCTCTCTGATCAAAAGCTCATTGTGGATGATAGCCCCATGCTGGTTCTGGGAGTTACAGGTCAGTGCCCACTAAGAAAATGAGGAAAAAGATAACTAATATACAAGAGTTAGAGGTAAGAGAGAGAGAGACAGGGAGAGGGGAAGTGAGGGAGGGAAGATGTAGGAGACTAAGGTTAGTCTTAATCTTACCACATGATCATTTCGATAGATGCAGAAAAGGCCTTTGACAAGATTCAACACCACTTCATGTTCAAAACATTGGAGAGAGTTGGCATGGTTGGTTCATATCTTAACCTAATAAAGGCAATATACGAAGCTCCGAAGGCCCAAATAATACTTAATGGAGAGAGACTGGAGGAATTCCCATTAAGATCAGGAACAAGACAGGGTTGTCCACTCTCACCTCTGCTTTTCAATATAGTTCTGGAAGTCCTAGCTCAAGCAATAAGACAGGAGAAGGAAATAAAAGGGATACAATTTGGAAAGGAGGAAGTTAAGTTAGCTTTATTCGCAGATGACATGATTATATATGTAAGAGACCCGAGAGACTCCATCCCAAAACTCCTGAAGGTGATTAACTCCTATAGCAAAGTAGCAGGATACAAAATCAATGCACAAAAATCAGTAGCCTTCCTTTATGCAAAGGACAAAGATACAGAAAAAGAAATAAGGGACATAGTCCCATTTTCAATTGCGACAAAAAAAATAAAATACCTTGGAATAACGTTAACCAAGGAAGTGAAAGATCTATACAATGAAAACATAAAAACACTCAAAAAAGAAATTGAGGCGGACTTGAGAAAATGGAAAGACCTCCCATGTTCCTGGATAGGCAGAATTAACATTGTGAAGATGACAATCCTACCAAAGGCAATTTACAGATTTAATGCAATACCAATTAAAATCCCCACAGTGTTCTTCACAGAGATAGAAAAAATGATCTCAAATTTCATATGGAAAGGCAGAAGGCCTCGCATTTCCAAACATATCCTCTGCAAAAGAAATACCTCTGGAGGCATCACCATACCTGATCTAAAGCTATATTACAAAGCCATAGTAATAAAAACAGCATGGTACTGGCATAAAAACAGGACTATAGATCAATGGAATAGACTTGAGGACCCGGACTTTGGGTCAAGCAACTATAGCTACTTGATATTTGATAAAGGCCCAAACAATATACGCTGGAAAAAAGACAGCATCTTCAACAAATGGTGCTGGACAAACTGGATAACCATATGCAGGAAACTAAAACTTGACCCACACATTTCACCATGCACTACGGAGCAATATTTACTGACTCAGACAAGTGGAAAGATGAGGACTGACTCAGTTGTCCTTTAACCTCCACATGTACCCTAAAACACACACACACACATCCTACCTGTTTCCTGTTCCTTACTGTCCCTTCCCAGGTCTCTCATTTGTTGCATCTAGATGTTTCTTTCCCTCTTGAGCACCCAGGAGTCTGATGGAGGTTCTCTCACATGTGTGTGTTGAACACTCTGGTTTGTACCTGCAGCCACTCTGTGTTAGTGAGAACCTGAGAGGAGAACTCGTTCTGCCCTCCACAAGGGTGGGAGCCACCAGCTGAGACTCGGCTTCTTCCAAGTGTTCAGGAAACAGCTTTTCCACGTTCAGCTCATTATCCCATGCTGCACCCCACAGCCTCTCGCAGCAAAGCTGCAGGGTTCCCCCCACCACCACCTTCACATCTTACATGGGTGCTGACCTGGAGATTGTACCTGTAGGGCGGGTGCTGTGCTGCATTGGGGGCCTGGGGAGAAGGAATGGGTGATTGCTCTCCTCCCGAGGTTAGATCTTTATTCCACTTGCTGATGCTGGAGCCTTTATTGGTGACCATCTGTAGGTGAATAGGGAGTTTGCTAACTTTCTTTTTTTTTTAACTTATTTTTTGAGCTAAACATTTCTGTTGAATCCCAGATGTTCATCTTCACTGGCACAGTGTAAATTCAGAGAATGAAAGGAAATCACTGTTTTTGGAAATGCTGATTTATCATGGAAAGAGATTGTAAAACATCTATGGGTTTGTGTAGCCCCAAACTTTGGGGTACAACTTTTATCTCCAGTAATTAGTGGGTGCCCTCCAAAGTCAAAGCAACAGTGCACAGGGCCTGAACACCTTCATCCTGATCACATATGAGCTAGAATTTGATGTGTGAGACAGAGGACCTCAAATTTTCTCTGTCCTGATTTACCACTGATTCTTCACACTGGGCCGTACAACTGCCGGTATTTAAAGGTGAATTCACTTAAATCTGACAGTATAGACTGGGCTTCCTGGACTTTTCCTGTCATTGAAATATGAGCAGGGGTTTGAGTAAACTTTTTTGTTTTCAGGCATCAGCAATCTTAAAGTGGTTTGGATGATTACTGAGTTTTCATTTAAAATATAAGGGGATTAACTTTTAACAAGTAGCTCAGCCAGAAACTACAGCACAGTTAATAAACTATTTTGCACATAAGGCCCTCATTAGTGTCAGCTTGCTTAGGAGCACACAGCCAGGATTCAAGCCTATATTTGTCTGGGACTGGGTTTGAATTCTCCCACTCTGAACCCCTGTGTCTCTTTTGACATATTGCATACGCCCAGAATGAAAGCTGTGGGGATCTTTTTATCACATTAATTTCAGTATACATGAAGAAAATAATCTCTCTCATTAAGGCAGGTGAGGAAATAGGCTTGACAGGTTGGAGATAGAGAGGCGTTAAGGTTGCTGTTTGGAGACCTACCTAAAAGCAAAGAGAACCACTTGAATGGAAAATTAATTTAAAAAAATCTTTCAGAGTTACCAAAACTCTTTCAAACTGTTGAGATTCAGAAAGATTAATTGGTATTTGAATTTTTCTCCCAAAGTTGTGTGGCTGTCACAGAATGGTCACTTAAATCAAGGCAATGAAATTTGAGACCACTAATCTAGCCCTCAGAAATAAGTGGGGCTTGGTGGTGCAGATCTGGAACCCCAGCTACTTAGGAGGATGATGTAGGAGGATTGCAGGTTCTTATCAGCCAGTGCTAAGAGTGGGTTTCAGGGCCAATTTAGATAACTTAGTGAGACTGTGCCAATATAAAAAAGTCCAAACAGGGCTGGGAACCTAGCTCAGTGGTAGAGAGCTTGCCTAGAATGTGAAGGCACTGGATTCAATCCTCAGCACACGTATTCTCTGTCTCTCTCTGTCTCTGTCTCTGTCTCTCTCTCTCTCTCTCTCTCCCTCTCTCTCTCTCTCTCTCTCACACACACACACACACACACACACACACACACACACACGTCAAAACCTGGATGTTAGCCCATTCACTAATTCTTTGTCATGATAGTCTCTCCCTCCCTCTTTGTCATAGGGATCCACTGGCTCACGTTCCATAAACTTCTCTAGGCCAGAAATGTTCAATTTTGCTACTTTCCAAATAGACACACTAACCTATCTCACTGCTACCACCACCAAAGATAGTCACAACTAGTTCCCAAGGACTCTGGAACTTTCTACCCAGTCCTCTGTTCCCTCAACATCTAATGCCACCTGCATTGTGTTGTTGTTACGGTTTGGTCAGCAGCATCTTTTAGGATGGAGGTCAGCAAGCTACGCCTTCTGCGAAAGCCTGGCTGTCCACTTGTTTCTGTATAACTCGAGAGATTAATTTTCACATTTTTAGATATAAATATCAAACCCAGAGGAGGTGGAGGGACTAGCCTTTTGGAGAGAACAGTTGCTCAGTTTCTGTTCCAGGCCTGGAAAGCCCAACTGTTTAGTATTGAGCCTGTTTCAGAAACAGTTGGCTAACCTCTGCTCTAGAATTGGTGGCACAAAGTTGTCATTGGTTGTGCTTGTTTAGTTGGTGAAGATGTGTTGGGAGAAATGATTGGACAGAGACCCTGACAAAGCAGTTTGGGGTATTTCCCTGCTTTTTCTTGTCTCCCTACTTAAAACTTCCCACTTCACTTTATCCTTTGTAGAGAATAATCAGTTTAACTTGGATTAGTAATCTAATCCTGTCTGGGCACATGATACTTACGTGAAATCATGCAAATATCTTCAGAGGACAAACTTCTGCCTATTCAACTGCTCAATTTCAAAGGCCCCAGTGGCAAAAATCCCCTGGCCACACCTTTGCCAACTGTGCCCTTGTGCTACATTGGGTGACCAGGAAACAGAACTAGGGATGAGGACAGGCTTACAGCGCAGTGTGAGCTCGGCTCTAAGTGTGGCTCTGGCAATGCAGGAGGTGGAGTGAAGTAGACCTTTGCCTCCCTCCTGGACCATGTGAATGAAAGAGCCTTGCCACGACATTTTTATCTGAATGGATACAAATTAAGTTACAGATTCATCGATGATTAAAGTTTTATTTAAAAATGTTATTAAAATCTTTTCTGTTATAAGATTAAAATGTTTAAAGCAGAAAATTGTTGAACTATGTCTCAACAAAAGGCAGACAATTAAGCAACAGCCTTGGCTTTATTATTTGGAGATATAAACATTGCTGGTATGTCAGCACGCATCCTTCTCTAGGTAAACATACACAAACAGAATCATAATAGACGTGCTCATTTACAACCTTTTGTTTTCACTTAGAGCCTTGTGTCATTAAAGCTTTCCTACTATAATTTTTTTGCTTCTATGTGGTACATAAGGCAGGAGAATATTAATCTGCTTTATCAGTCTGTTGTTAGTGAGTGTTTAATTCCTTTTTATAAAGGGTGTAAATCAGTTTCTAGAAATGAGTTCTCAGTCAGTGCCATGCCCAGTGTTTACGTTTTGGTACATTTGTGTCAAATTCTGTCCCCAAAATTCAATTCATCAGCTTACTTTCCCACTAGCAATCCTTTATATTTTTCAAATATGTTGGTGTACTTGGAAAATGGAGTACTGAGTCTTTAATAGGGCTAGGTCCAGGACGTTGGCTAGCTGAACAGTCATGGTATGTATGATGTGTGTGTGTGTGTGTGTGCATGAACGTCATTATGTATGCATAATATATGATTCTTCAGTTTAATGATGTAAAATTGTCATTCATTAACGTGTTACTATACAGAGAAAATGTATCTTTCTACTTAAAAGGAATTTTAGGTTGTATCTAAATCATAATTTTGACATTAGATATATTGTTTTTGCTTCAGTTAGGGACTAATTAATTCTGAGTACGTATCTTTTTGAGAGATTTGGTAAAAATATTTTGATATGCTATTTCACTTTGCTTGGTTAATTTCAACCCAGGCTTTCTCAACAAGGGATGACCCTGAATTTTTCCAAAAAAACTAGGTTGTATACATTTAAAATGCAAGCAAAATCTTACCTCTGTAAAGGTAGATTAAAAAGCAGTCTAGTATTCCTCTCTTGGGTGGGAATTACTTTCCTAAGCAAATCCAGACGCCTGGGTTCTCACTGCATCTTGTTCTGGCAAACAGGATCTTCAGGCTCAAGACAGAGCACACCGCATCGGTCAACAGAACGAGGTCCGGGTGCTAAGACTCTGCACGGTGAACAGTGTGGAGGAAAAGATTCTCGCAGCTGCAAAATACAAGCTGAATGTGGATCAGAAAGTTATCCAGGCAGGCATGTTTGACCAAAAATCATCGAGCCACGAGCGAAGGGCGTTTCTGCAGGCCATCTTGGAGCATGAAGAGGAAAATGAGGTATTATAGAAAGCCAAATTTGTGAAATCAAAGTGACCTTTTGTCTCTGAAGGATTAAGAATAACCTCTTTGTTCTATAAAGAATTTCCTGGGCTGGCGTTAATTAAAACGAATAAATTAGCTGCTATCTAATATCACAAGCACAGAAAACTTCTGAAAGTTGTCCAACTGAGTGCCTTGAAAGCTAATTGCCAGAGGGCTGAAGGTTGGTCTAGTGAATACTTAACTTCCCTTCTAACCATGCTTTATTGCATTGTAAATGCTGCCTCCTGTTGGGCAGATGCAGAACTGCAGGAAGGAAACTTGGCAGGGACAGTTGAGTTTAAACAAACTTGAAGGGTTTCTTCTTCATCCCTTCTTCTGTCCATTCTCCAAAGCTTTCTGCCTGTGTTGCTTTTGATCTGGGATAAGAACACTTGAACACGCTTATAGGACAGCCCTTCACGGAATCTTCAGCTTATGCCACTATACTGGCATTCGGCAAGCCCCATCTTACCCTCCGCTTGAAGGTTCTTTGTGAAAGCTGACCAAAGGTAGAGAAAAACCAAGGTTATAAAGTCATGTGCCAAAATTATTTAAAGAATATGTTCCCTGTATGTATTACCAGTTTTAGTCATTTCATGCTAAATATTCATTTTATGGCTGGGGAATGTAGGTCAGTGATAGGTACTTGCCTAGCATGTGAGAAGACCCTGAGTTCAGTATGTCCCAGCACAAAAAAATCTAAAATTAACTTTAAGTATGTTTGGAAGCATATCTATATATGCTAAAAAAAAAAAAAAAAGATACAAAAATACCAACATCAGTCCTTACCATAAAACTGGCTGGGGATGGACAGATTTGGTTTGGGGTACCCTGTGTCTACAAATTGAGGCATAATTTTAACATATATTCACGTAGAATACTATTTTAGTTGAACATACTGGATATAATTTTATTTAAGCTAAGTGTTTGAAATCCTCTATTAATTAAAAATCACATTCTTTTAAAAGTCTTGCATACTTTTTGTTTCTCACATGAACCTAAACGTGTGTAGAGCTTGATATTTAAGGCTCCTGAAGTGAATCCTTTTACAGATTGGAGAATGCTTTGGTATTATGCCTCCTCAGTTTTCATTTCAACCTCTGATTAGTTATCAGTTGAATTTCATGAAAAAGTATGGATATATACTCATACATATTGAAGATTCTTGTCTCAAAAAATTCACCATTTCAGTTTTTAAAATTGAGTATTTGGTACAGATTTAGAATCAAGTTATCAGGTTACTTTTCTTTTTAAATGTTTGACCATTTCAAAAGACTGCTAATCGCAGCACTTGGGAGGCAGAGGTAGGAGGATTCTGTGAGTTCAAGGCCACCCTGAATCTACATAGTGAATTCCAAATCAGCCTGAGCTAGAGTGAAACCCTACCTCTAAAAACAACATGAAAAAAGGACTGCTCTGGTGAATGCCATATGCTGTCACCAAGCACAATGCGGGCAGAGCTGCTGTTGGGCAGGAACCTCCACTGCGGGTATGTATGTGTGTGTGTCTGTGTGTGTGTGTGTAGGCCTGGCAAAATATTAGCCCAGCAAGTGAGATGGTGTATAAGGAAGCCGGGAGCTCTCCAGCTTTCCTAAGCCACAAGGACATGCTGCTGTCTCACAGGCCCGAGGACTGCCCTGTAGGGCCTGTAGCAGAACCCCATGCCAATAGCTTCTCCCTGTGAGCAGCCCTTCTGCAATGCCTCATCCCTTGCCAACACTGAGTGTGTCAGACAAACATTACCAGACCCGAGGTGGCTGGTACTCTGATGTGAAGGCTGGGGGAACTTGTATACTTCAGTCAGAGCCTTCTGTCCTGACAGCCCAAGATGGCACCAGCTGCCGTGATCACAGCTGGCACATCATTGGGTAATGGGACATAATTTCCCAGCTACTTGTTGCTCCAAAAAGTTCTTTGTGTGGATGTTTTCTGCCAGTTGACAAGAGACTCTGCATCCTGGCATGGTCACGCCTGTGGCCTCATTTGTAGGTACTGGGAGGATAATGTGCATCTAGGGAGACAGAAAGCAAAGGAGGACCTCAGCTCATCAGAGGCTGCATGAGTTTGATGCTTGGTCCCGGGCGGTCAGAGCCTACTCTCCAGTTAGCCGGTGCCGTTGTCAGATGAAGAGTAATATTAAGATAGATAGATAGATAGATAGATAGATAGATAGATAGATAGATAGACAGACTAACATAATCTGAAGCTGATTTAAGACGAAGAAAGGTGTTGCAGTCAGGTTCTCATTGCTGGTAGAAATCACCCAACCAAAAGCAGCTTCTGGGAAAAAGAGGTTTATTTTGGCTTACAGGCTTGAGGGGAAACTCCACGATAGCAGGGGAAAACGATGGCATGAGCAGAGGGTGGACATCACCCCCTGGCCAACATAAGGTGGACAGTAGCAACAGGAGAGTGTGCCAAACACTGGCATGGGGAAACTGGCAGTAACACCCATAAACCCGCCCTGAACAATATACTGCCTCCAGGAGGTGTTAATTTCCAAATCTTTATCAGCTGGGAACCCAGCATTCAGAACACCCAAGTTTATGGGGGACACCTGAATCAAACCACCACATTCTGTCCCTGGCCCCCATAAACTGATTACTATACATGATGTAAAATGCAAATTATTCGTCCAACTTTAAAACTCCCCATAGTTTTTACCAATCTCAATGATGTTCATACATCTCCATAGTCCAAGATGTTTTAATTGAGCCATAATATCAAAAAATAATCTCAAAAACCCCACAATGGCACAGAATAAACATTCACACTGCAATAGATGGCACTGGGCATAGCAAAGAAATATTCAAGCAATACATGATTTAAACAGGGCAAACACCAAACTCTGGAGCTTCAAATTCAACAACTGTAGTTAGTGACAAATCTCCAAGTCCGACTAACTCTAACCAGCAACAAGTCTCTGGATTTCCAATTCCGCCCCTCCAGCCAGGCTACTCACAGTCCTGGAAAACTTCATCAGGCCCACAGCTCTCCTTAGCAGCCATTTCATGGTCCCGGCATCTCCACTGGGTCTCCACTGCAATCCATGGTTCATCCTCATGGCCCATGGGGTCTCTATGCAGGCAACCAGCAAACCTGCTTCACACTGCCCATGGCCATTTCCAAAACAAAAGACCATGTTGCAAACTTAATGACCCTCTTTGCACCATTTCTTACACTCCACAATACCAGGTAGGGTGTCAATTTGTTAATCCAGGGGGGAATAAAGCAGACTTTGAAGAACAGGACACTCCTTGAACACTCAGGTCCCTTCAAAAGAGTCTACATTCTTCCTCTTGCCCCAGTGCAGTTCAGCTGGGCCAATCTCAAAGGTTGTAATCTCTCAAACAATTTGCAGGTGAGTGGGCAGCAGTTTAGGCACAAAGATTTCATTTTTTCTGTGCCATATCCCTCTGCTCTTGCCAGTTCATTTCTACGCAAAGTAATCCTGCACAACCTCTAAGGACATGGGCATAAGAGTAAGCTTCTCACGCAAACTGCTAGCCCATTCTAGGCACAGCTCTTTCTCACCCTCATAAGCCAAACCTCACAGACAATAGTTCTTACTGCATTCAGGTCCTGCAGCTCAGACCAGAATAGTCCATCAAGCTGTACTTACAGCACTGCAAGGCATCTCTTAGGCCAAGGTTTCAAATCCCTCTACATTCCTCCTGAAAATCAGCTCCAAAAGGCAAAAGCCACACAGTCAGCATCTAGCAGCAATCCCACACCTCGGTACTACTTTACTGTTGCAGTCAGGTTCGCATTGCTGGTAGAAATCACCCAATCAAGAGCAGCTTCTGGGAAAAAGAGGTTTATTTTGGCTTATAGGCTTGAGGGGGAAGCTTGACGATGGCAGGGGAAAACGATGGCATGAGCAGAGGGTGGACATCACCCCCTGGCTAACATAAGGTGGACAGTAGCAACAGGAGAATATGCCAAACACTGGCATGGGGAAGCTGGCTATAACACCCATAAGCCCGTCCCCAACAATACACTCCCTCCAGGAGGCAAGAGGAGTGCCTACAGAAATACACAGATAAAGTGCGTATTTAGTACCTATTATGACTGTGGGGGTCTTGCTATGTGCTTAGTCACAAAGTTTCACATACTTCTTTTTGGGAGATCATTGAAAAGTATTATTAATATTTGGGATAAGTGGAATTAATAGGATTAACATTAAGTACTTTTGATCTGAATTTCCTTCGCTAAGACTCACATGCTCCTGGGAAGCCCATGTCACACCCCTGTTACTGATGAGGTCACTAAGGCGGGGAGACATTTAGTAACTAGTTTAGAAGTAAAAGAAAGGACACACACCCAGTCTCTCAGAGTGCACATTTCCTCTTTAGGCAGATTTAGTCTGGGGAAAGATGGTTTGAATGGCTTGCAAATGCAAATGGCAAGTACTAACTCCAGGGACCCTTCTCTGTTCTTCCTGGCTTAAGCAATGGTTCCTGAGGGCATACTCCCCTCTCGCTTGTCTTTAGTTCTCCCAGCCAGCCATCTCCTCTGCTAAAGCCTGTGCTTCATTCTGGTTTGTTTTGTTGTTGTTTTTTTTTTTTTTCTTAAATCTCAGGAAGAAGATGAAGTACCAGATGATGAGACTCTGAACCAGATGATTGCTCGACGCGAAGAGGAATTTGACCTTTTTATGGTAATGTTGCAGAAAACCATGGCAACCAGTGCCTTCCTCCTTGGCCCCTTTTTCTGTCCCTCAAGATGCTTGGACTGTGTGTGTCCTGGCAGAACTTCCTTTGGGAAGCCTGTGTCTCTCCTTTGGTTCAGAGTCTGCAGACTGGCTGCATTTAGCCTGCAGTCATATTTTGTTTGGCCCACATAGCAATTTTTGAAATTTTGGATGTGTTGCCAGCATAAAAAGAATCCTGATTTCTGGCTTCCCTTGAAAAATGAGATCAGTACCCGGCCCACAGCTCTGTGTGGAAGCAGCTGGCCAAGAACTGAGTTGTAGCTTCACCCTCTAGACAGGCCATGCGGTCCACGGCTCCCTTCAGGGTCCCTCTTGGATGACTTCTAATCCCAGACCAGTGTCACTCACAAGCGGCTGGGCTCTCACAGCATGCAGTGCCCTCACTGTCTTTTCCCTGAATGGGTCAGGTGACTAAGAGGAGCGGCATAATTTTTACAAAGAGGCTGCTTAAGCAAATAGGAACCTTGTAGGTATGTGTAAAGGAAGGTGCAGTCTTGATCCAAATAGCAAAACCTGCTGCATTCCAGGGGTACAGAGCAGGTGTAAAGGAAACTTGGTATTTTCAGAATGTACTGTCAATGGCTTTGGCCTTGAAGTTCCATGGTACACAGCTTCTGTAATTTTCCTGCAACCTAAGTTTGATTTACACGTGAGGCCTGCCGTAAGCCAGTGTTCACCGAGTTGAGCAAGCCGTGGTGGTGAGAGGCTGCGCAGTAGCCACCAAGGTGGCATTATGCCTTCATAAGGTGTTGACCGTCTCTCTTCAGTAACCACAACAGTCCTGGGCACACAGTAGTAGCTTAATAGATACTTGGTGAATGAGGTGTGGCAGTTGTCAGGATGTAAAGTTAATGGCCTGCTTCCGTTCCTTTAATTATTTTGATCTTCATCATAGGTGTTTAGCCCCATTGTGCAGGGAGCTAACACATGCGCCCATAGCTACAGAACGCTGACATCGGAGATCCCAAGTGGAGAGACCTCAGGCCTCTTAAGCAACTGGCGTGGGCGATGCAGGTGAAGAGTGTAGGTGTATTAGAGGTGCTGTGACCCGGGATGGAGATGTAAGGTAGAAATGTGAGACGTGCACAGCCAGGAATTACATGTTTTCAAGAGGAATTAGAAATCTACATTTTAGATGCAATGTCTGGATTCTAGAGTATTTGCAACTAAATGTAGGATTTAAAAAAAATATATTACCATATAACCCTGCAGGCCAAACAAAACACAAGTACAGGCCAAATAGGACCCTGGGGGTCCACAATCTGTCTTTTTAGCCTAAACAATGTTTGACAGTGGAGCCCCAGCTATGTTATCTGTATGTGTGTATAAGGGGAAGAGGAGTGGTGATGTTTTGTTGGGAACATGTGTTGTGTCCACACATAATGATTCACAGAAAAAGGCCATGAACTCTTTCCTTGGGAAAAATGGAAGTAGCTATAGCAATAATTCTTAAACTCACGGCATGGGCTACAAACATCCTCTACCCTTCTGTACCTTCCCCTAGATGAGCCACCCTACCCAAGCCATTTGAGAGAGAGTGGGCACCAATACACCACGTTCATAAATCCTAAACTCCTGCCCAGCCCCACATTTGTGATTCTTCTCTACTTGGGGATATTAGGGAGAGACATTGGAAATATACATCCCTTCTATCCTGGAGGAATTTAGGACAATGTGGGTGATTAGGGAACACCGAGGCAAGAGTCCCCAAGCTTCCCTTGGCAGCACCTCAGTACTGCTGTGGCCTTGGATACCTGAAAACACTAGAGGGTGAGTGCCTGCCTTCCTCCAAATAAGACCAGGCTCCGAGGTGACGAGTCCCCAGCAGGCCCTGCAGCCAGGGGAACAATGCTGCTCCATGCTTGTGGCTGGACATTTGCAAAAACTGAAAACTTCAGGAAAAATAAACCTGAATGTTGGGGCTGGAGAGATGGCTCAGCAGTTAAGGTACTTGCCTACAAAGCCTAATGACCTGGGTCCAGTTCCCTAGTGCCCATGTAAAGCCAGTGGCACATGTATCTGGAGTTCATTTGCAGCAGCTGGAGGCCCTGGTGTCCCCATTCATATTCGTTCTTTATCTCTCCTTCCTTCCCATTGTAAATAAAGAAAGAAAAAAAAATTGAGTGACCGCCCAAGGCCCAATCTTTTAACTTAAAGATGATCCCAGAACAGACTTGAAACAGGAGGGATGTTAGGGAACACTTCTTTTTCTTTGTAGGTACTTCAGTTTTCTGTAAGTTTTCATGCTTGTTTCTTAAACATTGGGTATGTTTGGGGGGGGGGGTTCTATAGATTTTTGTTTGCTTCAGTTTAGATTTTTAAAACCTAACCCTCTGTCTTTGGCCAATCCACTATTCATTAACACCTCCACCAGGGGGCAGGAAATAAAGTTTGAATCCTTGCCAGCTACTCTGATTAAAAAGTCTAGTAAGAAACAAGAATGGAATGTGAGCTGGAATAATGTGAGCTTCAAATATTTAAACTTTTTCCCATTATTATAAAGGAATTAGCTCTGTGTATAACATTAGTATAGATCTATTTTGCTTAAAGCAAAGTAGTAGATCCTTCACTATAAGCAAGTAGACAGTTTCTTTAAAGTAAAACCTTTCTTTTCAACATTATAATTGAGTTCCCCATCTAAAAGGAGACTTCAAAAAAGTTACCTTGTGGACTGATTACTGTTGAACTTCACCTAAAAGCATTCATTGGCAGCAAAATTTTTCAGATACGTATCTTGGATCAGTACAACAATAGGCTCTTAGATGCTACATTCTCTACTAAGTCAAGAACTCCTTTAAAAATAATTGTAAAGGCAAGGCTTATAATCAAGTCTTGAAATAATTGTATATTACAGTGGCATTCTGTAAATAGAATCTCTAGGAAGAAATATGATTCTTAGTGCTCTAAGCTTAACCTTATTTAATTGCAATTACCTTTCTTTAAAAAGAAAATATGAGGAATAGTGAGGTAGCTCAGTACTGGGTAAAGTACTTGCCCTGAAAGTATGAGGACTTGAGTTCAAATCCCCAGAACCTATATAGAAGCTAAGCATGGTGACATGCACCTATAATCCTAAAGCTGGGGAGGCGGAGATAGGAGGATCCCTTGGGCTTGCTGACTAGGTAGTCTATCCAGATCTTTGAACTCTGCATTTAGTGTGAAACTCTGCCTCAAAATACTGAACTTATTTTTGTCAAAGATTTATTTTCTCAGTAACAGACCCCTTGTGGTAATTGTACAGGCTCTGGTTTAGCCAGTAGTGGTATAGTTAAAAATTTAAGTGGTAACATTTTGTCACCTCAGGATAGTCCATTGAAAAGATTTTTTTCTTACTAGTTATCCAATAACTCTTAGGAGACTGTCTCAGGAACCCCTCACCCCAGGTCCTGCTTGAAGTACCACATCCTCTGTGCTAGTTGCCATGTTTTGGTAGATCCCATTTCTGACCAGAGCATTAGAAGGCAGGACTACACAGAGAACTGTAAGCCAAGTATAGCACAGGAGAGAGTAGGGCAGCCACATTTAGGCATCAATGGGATGCCCACTATGCCCAAGCCTACCCTATCCTGCATCCTGAATGGTCTCCAAAAATGTTAGAGTGTAGCTTAAGGAGTTTGACCCCTAATTTTTAGGTAGGTTCTGAAAGTCACATTTGGGATTGAATAGCATATCCTTTGCATTTTATTACTATTAGACTTTAAGAAAAAAAAAACACGAATCAGTGTTTTAGTATGGTAGAACCAAAAGAAGGAGGGAAAGGTAAATAATTTAACGATTAATGACATATTTTATTATAGGAGTGCAATGTATAATTAATGCATATGGAAATCCTGTGTTGCTTTTGCTTCTTTTTAAAAAAATCTGTCCGATTGTTTAGCTGTAGCATAAAGTCATGTGCATGACACTTGGTTCACTTAGGATTGAACTGAATTTTTACTAAGAAAGCAGGAGGTGGAGACATAGGCCTTCAATAGGCTATGAAAGTAAGCTATTTTATATGTAACTCATCCAGTTGCAGTGGAGTTGACTCTGAGGTCTTCCTGTGGGATCTGCTCATAAAAGCTGAACTAGTTAAAGAACTGGCATCCTTTCCCGCTGCCCACAGCATGCTGGAAATTCAGTGCATTTGTGACAACTGCTAATAGAACATTTATGCCCCCTGCCCATGTCCTAGTATGGGTGGCATCTCAGGTCACTGTCTGTCCCCTTCCCAATATATTTACTTTTGTCCTGTTTAATTAAAAAGCACAGGCCTTCTTGAATGAAGGGCACTGTGCTTAGTGAACTTCTCTATTATGTGCTCTTCCAGGGAAGCAACCAAGTGTACAGCAGGACTCGTATTTTTAAAATACATTCTCATGTTGGATTTCCCCACTGTTACTTAAGGGCAAGTTTTGCACACACATAGGTTAAGAAGAGAAATTCCTTAAGAATTTTTTAAATATAAAAATGAATTCAAAAGATGGGTAGAGATAGTAGTTGGTAGAATCTTTTCTATAGTCACTGGGCTTTGGGGATGAGCCCCAACAAGTCAACTAGGACAAGAGAAACAGATAGGGGCCCTTTGATGGTGTAAGGCGGCTTGTGGAGGTTGTAGGTAGTGCTTTCCAAATCCTCTCCTCCCACCCCAGTGATGCGTTCTGTCCCTTTGCCCAGCGCATGGACATGGACCGGCGGAGGGAGGACGCCCGGAACCCCAAGCGTAAGCCTCGCCTGATGGAGGAGGACGAGCTTCCCTCCTGGATTATCAAAGATGACGCCGAAGTGGAAAGGCTCACCTGCGAAGAAGAGGAGGAGAAAATATTCGGAAGGGGGTCTCGCCAGCGCCGGGATGTGGACTACAGCGATGCCCTCACGGAGAAGCAGTGGCTCAGGGTAGGCGTGGCTTTTTAAATGTACTCTTGGTGCTTGGCATGTTTTGGGTGCCTTGGCGGGGTCAGGAGCTCTTGTTCTGTGTGGGGAGTTGAGTTGCTGTTGACAGGATCTGGGCTCCTGAACACAGGAGATGGGGTTCTCAGTCTATTCAGTCGGTGCTGTGGTCATTCTGCATTTCGAGGCAGTGCTTGGAAAGCCAGGGTTATTAGAGCTGTGAGACTCACTAGTGCTTTGTAGCCAATTATCTGGTCATGGCTCACTCTCTCTAGCTTAGAATCAAAAAGGAGAAGGGGGCTCAGAGATCTTTTGAATTGTTCCCCCTTATTTCATGATATTTACTTTCTGCAAGGCCTACAGAGTTCAGGGATAGCATTGTTAGCTAGCTTTGTGATTTCATGGATGCATAACACATTTAGATCTGAAGGTGTCTTTGTGCTCTGGGTTTGATAAAGAAACTGATGCCCAGAGAGGTAGTGTGACTATGCAGGACACATCACGAGACAGAAATCACAGAATTGGAGATCACTGATGCATTTGTGGGCTTGATTTTGTCTTGATCCATTGCAAGCACAGACTGTAGCCTGGACTAGGGTCACTGATGGTTGAAACTGTTATTTTAAAGTTTGTTTGTGTATATGTGTGTGTATATATATATATATATATATTTTTTTTTTCCTTTAGAAAGTGGTAATTTCTTATTTTGACTGGGGAATGAAATCTCACCATGTTCCTCGGGGAATCCCAGAAATATCAAAGTGCTCATTGGAGCCACGTTTGGGAATGTCAAGGCCAGTGTGAGCTTTTTTCACTGGAAAGTTTAGCTGTCCTTTCCACTCTGTTCTTGTCAGCAGACTTACTCACTTACTACCTGACAGACAGAGAAGCATGGGACATGCATTCCAGACAGGGCCACTGAGCGAGCACTGGAAATAGTCCACGCAGTTGGGTAAAAACCAAACAAAACAGAAGCTGTTGTGGGGGGTGCTGTTCATTTTCTCAGAGGGAATATGATTCCCAAGCCTTGGTGAGATGAGAGCTTTAAGGCCTGGATCTTAAGTGGGTAGGTGGGGAGAAAGATAGTGGGGATTTTAAGATTGGCTATCGAGGCAGACAGGCTTGGTGCCACTTGAGATGTGATTCACTCAGGGTGTTGTATGATGCCAGGGATGTGACCTGAATTTCGAAAAGATGAGACTGTGGGTTTCTGCAAAGAGAGGGTAACAAAGCATCACTCGAATTTATGGTTGAACAATTGCATATAAAATGTTACTTGTGTGTGATTGTTTCCCTGTCAGACCCAGTCAGGGAGTCCAGCGGTCTTGGAATATAACTCCGCGAAGGTCCCTTTGTTTCACTGTTAAAGTTCTACTTGTATAATTAAGATTCATTCTGTCATAGAAGGGGTTTTTTGTTTAATATTCATTTCTGAGCTTGGGAAAATTCTATTCCCTTTCTCTTTTATTTAAGCAATAAATTAAGTACCTGGAGTGTTATTACAGGAGCTGAAATAACCATAATCTAGGCCAACATTTTAAAATCACTTTTGAAACAAATAATTTCCATACACTATATTCAATATAACCCAGTTTACCAGGAAAGAAAGTAGCCAAATTTACCTTTTGTTTCAAACTCACAGTGAATCACTTCTAAGAAAAGCACTGTTATGAACCTTAGGGAGCCTTCACATGTAGCACACCTCATTTTCTTTTTTTTCTTTTCATTCACTTTATACTGCCCAGTTGCTAGCACATAACAGAGGCTCAGTGAATGTTGGTGCAAATGAAAGAATCTCAACCAAGTAGAAGTTACGATCCTAACATTCATGTTAGGATGAACTGCTCATTCAAAAATGGAAAACTAGTGTGCTTTATAAAACTACTTTGTGGAAACTGATGATTAAGATTTTGTCTTTAAGGTAAGGCATATCACGTCATCTAAGAAGGCTGAAACTGTTCTTAGTACAGCTTTGTTATGTGCCTTATGTCACTGAATCTTTTGAAAATTATATGTCCATATTTTGTATAAATCAGTAACTTATTGTTAAGCAAGTCACGTGATCGCTAGCAAGGCACTCAGTAGAATGAGCACTTGTTCCTGTTTGTTGTTGTTGTTTACCCAGCAGCATTCTTGTTTTAATATCGGGCTTTTGAACTTTTGTTGTGATAAATTGAGACTGAAGGGGTTCTTACAGCCTGGGTGTGAAGCGATGTTCTGAACTGCTGGCGACTGGTGTGTTGAGCAGACTGAGCCAACACATCCTTGAAAGAGAGAGAGAGATTGGCAAGGACTGTCATGTAAGAAATGCTCTCGCAGAGCTGAAACCATTCCTCTCTTCCTGGCAGTACTGTACAAGTCTAGCTTGTCAGAGGCTTGGAAAATGCATAGAATCTCAGGGTTGGAAGGGAGCTGGATGGAGCGGCCACCCTCCTGTGTTCAGCTCACACCCCCTCCATGCGCCAGGCTGGCCATCCTTTAAAGGAAGTGCACTACCTTAATGTCTGAAGAGCCTCTCAAATTCAGGGTCTGCCCTACCTTTGGACAGAATTATCATTCCCTAGAGCTGTGCATCCCTGGCCTTTATTCTATCCCTCAGGGAGAAGAGAACAATGTTTTGTTGTCTTTATTTCTCAGCCTCATGGATAAAATGTGGAGGTACCTTAATGTTCAATCTGGAATGAACGTCTCAGCCTTCCTCTTTCTTTTAAATTACTCTTTCTTTCTCTCTTTCCCTCTCTCCCTTCCTCCCTCTCTTTCTTTCTTTTTTTTTTTCCTTTTTTTTTTTTTTGTTGTTGTTTTTGCAAGGTAGGGTCTCGCTCTAGCCCAGGCTGACCTGGAATTCACTATGTAGTTTCAGGGTAGCATTGAACTCATGGTGATCCTCCTACCTCTGCCTCCCAAGGGCTGCGAATAAAGGTGTGAGCTACCATGCCTGGTTTCTTTAAAACTTTTCTTATGCCTCAAGATTCAATTCAGTGGTTGCCTCGGAAGACAAATACTAAGTACACATCCCACTGTGTTTTTCTCATTTCCCTGTCCTCTGTCACCGACCATGCCAGTTCCTCGGTATTCCTGGTCATTGCCTGATCTCCAGACGAGTTGGTAGCTAGATCTGCACTTGGTTAGAATATGGAGCTTCTGAAGACAGGCATGGTGGCGCACATCTTTAATCCCAGCACTGGGGAGGCAGAGGTAGGAGGATCCCCATGAGTTGGAGGCCACCCTGAGGCTACTTAGTGAATTCCAGGTCAGCCTGGGCTAGTGTGAAACCCTACTTAGGACCCCCCCCCCAAAAAAAAAAACCTAGAATATGGAGCTTCTGTGTGGTAGTAGGTAAGTGCCCACTGATTGTCACAGGAAAACAGTACCAGACTAATGTGAGAGAGTATAGATTCTCACTCACACACACACACACAAAAAAAAAAAAAACCATGGTGGGTATGTCTGGCTGATGAGAACACTCATTTTCCAGGGCGTCATTTATGCATCCAGTCTGATGGAGACTATCAAACTCGCTTGCTCCGTCCTCACGAGCAAGAATTGGGAAAAACATCATGGTGCAGTGGTGTGCTGGTCCATGTGGTTTCCACATACATTCCACTGGCCTGGACCTAATCATGGGGTTACTCCAGCTGCAAAGGAAACTAAGAAGTGTGTTCTGAGAGCCTGGAAAAGCAGGGTTTGAGTGAATAGCTCGAAGTCTCTGCCTCAGTATACTAAGGAGGAATGTAAAGGGTACTGCTGCTTTCTTGACGAATACAGCCTCCTCACAAACAGGTTTTAATCTTTAATCATAATGTGCTAAAAATTGCCACAGAATTCTTGAGAGAGTCTGTTTAGTTGGAAGGTTTTAAAAATATTTTTTTTTGAGATTCATAATGTTTTTAATGAGGCAGCTCACAAATTCAAACACAGCTTAGTTTTTTTGTTCCAAGTATTTGAAGTTGCACTGAAACTCTTTTCTGTTGAAACTTAAGTCCCTGTGGTGATAGCCAGTCTCAAGTCAACTTATCTGTTTTAGGGTGGTCAGGTCAATATTTCCATTTCCTTATGGGCATCCATCATGCCTTCCTTCCCCAAAAAGGCATCTGGATAAAGGCAGAAACTGATGTGTCATCATGGCCTCGCTTTCTGTTCCTGTCCTGTGGGTCTCCACTGCACTTAGCAGGAGGCTGCTGGTTTGCTGTTTTCCCCGGAGGGTGGGGGAGTTCTGGGATGTGCATTTAGTTCCATCACATGTTCATGGAGACTTTGATGCCCTGTGCTCTTTAAAGTCCAGGGTCCTGGCCACCACCTCCAGCCACTGCTGCTCTGCATTGTGACATCTCATTACTTCTGGCCTCTTTAGTCTCACGGAGCTATCAGCTCTTTTATGTTCTGTGTTGGAGCCTGAAAACTCTTGGCTGTTTCCTGCCCAGTACATTAGAACAGGAAATGTCCCTTTCTAAATTACCCACCAGGGTGTTTTCAAAACTTAAAGTTTCTAGAATGTGATAATTAGACAGGTATAGGAGCTTTTTATTTTATTTATTCATTTTGGTTTTTTGAGGTAGGGTCTCACTCTAGCCCAGGCTGACTTAGAATTCACTATGTAGTCTCAGGGTGGCCTCGAACTCATGGCGCTCCTCCTACCTCTGCCTCCCGAGTGTTGGAATTAAAGGTGTGTGCCACCACGCCTGGCTTTCTAGGAGCTTTTTAAAACAAACAATATTAAATGTCTTACATTTATAATGTTTCAAAAGTTGGTGACCATATGAAGACATAGGAAGAGACTGTCCCAGAGGCTTGAAGCAGCTTATGCGGGGCCTAACTTCTTTACGTTGTAACTTCCTTTGGGCATTTTTGGTGCTTCCTTCTCATACTCTCCTCTCCATCCTCCCAATACCTCCAGGCTGGACCCTGAAGGGGTAGTATTCCATTTCAACCTCAACAGCAGTGCAGTGCTGCTGCAGATCTCACACGATCAAGGACATAATCCCGAAGACTACCCTTACCTTCAGACACCAGCCACACTTTGGGGGTTCATAGCCATCCTCTCATACTTTTTACCCTTTGGAATCCATAATTTGCTGGCATGACTCACAGAACTCATGAAAATGTCTCTGGAAAGAGTTACATAGTGAAGTATACATATAGGTGGCTGGTCCAGCCAAATGAAGAGAGGCAGATGGTGAGACTTAGGAGGGCATACGAGCTCCTCTATCTTCTGCTCATGGTATCAGGGTGTATCACTCTAGTCTCCAAACAGGAAGTCCATGGAGCTTCCATGTCGGAATGCTCACAGGGGCTTCAGCATGTAGCATGAGCAATGAACTCATTGGCCACATGACTGAACTCAGTCTCCAGTCTTTCTGTCCTCCCTGGAGATTAGACTGGCTGTTAGGGTTTGAACATGAAGTAAGACCCCACACTGATGGCTGGTGTTTTGAAGGATTTAGCCCTAGATGGTAGATCTGATCATTGAGAGGTGATTGGGAAAAGTTCCTGTTACAGTAACACCCCCAGCCCCCGGATTAAATATTTAAATTGTGCTTTATTTGGAGAACTGGTAATCTGAGAAAACAGAGTATTAGTATCTTCTTACCTTTAGCCAGACGATTATATAGGGAGAGGAAACAAAGGCAGTCAGTCATCCCATTCCAATTCCATGTGGTCAGCCTTGTATACAAGAATCCTTCATTATCCGATCTCTGTATCACAGGAGGGGTTCACAGATGCTAAGGCCACTGTATCTTGCCCTCCTCCTAGGCTGCTGAAGCTGTAGGTTACCTAGGCTGAAGGTTGACTCAGAGCACACTAATCACTAAGCAGTGTGTGTGCAGGGCTACTTAACATGTACATTCCTTCCTGAAGATATTCCTATAGAATATCAAGTGTTCCTGTCTCCTGTCAATTGTGTCAAGAGAGTTTGAATTCATCAAAACCTATTGTTAGATTCATAATTTGATGTCCTCATTGGGAACCTGTAGGAGATAAGGCCTGACTGGAGGAAGCAGTTTAATTGCTATTGTGCCTTTGAAGGGTATCTTGTCCCAGACCCGTTCCTGTCTCACTTTCTGCTTCCTGGTTGCGAGCACTTTTGCTCCTTCATACCCTTTTACCATGGTGTTGTGCCATGCCTTTTTCAGGTATTTGCCTCAGCATGGACAAAATAACTGACACACAGAGCAAAGTCTCAACCTTCTAATCACGTTGTTGGTCTTTCTGACAACCCCATCTGAAGCCATTTAAGGACTCCTAGAGTCATCTCATTAGTACAGTACTGACAGATGTGGGCACATTCCTGGGCATGCTCAGTTTGGGGTTGTAGTCACATCTTTAAAGGAAAAGATGGTGAGCACAAATATTTCCAAACAGAGAATTTAGCATTATTTATTTGTTGATGACAGAAAGAAGCAGAGAAAAAGACAGAGGGGGGGTTGCAGATAGAGGGAAAATGGGTACACAAGAGCTTACAAACAAGGCAAATGAACTCCAGACACATGTGCCACCTTGAGCGTCTGGCTTATGTGGGTCCCAGGGAATCGAACATAGGTCCTTTGGCTTTGCAGGCAAGCACCTTAACCACTAAGCCATCTCACCAGCCCACTTTAGCATTATTGATAATGAGCTCAGTTTTCTCCCAGTTTACTTAAGAAGAATAAAGTAGAGTGACTTGATGACTTGGGCTGGTTCCTGATATGTTTCTTCAAAGAGCCTGCATTAATTCCTAGTCTCATCACAGTAACAAAGGGCTGATAGGAGCAGCTTAAGGGAAGCGAGGCTTGGTCTGGTTCATGGTTCAGGAACTGCAGCCCATCATGGTGGAGAAAGCCTGACTGCTGGGGTGGATTCACAGGGCACTAAGGAAGCTGAAAGCTCCAGCAGAACCAGAGACAGAATGTCCTTCAAGGTCTACTTCTGGCGGCGCCTACCTCAGCCAGGTAGATTCCATATCCCAAAGGTCCCAGCTTCCCACCAGCTGGGGAACAAGTGTTGCAACACATAAGCCTGTGGAGGACACTTCACATCCAAACCATAGCAGAGCCTTAGCTGAACTAGAAAGAAAAGCAGCTTTGAAGGTGTTGCAGTCAAGTTCACATTGCTGGTAGAAATCACCCAACCAAGAGCAGCTTGTAGGAAAAAGAGGTTTATTTTGGCTTACAGGCTCGAGGGGAAGCTCCACAATGGCAGGGAAAATGACAGCATAAGCTGAGGGCAGATATCAGCCCTGGCCCACATAAGGTGGACCATAGCAGTGCATTCATCCAACTTTAAAAGTCACCATAGTTTTTATCAATTCCAATGATATTCGTACATCCCATAATCCAAAATCTTTTAACTGAGCCATAATAACAAAAAATAACCTCCAAAAAACCCATAATGGCACAGAATAAACATTCACACTGCAAAAGATGGCATTGGGCATAGCAAAGAATATTCAGTCTATACAAGGTTTAAAACAACCAGGTCAAATATCAAATTCTGTAGCTTCAAGTCCAACAACTCCAGCCAGTGACAAATCTCCAAGTCCGATAACTCTAACCAGCAACAAATCTCTTATATTCCAATTTCGCCCCTCCAGCTAGGCTACTCACAGTCCTGGAAAACTTCATCGGGCCCACAGCTTTCCTTAGCATCCATTTCGTGGTCCCGGTATCCACTGGGTCTCCACTGCAATCCAAGGTTCATCCTCATGGTCCATGGGGTCTTCATGCAGGTATCCAGCAAACCTGCTTCACACTGCCCATGGCCATTTCCAAAACACAAGACCATGTTGCAAACTCAATGTCCCTCTTTTTCCTGCATTTCTTATACTCCACAATACCAGGTAGGGTGCAAATTTGTTAATCCAGGGAGAATAAAGCAGACTTTGAAGAACAGGACACTCCTTGAGCACTCAGGTCCCTCCAAAAGAGTCTAAATTCTTCCTGTTGCCCCAGTGTAGGTCAGCTGGCCCAATCTCAATGGTTGTAATCTCTCAAAACAATTTGCAGGTGAATGGGCAGCAGTTTAGGCCCAAAGATTTCATTTTTTCTGTGCTATATTCCTCTGCTCACGCCAGTTGATTTCTACACAAAGCCACCCTGCCCAACTTCTCAGGACATGGACATAAGAGCAAGCTTCTCACGCGAACTGCTAGCGTAGTCCAAGCAAAGCTCTTTCTCACCCTCATAAGCTAAACCTCAGAGTCTATAGTTATTACTGCACTCAGGTCTTTCAACTCTGACCAGAATAGTCCATCAAGCTGTACTTACAGCACTGCGAGGCATCTCTTTGGCCAGGGTTTCAAATCCTTCCATATTCCTCTTGAAAACCAGCTCCAAAAGGCAAAAGCCACACAGTCAGGTGTCTAGCAGCAATCCCACTCCTTGGTACCACTTTACTGTTGCAGTCAGGTTCGCATTGCTGGTAGAAATCACCCAACCAAGAGCAGCTTCTGGGAAAAAGAGTTTTATTTTGGCTTACAGGCTCGAGGGGAAGCTCCACGATAGCAGGGGAAAACGGTGGCATAAACAGAGGGTGGACATCACCCCCTGGCCAACATAAGGTGGACAATCGCAATAGGAGAGTGTGCCAAGCACTGGCATGGGGAAACTGGCTATAACACCTATAAGCCCGCCCCCAAAAATACACTCCCTCCAGGAGATGTTAATTCCCAAATCTCCATCAGCTGGGAACCTAGCATTCAGAACACCTAAGTTTATGGGGGCACCTGAATCAAACCACCACAGAAGTATGTTACCAGCCAGCAACTCACTCCCAGTTATGGGAGCCTGCCTGTAAAGTTGCCTTTCCCACCCAGTGGCTAAAACCTTCTCTTTCTTAGTGAAGCCTGCTTGAAATTGCTTTCTGTGGTGGGCTCACACTCCTGTTTCAGAAGTCAGAGGTATCATTTGTCTTTATATGCTTTCTTTATTCTGGCCTTTATCCAGGCATTGTGGACCTCATCAAGGAAGTATGGAAGAGATATTAATGTGATTTAAAAATATTCTAACAGTATTTGAGAACTTTTCCATGATGTGCCCAAAGTCTTAACAGTGCTGTATTATAATATATCACATTTACATGTGACTAGCTGTGCATACATGATAATTGGCAGCTTGCTAATTTCTTAGGAAAATATCAATGTGTGAGAGCAAGTATTGTATCTACCAAGCTGGCAGACTTTCACCTACCTACAGCCATCATCCTTGAATCAGGGTCTTTGTCAAATTGTGGTTACTGCAGAGCTAGAAAGCGGGCTGAAAGATGATTTCTGAAATACTTGGCTTTTCTGTTCTTCCTGTTCCTTTAGTGCCCCTGTCAATTTCAGAATCCTTCCCTTCCTTAAAACACTTCAGTGATAACTCTGGAATTTATTTAATTGCTGAATGAGTGATTTTTGCCCCACAGCACTTGGAGATAATTAGAACGCGATGTAGATTATGTGCTCTGTATAATATATAATTACAGCCTAGTGGAGGAAACGAATTTTGGCAAGCATGCCTTTGTCACAGGGTAGATCTGATGTCTTGAGTTTTTGAAAAACCCCACTTCCTCACTGGTGCTCCTCTTACTTATCTTCCAAGAGTACCCCTTGTCTTCTGTGGGGTCATTGTACACGGACTGTGTGCATGCTTCTTTTAGCATCTGTGGAGACTTCTGTTGTTTTGCAATGCCCTGTGTACTTGGATCCCAATAAACACGTTGTCATGTATTAGTGATGTGGTCCAGTTCCTCAGATCTTTAAATATGGTGATGATACAGCTGGTGTCCAGAGCCCTAAGGTTTCATGAAGATCTTTGAGGAAATGGAACATTAATACCTTCCTTTTTCTGGATTTTCAGATTTTTTTTCATTTTTTTCCATCTACTATCAAATGAGAGCATGAATTTGTCATAATTTATGTGCCCCAGTGGGGTCCCCATAATTATATTTGTTGCCCAATGAGAGGATTTTGAGTTTTCTCTTCCCAAACTTTAGAGAAAAGAAAATGAGAGGCTCTCAAGAGAGATAACAGTAGGGTAAAACAAGCAATGTCAGGTGTGGTCCTCCCATGGAATGTACTTCAGTGTCCTAAAAAGCTTCCTAACAGCAGGAGGCACATGTAGGAGAAAGCGAAGTTGGGCGCTCTGCTATAGGCAGCCAGGTGGCCACACTGAAGCTAGGAGAAGGCAGATTGATCTCTGAAAATTTTAATCACAAAGGGCTGGAAAAAAATATGAGGAAAGGTTAAAAAATTCAGGGTTTCAAATAACATATTTGAAATTCTGTTGAAATACATCATGAGAAATAAAATATTTGCTTTACATGTATGAACAAATGCACTGTGGACTTTTCTCTCTCTGGAAATACTTCAAACAACATAACATCTCCTTTGTTTAGGCAAAATGAAATTAGGGACAGGCTGGAATCTCTTAATTCTATTCTGGCTGACAAAATTGGTGATTCTGGAAGATCTAACTTTCTGCAAAAATATTTTATTTTATACTGATAAGAATTTTTTGGATATTTTCACCCTAAAGTTTAAAGTATATAATAGTTTAATATCTTTCTACTTTTGTTGTGTAAAATAATCTTTCCTTTATTTTTTAAAGATATAACACTTGTAAGAATTGTTTTTATTTTTTAGTACCATGTGTATTTTAAAATTAGGCTATCCAATTTACTGGGGCAGAATTTTCTAGCAAGCTGCATTTCCGTTTTTATACACAAGGGAGAGCTAAGGCCCTAGAAAATAGATTTGGGTTTGCCACATTCCTCGTTCTGGCTGCTTTAGGATGGATGCAAGTACTGAACTAATTAATGGTGGTAAGAGTTGTGAATTGTTTGGGGAAATACTTGACAGTAGTAAAAGAGTTTTAATAACTTTTTGCAGCTTTTATTTTATATCCACTGGCTGGTTTGTGAAATAGCAACTATTCCCTTTTGTCAGAATTCAGTAGAGTAAATTCAGCAGCTGAAGTCCTCCTCAGAGGGCTTACTAAAATAAATATGAAAGGTTGAGGAGTAAGAGAAACTTGTTTTGATTGATTAAAAAGAAAACTTAATGTTTAGAATTTCTAGGCCTGACTTTCATTGTTTGAAATCGGGATGGATTCAGCTTTGAAATCAAACTCAGTCATCAAAATTAATCTTGGAAAATTGGACCTGGTTTACAGGTACAACTGAGGCCCAGTAAGTTCACATTCTCTTTAGATGGAGTAAATTTCATTTTTTTCCTTCAGAGAAAGAAATTGATTTTTGGGGTTTGTTTCCTTTTGTTTTTCAAGGCAAGGTTTCACTTTAGCTCCCGCCAACCTGGAATTCACTATGTAGTCTCAGGGTGGCCTCTAACTCACGGCGATCCTACTACCTCTGCCTCAGGAGTGCTGGGATTAAAGGCATGTGCCTTTTAATCAATAAAGTGACAGAGCACAGTTTAGGAAGGTGGAATTAGGACAGGGTGACTTCATCATCCCTGTCACAGTGTCCTGCTGGGTTCCCCAAAAGAGCTCGCTTTTGATGGCGCTATTCCTGGGGAGTTGGGAATAGCATTGGAGTGCATAGGCCTTGAACTCTGTGATCCAAGTGCTCAGGTCCAGCTCTACCTCATTAGCTCTGTGAGCTTGAATACCTGTGAACCTCTGGGAGTTTTCTTACCTCTTTCAGTAAAACGAGAGAATCATGGTGCCTGCTTGAGAAGGTGTTCTGCAGTTTGAGTATGCGTGACATGGAACTCGGCACATAAGAAGGATCCAAACATGGATGCATTAGCTATTAAGAAAAATATTGGATTGTTTCAGAGAAAACCCTACTGGGTAATAGGAAAAGAAAAAAAAAAATTCTCCAGAGTGGTTTTTTTTTTTTTTTTTTTTTTTTGTAAGGTCTCACTATAGCTCTGGCTGATCTGGATTTCACTATGTAGTCTCAGGGTGGCTCAAACTCATGGTGATCCTCCTACCTCTGCCTCCTGAGTGTGAGTGCTGGGATTAAAGGCCACCATGTCCGGTTCCCCATTGTGTGTTCTGAAGACGAGGTTTGGGGAACAGGAGAAAAGTTAAAGATGGGGGCCAAAGAAATGGGAGGCTGTAGAGATGGCTTAGCAGTTAAAGGCACTTGTTTGCAAAGCTAGCAACCTAGATTCAGTCCCCCAGTACCAACGTAAAGCCAGATGCACAAGGTGGCACATGTGTCTGGAGTTCATTTGCAATGGCTGGAGGCCCTGGTGCACCTTTCTCTCTCCTTTCTCTCTCTCTCTCAAATATATAAATAATTAAAATATTTTTTGAGAAAAGAAACTCTGCCCACTGGCAGACTTAAGCAGGATGATGTGTCTACTTACTGGAGATTTTATAGGATGCACAGCATCAGCCCTCAAGCCAGCCAGCCTGTGTTCTCTCAGCTGCTAACTGGCTTTGATTTTCTAGCTAACTGCATGTCAACCTGTCTTCCCTTGGCCATTGGTCATAGCTACTCTGGTTTTCTCCATAACCTTCAGTGCTTACAGGAGGAGTGCAGGATCACAGCGGCCAACTGTCTTGGAGTGTGGGTTTTGGCCAGCTGTCACCTAGGAATGTGGTCTCAGACAGGTTTCTTGACTGTCCTGTGTTGTTGGGGACTGCATGTTTATATCCTGTCCCCACCACATTTATATGCTGACATGAAACCCACAATGATAAGTGTTAGGAGCTGGGGCATTTGGGAGATTATTCGGGGCCCTCATCAATCATGTTAGCCTAGCGCCCTTACAAAAGGGACCCCAGAGAGCTTTTCAGCCTTACTCCTGCCTGGTGAGGATGCAAGCCAAAGTTAGCTATTTGCAAGCAGAAGAAAGCTGTGCTTCAACCTGTTCTCAGACTTCTAGCCTCCAGCCCTGGGAGGAAAGTACTTACAAGCACCGTTAGCCCAGGTTCCCCAGAGAAACAGGATCAACGTAGAGGAGAATGATTGTGGAATTGGCTTAGCCTTGTGAGATGCCATCTATCTGCCAGGGTCAAAAGCCGGTGGTGTTGGTTAGTCTAAATCTGGAGGCCTGAGAACTAGCAAGGGGCCACCGCTGGTGTTAAGTCCTAGATTCCACAGGTCTGAGAAACCAGAGCTTCAGAGCCCAAGGCGGAGGAAGGTAGATTCCATCATTCAAGAAGAGAGAAAAATTTTTCCTTTTCTCTGCTTTTTTGTTCTACTCTGGCCCTCAGGGGACTAGATGGTACAGCCCACAGTGGTGAAGGCAGATGTTTTCTACCTGGCATACTGCCTGAAATGCTTAATTCTTCAGAAACACCCTCTCAGACACATTCCTAGATAGTGTCTTCCCAACCATCTGGGCATCCCTTAGTGCAGTCCATTTGATACACAGAATCTACCATCCTTAGCCATTCTGTCCCTGGTACTTGGTTATAGCAGCCCAACTAAGATTTGGGTCTTCTGTATAACCCTTGATTCACAGGCTTTTTGTTTTTTTGTTTTCTCCCAAGTGCCAAAAGGAAGCCATTAGAACTGAATGATGCTGCTTTTGCTTTTATTATTTATTGTGCTTTAAATAATGATCATCTCCTAATTTCTCATCCATGCAGGGAAGCTTTGTAAAAGGAAGTTCAGTTCAGTGTCCATGTACTGAGGTCAATTAGGTAGGGCCGTACACTGTACTTGGATGTGGGAAGTAGAATTGTTAAGGTGTCACTGCACACAGTCACAACCTGCCGGACTTGTTAATGTAATTAAAAGCCAGACTTAAGAGATGCAGTTGGAGATGAGACTGCATCGTTCAAGGGCTTGTTAAGAGCAGATCTCTACATATACGATAGGTGGGGATTGACAGATGCAGAAATACTACACCCAAGCAAAGGCAGCTTATGGGAGGAAAGGGTTTATTTTAGGCTTCACAGTTTCGAGGGGAAACGTCATCATGGTGGAGGAAGCTGGCTCACTTCTTCACACATCCACAACCAAGAGAGAACAGCAAGCGCAAGCTGGCTCTGAACACACAGTAGGGCTGGACTCCTTAATCCCTAGCAAATACACCTGCTACAGACAGACTCTCTACCTGCTGGGGACTTTGTAGGAAATGCCCATTCTCTCTTTCTCTCTGTCTTGTCTTCTCTCTCTCTCTTAAATAAATAAATAAATAAATATTTTTAAATACCTGAGGACATGTGGGACATTTACATTCAAACCACCACAGGTGCTCTAACTTGTAGGGGATGTTTTGTTTTGGGGGGTTTTGTTGAGGTAGGGTCTCACTCTAGCCCATGCTGACCTGGATTTCACTATGTAGTCTCAGGATGGCCTCAAACTCATGGCATTTCTCCTACCTTTGCCTCCCAAGTGCAGGAATTAAAGGTATGCACCACCATGCCTGGCAACTTGTAGGGTTTTTAACTGAGAGAAATCAGCAGACTTAACAACAGGTATTCTATACAATGCTACCATGTTAGTGTCACCCTTCTGGGATATTTACAAGTATCCTTCCCCTCGCTGGATTTTTTATAAATTTTGTTCATTTTTATCTATTTATTTGAGAGCGACAGACAGAGAGAGAAAGAGGCAGAGAGAGAGAGCGAGAGAGAGAGAACGGATGCACCAGGGCTTCCAGCCACTGCAAACGAACTCCAGACATGTGCACCCCTTTGTGTATCTGGCTAACGTGGGTCCTGGGGAATTGAGCCTCGAACCGGGGTCCTTAGGCTTCACAGGCAAGTGCTTAACCGCTAAGCCATCTCTCCAGCCCACCCCTCACTGGATTTTCAGAAGAGGAAGGAGGCTAGTGCCTCTTCTGCTAAACAGTGTGCCTTCCAGACACTGAAGGCCACTGGGTCTTGCTGCTGCTGGGAGAATATAGCCTTTCCAACTGTTTCAGCTATGTGTGTGTGTTTTCTTTTATACCAGCCCTTCCTGGTCCCTGGGGAAAGAGAAATACAGCACACCCATCCATTGACAAAAGGAAGCGAGTTAGGGACAAGAGTCAGGTGCCAAATCCATGAAGATCTGGAGCATGAATGTTTTCAGATTCCTGGCCCTGTGGAGGCTAACTCTGTTCTTTCTTCACAGAAGCTCAGTTGCTCCAAAAGACAGAACCTTCCAGCATGAACATGTGCACCATGCCTGAATAACACCTGGTCCCCATGGCTGCCTACTGGAATTCAGATATTTTCACGTGTTCTTTAAAGCCATGGCCATCTGGTCCCCTTGCCCCTGGGGCAGCTGTAACCTCAGGGTTGCCTTGCTGGTCCTTCACACTCTGGAGACCTGTTTCCCAGAGCTTCACATCTCTTTGTCCAAATCAACTCGTCCCCAAGACCCTTCCTAGCCATTCTTGCTGAAGTAACCACTGACACTTATTGGCCTAAGATACATAGATTTTCTTCACAGCAATAGTCCTGCCTGCAGAATGACTTTCTGTTCTTCCCTCTCAGTCCTGAGCTCCAGACAGCCAAGCTGTCCTGTGTTCTTCACTGCTGTGTTGCAGTAGCTGGAGCGGCACTGGCCTCAGAGTAGACCTGCAGTAAGCAGGAAGCAAGTGGGTGGAGAATGGGCAGAAAGGAGGAGGCCTGGGAGAGGTTTGGGAAGACTCAGTGGAAGCATGTGGGGATTCTATTTGTTTGTTTGTTTTGTTTTATTTTGTTTTGTTTTACTAATCTGAGCCAAAGTAGATCTTGTCAGCACTCTGTCCAGTTAGATGCAGGGATCCATTCCTGCACGCAGAGCTCTCTCAGAAGCATCCTGAAGGCATGTCGTTTTGTCATTTTGACACAAAAGTGCTCTGGAGCCTTTCAACTATGTGAAGGCTCCGTTCTCGCTTCAGAGCACACTGATGCAGATTGTTTAGATATGCATAAAAAGCACACCCCCTGCTTCCACCCAGCTATTTCTCAGAACTCCTCGTAGATTGCTAACAGCTGCCTTCTAGCTTGGATTCTTTTTTTCTTTTTCAGCAAAAACCGGATTCATGTAGCTCATGTATCTCAAAACTAAGACATAAAAAGTACCAAATTAGTGAAGTTTCCCTTTTTTTCGTTTTTACAAGCCCCCGTATGCGCATACTGATTTAGTGTGGCATCACACTGCCTTTTAGAAGGCACCCTATTTCCTGTTAAAGAATGGTTGTCAGAATCATGAGGACTGTGGATGGGGCTGTGACATTTGCTTTAGACTTGGTTCTTGCTCCACCTCTCCTGCTGACACACAGTCTTGAAGGTCACTGGACTCAGAACCCATCACAGAAAGTACATTCCTAACATACAAGATGATGTGTCTCTT
Organism: Dipus sagitta; assembly: GCA_036346955.1. Taxonomy (NCBI): domain Eukaryota; kingdom Metazoa; phylum Chordata; class Mammalia; order Rodentia; family Dipodidae; genus Dipus; species Dipus sagitta. The sequence goes on along the minus strand of CM070770.1, from coordinate 56,052,734 downwards.
GTTTTTTCAGATTATCTTTCCCTTGAACCTTATAAATCTTTTCTATCCCCCAAGACTATTTTAAGAGACATCCTCAAAAGTTAAGGCTTATGGAGACTGCCAGGGACTCTGTTCTCCACTGTTGCTCTGATAACTTTGGAACATAGTAGGAGAAACATGGGTCAGACATCAGGATGTGGGATTGTGGTTGCAGGTCTGTCACTGTTTAAGCTATATGACCATCTTGGATAAATCCCTTCACTTTCCAGGGCCTCACTTTTCCCTATTTGTACACTGGAGTCATAAATTGGGGTTTGGAGTAGAAAGAGCATCCCCCACCCCAACCATTGTGTTTGGTGGCAGTAGAAGGAACAGTATGGGCCAGTCCTGCTCTAGTTTCAATTTTGTGAACCTCAGTTTTCAGGAACTCAAACTCAAGTTTTTATTTCATTTTTTTTCTCTGTTCTTGGACTATGCAGGTTTGGAAAAGGGGGTTCCAGCATGATTGTAGACTCAGTACCTGACCTCTCTGCAGACCTCAGGGGCTTACCAGGCTATGTGCAGCATTTGCAGAGTTAAGACCAGTCCTTGGTGATGGGCCGTGATTGGAGGAGGTGGTTTCAGCATTGTAGAGCAATGAAGAGAGCAATTGCTGCCCAGGGGCCAGTCCTTATAGGGAACTGGAGGCTTCAGTGAAGGGACCTCCTGTTGTCCAGGAGTGTGGTGGTTTGATTCACGTGGCCCCCTTCATCTTATGTGTTCTGAATGCTTAGTTGTCCAGCTGGTGGCAATTTGGGAATTGGATCCTCCTGGAGGCAGTGTATTGTTGGGGGGTGGGCTTATGGGTGTTATAGCCAGGCACACTCTCCGGCTGCAGTTGTTTACCTGATGTTGGCTAGGAGGTGATGCCCGCCTTCTGTTCATGCCATCATTTCCCCCTGCCATCACAGCACTTCCCCTTCAGCCTATAAGCCAAAATAAGCGCTTTCTTTCCACAAGCTGTTCTTGGTTGGATTCTTTGGGCAGCCACTCAAAGCTGACTACAAGGGGCCACTCCTTACGTGGAGCTGGGGTCTTCAGCAGTTCTGCACAGACCAAGATCTAAGATTGTCCAGCATTCTGTTGTCATGAAACCACCAGTTGGGTCACTTGTGAAATAACTTGCATACCACCAGCAGAGTATATAATACTTGTAAAACATTTTTGTTCATCCATGAAATCAAGTTGTCTCCCAAATTACCAAGATTAAATCCATTTGCATTTCCTTTTTAAAAATGTACCCTAATATCTTGGTACAGGCAGCTCTCATAAGTGGGGTTGGGGTTGGGTCCTGGATCTAATAATACCCACAGTCCTCAGGGCTGACTGTGTTATTGGAGGCTGGAGGAGAGTTGTTGAGAAGTCCAAGGACAATGACAACATTCCATTTGAAGAACGAACAGATAAATATTTTATTTGCCACCATTTTATGTGGTTACACAAATCTGATGATGAGCCATGTGTTGTGTCCTTCTGCATGTTTACAGTCGTTCAAAACACCTGGAGCCTTGGTGTTTTGTTATTTAAAGTTGTTTTGACTGTATGTCCCTGTCACAAAAGCATAATGGGAGATAGGGAAGAGTGGAGCAAAGAGAACAGAATCACCTAGAATCTCACTAACCTGCATGTATTGGGTTGGAGAAAGAAAGTGAAAAATCCATACAAGGGTTATTTGGGTGACATCATAATCTGTATTATTTTCATCCTGTTTTGAGGTTTGGCTCTTTGGCAGTAGCTCCAGTACATCTCACCCGTGATGCCCATCAAGCCCCAGCCTGTTGGTGGCATGTGCCTGTCCTTCCCCTCTGCCTAGAGAATTCCCAGTTTTACACTTGGTGCCAGAGGACTGCTTTCTATACTTGGGCAAATAAAAGGATACGTGGGGACATGCCTTCTATGCCAGAGGAGCAACTTTTCTTCCTCTGGCTTTGTGTCTCAGGCTGTTTGTGCACTTTTTGTTTCTGTGTGGTTTGCATTGGGTGCTTTTTTGCCGCCAGAAAGTTTGCAAAGTTCACCTCTCTCCTTCCTAAGATGAAATTCTTCACCAAACTTCATTTTCATGGAAGTTTTAGGACTTGTTTTTCCAAGGGCTAAAGAATCTTACCGAGGGCCCATAAAATGGTAGGCAAGTGCTTTCCGCTGAGCCACGCCCCCTGCCCCAGGCTCTGTCTCTCAGTATCTCTACACTTTGCTCCCTTTTCTGTGTCAGGCACCTGAGACTTGGAATGAGTGCTATTTCTCCCACACTTGTACACGAGGAACCAAACCTCACAGGCCTGGAGTGGGGCATAGGGATTTGGCCTTCTGTTCATGGCAGGTGTATTTGCTTAGTGAAGGTTGAATGTTGAGTCTGTTCTTTTCCATTTTGCTAATGCACATGTATGCATGACTGGAACCGTGGAAGTTTGGTAAAAGACAAATGAATCCTAGCCCAGTTTAGAACCTTTGCCCACCCAATAGATGTTCACCTGGCTTTTGAGTTCTGTCTGCCCAATGAAAAGGTGTGGGAGCTAGAGGCTGATCAAAAACAGGTGATCTCAATGACTTAGGCAGTCTCATGCTACAGAGTCAAGACTGCCTCGTGGGGGTGGATATAAGGCCCATCTAGGTACTCTGGCTATTAGCCTAGTCTGATCTAGAAGGAGGCTCCTATGTGGATTTTGTTCTACAGAGCAGTAGGACTCAGCTGTTTAGTCCTGTGGGTCCGTATCTCCACCCTGGTTTGGCTTTGTCTCTAGCAAAGCTGGTCTCAGGGACTGTGACCTGTGCTCCTCTCTACAGTGTTGCATTGAGTTGTAGGTGCTGCTCCCCCTGTGAATGCAGGGGCTTGATCTGCATTGCTTCCCAGCTTAGAGGTGGCATTGTCTGCCTGGCATAACATCTTTTTAAGCTGTTTAACTCTGAAAGCTAAAGCAAGGCAGAAGACTGGTTACCCATTAAAACAAGTGCAGTTAAAAGAGGTTAGCAGCACCTGGATAAACTGAAAACACAGGTCTGCATCTTGCCCCATTTGTATGGCTTTTAATTCACTGCACAATCCTGCCGCTTGTCTGAGTAGTAATAGCTTAAGCCAGCTGTTTGTTGGGCTTCCCTGAGAAGCCTGGTCCTTAAAGTCTTCTCCTTTAAGAAGAGTAAACAAAGGCTTCATTTTAGTTCAGCAAGATTTTGGGGTCCCACCAGTGAATAAGGCATCAATATTAGTAATGCTGGAGGTTAATTTGACTTAAATGACTCTTTTAAACCATTTCTGAAAGATTCCAGGCTGAAAGGAGGGACATGTTTCTAAACAAAACAAACTTCTACAAAGCAGAATAACACCAGCTTAATGAGACGGTTTATATAGGGGAGAGAGGGCCCAGTTAAAATATTGAGGTAATTAGTATTTTACCCTTTTCTGCCTAGATAGACACACAGGATTTGGTAGAAAAGGGGGATTAGGAGAATTCTAGACTAAAGAAGCCCATCGTGGTCCCCTGTGTTAGAGGCTTACTGTTTTCATGGGGATAGAAATAGGGAGCCAAAACTAAGATGGGTTCTACCCCTGGGGTCTCTGCTTCACCAGAGAAATTGGATTTTCTCCTGCTCTACAGAAAAAATTCAGAGCTGGGGTATATTTTACATAGGAAATGAATGGATAAGCCCTCCCTTCTTACCAAAGAGAAGATAGCTATTTGCAATGTAAGAGCTAAGTCTTTAAAATGTGGGGCATACCCACAAGGGAGACCATTATCCAGAGCCAGGACAACAGAGAGAAGAGGTTGGTTGTGAACTGCTTTCGAGGTAAACCTAGGGACTTGAGGACATGGAAAAAGAAGCTGACAACATTAAAGTCTCCAGCTTGGATTGTGAAGGAAATGACATTTCCTTAGATGAGACAGAAAGATCCAGGGAGAGAAATATTTGCTTGGCTGGAGGAAAAGGGATAAAACTTGATTTGTGATGGTCTGTAGTATAATAGGAATCCCAGTGGTAACTCCAAAGAGAAGCATAAGAGAAACAGAAATTTTGAAACAATACAGGCAAACTGGAACTCTGTGGGAGATTTTATACTCAGAATGACGGGGTTGGGCTGTCATCAATAGTTGGAAGCTGCTCAAAGATACTTGATATAGTGAGGATTGTGGGTCTCTCTCCAGCTACTCAAGAGCCCACAAGGAGACCCCTCTCCACAAATGACCAGATAAACAGCTTCCCTGAATTCTGGCTTATACTTCTCTAGTTGTCAACAGCAAGCCCTCCAAGGATCAGTGAGAGCCTCACCTATTGCTGTTCAACCTTGTCTCACCTGAGGCTCGGGAGGGCCTCAGACAGGTTTAGTGGACTTAGAAGGAGCCACTGCCTGTTCGCTACTCATGGGGATGGAAAGGAGAGGACCAGAGGAAAAGTTGGAGAATCTGTTTTTGGGGGTGTGGCAGGATATGTGGTTAGATAGGGTGGGGAAAGACAAGACTGTGGCATTGTAGGAAGGGGAGGTGTTAAGTAAGGATCCATGGAGGAAAAAGTAAAGTAGTAGAGTATGCTAAGAGATATGAGAGGCAGGAAGATTTTGGCAATTTTTTTTTAAAAAAAAATTAGTCTTTTGTAGAGGTAATAAATTGTACTGTGTGGTCTAGAAATGGACATCAATGGAGTTGGCTGGCCATTTGACAGTAAAAGGAAAGCTAAGAAACTGGATAATGTATATGTGTAGATATATATTAGGAAGTTTGCTACTGCTTTTCATTTAATGCTTGAAATACCTACAACAAACACATTTGAACTCCTCATTCATGTTTAGCAAACAAGTATCCTCCTAAGAACAGTTTTGCAGGGAATCCAGGCTGAGCATTGACTTGGAATTCAACTGTATTTGTAGTTTCTAAGCCCACCCCCCCCCGTCCAGTATTCTGCTGTGTGAGAAAAGTGACACATGCTCCCCACAAGACAAAAATCAAAATGATCCGGCCCATCCGAGGACGATTGTGAGATGGGCAGATGGGAGCTGACCCTTGAAGCCTGTATATAGTGTGCACAGGGACAGGTGTCGGGAAAGATACCCTAGAGGAGACAGGAGGAATTTCAAAGCTAGGAGTAGACACAGTGTGCTCCCAGAGGCATTGGACTTGTGTTCCTGTAGCTTTAGAGTGTTTCTCCTGCGGGTGTCTCAGTCTAGACTGCCATCACAAAATACCTCAGGCTGGGCAGCTTATAAATAATAGAAATCTATTTCTTGTAGTTCTGGATGCTGGAATCCCCTATCAAAGCACTAGCAAATGTGCAATGTGGTAATTCTGCCCCCTGCTCAGAGGGTCTCCTCACCGTGTGGTCACATGGTGGTAGAGGGGATAGCAGTGCCCCTCTGCAGCCTGTGTTATAGGCACACTAAGCTAGCCATGAAGTGTCTGCCTTTATGACATGATCAGCTCCCAGCGTTCAAGGAGTTCGGCAAGGACTTGTGGGGGGCGTGTCACTCGGACCATGGCTGTGGGAAATACGACAAGTGACACTGTGTACATTCAGCTCATGCTGATCTCTGGGTCTCTGACAGATGGGCTTGCAACTGTTAGGCTGAGGAAAGTGAGGAGCTCGAGCAGGGCAGAAGGAGAAAAAAAGGACTTAAAATCTGCCTAGTGGAATTTGTCCCGTGTGTGTTTAGAGAATAATAATAATAATAATAATAATAGTAATAATAGGGCTGGGAATGTAGCTCAGTGTATTACACTTGCTTACTATGTATGAGGTTTTGGGTTCAATCCCCAATACTGGGGAGAAAAGAATCCATCAAGCTATTGTTTTATTATGGAGGGAAGGGGATGAGAAGGCAAGCACAGGCAAGGTAATATGGCTTCCTTTGTGACCACCGCACATCCAGAAGAAAACAGGGAGCCTTCGTAAGTGCAGTGATCAGAACCTGTGGTACACCGGCCAAATGAAAGTGAGAAGACAGAGACACGTTACTGAGGAAATGCTATAGGTGAGGATTTCAGCTAGAAACTGTGTGAGGCTGATTTGGCCTTCAAGTCCACCCACAGCCACCATGCAGCCGTCCTTACAGAAGTGATGCCCATGATGTGAGTGTGCTTAGGGTTTCTGGGCTGGGTGCTTGTAGAATGAGTTAGAAACAAATGCTAACAGTTGAGTGCAGACATGTCCCAAAATGTTGACGGCTTTGCCCTCACCAGATTTAATGACACTGTTTATGTTTTTATAGAAATTAACACCTCATTGGAGTCTTTGATTATACTGAACCATTTTAGAAATAAGAAGTTTGTTTCCACCATTAGATTTTACTTCATTTATTTATGCCTGGAGAGCCATGCAATCTACTGCTAATATGTGAGCCATGTGGTAAGAGCAGAAAGACAGGAATATCTGTGCTGGGGCAGGGTGGGTACTCAATGCAGGTCAGTGCCACTGTCTCTTAACTAATTCAGATTTACTGATGGTCAGATGGGCACCTCTAGCATTCTTTCCAGATAGCCCATACCTGCAGTGCATTTCAAGGGATGTTTTCTACCTGCCTATCACTGCCACTAGAGCCAGTGGTCCATGTTTGTCTTTGCAAGTCACCAAGACTGCCTGGAGCATCTCGTTCTCTGATGTCCTCCTCTTCATCTGCCTGGATTCACAGCAAAACAGCTAGTCCTTCCTGGCTTAGAGATCTAGTAAGTACCAGAAGCCATTCACCAGCACCATGTGTTAAAACCTAGTTCTATTTATTTCTTTGCGCTTTAGAATTAGAGATTCATTTTAAACTTTATTGTATAGCAATTTTGTTTGCAATATATGTATAGCTCTTAATTCACCAAGACTTAAAAGTTTTGGTTTGAATTTTTAGCTTTTTAAAAAAATATATTTTTTATTTGAGACAGAGAGAAAATGGGCATGCCAGGGCTTCTAACCACTGCAAACAAACTCCAGACATGCACACCACTTTGTGCTTATGTGGGACCTGGAGAATTGAACCTGGGTCCTTAGGCTTTGCAGGCAAGCACCTGAACAGCTAAGCCATCTCTCCAGCCCTAATTTTTAGCTTTTTGAATAAACTGGGACAGTCATACCTGACAATTAATCTTAGGATGCTTAGAAATATGGAACCTGAGCCAGATGTGGCAATGTACATCTTTAATTCCAGCATCATTTAGGAAGTGTGGATAGGAGGATTACTGTGTCTAAGTTAGCCTTGGCTAGAGTGAAACCCTACCTTGGGGAAAAAAAAAAAAAAAAGGACCTCACACTTCCTTCCACTGATGCCCTAGTAAAATATGAGTAGGGTGTGTGGGTGTGTTATATAATATGTTCATGCGTGTGTAATCTATATATAGCCTAACTAAATACATGTGTCCTGGTATGTAAGGCATTCCAGTCTTGGGACCAGCTCTGCTCACTCCTTTACTCACTATTCGCACTGACTGTCCCCTGTTGCTCCCTGTGTATTCATGACCTCTCTAGGTTCTCTCTCGTGACCCATACTAGCTGGACATACTCTTTAGTGTCTGCAGTTCTGATTCCTGAGAAGTGCACTGATTGGTTCAGTCAGTGTCTGTCACTTCTGTCTATATGGAGGCTCTCAGGGTAGGTCCTGCACAAGCCTAGATACAGACCACCCTGAGACCACGGGACCACACCCATTTCCATCAGGTGAGAACTAGACAGGTTATAGAGTGGCATGAAAGGGCCACTACCATCACTATTCAAAAGATGTGTCCAACTGGCTTTGCCCCCATTCCAATGGGCACAAATTTCCATGATCATTATTAAACACCATTTTCCTAACAAATTTCAGTTGCCATATGTATTAGTTAGCTAGGGTTGCCATAACAAAATGCCACAGATTGTGTGGTTTCCAGAACGGAAATGAATTTTCTCACAGTCCTAGAGGCTGGCTGTGGCGTCATTTCTTCTGGGGCATCTTTCTCTGGCTTGCAGATGGCCGCCTGCTTTATTAATGGCTGCACCCCTCTGTGTACCTGTGTCTTTTCCTTGGGACAGCAGTCATAGGATTAGAGCCCACTCAAGTGACATTCTACCCATTTTACCTTAATCACCACTCTGAAGTCCCTAGCTCCAAATCTAGTCACAATCTGTGGCATTGTGGGCAAGGACCATAATTTACGAGTTTTGTACTGTAACACCATGGGCATAACAGCTATGAATCATCATGCATAAAATGCAGGCTTTGTTGGCATTTCTTTAGCCAGCATAGTTCACCGTGAATAAGAGGTGTGCATTGTGTTGAGTGACAGTCCCATCACTTTTGGGGGTTAGGGAGCAGTGCTGGGGATTGAACCCCAAGGCCTTGTTCATACCACACAAGTGCTGTTGTCAGTGAACCATGTCATCAGCCTTCATCTTTTTTAAAACCTGATACTGATTAGTCTCTGAGCATCTGATAGTCTACCCACAGATGGCAGAACACTTGGTTATGTTGCCTCATTTTCTCCCAGTGATAAGCCCGTGTGAGATTTCACACAAACAGCTCAGAGGAGAGGATTGGCCACCAAAGGTGAAAGTGCAGCAGAAGCAACAGGTAATAACACAGGAAGTCAAGACAGTTGTTTAGGAAAGTGAAGATGGCAAGAGGATAGTGAAACTGGTGTGCGACCTGGGTCTGCTGGGAGCCACAGTGTGCTCTGTACTGAAGTGGGCTGACTGGAAGATTACATAGTTTGGCTGTAGGATTGACGTGGCCTGCTAGGAGCTGCAGTGCCAACCGTTCTGAAATAGTCTGACTGTAGAGCCACTGTAAAGTCACCAAAACATTTTAGTTTAAGTTGCGCTAGGAACAGACAAAGACACTTTTGGTTGAAATTGGGTGTTCTGATTTGGATTGAAAACCATAATGATAATTCCCAGTCAATTTAGCATTCAGGCCAAAGTACAGAAATTTCCCCTTACTGAGAGGAAAATGGTAATGCTACTGCCATAGAACTTTTTCTGCCAGCTAAGTCTAGTTTCATTATTTCTCAGTTGACATGACAGCCAAATGCTGTGGTACACTCCCATAATCCTAGCTCTCGGGAGGCTAGGGCAAGAGGATCACACGTTTTAGGCCAGCTTTGATACATAGTAAGTTCAAGGCTATCCTGGGCTTGACAGCAAAACCATGTCTTCAAAAAAAAGGGGAGGGAAGGAATGAGGGAATAAGAGTAAGTCAGGTAGCTTTGTTAGGCAGTTAGAGTGACTGGGCCCTTGAAAGTAAAGGCAGAAATGTCTGCCCTCTGCAATCTGCACTTGCTAGAGATCAAAGTATGATTTGACTTATCCCTTCCCCATATCTGTTTTTTCACAAACAACCTAAGCCCCTCCTGGGAGGTTGGTCTTCTTTTCTAGGATTTAATCTTAACATTGTGGTTGGCCAAGTTCAGCTCCCAGAACTTGGCCTCATGGCCAGCTTCTTCCTAAGATAGCCCCTAGCCCAGACCAATCACCGACCAGCTCTGGCTCATCTGAGCTGGAAGGCAGGGCCCACCACCATAAGCTTATAAATACCTTGACCAAGGGAGGGCAACTTCTCTTGGCAGCCCATCCGTCAGTCTTGAACCTCCAGGTCCAAGACAAGGGGAGACAAAAGGAGAGCCCCCTGACCATTACTCCCACATGGGCTCTTGACCCCCTCCTGCATTCCACGTGCCAGCAGCTCTTTGTACTGTTTTTCCTTTTCTCTCTCTCTCTTTTTGTTTCTTTCAGGCCCACGTGGGTATATTCATTTTCCTTCCCTTGCTCTGTACTTCCTGCAATAAATAGAATAATTTAATAATTATGTTTCTCAGTTCTATTTTATCCAATTCTTTGGTTAGAACTAGACATGAACCCAGGGTTGGGGTTCGAGGACTCCATTCCTGAGCTCCTAACACCCTATTTCAGAAGGGAGGGGAAGGACATTGGCATGAAGAAGCTGGCATGAATTGATGCTAAGCCCTGGTGACACCACTAGTTCAAGGAAGGATGCTTCTGTGAGATTTGTACTTACGGTCCCAGGATTTGTGCCACCAGGAGTAGGGTTGAATATTTAATACTGATGAGATAGATCTTTTGGAAGATGACTGGCTCAGCAATGTATATGAAGAAAGGCAGAAGATGACAAAGTGGCCAAAAGGGGTATTTAGTGACAAAAAGTTATGATGTCTCTGAGGAAGTGGCATTGCCCCCCCCCAAAAGAAAAGAAGCAACACTGTCACAGTGTCCTGGGAAAGGAATGCTGAGATATTTCACAGTATTGAAAGAGCAGGATAAAACTAGAGAAACTGATGGAGATTTATGAACATGGCGGTTTTACCAAGGCTCTGAAGTGAAGCCCACCATATGTCACTAGTTATTTGACCAAAAGAAGGAAAACACTCTTAAAATCAGTCCTAGTCGCCTTTTATGAAGAAATAACACACTTTAATGTTTCTTATATGCTAAATTAATACTCAGTAAATGTTGATGCTACTGTTTCTGTCTTTCATCACTGAATACATATATAACTGACAATGTTACCACTTGATACTCTGACATAATTTAAAGCCATGAAAGAATTTTCCCATGGATTATTCAAATAGCTTTATAGTTTTGTACAGTACCATTTTGTTCTGATTGTTTTGAGACAGTGTAGCCCCAGCTAGCCCAAAACTTGAGGTCTTCCTGCCCCAGCCTCCTGAGTGTTGAAATTACAGGCATATGTTACCATGTCCAGCTTACTGTAATGATTTGTATGATTTTCATTTTGTTTTGAGGCTGATATGGCCTGAAACTCACTATGTAGCCCAGGTTGCCTCAAACTTATATCACCCCCCTGTCTCTGCCTCCCAAAGGGCTGGAACTCAAGGTATGCAACATCACACCTGGCTGTATGGTCATTGTTAGGGTTCCACAGTTCCACACAAAGAAAGAGCCGTGTTGATGTGTGTACATGTGCCCCTGTGTGCAAGCCCAGGTAGAAGGCTTCTTGGTACATGTAGTGTCATGTTTCTACCTGCATATTCACAGAAGCCTGGCAAGCGCCCTTCTGCCTTTTCCTCATGGTTCTTTCATCCCTGATACCAGTAGTTATTGTCGTGTGCTGTCAGATAGTCACACTTACTGAATTCGAATATTAAGCTTGCTGTTTAACTGGTGTATGAGCTGCAGCAAGATGCTGCCCCTCTCTGTGCCTCAGTTGCCTTATCTGTAAAATGAAGGGAGTAATTGTACCTACCTTTATAGGGTTCTGGTGAGGACTAAGTCAGCAAAGATATGGAGTCCAGCGCAACATATGACGTGGATGGCGTAGCAGCAGCAGCACCACGTTTCTGTTGATGCTATGTGCCTTGAGATTTATTGGGGCTGAGGCTAGAGATTCCTTGTATCAAACTACTCTGCTTTTCATGGCCTGTGTTGCATTATTCACATCTTCTCCCTACTTACTGAGCATTCTTTGCTCCTGCTTCCGGTTGAACATGTGCCCCATTCTTAGCACCTGCTCATTTACTTTGATGTCTTTAGTCACAGTGGGTAGGGGCATAATCAGAGAATTTGTCATGTGATTGTAGCATATGGATCTGGGCCAGGGCTCGGTACCTTTTGTGTCATGACATCTTAGTCTTTGTACTTTTCCTAGCTGTCTTAAAGACCATTAAATTAAGCTTGGTACCACAACTTGTTACTTTGTCCTGGAGTTTCCTGGAAGCGCAGAACTGTCAGCCTTTTTTTTTTTTTTTTTTTTTTTTTTTTGGTGGTGGTGGTGGTGTGACTCAGGCAGGTAGTCTTGGGGTAAGAAAGCTGAACTGCATCTCTTGCAGTTTTCCATTGTTTCCCTAAGGTTCTTGCAGTTTGGCACATTCTCAAACCCTTTGGCTATACCAAAGGAACTGGAGTTTAGTGTATACCTAGCTGGAAGAACCAAGGTGTCAATAATATTGTACTCAGCAGGGTATTCAGGACCAGATATTTTGCGAGTCTCTCTCTATTCAATCAAAAGTCATTCTCTGAATAGAATGTTATGCGTAAAGTTGCTCAAAAGATGCATTGGGCATCTTGGGGAGGAGGGGTGTTTGAGACAGGGTCTCAGCACAGGATGACCTTGAACTTGTGGTCTTCCTGCATCAGCCTCAACTTCTGGGATTATAGGTATGGGCCATGATCCCCGGGCCCTGATGGGTTCTTAGTGATGCAGGATTGCTCTCTGTAGGATTAGAGCTTCCATATTATCACCACCCTTCTTATCAACAGTAACGCACACTCAGAAGAAGCTAAACTGTTGATTTTAGGGAGAGTTGGGATGAAGAAGAAAGGCAAAGCAGGAAAGCCTAATCCAAAAGAAACTTCCCCTTCCTCACTGGGAAGGATCCTCTCACTAGAAAAAGGTTAAGCTTGGGGTTTGGGAAGAAGCCTCTGGGGAAGGTGCTTACAAAAGTGGAAAGCAAAGCCCAAGCAAAAAGAAACTGTCCTCCTTTTGGGAAGACCATGAAGATTTCCCCTCAAATAGCTAATTAAACCAGAATTTTGGGGATTCCTATGTCAATGTACCAGTAGATGTCAACACACTGATAATTTGGGGGAGTTCCCAGATCCTTTTCATAAGAATTCAAAGAATTAAATCCACAGACCAGAGGATAAGGTTCAGAAAGATTGTATTATAGTTTAGAGCTTTGAAAAGGGAGCCCTTGGGGGCGGGGGCTTAGGTGAAGGAAGGAAGACCATCACTGTAGCTCAATAAGGAAAGAAAGCATTTGGGAATCCCTGAACGTAAGAGGAGAAAGCAAGGCAGAGCTCTTGGCCAGAAAGGCAAGAAGGGGGTTGAGAAGCTCCATGCTTAAGAATGGGAAAGCTCTTCCCCCAGGAAGTAAAGGGGGGTCAGTGAGAAGTCCAGCCAAAGACTCAGGGGTGGGAACAGGTATGGGAAGTAACACAGTCTCTCTACCTGAGCTATTACATGAGGAAGATCTGGTTTCACAGGTCTCTGTGTCTTTCACAGAACAATAGACCAGGTGTTGCAGCTTTCTGTAAAATGGGGCAATCCATAAATCTTAGGTAGGGTTTCTGTCATCTAGGAAGGATGTAAGATTAATCTAGAAATCTTTTCTGGAGGGTATAACTTTTCAGGAAAGAGATAAGGAAAAATCCATGTTCTTATAAGCTTTATGACATTTCCCCCTTTGAGTGAAAGGTTAAAAACAAAAGTAAAACTCTTCATTTGGGGGTCCTGTCACCCCTAAACTGCCTAGCCAGTCACTATCTCCTATGCTGCACTAAGCCAGGTAAAAAGGGGAAGAGAACCAGAGACGCCAACCATAGCTCAGGGCCAAGTATATGAATCAGGTATCCAATTAGAATGAGCCTTATTACTAGACTGAGTTCTGTAAGGAGAAACCTGATTGGTTGATGGGGTCCAAGAGGGCGAGCCCACAGGTGTTAACCCCAGGGAAAGTTGAGGAAACAGCAGGCAGTTGAAGCTGTAGTTGATGTTTGCAACCATCTTGGATGAGACTGGATCAGTTGCAGGTTCTAAACATCCATCCATGTTTTCTTGGCCCAGTCCCTAGCTAACTACCTAACCAGAACAAAGGTTACTTTGCTCCTGCTCTGTATCATTAGTAGATCTCATGGCTTGAAGTAATTTTCATGCTCACTGTAGTCATTTTTTCCAATTTTAAACTCCAGTTTTCTTTTACCTGAGCTAGCAGACCCTTATTGCCCATCTCAGGCATCCAAGCTGTGTCTACTTTTTCCCCGCTCAGCCATGGGCCCTAGTGCTCTTATTGGCTCCCTCATGCCACTGGGGACAGAGGGTGCTATGGTTATTTCATTGCAAAAGTGACCTTAGGTTATTGAACAAGAAACTGAAAAATTCAATGTGCCAGAAATGCATTAAACTAAGACTGTTCACTTCTTCTCTATGGCCGAAGACCAACATTGTACATTTCATTCCAACTGTGGGAGAACTGGAAATGCAGTTGGCATTGAAATTGCCTGACACAGGTGACTGGAACAGTGAATGGGTACATGTTTTTATCCCAGCACTCAGGAGCCCGAGGCAGGAAGATACTGAGTTCAGGTCTAGCCAAGGCTACTTGTCTCAAATGTAGCAAATAAAGTTGTGTCAAAGGGATATTTTCTGTTTTTATTTTGGTACCACAGTGGGGGTGGGAAACCTACTCTGTAAGATTCTTAGTCTTCAGGTTAACTCCTCTTAAATGTTTGATGCTCTGTGTGCCAAATGGGAAATGTTCATTATGTAGACATTTTCTTCCATCATGGGTGTGGTGCCTCAGTAACCTTTGAGTACATAAATGAGGATTCTTTGGACGGGCTTCTAGTCACTGGACAGGACAAGACTGAGCATGTCACCTGTTGAAATGCTGGAAGGTTTGCGTTCCCAGGAAGGCTGCCAAAATGGCCTAGTATTGTGTGCTGTGTGTTGGTGGTGGGGACAGGCATGAGTGGATCTGCTTGTTGGGTTTTCTTCCTTAACATTTATAGAATTTGATTTGATGGGAAGGCTTCTTTTTCTTAGTATAAAATACATATGGAATATACTTCTTAATAGTTTTAAATTCCAGTTGTTTTCAGCCATCACCACCACCCATCTCTAGGACTATACTCAACCTCAACTGAATCTACTCACTAAACACAGGCTCCCTTTTCTTTTCTGACATGAGTAGAATCCTGTAGTATTCCTCCTTTTATGTCTGACATATCTCACTTGAGAGAACTAGATTCTATGGTCTCTTAGTAATTTGCATGTGGAGATGACAACAATCAAAAGCTTAGGCTGGGCTGGAGAAGATGGCTTAGTAGTTAAGGCCTTTGCCTGCAAAGCCAAAGGACCCAGGTTCAATTCCCCAGGACCCCCGTAAGCTAGATGCACAAGGTGGCACATGCATCTGGAGTTCGTTTACAGTGGCTAGAGGCCCTGGTGTACCCATTCTCTCTCTTTTTCTAATAAGTAAATAAAATATATATTTTTAAAAAGGGGAAAAAAAAGCTTAAGCTGTTGTCCAAAGTCAAATTCTGCAACCAGGAGTACTACACTTCCCCTAAATGGTTAAAAGGCGTGGCATCTTTGAAGAAGAGCTCTATGCTTAGTTTTGTTCTTGTTTCATTTTCCTATTGTAAGAACATTCTTCATGCTGGAACTTTAAATTTTCTTTAAAATTCTACTTTCTTTGTTGTTACAGTTAGTTGCACCTGGGGCTGGGGGGTTTGAGGTGGGTTCCAGTGTTCTTAGCTTCCAGGGACCCTGTGGGGCTGAGCTTAGCCATCTTTCATGTTGGAATCAACTTTCCTTGATGTGAGCTGTCCTCAGAAAGTATAGTGTAACTTCTTCACTCCCTTTCTTCAGTGCTTAGTCCTGACTTTCTAACCCCACTTCTGCCCTCACAGCTCCCTGAAGTTCCTAAGGGAACCCCACCCCCAACACACACACACCCTGAAAGCAAGGCATTTCAATATGAGACTTTGTGTTACAGTGCTGATTTTCCCATTTGACATCCAGGAACTTTCCCTTGCCTTGCGTGCTCCTCACCAGAACTGCTGCTTTCCATGTTTGAGATGGTTTGTTCCACCGTGAGGGCTGTGCCACACTGCCGCACGCTGTGAGAGGCTGGGACGGGAACAATGCACCCCGTTGGCGGGTGGCTTTTTGTTTGCCTGCCCCTGTTTACCTATTCATAATCATGAACCAGTCTGCTGTGATGATGGGAAGTCACGTGTTACAACATCTCGTCTCCCCCCCACCCTCCCCCCACACACCGGGCTGAGAGCAAGAATAATGCCTGCTTTCTAGACCTTCCGTCAGTCAGTGAAAGATGGAGCTGGCGTGTGTCAGGATGACAGAGGGCCACGATGGGAGACAGCACGTGTGGCTGATTCCCGGGTCTGCCATGTGCTTTGCAAGCCTGCAAAGTGTCTCCAAAAGCAGCTGGCCCTGCATGGCTGCCCTGCCTTTCCTTGTCAGGACCCAACCGCTGCTTTCTTAAGGATAATTGACGAGGGAGCTGGTCCCACCCTATCTTGTCCATGCACATTCTGTGTCGTGAAAATGTATTTTTCTTTCAAGCAAAATTGAAAGAAAGAAAAGAGAGCAAGAAAGAAAGGTGGGAGGGAAGGTTGCCATCCAGTGGAGGAAAGAGTAATTTCTAGCTTCATTCAGGAAAAAAAAAAAAAAAGAAAAGAAAAGAAAAGAAAGAAAGAAAGAGAGAAAGAAAAAAAAACCGCAGGCTGCTGAAGTATGCTTAACTCTTTTAACTTGGCTGGGGATTTTTATCACCATATGGGGTTTTTCATGACATCCGGAGCGAAATAGGTACCGTGTGCCTTTAAGGAAAGAGGTGCCTCACCAAACTTCGCGGTAGTTGTGCCTCACCGTTTAGGTAGGGAAGGAAAGTGTTAATTTCTTATTTGTACACTTTTTTCCCCCGACTTCCTTCCTATTCACTTCATTAAATCTAGAGGCAGTTCAGCATGGGAGCCGTCTGTATGTTGAATTAGGGCTCGCACTCTTGCGCAACACGTCACCAGTCGGAAACTGGGGGTTTGCTTCTGTGATTTATTTCATTATTGTGCTGGTAAAAGGTTTGGAAGGGAATTCTTTTTGGGGGTAGTACTTTTAGCATTGTGTAGCAAGTTTTTTTTGTTTGTTTTGTTTCTTTTTTTTTTGCGCCCCCCCCCCCCAGCTAAGTTGTGTCCTTTGAGCTAGTTTAGTAGACAATACGTCCTCATGGATAATTTTCTTTACATGCAGGAGAAATTTTAACTCGACCCTTAAAGTGCGAAAAGCACTGGGAAATTTGTAGGGAATTGATTTCCATGAGAAAAAAAAAAAAAAAAAAAGCCCCTTCGAAATCACTGAACCCGAAGCCCTGCATATGGCCGAGGTTGGGGTCGTTGGGGAGGAGGGAAGATGTTGTGTACTGCGCTGCATTCCCGCATAAAGCCTTAATGTAAGAGGAATAATGGTCAGTACTTTGTGTCCTTCCTCGTAATTCCAGAACCTAAATTTAATAAGAATCTGCAGTTTTAGCCATCGTAATAACAAATTGTTTCACTAGTTCTGTTTGCAATTTAATTTGTTTTTCCTTCTTAGCTAGTCACAGGTTTAGAGATTTTTTTAAAGTCCAAATATCACAAGCTTATGCTTTGTTCCCTTTTTCTCAGAATTGTGGGGTGGGGGGAGAGAAGAAATACTCTTTTCACAACTTCCCTTCTCTTCATGTATCCCACTGAAAAGAAAAAAACAATGAAAAATTTTCCAGCATGAAACTGAAAGTGAAGTGTCACACAGTTGTACGGGATTTTCTTGAAAGAGAAGAGTAACATTGCATTAAAAGATTTTTACCTGATAACATGCACGTTGCTTTTACTTACATGCATCAAATGAGAAAAGATTTTTCTTCTGTTTAAAAAAAAAAAAATCGTTTTAGAATGCTCTAAAACCATGCAGCTTATTTTTTTGAAAAAGGATTAAAACGAGGTATAAAATACAACAAAAAAAACATACCTTGTTTTAATCTTTAAAAATACATTTGAATATTCATTTCTTTCCTTACTGTGTTAATTGTTAAAATGCAGGCAAGAATCAGGAGCCACCTGAGCTAAAAATCTCTAATTCTGCTGCCTGGAATAATAAAAGGGGACAATATGATAAGTAGTTGTCAATATTAAAACAGGCTGGAGGAGGAAGGCTTGGGGCCTGGTAGTAGGTAGAATGAAACAGCAGATTTGAGTATCCACAATCCTTCCAGTATTAAATTTTCAGTAAAATAAAATTACTTGTATATGAAAACATAGCCTTTCCCAGCTCTCTTTTTTTTTTCCTGATCAGCTGATGAAGAGACTAGCAGCTCGCTGCTTTGCTGGCTTGTTAATTTTATCCCCACTAACTGTGATTTCCGATAGCCGGCCTGCTGATAGTGGTAAGGTAAATATCCTTTTTCGTTGCCGTCTTGAAGATTCAGTAGAACTCCATCCCAGGCATGTGTAGGTGTGTAACACATCAAACGCCGGTGCTCTCCGTATTTCTGTGTGCAGCTGGGTGCTGGAGGAGAGCAGTAGCATTAACTGTTGACAGCCTTGCATGCTGTATTTATTATTAGCATGTTCAGCCTCCAAGATGTGCGGGACAATTTCCTTTTCTTAATCTTCGCTTAGCTGCAGTGTGTTTGCTGTATAGTGGGTGTCCTGCTTTTAGGCAAATGAATATTAATGAAATAATGGGGAGCTGCTGCTTCTTTTTTTTTTTTTTCTTTTTTCCTCATAACTCATCAGATCTTGCCTCCTTCATAGTGGTTCTCTGAACACTGTAGGATCGTGATGGAAATTGTCTTTTGATTATTAAGGCCTGGGCTTAGGCTGTCCCTTAGGATTCTGTCTGTGTGCATGTTGCTCCTATGGATTTGCACATTGGAGGATGCATAGGAAACATTTTTTAATCCCACTGGCATTTTTAGCATGCCAGGTTGTTCTGTGTTCTGTATCAGGTTTTCTCCACAAAACCTTTCTTTTTTCAGGAGGCATTGTACATAAGTGAAAGAAATTATGTCTGAGCTGTAATCACTCTCTATATTGATTGTTATACTCACATGATCATAAATATTAGCCATGTTTGGTGCTGTGGAGAAATGAAGGTAATTGCCTTATGATTAGAGCTCTTCCAGCTACGAGAGGATTGATTAGCATTTGCATACTGAAGGCAATATTGAGAGGCCGGAGGAACAAATAACAACATCAGTTATTTGTGTGGGAAAGCAATCTCAAAATGTAATTTAGATCTTTTTCTTTTTTTAAGAAAATTTCTTTTCCATAGTCAAATTTTCTTTTATGTTTTTCTTATGTTTTTTTGTGTGTGTTTTTCTTTTCTTTTCAATTTTTCTTCTTAAGTTTAGAGACTTAACAGGAAAAAAAAGTTTTAACTTCTGGGTCTGTCACATGGATCTTTTAGCCTTTTATGAACAGGTTTCTTTCATACCTGGCTGTTTTTATAGCTATTTTATTATCTCTCTGCATTAGTGCTGCTGGCTCTGGTTTAAAGCAAGCGTTTGCAGGTAATTGGAAAAAAGTGTTTGTTGTTTGTGAGTGTGTGTGTTCTCTATCGGATGATTTAAGTGCGTTTATCAAGGAATGTGGCTTTGTACTTCCCATTTTCTTGTTTACTAATCTCTACGTAAGAACGATATCTGGATAGGATTTTGATTTATGCTGTGAATCATGATTGAATTGATGTAAAATCTTCAAGAAGAAAAGGTCAAGGCTTGTCTGATTGTATACATGTATTCTTGGGGGATTTTTTTTTTTCCATTTTCCCATCCCTAGTCTTTGTTTATCTTTTCCTTCCTCACAGTAATGAGGCAATTAGGGTCCTTTTCTTATACTGAGATAAAATGTTATGTGAATTCAGTCATCTTTGAGCACTTGAATATATAGATGTTTTAACATTTGCCATTCTTCCTTACTATCAGTACTTTGGGCCTTATGAAATGCACTTGAATTAATGATGCATTTATCCAATATGGTGGTGATTTTTTTTTTCTTTTTTGCTTCACTGATGACTGTAACTTTTAGTTTTATGTTGTTACTTCCATTTTATTTTAATTCCTCAAGGTATTTACATACATATGCATACCTATATCCCTCACTATATAGAGATATAAATATGGATTCCTTGGTTATTTTCCTGTCTTGAATGTTTCTCCTTTGTTTCTGATGGGCAGGCCATTGAAGACGGCAATTTGGAAGAAATGGAAGAAGAAGTGCGGCTCAAGAAAAGAAAAAGGCGAAGAAATGTGGATAAAGATCCTGTGAAGGAAGATGTGGAGAAAGCTAAGAAAAGGAGAGGCCGTCCTCCTGCTGAGAAACTTTCTCCCAACCCCCCCAAACTGACAAAACAGATGAACGCCATCATTGACACTGTGATAAACTACAAAGACAGGTGAGTGGTCTGCCCCTTCATCCTCTTGCCCCAAGAGAGGTATGGAAGGGTTGAAGAACCATCCTTAGCAGCTGTACACTTGGGTCTCATGAGCCTCCTCTTGTGCATCCCTGGGCTTTCTCTGCAGAGCTGGGAGTGACCTGTACCTCGTGAGATGGCCACTGTGGCTGTGTTGTATGATGGTTCATCATGTGATTTAAAAGAGTTGGAAATATGTTGAGCTTTTTAAAAAATATAAGCTGGGGCTGGACGGATGCCTTAGTGATTAAGGCGCATACCTGCGAAGCCTAAGGATCCAGGTTCGATTCTCCAGATCCTGCGTAAGCCAGATGCCCATGATGGCAATACATCTGGAGTTTGTTTGCAGTGGCTAGAGGCTCTGACATGCCCATTCTCTCTCTCTCTCTCTCTCTCTCTCTCTCTGTCACTAATAAACAAATAAAATAAAACAAATCTTTTAAAAAATATATAAGCTGGAAAAGAATTATAGGGACTGCTAAAATACCACCGTTGATGTGAAGGTGTTGGGGTGAAATTATTTTTTTAGATTGAGTTGGTAGAAAGAAGAATCCTATTATAATGAAGGTAAATATTTCATGTTAAGAACCTTGTTCAAAACCAAGCAGATGCTATCTCAAAAATATCATCCCTTCCTTCCTCCTAGTTCTTATATTTTTGAGCATTTCTTTGAGCCATCTCCTTTCTATGAATACTCATGTGGTATTTCAGCAAAGTCACCTCTTTTTTCATGGAACTGTTGGTTGTCGACTGTGACAAGGCTCTGCTGGACCCTCCCCAGTCCACTTGAAACAATGAATAATTATTTGAAAACCAAGACAAAGACATTTGTGGCATTCCACGTTACACAGTAGATAACCAGTTAGATAACTAACTAGATAGACTAGTTAGTGATTTGGCTTCTACTAGATGGTCATGTAATGATGGTTTCATTTGAAGACACCATCTTATTTCCACTGAAAACAGGTAGTAGAGTAGATATTTCTGGTCTCTAAATTGTATAACTCTGTTCATGTTTTTAGGTACCAGCAGTGTTTGACATGAACTATACCATTGCACTGTATACCTGCTATGCTTAATGTGGATAAATAAATTGTGATTTTGGTTTTTCATTGTGGGTTTGTTGTATTATATGAGGAAGGAAAAAAATGTTAGATTTAGTAGCATAGAAAACAAAAGCTTTCCACCATGAGTTTCGTCGTTAAGCCTTGCTTGTATATAAGGTGTTAGCAGGAATGGTGGCAGTAGGAGAGGTTTGTTGGGGAGTCAAGACTTCTCACCTCTTTTCCCACCAGGTCTCTGTAATCCCATCTTTCCTGTATTTAATATCTTCCCTTTTGGAAACAAAAAGGATTCTGAAATGGCCAAGAAGGGCAGCTGTCTTCATTCTGGGTTTGGATGAACCAATCATTGACAACAGGGAATGGAGGCAATCCGGGGAGGGAAACTTGACCTCAGGTTGAGTCTTTGCCTGTAATGAGAAGGAAAACCATCTTGTGTAAACCAAGAATTAGTAACTGAAGTTCTTGGTCACCCCCAGCACCACCTGTAGATTTCCCACAGACAGGAAATGTGGATTAGGATACCTTATTTTATCAGCCCCGGGTGTAAGAAAATGATGACTTTTGCCTTTGTGTCAGGAGAGTACAAAGAGAAACATCTGTTTCTCTGACCAGATGTGGTCTTTGACAGGCATTTTAATCATTGCTTGCTGATTGAGTCTGGGTCTGTTGTACTTCTGAGAAGGGCTGAAAAAGTCCATAGAGATTGACAAGCTGGGCCTTTAATTCCTATGTAATGGCTCTGTCTTCCTTCAGTAATGTCGTGGGGGTCAGCAGCTTGTTGGGATCATGTGTTACCCACAAAGTGGGTAATAATTTGTTTGGCTTTATATTATTTATTTTGGAGGGAGGAGTCAGTATATAATGGTTTTCATTTCCTTGCCTCCCCCTTTGGAAAAATTTAAAAACCTTGAAACACTCTGCTCAGATTTCCCACAGGTTGAAATGGGCAGGAGGAGAGACGTGACCACGCTCTTCATTTGGAGCACAGTGGTCTCGCTCATCACCATCCCTTCCACCAAGATGGAGCTCGGTTTACCGTGTGCCTTCATGATTTGCCTAACTCATTCATACTGTAGCTGGCTGAAGTTTAGTCATCCTGGTGTATATGGTTGCAACTGACTGTCCTAGAGACTGTCCCCAATAGAGAACAGTGTGAGCTTATATCCCTTGGACCTTGGGGGCACAGAGACAGCAACCTGTTTTTCTACTTTAGTTGCCTATGTTTTAATCTTGACCCTGGCATTCACTAGTTGTGAAACTAAGGTAACTGACGTGACTTCTCTGGTCCTCAGTTTACCTGTCTGCACAATGGAATTATTACTATACCTACCTTGAGAGTTATAGTTGTGGGTTTAAATAATAAATAATAAAAGAAAATTATTTTAACCAAGGTTCTTTGAATAGTTAATGATTAATGATCAAGCCCTCAGACTATTTTCAGTCAATCAGGCAGGTGAAGGGACCTCTGGGCACTATGAAGCAAGTGTCCTTGCTGATACTGGTTTCCATGGTTTTAGTTCCAGAAACAGAAAATGCAGTTTCACTGGAACTTCTTACTGAGCATGTCTTTACTTGGGCTGTAAGTAGGTAGAGAATATTTTAATATTGTAGCCCATAGATATTGAGTAGTATTTGCCCTTTTCTGGCATTATTTATTTGTTAATTGAGCTTTTCCTTAAAAGGCATTCTCCTAAAACTCATTCTTTTAGTTCCCACATTTAGGTACTTTCTGGCGATCATGTACTGAATTTCTCACTACTGCATGTTTCATGTATATTTCATGTCAGTATTCCTCTAGAAAAAGCACAGACTCTATTTATATTTTGTATTTCTCTTACCAAACTTGGTTCTCAAGTAGGAGGCACTCAAATTAGGAGAGCCTTAAAATTAGATACAGTGTCATATTTTTGGTTCATTTTAGAAAATGCTACTGGGAAATGTACATCTCTCTATGTTGAGGTTTTTGCAGCATCAAAGTCAGTTACTAATATTGTAACTCAACCCCCCTGAAACAGAATATACCACCTGTATGAAATTCCCTCTCTACAGTCATATCGATGATCAGTGTAATAGGTAAGACCCGCGTTTATACCTAAAATATATAAAAAGAATTAGTTAGGTCTCACAAGACAGTGGTTTACAAATCTTTGCATGATTCTGGGACACATGTATCTTCATATTTTTATAAACTCCTAAGACAATTTGTCTATTTGTATGCAGTGTCAGGCTTCATTTTTTTAAAGAATGGTAATTTAAAAATATGACCCTCAGGAGCCAGTAGTTTGTGTGATAATTGCAAATAGATTGTGATCAAAGGTAATACTGGTTTACCACCTCCTCATTTCCCCAGGTGGAAAACTTTATCCCCATAGTACCGGGAGGCTTTGTTTTGACTTGTTGAACATGCTTTGTCTTCTACTTGTTTAGAAAGCTGTTGAAAATCACATTCTCATTCCTGTAATATTTAACCTACATCACTCTCGTTCTTTGGAAAAGGATCCATCCTACTTTGTACCTGTACCCTAAATTGCTCCTGGGAAGCATTACAGAATAAGCTGGTGAAAAGTAAGGTACCGAGAAGCTTATCCACATCTCAAGGCACAGAGTCTATTCATTGGATAAAAGAGAGATTTTTAGAGCCATCCTAAAGGCAGAAGTTCTAGACTTTGGCTCTGCCTGGTCTGACTTCCTATGACTCAGGCATACACCGATTCTGCCAGACAGTCTTCCAGCTGCCAGGGAGGACCCAGGAGTGAGTTCATGACACGGTAGGGCTGATGTAAGCATGGTGATTATTTTCCATCTTAAAATGGGTCTCACTTTATGACTTTTTAGCTGTTCATTCTACAAGTGGCTTCAGAGAATGAATCCAGTCACATTTCAAGAAGTGTCCTTTCAAATGTTCATAAAGAGGCATTCTAGCCCCAAACCATCTTCTTCAGGTAGAACCTCCCCTCCCTTACCACTTGCTCTTTGAGAGACACTTGGACTTGGCCCTACTGCACTCCCACATAGACACACTCTACTTTCTTACTGTCTCTGCTGAAACATGGTCACCAGGGCTGCAAAGTAGCTTTGATGACTGAGGGTGGCAACTGCATTTTTGCTGGACACAAGCATTTTGTGAACATGACTCAGGAACAGGTTTACATTTTCCGGAAGCCTTGATACCGATAGAGCTAACTTAAGTTGGACACATGACTTATTGAAACCCCTTCCCACTCTAAAACACACACACACACACACACACACACACCTTTTCTCAGAAGCTGCTAAGGTTAGCCTTCAGTTAAGCATATTGTAAGCTCTCCTATGCTAATTCCATACTTATCTCTGTAGTTCTACCTTATTTTGTTGTTGTTGTTCCTGCCTATTAATGCTACTGTTTTTTATTCCTTTGTGAATAAATTGCTTACCTATCTTGAAGTTTTATAAGTCCAAGTTTTGATTAAAAACTGTTGCTGAGGAATTCCCACATAACAATAGACAGGGCTATGTGACATGCCCCTAGAAGTAAGTACAGGCTGACATGAATATATTAGCCAGTAATCCTTAAAGTTAGCTAAATGTCATTGAACCCATATGGCCAAGCTATCATGTCACCAACGTGTATCTGTCCTTTCTCAAGGTTATCAAGAAGGGTTAAATCCAAGGTGCGCATGTTTGTAGTCTCTCCCATCTATCAACCTCGAAATCCAGCAGAAAGAATGAAATGAGGTTAGCCTACTCTGGCTTTTTCTAAGACACCTCCTGCTAGTGCTTAATGATGTTATTTATCTTTGCTAAGGAGCCCCCCTGGCCTCTTAATAATTTCTTCTAAGTTGTCACCAAGGGTCAGGAGCAAGCCTGACAGTCTTGGGTTTGTTTTCTCATTTTGGAGCAGGGCCATTCACTTTTCTCTAGCCTCCCAGCTCCATTTCTACTCTCTGCAATTTCCTACACATTATTAGCAGAAGCAATCTACACTCTTTCAGGATGTTAATTAGTTTATAACCGGACACTTAAACTCATGTGAAGCATCTCAATATTGCTCTTTTAAAAAACTCAACTCTCCTATCAGCTTTTGTTCTGAATTTACAAATCCATTCGTAAAGAATCTAGTAACAGTGGGTGTATTGGCACTCCTGTAAACCCAACACAGAGGAGGCTGAGGCAGGAGAATCTTGAATTTGAAACAAGCCTGAGCTACACAGTGAAGCCCTGTCTCAAAACAACAACAACAACAACAAGAATAAAAACACCAAGATGTTCAAGATCCTGGAGGCAGAGTATGGCTGAACGTACTCACTTGCTCACTCCAGGCTTGAAGACTCATTCTGAGGACCTCACAGGGTGTTTCCTTAGCGTTGCACATGAAGACAGAAGTCATGAAGCAGTGTGGGAGGCAGGAGGTCTGTTCTGGCTAGTCCAATCAGTGGACACAGCTGACACACAGTGGGGATACAGGACAGCAACTACATGGCTCCTGCTTCCCTGGACGAGTAGTCTTCCACCGCTAATTTTAATAAGCCGTGATGGACCTTTAGGAATGGGACAGATTCAGCTTATTCTGAAGTTATTCTCTTTATGTTAGGTAAATCATTCATGCATCCTAGAACTATTTCCTGTGCTGCTTCTGTAATTCCAGCACTGCACTGCTGTATCTGGGTGTAAGATTATAGGGTCATATCTCTTGGTACGCACCCCCATTCCTGTGTAGAACACAAGAGAGTTCTTGCTGGTGTTACTAAGCCAGGAAGCCAAGGAAATAAGGTCAGCAAGCCCTTCCATCTGACAATACAAAAATATTATCCAGTGTTTATAGTCTCTGTTAAGGAAAAAAAAAAAGGATGGCTATCATAATGATAGCCTGAGGAGACACAGCTAACATTTCATTACATTATAGCTCTTTTTAAATGATGTGGTATTCTTTAATCACACTAATTGTCCTTGTTTAATTCCTAACACATACTGAACAAGAATTTGTAGCATTTTCCTTATTTCTGATAACTCTGAGCTATTACTTCTGAAGTTCCACGTGTAATCAGTCAGTTCTCCAGAAGTGCTGGGCCCTTGTTCAAAAATGTTGCCTCATTCCAAGGTTTGCTCTCCTCAGCACTCTCCTTAAACTGTGTTGAGGAATTTCCTGGGTTAAGTCTTCCTCTTGCTCATCTCTTAGAGCTTCGGTCCTGTGGAGTCTTTATACCAGAGTTCTGACTGTCTTTGTCAAATGGATTTATAGTAATATATATTTGTGAAACCAATCCATGTCAAGACTTAGCATTCTTTGTGGATTGTACATATTATTTTTCCAAGCCAATCAGATTCCTGACCTATATGTAGTCCTTGTCAGAATGATTGGGACACATTCTGTTGGAATCTCCTTGGTTCAGAACCCAGCATTTCCATTAAATTGCAGCCTCTGTTGGCCCTAAATCATAGACCCAGGCCTTTATTTCTCCCAGTTACTTGAGTTATCTTCTGTAAATTGCCGGCGATGGTGTATGTCCGTGCCAGGCTCCTCCTCTTCATTCTAAGGTAGGCTTTGGCTTATGCATTCTTTGGTCAACATGACCCTCAGCCTGAGGCCCCACAGGTGACTGGGGAAGTCTTCCCAGTCCATGCTTCATGGCTGACACACACACTGATACAGAGTCCCATCCACACACACATTTTCCTGTGTCTTTCACACTGTCTTCAAGAGGTCCTTGAACCCCTGGCCGGGAACCTGCTGCTGTCCCTCTACAAGTCCTGCTTCCAGGTGTGCCTCCTCTTGCCCTCTTTTCTGAGGCATATTGTGTCAGCCTGTTATATAAGAACTACTGGTAGCTTCCAGATGCCTATGCAATGATGATCAGACCTCACAGCCTAGGAAAAATAGGCTTTCGCAGTTTAAACTTCCCCAGCTTCGCTTTCTAGCATGTTTGGCTCTGCTCTCCCTTGGATTTCAGGCATTCCCGCTAATTCTGTGTATTTGCAGTATCACATGCACGTTCACGCTTTCTCTGCATGGTTTCTACTAATCCCTGGCTGATTGCCCCCCCCCCCCCATTTAGGGCCAGTTTATGCCACAGGGGACTGCTGGTTGAGAGTAAAATCTGGATGGAAAGGAAGGATTCCCAGAGTATCCAGCCTGAATGCCCGTCCCTTGCCACCACACAGAGGGTCCCCCACATGGTAGTGTTAGAAATCCTACCTGAAGAGGCTTCCCAGGAGGTCTGTATTAGGTCTGAGACCGTATATGATGTCTCCTGTTAATTTCCCAGTTGCATAAACATAAGAGTTGAGGGAAGCAGAATTTATTTAGTTGGTGACCAGAAAGCAACCTGGCCACTGTGTGAAACCTGTTCATTTGTTGGCTGCTATGACAAAGCCACTTTCCTAGTTCATGGTCACAGCAGCTGTGGGAGGTAAGTACTATTCCTGTTGTACAAATGAGGGCCTGGACCCAGATTTGTGTCACCTTCCTTCTAAATGTTGTGCACACCCATGGTCCCCATCCTCTACTGCTTCTGAAACTAGAGATGGGACATATGTGTAACTAAATGACATCGGGCAGTCACAGAGAGCTCAGAACCCCCCACGTCCATTTTGTATAAGTGTGAATCCTTGCAGAATGCTGTTCCAAACACCCTGTGATCTTCTCGTAGAGAGGGGATGAATTCCCCCAGGCCAGGCAGCCTGGGAGGAGGGCCCAGGTCTTCTGACTCTAGTATTCTTTCTACTCTACTGCAGGTGTAACGTGGAGAAGGTGCCCAGTAATTCTCAGTTGGAAATAGAAGGAAACAGGTCAGGATCTGTCTTATATTCCTGTGTCTCTAAATACAGGTACCCCTACCTCTACTAAACAAGCTGATGCGTAGAATCTGCCTTTTGAAACAGAATGCTCTGGTCACCCTCCTAATCTCCGTTACTTGAAACAAGGCATGCAAGCACATATATTCTTAAACACTGTTACACTTTTGAAGTTGTTTGTGCCGTGTGTTAAGCTAGATGTGCCCATGGGTACGTCCATGTCTTACTAAGGTGGCAGGAGCCATCGGGAACCTGGTCTGGCCTGCGGCACCTCAGGGTCTCCACCAGCTCTACCTTCCTTCCATCCTGGCTCCTATTGGGCATTCCATGGGTATCTTAACTCTCTGCTCTCTTGGAGTAGAAGCATAGGAGCTTAATGGCAAGGCCTGTAGAGAGCTGATCTGGGCGCCCTGAAGCTGCGTGCCTGGTCACGCTACTCTGCATCCTGGAGATGATGACCACTGATGAGTGGGCCCAGGTGCTGTGTACGCATCCACTCCTGCATGTGTGACAGACTAGGTTTCAGGGTGTGACATTTGAGCTTAACTGTCATGTGGGATCTTAGCGTCCCAGGACCTTTTTTCTAGCCTGCAGGTGCCTCTGCTTCAGTTAGGTGGAGAGCAGAAATACTCTCCTCCTAGAGAATTGGATGATGTTGGCCAAGTGGGAGGAAGATGACTATGATACCATGGTTAGGAGCTGCTTTCAATATGTTGAACACGGCGCTTTACTCCTTTCTGTTGGCTGACTTTTTGAAAATAGTGATACAGTCCCTTATTTTCCATATTCCAGTTTTGTCAGCTGATCCAGTAGCATTGTTTACATCAAGGAGGAAAAAGAATTGAGGCTGTACACTATATTTCAGAATGAATACTGGTCCTAAACTGTGATGTGCTCTATGTACCTTTTTTTTTTTTCAAGAAGAGAGAGAATTGGCACACCAGGGCCTCTTGCCACTGCAACAAATACCAGCTGCATGTGCCACTTTGTGCATCTGGCTTTACATGGGTACTAGGGAATTGAACCCAGGCCATCAAGCTTTGCAAGCAAGCACCTTTAATCACTGAGCCATCTCTCCATTCCTGTGGCATTCTTTGTTATACAAAAAAGTTAAAAACACATGCATGTAGAGGGGAAGCTGATGGGCAAGATTGTTGGTTCTTGAAATTTCTTATTACTGTTCAGTACATAGTGGCGAATCCTAGAAAACACACACATAAACCAGTGTCTGCTGAGAACTGTGAATTGTGCTCTTTTTCTGCCTTTATGAGACAGGACTCAGTCTGGATTTGGGTTTAGGCATTGCGACAATAAACACTTAACTTTGTAAGCTGGGGCCGTTGACACAGTGAACCTACTTGTTCAGGAGACAGGAGAGGCCTGGGGCTGTGCAGGGCACTCTAAAGGCTGAACGCCCTCCGCCAGAACAGGGACAGGCCTGAGCTGCTTTTCCTTTTGCCCCTCTTCCTCTCTTTCATCAAAATGGTCACATGACCATGCAAAGTGGATTAACAACTTTAAAG
Organism: Dipus sagitta; assembly: GCA_036346955.1. NCBI lineage: Eukaryota > Metazoa > Chordata > Mammalia > Rodentia > Dipodidae > Dipus > Dipus sagitta. The sequence goes on along the minus strand of CM070770.1, from coordinate 56,023,470 downwards.
GCTATTGCAAGCCCCTGATGTTATGCCTGTGCTTTCTGAAGGTGGATGATATAACTGTATGCAGTTAGGAGCTAGATAAATCCATTTTCACTAAACATGCATTTAAACTGTCATTTCCAGAGGTTAGCAAAAGGCCTGAAGCTTGCTTCCTCCAGGCTCTTTGGAGCCTGTGTCATTTTTTATTGTCCCACGTGCTTCCTTTTCCCATAAGCCTGAGTGGTGACAGTGTGATACTCAGATGTTGTGTTAGAATGAACTAACCCTTCCTTCAGAGCAGTTTTTCAAAAATCTTTCCTTAAGTGGCGTGGAAGATGGCTCAGTGGGAAAAGTGATTGCTACAGAAGCATGAGTACCTGAATTCGGATCCCTAGCACCCATGTAAAATACTAGGTGTGGTGTGCACACCTATAAACTTAGCACTGGGCTGGCAGACACGGAGAATCCCTGGGGCTCACTGGCTAGCTCATCTGGCCCAGTCAGTGAGAGACCCTATCTCAAAGAATAAGGTGGAAATAGATTAAGATATACAGTGTTGACCTCTGGAGTATGCATGCGCATTCACGCGAACACACACACTTGTACCCACATGTGTACACACAGGGATACCACACACATACACATACCAAAAAAAAAAAAAAAAAACCTTTTTGTATTCAGCATTTCTCTGTAAGTATTAGAAATGGTGGTGGGGGGGAACAGTAGCTTAAAGCACAATTAGAAGGAGCTATGTAAATGAATAGTGTAGGAAACCAGCATGGGTAAGGTTTCTAGGGTGGAGTAGGACTAGGAAAACTTCAGGTTGGCCTGTGGGTAGCAGGAGAATTGCCCAAGTAGACGGTGGTGGTTGGAGTGAACGAGACAAAACTGCTAATTGGCATGGGTGTGGGCAGCCGTGGAAGTGTGGAAAAGCAAGCTGCCTTTAGAGACCACATGTCCCTGTGTCACTAGGTTTCCAGGTATATGGAAAGGGGAGACAGCAGGAAGTGAGGCTAGAAAGGCAGCAGAGAAGATCTGGGAAGCCTTGAACTCCAAAGTGAAAAACTGATGGAGTCTTCAAGGACCAGTCTGCAATCCCCATGCACTTGAATTCACCATCCAGAGCCCTATGTTGAGGATACAGTTAAAGACATACCTGAGTTCTATCTAGGCAAGAGGTGCAGTGACCAATGGATGGTGTCTTCTTTGGGATGGCAGGGTGGTTGACAGCCATGTAGTCAAAACTGGTGGGGCTGTGAGAAAGGATCTGAGACCTAAGAGGAGCTACAGAACCGTGGTAACATTTGTTTGTGAACAGTAGTACTATGATAACTTTGTGAGTTTAATTGGGATGATTAGGGCATCATTTAGAGGGGTGTTGTTAGGTAGAGGAGGATATGTCTTCAAATAAGGACATGACATGGGGAGAAAGATAATGGGGTACATCTTCAGAATGTGTGGTGGTGAATCCCACAAGACCAGAAATAAGGACAGACTGTCAGAACTCTTGGCTCTCTGCCCTGAATGATGAGTGAGTGATTATGCCACTTAGAAGAATGCAGGTGGAAGGAAAGTGTGCATGGGATAGGATGTGTATATGTGTGTGCACACGTGTGTGTATATAGTAACACAGTCCCACATACTCCATGACAAGGCACCTGAGTACTTTCCATGGCCCCTAACAGCCCTCAATGTCATGATTACATTAGTATTGACTACCCCTTCAGGGCCAGCCAACAAGGTGTTTTAGACAAAATTTATTTTAGCATCGTTGATGTCAGTCATTCTGTATTTCTTAAATGGGGCAAGAGGCTGCTACAGAAGCTCACATGCACCTTTGCATTGTGTTTCAATTAGACTCCAGAATTGCCATGAAATGGCATAGTGACTAGGTGAAGGCACTTTGATAAAACTCAAGTTCTTCATTCATTCTGTCAAATACTCTGGGCCTAGCATAGGGCTGGAAGTTTGGCTTGGGGGCTAGCAAGCTAGTTTGGTTGGAGCCTCATGCCTTCTAGAGGGAGGCTTCCACTGCTAGTCTTCTAGGTCACTCTTGGACCTACCTGTCTAACTTGAGATTCAGAGAGGTGAGGTAGACTTTGCTGTGAAGTCAGTTATCTAACTTTTCTTAGCTCATTGTTTCCTAAACTCCTTTGGCCTGTGTGTCCCCTGTTCAGAGAACACTGATAATAAGCCAGCCAGTTGGTTTGCTATAGGGCATACCTTGGGAAATGCTGAGTTAAAGGTGGGATATTGCATTTAGTCCCCGAGAGTCTTCTCAGAGAAATGTGGGATCTGATGCTTTCTTTCACCCTCATCACAAATACTTGTGCTTTGAATGTTTACTGGAGCACAGTGTTCTGACTTCTGGAGACTTCACATTTGTCTACGGTGTTCACCCAGTTATACCCACATACAGCAGGTGGATGGGCCACACAAGTACACTTGGTCCATCTTCTTTCTGTAGTTCAGGAGGTCCCCCCTTGCTTCTAACACTAGCCTGGCCCCAGAGCCCTTCTTATGGGGATATCATGGTTTTCAAATAAATTCCATAAACCTTTTGATGAAAAATGGATTTCTCATTCTCTTCTCTCTCTCTCTCTGTCACACACACACACATACACCCTTGTATATTCATGGAAGGAATCTGTCTCATTCTTTTAGATTCACACTTAGCAAAGAATTTATCAAAATAGTACTGAAGGGAAAACGGCATTCAGGGACCTTCCATGGCTTACCCATTGAACAAAGCAGTGTTTGAGTCTTGTACGTAAGTGGACGAGTCATTTGATTTTTGTTTGCATCCAAAAGCTTTGTGCTTTTGAGTGTGGTCACAATTCAGCAAATTCAGCAACAGCTTTGTGAAGCATTTTTGCCATCCAGAAATAGTCAGCACAGGATCAAAGAAGAGAAGGTTGGGCCTTCTTCTGTTTTGAAAGGAAAGCATTTCTTAGAGTCACAGGTCTCCCGCAAGAGGTGGTGCAAGCCGAGGAATTGGCTGTCCGGGGCCTAGCAGGCCATTTAGCTGTCATACCTAGACGGAAAGAAGGTGAGAATTCCATACCTCTTCTGCTATTATGAAATGTCAAGTGAAGGGGAAAAAATGTAGACATCCTCTGTCAATATTTCTAAAAGACAAGTGATAGGTGGTAAATTTACTTTTAAAAAACCCTCAAGATGCTCGTCCAAAATGAAAGAGCCAGGCATGTTGGTATACACCTGTGACTTCAGTACTTGGGAGTCTGGGGCAGAAGGATTGTGAGTTCGAAGCCAGCTGGATTACACACTTAAAACGAAAAGACAGAACATGCTTTGAATCTTACATCTTTCTGCAAGCATCTCTGATTGAAATAGACACAATAACAGAGTCTGAAGAATTATCCAGAAATCTTACTTAATAGATTCTTAAGGCAGCAACATCTTAGATAAAATTTTTATGTAATTATGTTTATTCATTTTGCTTTATGAGCTGCATTTCAAGGCACTAATTGGTGAAACGTGCTGTTCATGGTGGCATAAATAAAAGCTGGTCATATGACACTTAGATATCATTTCTCCGGGGAAAATAAAATTTGGTATTTGACTCACAGCATGTTTTCAAACAAAGTAACCTAATAAGACTTGAGACCCACTTGGTGAATAATCTGTCTGTGACTTGCATTGGATTGTAAATCTTCATCTTGTTGCAGAGTACGCGATTATGAATCTTTATGCTTTCACACGTCTCCTGGTCCTATTTCTCTTAATGCGTGTTTAAGAACCTTGAAGTTGCACTCCACTTACAGTCATATCCTGCGGGTGCTTTTTTTGTTTTTTAAATGCCATAACAAGCATTTTTTCCATTCTTTTAAAGCGCACAGCTTTAGCCTCCTTACATTCCATTGCTTGACCTTTCTGCGGTTGTTAACATTGTGGCTGCTTTGAATTATTTAATTATCTTCAATAACCCTATGATGATCACCTGGGTGGATACATCTTCATCTGTATCTTAGCCCAGGGATCATGAAAAGGAAATGTGCACTTCAGAGTATGATGGTGTGGAAGACGTGGTGGAGTCACTGTGCCGGTCTTACTCCTCTGACATGGTGGCCTTGGCCTGGCATTAACGTCGTGCAGCCTTGTTTTTCTGAATGAGTGAGGAACATCATAGATCTAGCTATACTCCTTCTTGAGCATTAGGGTGATTGTAACAGCTACCTATCTTGCTACCAGAAACAAATCTTACCCTACTCTGTTATGTCTTCCATGCCACCAGAGCCTGAGAGGTCGGATCCAAGTGTGTTACATCAGTCAGCACTCAGTGAATGAGGCCCACACGAGAGACCTCGGGCGACTGTGACTACGGCTGATTCTTGCAGGCTCAGGTTTCAGGGTCTGTCCGTGTAACGGGTGCAACTGTGGTCTCAAGGACATTTTCAGTGGTGTGTGTTTATCTTTGTAGGAATCTGACTCTGGCAGGAGCAGCATGCTCTCACCTACTGCCCTGCAATGTTGACCTAGATTTCTAGGTTTTCCTCCCAAATGACTTCCTGTGTGTGGCTCCTGTAGGATAGTAATAATTTACCTGGAACATCCTTCCAACCCCAAGTGGGTATCCTGCATCACAATATCCTTTTCTTACAGAGTTAAGTCACACGTGTACATTCATTATGTAAGGCAAACAAAACATATTTTTGGCTTCTGTTAAGGTCTTTTTTCAGAAGTAAGCACTCAAAATTGTCAGCAAATTGATATGGGGCAGTTGGGGAGAGAACGGAAGAAAAGAAAACTCAACCTCATCAAGTGTCACTCTTTCTGGTTCGGAATTGAAAGGAATCTCTGAAAGACACAGCCACCATCATTTCTGGAATATTTCTTAGCAGGCAAATGTTCAACATGCCTCCGACTGTACCTGAAATGTCTCCGCAGTGAAGCTGATATTTATGCAAAATGTGTGCTGTATGCAGCCTCCATTTTAGTCATAGTAGGATAGATGGGGAAGCATTGCCTTGTGGTTTGTAGAGGTAATGGGGAAAAAATTGGTTTCAGGTGAAGCATAACAAATTACATCCTGGAGGGCGTGTGTACACACATGCATGCGCAGGCAGGATTTGCAGGCCACCGTCTATGAATGCAGTACAGGGCTCGCTCCCTCTCTCTTTCTCCTCTCTCTCACGTGCAGTCACTGCCGTGTCCCTGTGCCCAGTCAATTCAGAGTCCAGGGGAACCTGTATGCTAGTGTTGTAGTTTTCTTCTTTATCCACCTTCCCTGTGTCTTTACAGAGTCGCAGAAATCTGAGATGGATCATTTCAACATGGATGAAAAATCTGGCCTGTGTGTAGAGACCTGGGGAGACGGGTATTACTTTTGTCATACATAGCTGTGCACTTCAAGGCAGTAATTTATACTGACCCTTAAATTGTATAAAATAATAGAAAGTACCTCTGGCTAGGATAAGCCTTCAACAAAATCAGCTCACCTTCTATAAACCGTTGTACAGTTAATCCATTGTTCTGTACTTAAAAAAAAAATTCTGGCACTGAAAGTTTGAAAAGGTGTATTCAAAAACCTTAGCTCAGCACAAGTTTGAGGAAGAAATCTCAAGAATTCAAAGCTGTATCTAGCTGCTTCACTTTTTGTTTTATTTAAACTTGTAATTTTGGAAACAAGTCACTGTTGCCATTGCTCAACAACGGTGACTTATTCATTGCCTCAGTTTACTCTACGGGTCATGTGAAAGCCCATGCTGCCCAGCCCTGGGTTCCCTGCCACTCATTGTCTTGGCAGGAATGCGGAAGAGCTTGACTGTAGAGAAAATAGTTGGATTTTGGCCACAGAGATAAATCAACATAGGTAGAAGAATGAAGTTCTAAACAATGAGATCCAGAAAGTCAAATGTAATTAATATTGAGACTTTTCTCCATTTTTGTAAAGAATGAGTTCTTGATCCTAGATGGATTCTAACATATTTGAAAAAGGAGAAGTAGTATAAAGAGCATTCTATGGGCTTATGAGAGGGCTTAGTGGTTAAGGCTCCTGCCTGTGAAGCTGAAGGATCCAGGCTCCATTCTCCAGGACCCACCTAAGCCAGATGCACAAGGTGGCACATGTGTCTGGAGTATGTTTGCAGAGGCTAGAGGCCTTGGTATGTCTATTCTCCCCGCACCCCACTACCTCAAATAAATAACATATTTTTTTAAAAAAATTGCTTGAGCTGGTGTGGTGGCACACTCCTTTATTCCCAGCACAGAGGTAGGAGGATTGCCAGGAGTTCGAGTCCAGCATGAGACTACATAGTGAATTCCCAGACAGCCAGGGCTAAAGCGAGACCCTACCTTGGAAAAACAGAACAAAACAAATTGTATCCAGGCATGGCAGTTCATGCTTGTAATTTTAGCACTCAAGAAGCTAAGGCAGGAGGAGTGCTGTGAATTTGAGGCCAGTCTAGGCTACAGATTACGACTCTCTATCTCAAGGCCATAACCACCAAAAAGGAAGAAACCTTCCAGCTATGGACTGAGAAACAAGCCAAGGCTGGAGACCTGGGTTTAGTCATAGAGGATGATGGATCACACACTGTGTGCATGCGAAAGGCCGTCCTGCTGAGCTGAGTGGAGGTGGTTGGAGAAGAGGGAGTGAGGACATACCCTGGAGGGCTTGGACTGCCAGACTAGGAGGTTACAGCATGATAGCAGGAAGACAACTTCTTTAGATGGCATCCTGGTCATCCTTTTGACAGCAGAGTCTGTTTTTAGAAGGAATAAAAGAAAACAGTTAAGACTGTTCAGGCTGCTGCTGCTGCTGCTGCTGCTGCTGCTGCTTTTTTCTGTTTTGTGGGGTTTTTTTTTGTGGGGGGGGAAGCAGAAAAAAATTGTTAATTTTTTTTGTGGAGGAGTGGTGACAATAAAAATATGGTTAAGTTCTCATTTTACGGTACTGGCACCAAGTCTGAAGACATTCAGTTCTCCTTTTTATGAGCATGGCAACTCTGGACTTGTCTCCTTGTAGGTCTAGGATTTCTAGGTGAGACAGGAGGGAAGGCATACCCAGCGAGCGAGGCCACTTTTCTCCTCTTGGAGTTTTGTTGCACTCTTGACTTCTTACTGCTTATTTCTTGTTTCACCAAGTAGCACAGGTGAAATTAAAAGTCTGTCCTGGGTTGGAAAGATAGCTTAGCTGTTAAGTGCTTGCCTGCAAAGCTTAAGGACCCAGGCACACAAAGTGTCACATGTGTCTGGAGTTTGTTTGCAGAGGCTGGAGGCCTTGGCATGCCCATCCTCCCTCCCTTCCCCCCTCTCTCCTCACAAAGAAATAATTTTTAAAAATATCTGTCACAGGTGTACAAAGTGAAGATGTGCTTGTAATCTGTCAATAGAAAAATGACACCATCTGTTGGCAATGTAGAAAATAACACTATGGAGATGCTACTGAGGGTCATATGCCGAATTGCATAGGTCTGAAGTGTGGGCCCAGACTAAAAGTGTGCATTTTAAATAAGACACTCATACAATTAGAAAAATGAATAACTATAACTTGTATCGTCTTTCAGATGCTCTTTTTTCAAACAGGTAAAATATTGGTAGAACAATACACCAGAAGTTGTGACCTTATGTTGAAGGGGATAGTCAATAATAGTATTTGTCATCCACTGTGGCATAAATTATGGAAGTACAAATACATCTCAGCCTATGGGGGTGGGGATGAGGGGGAAACACCTTGGTTCTTGCCACAATAATCCAAAAATCCAATTCCCTAGCATTCAGAACTCTTAAACCTCTTGTCTTCATCCCTGATTTTAGTATTCATGAGGCCCATATATGCATTAAAAAAAATAAAAGAGTGACCCACCATAGCAGAAAATCTCGCCCATCCTTTGACAGAGGATTTTCAGTTAATTTATGCAGGCCCCTTTGCACTTCAGCTTTTTCCGCCACTGGTTGCTAGGCAACCACTTGAGTTACTGCGCATGCCTTTTTTATGATAACTGTCATTATGATTATTTTTTAATTATACAACTGGGACTATGGATTAAAACAGCATATTGTCACTCGTGCCTTGTCACTGCCTCCGAGCATTCCCGCACACCCGTGCAACCACCTTCCAGAATTTATATGCCAGGGTTTTATGATTATCTCCTGGTGACTCAGGCTTCACAAAGGAACTAGAGATGGCATCATAAGGCAAGGGAGAGTTTTTGGGAAAAAAAAAATGACTGTACCATATATCACAAACTGTTATTGATCTGGGGAGACTAAATCAGACATTAGGATCTTCAACCTAAATTATACATCTTTGTTCCTTTAACCATGTCTGCTTCCAACATGAAGTGATGTGAGAGGCTTGTGCTGCTTGCAACCCAGTCTTCAGAATTGCAAAACGCTAAACATTTCTATTAAACCTGCCTTTCAATAAACCCACCATGAATTTGGGGGAGGGCGCAGCATGAATCCTAGAGACACGAGGCATGAATATTAGCCAAATGCGTTTGTCCTATTATACTCAGATTGCTCCCCACATGCAGTCATTTAGGTGGAGTGAATGGGTTTCTAGGCAAGTGATCATAAAGGTCCAGGGGCTCAGGGCGTGCACAGTACTGGAGAAGGAGAGTCAATCAGGAGCACATGAAAGCCTTGCGTTTGCATGTCTATTTTAACATTTTATTCTGGGTTTTCTAAATCTAAAGTGAATTTGAAGACGAAGGCTAGGGAGCTAATGTCCGTGTATTGTCTTTTAACCAACTTAATTCATTTAAAATAGCATCTGGGGCTGAATAGGTTATTTTAAATATGTCTATCATGATAAAGAGAGATTTGCTATCACAGGATTCCACAGCGCCCTTCTAGTATGTGTGTGTGTGTGACAGAAACTGGGACCTAATGGTGGTTTAATGTGATTTGAATTTAGCACAAGGGACAGGAATCTCCCGTGTAGACTTGGGCTTCTCCTCTACTTAAAGAGCCTCCATGCCTTATGTGCATGGGACACCATTTGCTTTGTTGACAGTTTTTGAAGTAACCCCTCACTGCGGAGTGCTTGACCTGGTTTGTTTCTGTTTGTTTCCCATCCTGCAGTTCAGGGCGGCAGCTCAGTGAAGTCTTCATTCAGTTACCTTCCAGGAAAGAGTTACCAGAGTACTATGAATTAATTAGGAAGCCAGTGGATTTCAAAAAGATAAAGGTAGATATTTTGTTTCCTAACTTTATTCTTTGAGAAAATGAAGCACTGTGTGGATGCACTGAACTGATTGTAGGTGGGGCTAGGCAGTGGTCTGCGCCCAGTGACCTTGGGGCTTGCCCCAAGAACCTTGAGCCTTTCCTTGCAGTTCCTTAATCACGGAGAACTCAGTTTGCATGATACTGAAGCCCTTTCACTCCTCCCCCTCCCGTTCCTCCTCACTTCCCCTGCTATGTCTTATGCTATGCGCCTTCTTCCCCTAGGGAAGGAACACTGGTGGCAGGGTGGTCTTGGTCAGTGGTGCCCCCTCCTGGAGTTGTGCAGGGCCATGCCCTTGCCTGTGCTGAATGCTGTGAAGACAAAGGGACATCTGGGGCTTTTCTGAAACAAGTAGTAACATTTTCTTCTTCCTCTTGTATTTTCTCCAATATTCCATCAGGAAAGAATTCGTAATCATAAGTACCGGAGCCTGGGTGATCTGGAGAAAGATGTCATGCTTCTCTGTCACAATGCTCAGACTTTCAACTTGGAGGGATCCCAGGTACGTCTGTGTTTGAGAAGCCTAACTTAAATATGTGTAGGTTCTTTTAAGTGAAACATTTCACTTTGACCCTCTGAATCAGTGCTTGCACCCAAGCAGAAGGGAAATGAAAGCTGAAAGGCCATATTCTATGCTACCAGTGGGAGTAAACGGAAGATGTGTGCCATAGCGGGCCAGGCTCCTGCTCACACTTCCTTCAAGGCTTGTCCCATTATAGGAGGAATTCAAGCAAGCCCTTGAAGGTAATGCTGAAAGGTTGAGGTACTGTTTTTTACTTTTATAGAGATTATATTTGATGTTAAATTACCTTCATTCTTTGGATTATAACCTTGCATCAGGAAGGAGGAGAAACAGTGCCTCTAGTTCCTATTTTTAAGGTATTTTTTTATCAGTCCAGTGACAATCTCTTTATATTCCCTTCTCCGTAGTAAGTCTAAATGTGTAGTAGTAACAGTAAATTTATTAGCATGATGAGGGGAACATGTCTGTTTTAATTGCACCTCAGTTACTCTCACCTTTTCTAATAACTCAGTTTTGCCTGTCTGTCTTTCTGGCCTAATATGCCCACATGCAGTGAAGAAGGAGGCACAGGACAATAGGTCACGTTATACAGAAATCCTGGGTGTCTCTTTGCCTGGCAGAGTGTAGCACCCCATGGTATCTCTCTTGTCCTGGCCTCCTCTTCCTCCTTCGTGTTCTTTTCTCGTCCCTCAAGGGATCCAGCTCACCCTGAAGATCTATCAGTTCTGTTCCCTGACAGATTTTTGTCCTCGTGACCGCGTCCCAGGATGCTCCCTCTGTGATCTTTCATTCTCCACTTGTGCTCAGTGCCTCCCATAAATTGCCCTCCTGCTTTCTTGAATGTGTGCCATCTTTACAGTAAAAGAAGGCATCGCTAGGGCTGGGAATGTGGTTCACTTGGTGGTGTGTTTGAATAACATACATGAAGCCCTGTTTTCAATCCCCACTGCCACATAAATTGAGCATGGTGGCACATGCCTGTAATTCCAACACTTGGGAGGTGGAGGCAGAAGGATCAGAAGTTTAAAGAATGCATACCCAGGGAGCAGAGACCATTCTTTTTCTATATACTTGAATTGTGATTTAAAAAAACAACATAAAATTTGCCATCGTAGACATTTTGAAGGGTAGTTATCGTGTTAAAGTCATGTTAAAGTTGCTTGTGTGACTGCTCATCAGGTCTGTAGGACTTTTGCATCTTATACAACTGGTGCTCTATGCCTGTAACAACTCTCCCTGTCCCTTGTCCCAGCTCCGGTAACCACCCTCCTAATTTCTGGTTCTATGAATGTGATACTTTACACATCTTGTACAAATGGAATCATTGATGTCTTTTGAGGTTTGGGCTTATTGTTTCACTTGGCATATTGTCCGTAGAGTTCTTCCATGTTGTAGCAGGTGACAGGATTTCCATCCTTTTTTTACAGCCAAATAATATTTACCTTTTATTTAGTCATTCATCTGTCTGTAGATACTTGAGTTGCTTCCAGCAGGTGGCTAATGTGCATCTTATGAACATGGATGTGGAGATATTTTCTTGAAACCCTGTTGGGAGTGGTGGATCATATAGTGGTTCTATTTTAACTTTTTGTTTTTTGAAGGCTGTTTTAATTTTTGAAGGCAAGGACTACATTTGGCTTTGGCATTTTGCTTCTGGGTGTTCACAGAGGCATGGCATTTCTCCCGTAAAATAAAGCAAAGCTGGTGTGTTGTCAGAAGAATAGCGCACTGCGGTTGTGAGTCTGGGGCTTCCGCCTGCAGTTTTTAACAGATGCTCCCTTGACCTTTAGATCTATGAAGACTCCATCGTCCTACAGTCAGTGTTTAAGAGTGCTCGGCAGAAAATCGCCAAAGAGGAAGAGAGTGAGGATGAAAGCAATGAAGAAGAGGAAGAGGAGGATGAAGAGGAGTCAGAGTCAGAGGGTATGCCCAAGCATCAGGTCCCATACTTCCTGACTGCTTCCCCTGCTGGGGCACCTCCACAGAAGCTAAAGGCCAGGCACCTAACCTGCTCCTCCTTAGCTCTCAGCTGTTGAGATTGAGTTTACCACGTGCAGAGTTTAGCACCAGGCCAGGCTCAGGGTACACACCATGTGAGTGTTGCCTTTGGGTGTTGGTACAACATTGGTGTGAGTACCACTTGTCCAACTCCTTAGATCACTGCGCTTTGCTGTTTAAGAATCCATAGTCTATAGTTTACACAGGATACACATGCTGTTGAGAGCCCAGGCCACACTTTGAGGATTGTTGCTTGTGAAAATAATTGTCACATTGATCATCCTATTAATTATGGTCTACATGTTAAAATAGTATAGGCATTTTTTTAAAAAAAAATAAATACCAGGTTTATTTCTAATTATCTGCTTAGCACAAATGACTTGGAAGACTAAACATTTTGTATAATTCTGTTACAGTACAATATTTGAAATACCATCCAGTTTTTTGTTGGTTTGTTTCATTTCTTTTCTAGGTAGGGTCTCACTGTAGCCCAGGTTAGCCTAGAACTCACAGTGATCCTCCTACCACTGCCTCCCAAGTTCTGGGATTAAAGGCTTGTGCCACCATGCTTAGCTAGTTTCCAGTTGTTATTTTATTAAATATTTTATTTATTTGAGAGAGCGAGAGAAAGAATGAATGAATGGGCGCACCTGGTCCTGACCTCTAGCCACTGCAAACGAACTCCAGATGCATGTCCTACCTTGTGTATCTGGCTTTACATGGGTACTGGGGAATTGAACTCCAGTCCTTTGGCTTTGCAGACAAGCACCATAACCCCTCAGCCATCTCTCTAGCCCTACCATGCAGGTTTTTTTTTTGGGGGGGGGCTGTAAATATTTTTTAATTTCTATTTTATTTTGGTTTTGACATTCTCTTACATGTATATAATGTATTTGATCTTATTATCCCAAATTATACTCTTGTCACCCCTTCCCTTCCATTAAAATCCTTCTTCCCCAGTAATCTCCAGCTTATTTTCATGTCTTTTGCGGGGGCAGTTATGTTGTTTTGTAGCATAGTTTTCGACACTAACATATACTAGCATACACAATATATAAACCTTAATGTACCAAAATATCTTAATTTTATTGTTTGAATAAGACTGTTGCCTTTTTGATTTCAAATAATAACTGAAACATTCTAATTGATACATCATTGAAAACTGTTTTAAAATGCCTGCTGCATACATACTGTCAACCTAGAATTGAGTTTATAACCTTGCCAGCCTTATACCTAAGTGGCTTTCTCCATGCCCATCTGCTGTTACACAGTTTTAGTGATTCTGCCTTTTGTTTTCTGTTTAACCTCTCTCAGTTTCATATGGTTATTTGCTAGTTCTGATATGCTAGCATTTGATGAACAAGTCTATACAATTTATCTTAACTCTATATCCCGTTATGTTAGAGCCTGGTTCCTTTTGTTTGAGACGGGGTCTCATATATCACAGACTAGCCTATCATAATTACTGTGTAGCTGAAGATGGCCTTGAACTTCTGATCCTCCTGCCTCTACCCCCCTCTCTTACGCTAGGATTACAGGTACATACCATCAAGGAGTCATATTTCTTTTTTTTTGTTTTGTTTTGTTTTGTTTTGTTTTTCGAGGTAGGGTCTCACTCTAGCCCAGGCTGACCTGGAATTCACTATGGAGTCTCAGGGTGGCCTCGAACTCACAGCGATCCTCCTACCTCTGACTCCCGAGTGCTGGGATTAAAGGCGTACGCCACCACGCCCGGCTAGGAGTCATATTTCTATCTGTAGAATAGAAATGTGACAGGTGGTTACTTCCCTGGTACCCTCACCAAATTCTTCCAAGATGAGTTAACCAAGAGGTGGATAGTGGCTTTATTTATACAGACAGAACATCTGGAGACTTCATTACCCACCACTGGGAGGAAATGATTAAATAATTTGTATTGTAGATTGTATGTAGAAACTTTTCTTATTATTTCGGTTTGTGGAGACAAGGTCTTATGTAACCCAAACTTGCCATGTAGCCAAGAATGACCTTGAATTCCTGATTCTTCTGCCTCCGTTTTCCTAGCTCTGGGATTACAGGCATGCTGGACCACTCCTGGTTTATGTGGTGGTGGGCAAGGAAACAGGGTTTACTGCATGCTAGGTCATCCTTCTACTTACTGAACTACAACCTCAGCCAGGACGTTTCTAAAGGTTAAAAAGAATTGGGCCAGTATATGTGAACTAATATCTAGGAATATCTCCCACATATAAGTAAATTGAAGGTGTAGTGCATGAAGAGCCTTCATGGTAACTCTATATAAAACATCCAGATGTTTATGGATGCATATGTGTGTCCACACATATTTTAATTCTTTCTATCATTGTCTATAGAAGTATGTACACATAAAGAGAGATATCTTTGCATGCGTAAATTATATTTTTTTCCTGGAAATAATCACCAGAAAGAGAACTGCAGGGAGTGAGGTGAGGCAGAGGAAAGGAAGCAAGCCATTTTTACTGTCTGTTTTATGCTTTCTTTCTTTATTTTCACTCAACTATTTTAGTTTTAAGTCAGCTAGAGTGCCAGTAGTACAGTAGAATTGTGGGCCTTTTCTAGCCCTTTATATTTGTTAACAGTTCATGTAAAACTTTTATTTAATGAATGCTCACATACCCCATTGTCCCTTCTCAGATATCAGGAACCAGGAAAGGATCCAACTCCTGCTCCGAGGTGTCCTTCCTGCTGGTTTTCCATTTCTTGTGACTGTGTTACTTACCTTCCAAATACAGACACATTTCCACTTGAAAGGAGGGCTAGCTAACTAGACAGGACCAAGCCATGCCCAGGGCACTGGGCAAGTGGTGTATGGTATCTGTGAATGGAATCATGTACTGTGGATGCTCACTGGTATCTGTCTTGTTTGTGCTACAGCAAAATCTGTTAAGGTGAAAATCAAGCTCAATAAAAAAGACGAGAAAGGCCGGGACAAAGGAAAAGGCAAGAAAAGGCCAAATCGAGGCAAGGCCAAACCTGTTGTGAGTGATTTCGACAGTGATGAAGAGCAGGATGAAAATGTGAGTGATTGGCCTGGGTGGAGCAGAGGAGTCCTCTCCCCTCCTGTGCCATCTGTGTGTGCATACTTCTCACATAGAACAGTGCAGGGGGAAGGTATGGTCAGGTGAGGTCTCTGTGCACACTCTTCACACAGGCCTGAGGGGAATGGTCAGGTGAGGTCTCTGTGCACATACTTCACACAGGCCTGAGGGGAATGGTCTGGTGAGGTCTCTGTGCACACTCTCCTCACACAGGCCTGAGGGGAATGGTCTGGTGACATCTCCGTGCACACTGTTCACACAGGCCTGAGGGGAATGGTCAAGTGAGGTCTCTGTGCACACTCTCCTCACACAGGCCTGAGGGGAATGGTCTGGTGATGTCTCTGTGCATACCCTTCACACAGGACTGAGGGGAATGGTCAGGTGAGGTCTCTGTGCACACTCTCCTCACACAGGCCTAAGGGGAATGGTCTGGTGAGGTCTCTGTGCACACACTTCACACAGGACTGAGGGGAACATTCAGGTGAGGCTTCAATACTGAGCTTCATGATTTAGAACAAAGAACCTGTGGCTTTGTGTGTTGCTTTGGGAATAAAAAGCTCCTAAATCCATTCCCTCCCCTTCTTTAATCTTCCCATGCACGTACTTGCAAATATAGTTTTCTTCATGGCCAGTTAATATTTTATATCTATCCTTCCCAGCATGGTGCTAGTGTAAAGCAGATTAGATGAAATAATGGTTAGAGGGGAAAATGAGAAAAGTGTTGTGATGTCAGAGTTTTTGGCTTTGGTGCTGTGCAATTAAATACCTGGAGGTGTTCTTTTTAATATTTGGAAAATTCAAGGAGCATTTGTCAAGCTAGGTGCCTTCCTGCATGATGAATATTTAATGTTTACATTAGCATCAATGAGATAGATGTCACTTTAGGTTATGGGTATTTTGCTCCAGGTCATGAAGCAAGTAAATGATGGGCTGAATACAGATGCCCACAGCATAGTTAAGTCTAACACAGGGCCCCAGCGTTTCTGGGAGAACGGTGTGCAGAAATTTACATGTTCCTTCTTTTTCACCCATTTTGCAGAGGAATTTAAAGCTCTTTGCCTCCCTACCCCCCCCCCCCACATTTTTCTTTCTGGTAAAAGTAGTTTTCCAATTTAGTATATATGCAAATTTTATTTTCCTTCAACACATTCCCCCATTCTGGCTGACTTAAAATTTCTAGAATTAGAATTATTATATTTCCAAGTTATATCTTAAACACTGTTTTCTTTAGGTGACTTGTCAGCAAGCAAACATCAAGGTATTTTTCTTCTATGAAAAACTTAAAGCATAACTAAAAGAGAGAAATTATTAGTCATCAGCTTTAGAAGCCAGAGAGAAAAAGATAGTAACCAAAGCATGGCTGGTAGACATCCCGTGAGCTATAAGACTTTCCATGCCTCTGAGATATCTGCCTTTTCTCTTTTAGGAACAATCAGAAGCAAGTGGGACTGACGATGAGTGAGCCACACGGACCTTTTTTTTCCATGGCAGAACCGAACACTTTCTTCCTCTCTCTCATTTCTGCCCAGTGAGTTCCCTTGTCATTTGGCCACTGGGTTATTTCTACGTCATCATCATCTATAAACTAGCTTTAGGATAGTGCCAGACAAACATATGATATCATGGTGTAAAAAACACATGCGCAAATATTTGTAACATATTGTGACCAAATGGGCCTCAAAGATTCAAAGATTAAACAAACAAACGCTTTTGATGGAAAAATATGTGGGTGGATAGTATATTTCTATGGGTGGGTCGAATTTGGTAACGGTTTGATTGTGCCTGGTTTGATCACCTGTTCTGATGAAAAGATTTTCGTCTTTTGTAGCACTGATAGCCAGGAGAAGCCATTGCAAGCCACTGGTTATTTTATTTTTCATCAGGCAAATTTTCAAGATTTTTATTTGTTCAGTATTGGTTTTTTTTTACACTGTGGTACATATAAGCAACTTTAATAGGTGACAAATGTACAGTCGTTAGATTTCACCTGCATAGACATTCTTCCATTTTATGCTCTATGATCTGAACAAATGCTTTTTGACTTGTATAAGATTTATGTCTACTGTAAACATGGCTTTTTTTTGTTTTTGCTCTTTGGTTTAAAAACAGTTTTGTTGAAGATGCTATTGAATATTGCAGTCTATAGAGTGTACTAGACGGCTTCTTTTGTCTACCTGATCTCCTGTGTTACCAATGTGTGTTGTCTCCTCCTCCCTAAAGTGTACTTAATCTTTGCTTTCTTTGCACAATGTCTTTGGTTGCAAGTCATAAGCCTGAGGCAAATAAAATTTCAGTAATTTCGAAGAATGTGGTGTTGGTGCTTTCCTAATAAACAGATGATTGAGCTCAAGAAATGTTGCCTCTTCTTTTTGAGTCCTTGGCCACTGAAATCCTTGGGCTTGACAAGACAATATCCTACAGAGTGCTGGGAAGGATCTTGCCATACCAAATACATGCTAGCTGGAAAAGGAGCCCATGTCCAGAAATGATCTAGGTATGTTATAGTAGAGATGAAATTATACATCTAAAAAGCTCTCTTGATTTGGAAGTTGAAAGGTTGGTTCTCATTTCTTCTCCCTTCCAGCTGAGATGTCCCAAGAATATGTGCTGTGTGCCCTTTTTAGTAAGCTATGACAGAGTCAGCTACGGATGTCACACACTTCAGCATGAATCTAAGAACAGGCCAATCACAGCCCCACTGTCAAACCAAAAGGAGTTCTTCCCTATAAACTATACAAGCATCAAGTCATGGTCATATTTTCCCAGTCATCCTAACTTGTCTTTTGTTTTTAGTTTGACCTCGTGTTTGCCTAGGTGTCTTCTTTAAATTTCTCAGAAAGGCAGACCAAAGATTAACACATCTCTTTTGAAAGAACTGCCTATGGCAGGATCAAAATGGAAGAGTCTTCCTGTATCACCAACAGGTGGATGAAAACATCCTTTCTAGAATTGTCTAAGAAATAGTCAAGTATCCTTGAGATTTTAACAGGAGAAGTAGATGATGCTCTATTCAACTTAGAATCTCAAGAAAATCCAATTCAAGCAGAGCACGGTTCTAAGAAACTTGTCTTCCGTAAATATCATTTCATGTTTAAAATTCAAGTTCACTGAGAATTGTAGAGTATTGCATTCCCTTTTTGTTGTATTTGTAGGATTTACAGATTGCAATGTGGTTGGAGACTTCCATCAAAGAATAGGCCAGGTTGGGTTTTATTACTGAGATGATTAGGATCAATTCAAAGAAAAGTCTTTTTTTTTTTTTTTTTGCTTTCAGTTGTATATTCTTTTTTAAAACTAATATAAACATACTTTTATTGTGTTTTTGTTTGTTTTGTGTATATGTGTGGGTTTGCGTGCACTCCAGTGCTTATCTTCAAGAATGCCAATTCTGTGTCGTCACACCTCAAGTATTCATGTGGGTTCTGGGGATTCAACTCAGGTCCTCTTGCTTGTGAGGCAGGCACTTTACCCACTGAGCTGTCTCCCTCCAGCCCCATTTCTGTGTTCTATTTCCTGTGGTCGTCTTGGCTTCAAAGACATTGCTGTTGTAAAGCCATCAAAACCATCATCCTTGTGACATAAGGTGTGTGTGTGTGTGTTCTTTACTCTTTCTGCTACTGTATTTGTAGAGCTTTTCTCCGTGAACCATCTCACTCCATTCTGCCCAACACAGGAAGCCTCCCCTTGTCCGCCTTACCCATGTTGTATATACTACCCAGCTGTTAGACACTCAGCAGCTGACTCAGTTATCACACCAACCCTCACAGTTGCAGTTCATATGTTCAAGTAACAAGATCCGTGGTGTTCTGCTTATCTTCTCCCTGCCTAGGACAATGCACCCAACCAAAACCAGCTGATGGATGAAAAGATTTATTTTGGTGTATAGTCTCAAGGGGAGACCCCATGATGGCAGGGGAAAGCATGGCATGAGCAGAGGCTGGACATGCCTCCTTGCCAATATCAGGTGGATGACAGCATCAGGAAAGTAAGCCTACTAATGCTGGCAAGCTAGGGGCTACCCCCTAGCAACACACTTCTCCCTCCAGGATCCACCTTGCTAATTGCCACCACCTGGGAACCAAGCATTCAGAACACAAGTTTATGGGAGACACCTGATTCAAACCACCATCTTTAGTATCTTTACATCACTTATCACTTTATCTTACTGTCCAGATATGGTGTCATTTGTGATCACAAGAAGGGTGAGTAAAGTATAATTTTGAAAGACACTCCCTCATTGATATAACTTTACTATAGAATTGTGTCAGTTACTTTTCCATGGCTATCACAAATGCCTGAGATAATGAACTCAGAAACGGTTTATGTTGGCTCACAGTTTAGAGTTGCTACTGACTGATAGGGTGGCCCCATTGCTTTGAGAGAGGCTTAACATGGTGGAAGCAAATGGCAGAGCAAAACCACTTACCTCATGGTGAGAAAGTGAGAGGGACTGAGGTCCCATGATTCCCTTTAGAAGTGTACCGTGATGTTCCAAAGACCTCTTGTTAGGTCTTACCTGGAAAATATCCTTCAACATGTGAACCTTTGGGAGACGTTCAAGTTTTAAACAATATCTAACATATATACATATTTTGTTTGTTTTTTGAGGTAGGGTCTCACTCTAGCTCAGGCTAACCTGGAATTCACTATGTAGTCTCAGGGTGGCCTCAAACTCACGGTGATCCTCCTACCTCTGCCTCCCAAGTGCTGGGATTAAAGGTGTGCGCCACCATGCCCAGCTCTAGTATATTTTAATATATATGTATATTATTTATTTATTTGAGAGAGAGAGAGAGAATGGGCATGCCAGAGCCTCTAGCCACTGCAAACAAACTCTAGACACATGCGCCCCATTGTGCATCTGCCTTATGTAGGTCCTGGAGAGTCGAACTGGAATTCTTTGGCTTTGCAGGCAAGTGCCTTAACCACTAGTCAATCTCTCCAGCCCTCAAGTATGTTATTATAACTGGTCTATTCCCTTACTCGTTAATTGTTAGTCTTTTATTGTGCCTCATTTATAAACTACACTTTTATCACAGGTTCGCGTATGTGGGAGAAAAGTTTATGGAAGAGGTCAGTCCTATTGGTAGTTTCAGATGGTCTTGAATCCTTGTGGGAAAGGAGGGTCTGTATAGCTTCAAGTCCTCCAGGTGCCCATCTGTGAGGATGCCATTCTAAATCCCTCGTCATGTGGAAACACTGGAGTCACTCCCAGGCACATCCCGTGGGAGCAGGTATTACCACCCCTTCCGCAAGCCTGGCCTCCTGGCTCTGCATGCTACATACTGGTTTCCCTCTTCCTCCATGCTCCTGGCTTGCTGTACATCATGGTGGCCTGGCCTGAGTGATGGCCTATGCTCAGAGCATGAGCTGTGTGGTCCTCAATGAGATGGCCTTTCTGGGGTCCAGGTTGCAGAAAGGGGCGTTCTCAACAGAAACCTCTTGGTGTATGCCAAAGTGTACTGGAACCAGACACACTCATGTACCACTCAACAGTGTGATGCTTTCTGAGAAATACTTTGTCAGGTGATGTCCTTGCTGAGTGGGCATCACAAGAGCACATGTATGCAAACACATGTCTACAGTGTCACCAGGTATGGTACCATTGCTATGTATGCGGTCTGAAATATTACATAGTACATCAGTATGCACTGTGGCAGGCAGGAGGTGAGCATTTTTTAAGCGAACTTTCTTTTCTAAAGCTGTTCAGTTTCCTTTAAAATATGTTCCTGAGGGGCTGGAGAGATGGTTCAGTGGCTAAAGCCTCTAGATTACAAAGCCTGATACCCTGGGTTTGATTCACAAGCACTCAGGTAAAGCCAGATGCACAAAGTGGTGCATGCATCTGGAATTTGTTTGCAGTAGCCAGATGCCCTTGAGTGCCCATTCCCTCTTACTCATTCTCCTAGTCTCCACCCCTCTGAGCTTGCCAATAAATAAGATATTTAGAAAATAAGAATAAAATATGTTTTGGATGAGACACAAAGCTCTTGGTCCTGACCTAGAAAACGAACGTGTGGATTATGCCTGGCTTTATCAGGGACTTACTTATGTGACTTTCCATTTCAGTTTCCTTACACAATGTGAAGAGTGAATTGTCCTGTCATTCCAAGCCTTGTTTGTAGCTTGCATATATATCTTCTTGAATGTTTCCATTGTATTAGAGAAGAATGACCCATAAATGTCATAAAAGAATCAGAAAAATCTACAAAATTAAAAATGAGACTGGAGGCAGCCTTTAGTGGCTCTTCACATGTTAGTGGTTTCAAAACCCAAGTATGGTCCTTGGACTAGCATCATCAGCTGGTTACGTGGGAAATACAAGTTGCCATGCTCCTCTCAGATCCACTGAGCAATCTTAACTTTCTGGGTGGTTCTGGGCATGCCCCAGCTTGAGAACTACTCATCTGAATCTACCAGATGCTGAATAAGTTTTATTTCTCTTCTAGGGAGCAATGAAGCCATATTGGTCTTGATTTCCATCACTGGTTCCATCTTGAACACCCAGCACAGCCATTCTAGGTTTTTTTTTTTTTTTTATCAACATAGATAGAAATGACTGAAAAGGTTGGATATTTATTCTCTGTGTTATCTCTCTCTCTCTCTCTCTCTCTCTCTGAAACAGCTTTCCTGCCATATATATGACAAGGCGGCAGTTTTCATTTGTATCTGACTTAAGCCTCCTTCAGACTGATACCATTGTAATACTTGAGGGAAATATCTTTGGTTTGCTTGGTGGAAAAGTAGAGAGATTCTCTTACGAATCCAAAGCTGTTCCCACTCGAGAATTGTCCATGAACAGTCAGTCTTACTACACACAGATCTCGGGAATGAGCAGGTCTTATGTTTTCTTGAAATTTACTGAAGGGCTCCATCAAACTAGATAGAAGTACAGTTTTGTCCCAGTCTGTGTGTTCAGTTATGTAGTATGTGACACTGAGGGCTGGGCTCTCTGGCTTGATTTGGGGCAATGAAACGTGATGGGCACAGGATGAGGAACAATGACTCACTGAACTAGAGTGGCCAGATCTGTTCCAAGTGACAGGTGCCCATTCCTGGCAGTGTGTAGGCCATGAGCTTAATGGAGGGCAGAAGTGACCCATGACGTATTCCACATACCTGCCCCTTTATGCAAGGTGCTGGTGTTCTGCACCACTGTGAAGGCTTTCCAACGAGCTTCCCAAGCTGAAGAAAGCAAGAACATGAAGTGTTGAGACTGCAGAGAAGTCAGTTTCCTGTTAACACTGATTTTGTTTATGTACATGGAAAAGGCCTCGTCCTCTGAACCCCAGAGCCCTTGTTTAGCAAGGATCACCCTGAGATTATAAACCTCTGAGAATGGATTTATGGTCCCTCACATAAATCACCTACTTTTTAATTCTCTTTTAAAAGTTGTAAAAAAAAAAAATAAAAGTTGTAAGTAGGGCTGGAGAGATGGCTTAGTGGTTAAGCACTTGCCTGTGAAGCCTAAGGACCCTGGTTCGAGGCTCTACTCCCCAGGACCCACGTTAGCCAGATGCACAAGGGGGCGCATGCATCTGGAGTTCGTTTGCAGTGGCTGGAGGCCCTGGCGTGCCCATTCTCTATCTACCTCTATCTGCCTCTTTCTCTCTGTCTCTCTGTCACTCTCAAATAAATAATATTTTTTAAAAAGTTGTAATTAAATTCCTTCTTTAGGATTATACAATGGACTTATGGACTTGTATCTACCTCAACCAGTGAAACTATACAAACAACATTAATTTAGAATTCACCTCCCACCAAGAAATCCATTTTAATAGCCTGACATGGTCACTTAGGTCTCTGTCACATATACATACCTACATACATTCCAGTTCCCACCACTCACCGATAGTAGCTGTTCATAAGAGAAAGCTTAGTTTACTGCTTACTGCATTATGGGAGTTCTTCCCCTTGATAATGCTTTGAGAGAAACATTCATTCAAGGCCACATTATTTGATTTAAAGTGTTTTTCAGTGTTTAACTTGTTTAGGATTCTATGTATGCCATGACAGAGTTTAGGACTAGTGGAGATTGCCAGGTAAGGATGATCCCGAAGCATTGGCGTGTCTCTTAGGAAGCCCCACAGTAAACAGGAGCTATTTGCTGAACAAGTCTCCAGAACACTAATGCCGTGCATGCTATTGAAGACACTGGGAAACTAAAGTCATTTTAATGGAGTCAGGAAGCTATGTGGGGCTTTTTAGTTCTTGGCTCTAATGATGTTTTGAAGATTTCTTATTTCTTTTTAAAGGTCTATCTCCTTGTATGCAATTTGTCTGTCTCACTTAACCATATAGTGAGTATTGTCCTCTAAGAAGCAAGGACAGAGACTGAACTTGATCTTATTTTCTTCTACTGTAATGAACACTGTTTTCTTTTTGATCATATAATGTACCTTATAGAAAAGATGTATTAGAGATTATGTATAATTTGAGTGCTTACCCTCCCCCCTTAGTTCTGTGTGTAAAGGTTTGAACCCTGGAGTGGTGCTATTAGGAGAGGAGCCCTATGAAAAGTCCCTTGAATGGAACTGTGGGATGTCAGCCAGTACTTCCAGTTTGAGATATGGCCACTTCTAAGGCAGAGGCTGGCACAACCTTGTTCCTGCCATTCTGTCTTCATCAGAAGACACACCAGCGAGTTCCGCTTACTACTGAGCTACACAAGCCTCCCTCCACTGCGTAAGTAGTCTACCTCCGATACTTCACTGTGGCAGCTGAGAAAGAAACAAAAGTCACCCAGAACATCACCAGAGACACACCAGACATTTCCAGCTGGAGACTTGGATGATCTCTTTCTCACTCACACAATAAAGGACAAACTGGAACAATCCAACACTTTTTAGATGTAGCAGAGAAATGTGGTGACAGAGCAAACCACTGCCTCCCCCCCCATACACACACATTCAAAACTGAAGAGACAGACAGGCAGGTGGCATCAGGGCATGGCCAGGGCCAGAACTCACAGAGCTAGCAGCATGGGGAGAGGACCTAGTCTGGCAAGAAAGAATTGCTGAAGGCCCAGTGTAGACAGCTTGATAATTAAAAACTCCAGGGGCACTGAAAAGGGGACACAGAGAGGAGGAGCACACTTTGGGGAACCTTAACCTCTAGGAGCCAATACTTGAATGCATCATTTTGTACTCCCAGGAAGAAGAGGAAGAATGTAGCCATTTTAATGTATACTCAGAGTGATCCCATTCTTATAGAGGCACCTCCCCTCTCAAGATGAGCTAGCCTTAGCAGCCTGCAGGAAGGGAAATAGCTCACTGCAGAATCTCTAACTTTCCTGTCTGGGGGCGGGGGGCACACAAACAGCAAAATGAGCTGTGTGTATACTTTTCATAGTCACCCCCACATGCAGCAGGCTCGCGAGAATACCGAGCCCGTCAGTCCTCGCACATCACCACTGTGTTCATAGGGTTCCTGCATAACAAGACCATCGAGTTAAAAGCAACAGCATCTTCAAAGGTATTTCAGACATCTCTGGAAACCCAACAACAGGGTAGATAAAATCAAGGTCACCCAAGGAAAGTTTCTTGGATGCCTGCAGCCAAGTTAATATACCCCTACCTCTGGGTAGATAAGTACCAGACATTAAGTGAGACCCACTACAGTGTGTCTGGCTTGTAACAAAATTGACAAGGTACACAAAATACTAAACAAATAAGTGAATACACACACGTTTTGAAAAGGCTGGGTAGTAAGCTTCAGAGTCACACTTACATAGCAAAGGTGTTGGATTCTCCATGACTCTGATTAACATGGTAAGTAATGGACAGGATGAGAGAGATGGGAACTGAGACAATTACGGAAGGTATGACATGCATGAGGAGAACAAACGAAATAGAAACATTTGAAGCAGTACCTGAAACTTTTCCCCAAATCAGTAATAGAAGCCAAAGCACAGATCCAAAAAGCTCAGAAAACATCAAGATAAATGCAGGAAAAAAATACTCCAAAAAAACTTTTGCATCAAGACATTATATTCAAACTAGAAAATCAAAGTTAGACAAAAATCTAGGAAACCATAGAGCACCTGCCTAGTGTGAAAGAAGCTCTGGGTTCAGTCTTCAACACTGCAAAACAAGCAAGAAAACTACAGCTCAAAACAAGTTCAAAGTGGGGAAATGTCAGTCGTAGCTTCAGAGGACCAAGAGTGAGGATTACACCAGGATTTTCTTCAGAAGCCATTGAAAGGATGGGATCATGTTATTTGTAGCAATGTTGGACTTGAATAGAGGACATTGCATGGAGTGAAATTAGCCAGGCAAGAAAGAGAAATAGAGTAGGATTATATCTATATGTGGAACCTAAAAAAGTTGTATTGCTTGAGAGTTGAATAGTAGCAGGAGAGAAAAGAAGGGGAAAGAGGTGGGCCACTAGCTAAAATTTTACCATTCGAAAGGAAGAATAAGTTCTTCTATAGTCAGTTAGGGTAACTATAGTGAATTTGAGGACTATAATGCTAGATAGGGGGTTTTGAATGTCCTTGTCATGAACAAATGTTATTGTCTTCACTTTATCATTACACTAGGTGTGTCAAACATCATAGTTTACCATTTGAATGTTATCTCTAAAAAATATAAATCCAAAACTTACAAAACCAGTTTTAGAGAAGGATAAATGAAGATTATTTTTCAGAGGTAAGCCCAACAGACTGGCCTTTCTTTTATGACAGAGAGAGAAACAGAGAGAGAGAGAGAGAATTGACATGCCAGGGCCTCCAGCCACTGTAATCAAACTCCAGATGTGTGCACTACCTTGTGAACACATGTAACCTTGCACATGTGTCACCTTGAGCATCTGGCTTATGTGGGATCTGGGGAGTTGAACACAGGTCCTTTGGCTTTGCAGTCAAGCACCTTAACCTCCAAGCCATCTCTCTATCCCTATTTCTATTATTCTTAATTGTTTTATCAGAAGATAACTTTCAAAATAACAACAAAGATTTTATGATTATAACTTATGGCTAAGAGAAAGGAATGATAACAGTGTTGTAAAGGGTGAAAGGCATGAACTGAGAACACCTTGTATAAGACATTGGCATCACCCATGTAGTGTATGTAATTATTGTAAAGTGGACTTAACATTAATTATGAATGCACATTGTAATCTCTAAAGCAATCACTGAAAGCAATAATTTAAGCTGTATAACTAAGAGACTGGGAATGGAACACCACATGGGAGGGCTATGACTAGTATGCATAAGGCCTTGGGCTTGATAAGATACTGAAAAAGTGCATAGATGATATGCTAATGGATAAAAAAAAAACCCTGAATTAAGCAAACTGTTAATTATGTATGTGGTGGTTAATCTGGTTGTTAATTTAACCTATAAATCCAAATAATACAAAATCCACTGATACAAATCTTTGTTCATCTGTATAAAGGATTGGTAAGTTAATTAAAGTGAGAAGAGTTCCCTTAACTGTGGGCAGAACCACTCCATAGGCCACAGTAGTAGTGGACTGCATAAAAAAAGAGAGAGGAGCTGGAGAGATTGCTTAGTTGTTAAGGCTCTTGCCTACAAAGCCAAAGGACCCAGGTTTGATTTCCCAGGACCCACATAAGCCAGATACACGAGGTGGCGTATGCATCGGGAGTTTGTTTACAGGAGCTGGAGGCCCTGGTGTGCCCATTCTCTCTCTTTCTCTCTCTCTCTCCCCTCTCAAATAAAAATAAAAGGAGAGAGCTAGTTACCGTTTAGCACTCACTTTTCTCTGCTTTCTCACTTGGACTGAATATGAACAACCACCTCATGCTTCTGCCGCTCTGCCTTCTCTGCTATAATGGGCTGTGGCCCAGAACTGTCAGCTGAAATGAACCTTTCTCCTTTAAACTGATTTTTTAGCCAGGTATTTTGTCCCAGCAATAAGAAATTGACCAATACAGCCAGGCGTGGTTGCACACACCTTTAATCCCAGCACTCGGGAGGCAGAGGTAGGAGGGTTGCCGTGAGTTCGAGGCCACTCTGAGACTCCATAGTGAATTCCAGGTCATCCTGGGCTAGGGTGAGACCCTACCTCGAAAAAACAAAAAACAAAGAAAAAAAGAAAGAAAGAAAAGAAAAGAAATTGACCAATACAATGGAGGATGCAGAAAAAGAGTAAAAAGTTAAAAAAAAAAAGGAAACAAAGGTCCTAAACTAGGAATATTCATTAATGAGACTTACTATATCTATAATCATTTTAAATGGCAGTGGTCTAAATACATCAAATTAAAAGGCAGAGACTATCACAGGAGACCTTGAGAATGATTGCTTCTGCAATTATAAACTGGTAGCATTTTATCATATCCAGAACAGGCTGATTAGATCACATAGTATCTTAAAACTTGCTTTGCAGTAATTACCAATGTACAGAAACAGGAAATTTTCCTTAAAACAATCCAAACTCAAAACTTGTGTTGGAAAATTGTAAAGAGTATAGGGCTGTACTTCTGTCTGGCAAAACCTAGGAGGTGCCAAATCACAAATATCATTTCTTGGAAGGCTAAGATGGTCTCTTCCTTTACTTGAAATCATGAGGCTCTTGCTGAAATTCAGTTGGCATTCTAAGCCCTAGACCTTCTAGACTGTTCTCACTACCTAAACACGTCAAGCTGTCTCTTGCTCTGGGACTCTGCATATGCTCTTCTCTATCTGGAACATTCTTAGTATTACCACTACTCCAACCTAGCTCTTACTTACCCAACTGCCTTCAGGCGAGATGCCACTGTCTCTAGAAAGCCTGCTCTGCTGTCTCCATGACTGAGGAGGATAAGTGCTGGTACAGGAACCCCGAGCTTCATTCACACCGCTCTATGGTCTCTAGCTTACCTGCATTACCCATAGTCTGAGCCCAGCCCATCACTGTGAGTTCCTCGAAGGAAAGTAGCCATGTTTCTTCTTTTGTTTTTAAGTATTTTATTTATTAGTTTGTTTGTTCTAGATGGAAAGAGAGAGGCAGAGGAAGAGAGAGGGAATGAGTATGGACACACCAGGTCTCCTGCCACTGCAAAGGAACTCCAGATGCATGTGCCACTTTGTGCATCTGGCTTTATGTGGGTCTGGGCTAATCAAATCCAGGTAATTAGACTTTGTGAGCAAGTGCCTTTAACTGCTGAGCCATCTCTCCAGTCCAACATGCCTTCTCTTTTTAAAACTATTTTTATTTATTTACTTAGACAGAGAGAGATTGGGCATACTAGTGCCTTCAGCCACTGAAAATGAACTCCAGACACATGTGTCACCTTGTGCATCTGGCTTAAATGGGTCCTTGGGGAATTGAACCTGGGTCCTTTGGCTTTACAGGCAAGTGCTTTAACTGCTAAGCCATCTCTCTAGCTCCAATGTCTCTTCTTTTTAGGCAGTGTCCCTCTAGCTAGGCTGACATAGAATTTACTCTCATTCTGGCTGTGAACTCACAATAAACCTACCTCAGCCTCCTGAGTGCTTGGATTAAAGGCACAAGCCACTCTTGACTTTCTCCACATTTTTCTTACCCCTGCTGTATCACACTGGCACATGGAGGGTGTTTGAGAAGTATTTATGGACCACTTGAGTAAATGACATAAGACAACTAGAATATTAATAAGTAATGTTGGCCATTCTTTGATTTTTTTGCCACCTATGGGTCTGCAATGAAATCTTAGTTTTATTCCTAATTCTGGAAGCAACAATAATAAAAAATGTAAATTTTAATTAAATTTCCCTTAAAACTGCTGTGTAAAAGAACAAATGACTTTAAGCTTCTTAATTATTTAAAATATCCCACTAGCTCGTATTGTTGTTTGAGCTTTATTGCACCCAGCTTGAATTTACTGAGACCCAGAAACACATGAAGATCAATATTATTACATTATCTGCTTACATAGAGCTGTGTATCATTTGCACTATACCCTCGTTTTATTGGTTTAAGTCAAACAGAAAATTGTTTCCTCAGAATGCAAGTCTACATTATTCTAGAGACTGGGAATTTGATGCTTAAAAGTGCATGTGGGGAGAGTAAGAAGAGAGATTGAAGTCCCATGTGCCACCATCACACCCAGTATACTGGGAGCTTGGTGACAGTACAGAAGATGAGAGATTCACATGTGTGAATGAATGTAACAGTAGATGAGAAGGGGGTAGGGATGGATGTCACATGAGAATTCAGAAAAAATAAAATAGAACCTTGGTCTTACAATAATATTTAAAACACTTATACTATTCAAGAAATGAGGCTGGGAAGATGGCTCAGCAGTTAAAGCACTTGCTAGAAAAGCCTGCCAGCTCAGGGTTCAGTTCCCAAGCCACACACATAAGCCAGACACAAAAAACAGCTCTCACACATGCATACAAATAAATAATTAAAAAAAAACAAATTAAAATTCCTTGTAAGTATACTTAGAATCTTTCTTATTTATTCATTCATTTATTTTTAAAACATTTATTTATTAGAGAGAGAGAGAGAGAAAGAGGCAAATAGAATAGGCATGTCAGGGCCTCTACCTACTGCAAATGAACTCTAGACGCATGTGCCACCTTGTGCAGCTGGCTTTATGTTGGTACTGGGGAAACAAACCCAAGTCCTTAGGCTTTGCAGGCAAGTGTCTTAACCACTGAGCAATTTCTCCAGCTCTGTCAACCTTTTATAAATGTGACTTATTTGAGAAAGTAAGTTAGCTTAAAAGAAATGAGCATAGTTTGAAGACTCTGAAAAGTGGGATTTTAGAACCATTTTTGCCAGGAACTGAAGTG
Organism: Dipus sagitta; assembly: GCA_036346955.1. Lineage (NCBI taxonomy): Eukaryota > Metazoa > Chordata > Mammalia > Rodentia > Dipodidae > Dipus > Dipus sagitta. The sequence continues at coordinate 55,993,999 of CM070770.1, read as the reverse complement.
TGACCTTCAGAAGTTTCTTAATCTTTCCAGATCTGCCTTTTCTCATCTATCAGCTGAGCTGGTAATAAATGATCTTGATAGTCCTTTCTGGTACTATCATTCGAATGACTGTCTATATTCTAATTTTTATACTGATTAGACTTTTGTGGTTAAGTGCAATTAGTTTTGCTATGTGCTTCACAATAAATTCAGGTTTGGCCCTTCATTATGCACTGAGGTAGTCATGTCTTATTGCTTAGGGAACAAATGAAGTGTCAACTTTGTTCTGAGGAAAGTTATTAGAGATTATGTGTCTATAGGGGAAGAGTAAATCTCATTCAAAAGTGAAATCACCATTGCAGACCGTCTTGAGGAGACTTTGAAATGTTCTTTGGAGTCAGATAAATAAAGAGAGATGATTGCATGAGTAGGTTCTCCAATGCAGTGGAGATAGTCAATGCATATGTCACTAAATAAATGGCATTTCAGTAGTCCTTAATCAGTAAGGATTGGGAAGGGATGAGCAGACGGATAAATTTTGTCAAATTTTTTCTATCCTGAGAAGCAACATTTAGTACATGGCAGAAAAGGCCTTTAGTAATAAGCAGTGAGGATATGTGCTTGTAAACAATGCACAAGCAAATGGAACTAAGGAGGCTAGGAGCAGGTCAGGGATGTAAACCATGGGAACACCCCCAAACAACTTCACGTGTCAGTGGTACTTCACTTAGCTTGGCTCTTTGGGGTGTGCATGTATAGTATGTGGTGTGCGTGTGTGCATGTGTGGCAGGTCACATGTCCTGTGTGCATGCATGCAGAGGGCAGAAGAAGATGTTATGTGTCCTCCTCTATCATTGTTCGGCCTCATTTCCCTGAAACAGTCTCTCACTGAACCTGGAGCTCCCCATTTTTTGTTAGACTGGCTAACCAACAAACCCCAATGATCCTTCTGTCTATGCTCCCCTCAGAACTGGGGCTACAGGCATACACAGCCATGTCTAGCTTTTACATGGGTGCTGGGGATGAAATTCAGGTCCTCATGCTTGTGCAGCAAGCACTCTTACTGCTGAGCCATCTCCCTAGTCCTAGCCTAGCTTATTGCCAATAATGTTGGGTGACACGAACAAAGATGGAGACACTTCTTGGACTTAAATTGAAACATCTCTCCAAGAAATGAGCCTACAGACATCAGAGACGCCAAAATAATCTGTTATTTTTTAAAGTGAGTTGTTTTACTGAACAATGAGAACAAAGATTCTGAAATAGCGGAATGAAAACCAGTCATAGGCAAGAGGAATCATGGCCCAAGGAAAAGCCAGGGATGAGCAGGAGCTCTGCCAAGTGCAGACACTGTGTTAGGTGCTTCATAATGGGCTCTGCACTTTGAACAGCTGCATCCGAGAGTGGACAAGGGCCCTGGAAGCAAGAAGGTTCCAGCAAGATGGAAAGAAAGACTAAGACTAAAGGTCTCACTTGGGTAGACTGAAGCTGAACTTAGATGAGTTTGCCCATATGGAAAAAAAGAAGCTAGGTCTGGATAGAACAGGTATATAGAACCAACTACTCTGGTAGCTGAGACAGGAAGAGCATTCCATTCTATTCAGAGCCTGCAGGGGCAAATTGGTGAGAACCTACCTCAAAAAAGAAAGAAAGAAAGGAAGAACGAAAGAAAGAGAGAGAGAGAGAGAGAGAAAGGAAGGAAGGAAGGAAGGAAGAGGAAGGGAGGGAGAAAATAAAGAATAATATCGAAGGGTGATAACAAAACTAAATAGGAGAGATGCTTAGCATGTTCAAAGCCCTAGGTGTGATACCTAATACTGAAGAAAAAAAAAAAAAAGGGCAGAGTGCAGTAGCTCACATAATGTAAACCATCAAGAGGTAGAGGCAGGTGGATCTCTATGTTTGAAGCCAATCTTGTCTATATAGCAAGTTCCAGGCCAGCCAGGGCTGCATAGTGAGACCCTGTTTTAAAAGACCAACAAGAAGAATGAAGATGGAAAGCAGGAAAAAGCACAATGTGGCTCCACGCAGCACCTGAGCTGAGGGCGTACAATGAGGTCATGTACGCTCTGGCATACAGATGGCACTCAGCCAGTGTTAGTTTTTCCTTTTCATACCCGCAACTCAATCTGCCTGTCTAATGGGACAGCTTAATATAAATATACATATTATATTAACATAGATATATTTTCCACATTCAATAAAAGGTTTTAGAATGATCTTTCTTAGCAGTGTGTAAACACACAGAAAGGATAGTTTGTTTTTCAGATAGTGAAATATTTTAGATCTTTTACCTCATTTTACTAAATGATAATTCTTGCTAAAAAAAAAAAAAAAAGAAGAAGAAGAAGAAGAAGAAGAAGAAAAAGAAAACAACTATCTTGTGGCTCACTTGGTCCTAAGCACAAGTCTGGGTGTTCTAGAAATTATCTTCAAAATGAATGTACAAGCCAGAGCATTATAAGTCTTACTTTACACATGAGAATAACAGGCATGGATGTTTAAACAACTTGCCAAGGTCACTCTGTAAGTGGTGTGCCAGGATTCAAGCAGACAGTGTGGTGCCAGCACCCCTCCTTGTTTCCAGTCCCTTGGCAAGGCTGCCTCCCAATGCGAACATGTTATTCCTTATTAAGTACACAGAATCTATATCTGAGACAATCAGACTAGCAACAACTAAAACACAAAAACATCTAAGCCAATTTATCATCAACCTTAGAGACAAAACTTATTCCTGGCAAAGAATATTCTAGAGTGATTGTAAGTCCTTAACATTACAATAAACTTGCCTGTAGCAGTCAGCATTTCCCCTTGGCTCTCCCATATGTTTAAATTGCTACAGTTGAGCTTCAAGAGAAGCTGCAAGTTAGTAAATCATGTTATCCTACATATTACCATCAATTCTTCCCACAAAAGTTGATTCTAATAAGAACAGAGCATTGGATAATGGTTAAATAGGTAGAAGGCCATTGGCCTAGGTCTAGCTCTATAATTTGTCTATGTGACAAAATGAATCTAACTTAGCAAATAAACAAAACTAACTTTACAGTGTTGTGGTTTTTTTGTGACAAATTGTCTGATTTTGGCCAGTCATAGGCAACCAGTTTATCAGACCATGTCCAATTAGGCAGATGATGTATAACCATAGCCAACCAGGTGATTCCTCTCTTTCACTCCCAGGTGTGGCCTCTAATAGCTCACAGCTCATGCTGCTAGGGTGGCCTCCCTGCAAGTTTAAAAATTAGCCTTCTTAAAACATGCAAACACATTATTAAGGCAGCCTATGCTTAATAGATAGTGATAGGTTAATTCTTTTTCTTTGGAGGATAGCAGTTGCTTCTGAGTGACATGTGAATTCCCAATTTATGGTTCATTCTGTGCTCAGGCAAACTTGGTGCCATGTATCATATCTCAAGGTTTTCTGTTAACAACATGAAATATAACTAACTTCTCAAAAGGACAGAAACACTTGAAAATCATTGTAGTCAATGTGGTAAAGGAAGTAAAATTAAATCTAGCTAACTCAATATTTTTTGGTCCAGTTCAAAGGTCATTCTATTTAAGCACACAAATATCTTCAAATAACCTCAAGTTCTTCAGAAGTATCATTTACTTAGAAGAAAACATATTCTGAACAACAGATATTGAGATTCCTATATGTAAAAGGCCTTACTAGCCCAGCCCTCTCTGCTTGGAGAGTGAGCATGGGTTGCCACCCCTCTTATATGGTCAGTTGGACCAACATATGGTCTCATTTGAGACTATCAAATTATTTTTCCTTTATCAATTTGACGACACAGAACCCACATTTAGGTATTTTGGATTTGTGCCAATGACCATGCCTCCTCCTCCCCACCCCCAACAAAAAAAAGAAGGAGGAAGGACAGAAGGAAAGAAATAAAAAAGAAGAAAGGGTGGAAGAAGAAGAAAGAGGAAAAAAGGGCTGAGGAGATAGCTCAGTAGTCAAAGGCACTTGCTTGCAAAGCCCACCAGCCTAGTTGAATTCACATAAAGCCAGATGCTCAAAGTGGCACATGCCATGCATCTGTAGTTCATTTGCAGTGGCAAGAGGCCCTAGCTTGCATTCTCTCTCTCTCTCTCTGCACATAAATTTAAAAAAAACTTTCAGAGAGAGAGAGGGAAGAAAGCAGATATTCTAATATAGGAAAATGAGCTGCGGTCCTCAGACAAGCGGTAGATAGATTCTGAAGAAACTCAAGAATTCCTGACTTTGGTCTGAGGAGGTGGCTCAGTGGGTAAAGTGTTTGCCACATGAGCATGAGAATCTGAGTTCATATCCCCAGTGCCCATGTAAAATGCCAGGCAGTGGTAGTGGTGCTTTCTTGTGATCCTAGCACTGAGAGGTGGAGACGGAATCATTGGGGATCAATGGCTACTCAGTCTAGCCTGATTGGTCTGTTCTAGGTTTAGTGAGAGACCCTATCTCGAAGAATAAGGTCAAGCGTAGTTGAGGAAGACATCTCACATTGACCTCTATGCACATGCATGCACACATGCATGCATACCACACACACACACGCATATGCAAAAAATAAAAATATCTTCATAATTCAAGTTGCTATGTGATCTGCTTGAGAAAAAAAAAGAACTCAAAATCATAACCTAAAAGTAATACTTGTCATGCATGTGAGCATACTGTCCCCCCAAAAGCAGGGGACCACTTCCAGGTCACCAGGCAGTCAGCGGCAGGGCAGTGACGCTGTCCTGGAGAGGCCCAGGACCAGGGGAGAACTCACACTTCTGCTCTGATGAGGAAGGAAGACCGTAGTTATCATAGGCCTGTGCAGTTTTTGTTTGTTTGTTTGATTTTGAAGCACAGTCTTACTGTAGCCCAGACTAACCTGGAACTCACTCTGTAGCCTAGTCTGGCCTCAAACTCATAGCGATTCTCCTACCTCAGCCTCTTGGTGCTGGGATTAAAGCACCCCATGTCCAGCATGGCCTGCACATTTTAAAGGCACATTTATTTACCCATTCTCTCTCTTTCTCTCCTTACAAATAAATTAAAAATAGTTTTTTAAAAAGAAGCCCTTAGCGAGGACCAACTTGGTGGTTTATATAATGCATCTTCTGTTTGTGTCCTCACATAAGAAAGTAGCTGGGTTTCCGGGCTCTCTTTTAGAAAGGAGCCAATCCCAATTGTCCCTGCATGATGAAATAGCCATCTCCTTAAAGATTATTATTTATACGAGTCATAATTATCATACTATTAATATGAAGGTTTTTACTTTTAAAGACTATTTTTGTAATAATAATGAAACAATTAACAGTAGAAAAAGTATCCATTAGCATAAAAAAACCAATGATCATTGAGGAGATGGGGTACAGGCCACCAACAGAAGGCCACTAAAAGCATCTGCTACACGCATTTATGCCTCTTTACTTAGGCTGGAGTGAGTCTCTTTTTGTAACCAAGCAGTCTCTTACTATCTCAGTTCCACTACAAATGTATTGGTAACAATTTAGTTCATGATGATTCTTTAAAGGAATAAATCATATTAAGAACCATATTTTTCATTCATTCTAACTGACCTCCCCTCCCCTAAGCTCCCACTATCTGAATTAGTGTAATTTTATTGCATTACCAAAAGTTGATTCTACATTGTAAACATTTAAATAAAAAGTTACAGGAAGGGATCTAGAATAGGACTTAAATCTAATGGGCCTGACAACTTCCTTCTCTGGAAAAGTCCTCTTTCATTAATTAGTTATAGGCTAGTGACAGCAGTGTATCATGAATTAGGAAAGTGACACAGGCCATCCATCTCCCAAATGTACTATCAATGAAAAAAGCGTCACTGAGCAGAAATGACTAGTTACATGACACACAGTCTCTTCATGTTTGCAATAAAAAAATAGCAAGGAGGATCGAAGTCAATGAAAAGAAAGTTTACTTTCAGGTACTGAAAAATGGAACTGATTAAAAAGGCCAAAGCCCGAGCACTGATCATTTATATACTTACAGAGACACAGGTCCTGCAACTGGAGTGACAGCCACCAATGAACACTGCTATGTATTATTAAAGATGCATGCTAACACAATTAAATCAGCAGACTGCCTTCACAAGTTATAGAATAATGACATCATTCAAGATGGTGCAGAGGGAAGGCGAGGAATTATCAGTCAGATGGAGAAAGAGCTAACAATCATCTCTTCTGATGTGGGGTGATTTTTTTTTTCCTGTTCCAGTTAGTAATAGGATCTGAGACCCTGTACCTTCAAGAGACTCTAGAAGAAATACTTCTACCTCCTGTTGTGAAGGTACTCTTCACAAAAGACATACTCTTGAGAGGGAAATAGAAGCAAGGTAGTTTTTTAAATAGGTAGTCAGCCAGGGAAAGGCCCAAAAAGAGGGAAAGAAGAGATGTCACCCTGCCTTCCTGGACCAAACTGCAATCCAGCGACTGATCCAGTCTGGTCCATGATGGCTGCAGAGCCTCCTACTTCTTCCCCAGTCTGGGATACGTGGCCCCTCTTGGGCCAACTCCTTGAGTCCAAAAGCCAATCAATTCCCTCCCCTACACACTTGTGTGTGAGGACAAAATCCATTCTAGTTAACTACAGAAGAGGTTTGACATGTGGGCAAGGGACTGGGATGCTCATTCTACTCCTGATGCCGAGACCCTGGGGTCCTTGCTCTGGTATGTCCTCCCCCTAGCCTGACTGGGATGAGGGAAGGAAAATGTCTTCCTTCTTATTTTGTTGCTCTTTTCTAAGCTATGGAATTTACACAAGTCAGGGGAAACAACCCATAACCCTGTAAAGTTCACATCAGTTTCTCCTTCGGTGTCAGATTTCCCAGAGCCACCTTTTCCAGGCTTTAAGCTTTCCAGACCTTGTTTGTGTTGTCTGCCATCTTGTCCCAGGGTCTGGCCTAAACTTTGGAACAGAGGGAAAAGTGATGTATTTGTTGACAGAATCAATGAGTGACAGGTGCCAACCTTCTAATCTAAGGGAAGATTTAAAAAATGCTAAACCAGGGGTCCTCTATAACATCGTTTAGAAACCAATTATATGATGTTTCTTATCCACTTATGTACACTCATTAGGTATGTGAATATTGAAGGGCATCTTAGAGTCCAGTAAACTGTGTTGATGAAAGTGTGGCAGACATTTTGAGGCTAATAGTTTGAGAACAAATGACCCCTACTCCCATGGGAAATAGACTTGTCCTTTCCTCTCCAAGTGCTGATTGGGCTGTTTTGATCTTCCCAGTTTTATTATGCCAAGCTATAAGTCATCTAATCCATACTTTCTCAACATTCTGGTCAGCAATGATCAAAACATGGAAAGCACCTGGCCCACTGGGGAGCCTTTAACCTGTGTCTCTTCTCTGAGAAGCTCTGAACTTTATTTTTCAAATTTTTATTAACAACTTCCATAATTATAAAAAATATCCCATGGTAATACCCTCCCTCCCCCCACTTTCCCCTTTGAAACTCCATTCTCCATCATATCCCCTCCACTTCTCAATCAGTCTCTCTTTTATTTTGATGTCATGATCTTTTCCTCCTCTTATGATGGTTTTGTGTCTGCACACTTTTGGCTTTCCCTTTATCTCTGGAGTGCTGAACGATTTTGAATGCAATTGAGAGTCTTCAGGCCTCCCTTTATCTCTGGGGAAGTCTGTGCACCCCAGAACCTTCAGTCTGCCTTCCATCTCCATGGACCTCTGTGTTTCTTCATCTACAGAGAGATAGGTGTACCCAATATTGTTCAGTTACCCTTCACCTCCAAGGAGCTTCAGCTTGTCCTCTGTGTGACCTCTGTGTAGCTGAGAGTCTTCATCCAGCCCACCATCTCTGGTGAGCTGGGCATCACCAAGAGCCTTCATCCACGTCACAGTCTAGTGCCCAGAACGCTAACTTAGCATAAGGAAACAGCACTGTAACCCCCCACCAACTTGGTCAGTTTTGATCAGTGTAAGCCATTACTCTGAAAGAATTGTGGTGAGTTTAAAGTAAATGCAGACATATGGAAAAACAAGAATAAAAATTCAAAGATAAACCTGACCCATAACCTAGCTCCAGATGCATAAGTTGCCATGCAGGAACAAGTAATGGGAAACACCAAGGCAACAGAACGCCTCCAAACATTATTCCTCCGTAATGACCTCCAATGAGATTGAAGTCAAAGAAATCAAGGCACAAAATAAACTCCTAAAGTAATGCCATGGAAACATACAAGAATACACAAATGAAATAAGGAAGGAGATAAATAAAATGCAAGGAATTGAATAAAGAGATAGAAATGCTGAAGAAGGGGGAAAGGAGATTTAAAAATACGAAAGGAATTCAATAAAGAGAGAAATACTGAAGAAGAGTGTTCTGGGAAAGATGGCAGATTAGAAACCTCATCAACGAAATCGGAGGAAAGGAAAGAGGCAAGATAATGCACAATATACTCTTTCCCTTCAGCAGACAAGAGCTGTGCATGAACATCATAAGCCAGGCGAGACATCTGCAGTGAAGCAGGAGGGAACTGCCGCTAGAGCGTGTGGATTGGCTTGTGGAGCAGGCTGGCAGCTGGGAGCGCTTCTTCCTGCACAAAATGGTCCTGCCCGCAAGAGCTATGGAAGCTGAGATGTGTTTCTGCCCCGCCCCACACTGGTCACACAAGATCCGAAGACCTTGAAGCAGAGGATAGAGGGGACCAGCTGAGCCTGTAGGAACACCAGCAGGCAACATTCACAACACCCACTGGATATGGCGGCACCCACCAACACAGAGACTTCAGGAAGCCAAGGAGTCCCATTTCTCATTCATCAGTACTGCATGGTACCAAGCCCAGCCAAGCCAAGAGAGAAGCGAGGAGGGACCTGTCTTCAAAGATCAGCTCAAATGGGCAAAGAAACTAACTCCAAAAGGTAACTGGTTTGAACTTCACTGGGCCAATACACACCTGGATCTAATTGTACAGGTATGAACTGAATATGTAAATCACACCTTCCATATCAGAGTAGATTAATAAAGGAAGCAGTGTCACAGGCAAGAAAAGAAAAAACCATGCCACCACGGCAGAAATACTGACGGATGCGACAGCTCATTTTCTTTTTTTTTTTTTTTTTTTTTTTTTTTTTATTAGTCAGTTCTGTATTCAGCAAATACAGTCAGTTTGGTACCATTATTAGGCTCATCTGTGACCTACCCCCTCCCCTTGGCCCCTCCTTGTTGAGGTATACGGGTCATGCATTGTGGAGTTAGCCCACAGTAATGGGTAAGCTAAATGTCTCTGCATATCATGACCCAACATGTGACTCTGACATTCTTTCCGCCCCCTCTTCCGCAAAATTTCCCTGAGCCATATTGGGTTCATTTTTGGTCTGCTTCAGTGATGAGGTGTTGAGGGCCTCTGAGGCTCTGGCTCTCTGATTTGGTAGGAGTTGATTTTTCTCTATGCTGATCTCCTTCCCCCTTGTGCTGGTGTCCGGTTCATCAGGAAAACAGCCCCCTTGCTTGTTTCTCGAAGTTTTCTTAGTTTCAGCCGGGGCCCTTTTGAGGTATGATGGGGTGGCTCTCTCCTTAGGGTCTACATCTATCTGAAAAAGAGAAGCAGATTCTCCAACGGAGAGTAAGTTAGCACCAGGACAAATGAGATAACCCTTACTTTTTTTTTTTTATAGAGAATTTAATAGGTGTGGGCCCTCTTGTAGCCCACAATTGATAGTAGCTTGATACTGGAGAGTGGGCTTATGTTTGGATATGGTTCTGACTTGTTTCCCAGCTCCAACTATGGGTCCCATACCAGTGAGGGGATCAGTTAGCCAAATTGAGAGCAGTTGGCTCCCCACCATGGCTGTGTGCCACCACTGCACTTGTGTGGGCATCACAATAAGTTATTTGCTGCTAAGTAGGTTAGACCATGCATTGCTTCGATAGATATTGGTCATTTTCCCCCAGTCGCCCATGTAGCACCTTCTGGCACTAGACGCGCTGACTGTCTGGGGACTGACTCTCATCCAACTTCCAGCCATGCCATTCTAATTTTCATGTCAATCACATAAGGTATCTTCAGCAGTAGGGTCTTACCACTAACCTTTGGTGGGTCATCAAGTACTCTGACAGAAATCTGTCTGTCTTTTAGGAAACCTTGTAGGTCTCTCTGATCAAAAGCTCATTGTGGATGATAGCCCCATGCTGGTTCTGGGAGTTACAGGTCAGTGCCCACTAAGAAAATGAGGAAAAAGATAACTAATATACAAGAGTTAGAGATAAGAGAGAGAGAGAGACAGGGAGAGGGGAAGTGAGGGAGGGAAGATGTAGGAGATTAAGGTTAGTCTTAATCTTACCCTCTCCAGTGTCTTGTGGTGCAGGTGTTCCCTGTAAGGGCCTGGTGAAGGATCAGCCATTTGGTCTATCTTTTAGTAAGTAGAAGATTATGGTACCATTGCCGTTTGGGTCTAGATTTGTGTTTCCCACCCCTTTGATGCCCTCCCCTCCCTCCCCTTCCATCCTAGTGTCTAATCTAGGAGATGCTAGCTGGGTATGTAAGGTATCTTCGGTAGATTCAGGTTAGGTGCTGTAGATGAGTGAGACTATGTGGCGATATTTTTTCTGTGATTGGGTAAGTTCACTGAGAATGATCTGTTCCAGGTTCAACCATTTTTCCTCAAATTTCATTGTGTCATTTTTTCTTACTGCTGTATAGAATTCCATTGTGTAGATATACCACATCTTAGTTATCCATTCTTCTAGTGATGGACATCTGGGTTGATTCCAGCTCTTAACTATTACAAATTGAGCCGCTATAAACATGGTTGAGCAAATCTCTTTAGTCTGTGGTTTGAAGGTTTTAGGGTAGATGCCCAGTAAGGGAATAACTGGGTCTGTTGGTATCTCTATACTCAGCTTTTTCAGAAGTCTCCATATTGCTTTCCAAAGTGGTTGTACCATCCTACATTCCCACCAACAGTGGATGAGTGTTCCTACTTCTCCACATCCTCGCCAGCATTTATTTTTATTTGATTTTTTGATGCTTGCTATCCTTATTGGGGTAAGGTGGAATGTCATAGTTGTTTTAATTTGCATTTCTCTGATGATTAAGGATGATGAACATTTTCTTAAGTGTATGTTTGCCATTTCTATTTCTTCCTCTGTGAACTGCCTGTTCAGCTCTTTGCCCCATCTTGTGAGTGGGGTGTTTGACTTCTTACTGTTTAGATTTTTGAGTTCTTTGTAGATTCTAGAGATTAGTCCTCTATCAGTTGGATAACCCACAAATATTTTCTCCCATTCTGTGGGTAATCTATTGGCTTTGCTAATTGTATGCTTGTCTGTAAAGAAACTCCTCAGCTTCATGTGGTCCCATTGGTTGAGTGATGGTTTAAGTTCATGAGCTACTGGGGTTTTGTTCAGGAAGTCTTTTTCCATTCCTATATCATGGAATGTACTTCCTAAATTTTCTTCCAGTAGTATTCGAGTTTCTGGTCTTATATTGAGATCTTTGATCCATTTGGACTTGAGTGTAATGCATGGTGAAATGTGTGGGTCAAGTTTTAGTTTCCTGCATATGGTTATCCAGTTTGTCCAGCACCATTTGTTGAAGATGCTGTCTTTTTTCCAGTGTATATTGTTTGGGCCTTTATCAAATATCAAGTAGCTATAGTTGCTTGACCCAAAGTCCGGGTCCTCAAGTCTATTCCATTGATCTATAGTCCTGTTTTTATGCCAGTACCATGCTGTTTTTATTACTATGGCTTTGTAATATAGCTTTAGATCAGGTATGGTGATGCCTCCAGAGGTACTTCTTTTGCTGAGGATATGTTTGGAAATGCGTTTCTATCTCTGTGAAGAACACTGTGGGGATTTTAATTGGTATTGCATTAAATCTGTAAATTGCCTTTGGTAGGATTGTCATCTTCACAATGTTAATTCTGCCTATCCAGGAACATGGGAGGTCTTTCCATTTTCTCAAGTCCGCCTCAATTTCTTTTTTGAGTGTTTTTATGTTTTCATTGTATAGATCTTTCACTTCCTTGGTTAACGTTATTCCAAGGTATTTTATTTTTTTTGTCGCAATTGAAAATGGGACTATGTCCCTTATTTCTTTTTCTGTATCTTTGTCCTTTGCATAAAGGAAGGCTACTGATTTTTGTGCATTGATTTTGTATCCTGCTACTTTGCTATAGGAGTTAATCACCTTCAGGAGTTTTGGGATGGAGTCTCTCAGGTCTCTTACATATATAATTATGTCATCAGCGAATAAAGCTAACTTAACTTCCTCCCTTCCAAATTGTATCCCTTTTATTTCCTTCTCCTGTCTTATTGCTTGAGCTAGGACTTCCAGAACTATATTGAAAAGCAGAGGTGAGAGTGGACAACCCTGTCTTGTTCCTGATCTTAATGGGAATTCCTCCAGTCTCTCTCCATTAAGTATTATTTGGGCCTTCGGAGCTTCGTATATTGCCTTTATTAGGTTAAGATATGAACCAACCATGCCAACTCTCTCCAATGTTTTGAACATGAAGTGGTGTTGAATCTTGTCAAAGGCCTTTTCTGCATCTATCGAAATGATCATGTGGTTTTTATGTTTAACCTTGTTTATGTGGTGTATTACATTGACAGATTTCCGTATGTTGAACCACCCCTGTGTTCCTGGAATGAATCCCACTTGGTCAAGGTGGATAATGCTTTTGATGTGTTGTTGGATTCGGTTTGCAAGGATTTTGTTTAGGATCTTTGCATCTACATTCATCAGGGAAATAGGCCGGTAGTTTTCTTTTCTTGTGGCATCTCTGCCTGGTTTTGGAATTAGGGTGATGCTAGCTTCATAAAAGAAGTTGGGTAGCTTTCCCTGTTCATCAATTGTGTGGCACAGTTTGAGGAAGATTGGTTTGAGTTCTTCCATGAAGGTTTGATAGAATTCAGCTGAGAAGCCATCTGGTCCTGGGCTCTTCTTTTTTGGGAGGTTTTTTATTACTTTTTCAATCTCCATGAGTGTGATGGGTTGATTGAGGTGATTAATCTGCTCTGTGTTTAGCTTTGGTAGATGGTATGTGTCCAAGAATTTATCCATCTCCTCCACATTATCCAGTTTTGTGGAGTAGAGGTTTTTGAAATAAGTCCTGATGATTCTCCCAATTTCACTTATGTCTGTTGTGATCTCTCCTTTTTCATTTTGAATTTTGTTAATTTGAAGCTTCACCTTTTTTTGCTTGATCAGATTGGCCAGGGGTTTGTCAATCTTGTTTATTTTTTCAAAGAACCAGCTCTTTGTTTTGTCAATTGTCTTAATTGTTTCCTTGGTTTCCAATTCATTGATTTCTGCTCTGATTTTAATTATTTCTTTCCTTCTGGAGCTCTTTGGGTTGGATTTTTCTTGTTTTTCCAGTGCCTTTAGGTGGATGGTTAGGTTATTGATTTGGGACCTTTCTGTCTTTTTTACGAAGGCATTGAGTGCTATGAATTTTCCCCTGAGGACCGCCTTCATTGTGTCCCATAAGTTTTGATATGATGTGTTCTCATTGTCGTTCAATTCCAGAAATTTTGCAATTTCATTTTTTATTTCATCCACTATCCATTTATTGTTTAAAAGTGTGCTGTTCAGTTTCCAGGTGCCTTTGGGATTCTTGGTGGGTCTTTTATTGTTGATTTCTAGCAATATAGCATTGTGATCTGATATCATGCAGGGAATTATGTCAATCTTCCTAAATATGTGGAGGCAGTCTTTGTGACCCAATATATGGTCTATTTTAGAGAATGTTCCATGGACTGCTGAGAAGAATGTGTAATCTGTGGATTTGGGATGGAATGTTCTGTAGATGTCCGTTAGGTCTAAGTGATCTATGGTTTTGTTGAGCTCTCTTACTTCCCTGTTGAGTTTCTGTTTGGATGATCTGTCTATTACTGATAATGGTGTATTGAAGTCCCCAGCTATGATGGTGTTTGTGGTTATTTCTGTTTTATTGTCAAGTAGGTTTTGTTTTGTGAACTGTGGTGCCCCTGTGTTTGGTGCACACAGATTTATGATTGTAATATCCTCTTGATGGATCGTTCCCTTGATAAGTAGGAAGTGGCCTTCTTTGTCTTTTTTTATTATATTTGGTTTGAAGTCTATTTTATCTGATATTAATATAGCTACACCTGCTTGTTTCTTATTCCCGTTTGCTTGGAATACTGTTTTCCACCCTTTCACCCTGAGGAGATGTCTGTCTTTAATGGTGAGGTGGGTTTCTTGAAGGCAACAGATTGAGGGGTCTAATTTTTTGATCCATCCTGTTAGCTTGTGTCTCTTGATGGGTGAATTAAGGCCATTAATATTTAGGGTAATGACTGTGAGATTTGATTTGATCCCTGCCATATTGTGATGGTAAATGTGGATTGGAGTTTTCATGGACATTGAAGTTTTTTGTGCCTACTCTGAGTTTGGTTGTTGTGATCTGCTTCTTGTAGGCAATTGTGTTTGATTATTTTTTTCTTCTCTGTGTAGAATTTCCTGAAATACTCTCTGTAGGTTTGGTTTTGTGTTCATATAATTGTAAAGCTGAGTTTTGTCATGGAAAGTTTTTTGTTCACCATCTATTATGAGGGATACTTTTGCTGGGTAGAGTAGTTTGGGTTGGAAGCCATAGGTTCTTAGACTTTGCAGTGTTTCATTCCAGGCTCTTCTAGCTTTCAGGGTTTCCATTGAGAAGTCTGAAGTAATTCTGATGGGGTTACCTCTGAAGGTGGTGTGCTGTTTTTCCCTAGCTGCTTTTAGGAGTTTCTCTTTGGTGTCAATGTTTAGAGTCTTAATAATAATATGTCTTGGAGAGTTTCTCCTTTGGTCCAGTCTGTTTGGAATTCTATTGGCTTCTTGTATCTTGATGGGCCTTTCTTTTAAGAGATTGGGGAAGTTTTCTTCAATTATTTTGTTAAATAAGTTCTCCATGCCTTTGGTCTGGATTTCTTCTCCTTCTGGTATTCCAATGATCCTGATATTGGGACGTTTAACTGTATCCCACAATTCCCTCATGTTCTGTTCACAGGAGCTTTTAAACTTACTGAAATTTTTGAACTCTCTAACTGTTTCTTCCATCTTGTCTTCCAGATCAGAGTTTCTATCTTCCACTTGGCTGACTCTGTTCTTGAGAGCTTCTAGTGAGTTTTGGGCTTGTTCAATTAAGTTTGCATTTTCTATTATTTTTCTATGTATAATTTCCATCCCTCTGTCAAGCTCCCTTTTCACATCATTTTCTGATTTTCTTGATGATTCTTGGAGTTCATCCTTGCATTTCTTTATGTCTTCATTTAGCATGGCCAGCTGATTTTTAAGGTCTTCTTTTTTTTTCACTCTCCCTCAAATCTCTTAACTCTCTTTGAAATCCTTCCATTTTCTTATCTAATCCTTCCAATTTCTTATCTATTAGTTCTGGTTTAGTGATGGCAGCATCCACATGATTGTCGGCCCTTTGTTGCTTTCCTGCAAGTTCTACCAGTAGGTTGGTTAGAGTTGCATTGCTCATAGCTTCAATGTGGTGTTCTGGTCCTATTTGTTCTTCTATGTTTTGGTTAGAAGTATTCATTGTGGGAGTGGGTGATCTAATTGGATTTTCTTGCATTTGATTATTCATGTTATTTCTTTTGCGCTGTGTTCTGCCCATGATAGTGTATGGGCAGATACGTGGGCGTATCAGCCTGGGCTCAAGAACAATGGGAATCTTATGCAGCCTGGGGGCGTTGCCAAGAAGCCTGGGGTTTGGCTGTCACTTGCCAAAGCCGCCTATCTACTGCCTGGCAGGGGCACCGAAGTTGCCTGAGTTCTCAAGCAGTAATGTGCCAAGGCTGCCTGCGTTCGAACTAGGAGTGGCACTGAGGCACCAAGCAGTGATGCCGCCCGAACTCTGGCTGAGCACGCTGGGAACCGGCAGCAGTCTGCGCTCCCCCGCCACAGGACAATTGTGGACAGCCGCACGGCAGACAGAGGGCGAGTGGACGAGAGTGCGGAGCAGTCTAAGCTTCTGCACGCAGGGAATAATCTCACTTGCCAAAGCTGCCTATCTACTACCTGGCAGGGGCGCCAAGGTTGGTTGAGTTCTCAAGTGGTATTGTGCCACAGCTGCCTGCGTTCGAGCTAGGAGTGGCACTGAGGCACCAAGCACTGAAGCCGCCCAGACTTTGGCTGGGAACGCTGGGACCGGAAGCAGTCTGCGCTCCCCCGCCACAGGACAATTGTGGACAGCCACGTGGCAGACAGAGGGCGAGTGGAGGAGAGTGCGGAGCAGTCTAAGCTTCCGCAAGCAGGGAATAATCTCACTTGCCAAAGCCGCCTATCTACTACCTGGCAGGGGCACCAAAATTGTTTGAGTTCTCAAGCGGTAATGTGCCACAGCTGCCTGCATTCGAGCTAGGAGTGGCACTGAGACACCAAGCACTGAAGCCGCCCAGACTTTGGCTGGGAACGCTGGGAACCGGAAGCAGTCTGCGCTCCCCTGCCACGGGACAATGGTGGCCCGCCGGTGCGGCAGGCAGGTAGGGGGTGGCACCTGAGCTGACGCAAGCGAGAGATACAGTCTGAGCTTGTGGGACTGGGCACACTCAGTAGGTGGGCGAGTGGACAAGGGTGCGGAGCAGTCTAAGCTTCCGCGTGGAGGGAACAATCGGCGCGCAGTGGCAGCCGTGCGGGCTCCGGAGCAGCAGGAGCGGCAGGGGTGGAGCTTTGAACACGGCGGTTATTTGGGGTGAGGGGTGCCTACCCGCCCAAAAGGGGACCAGCAATTCCCTGTTCCCCCACCTCTGTGCCCTCCCAGATTTCTCTCCCCTAAAAGCCACTATATACCCTTAATATCTTGCCTTTCTTTCCCTGGGATTTGTAGTGCAGCTAGGCGGTCGCCATCTTGGCCGGAAGTCCGCCGCGACAGCTCATTTTCAATTTAAAGTACCTATAAAATATTCTCTATCTACCCTTTTTGATTTTATGTTAGAGTTAACTTTAATAATTTTTAGTGTTTAAAAAATTTAGTGCCTCTTTTTTTATAATCTCCACTCTGACATATATGTGTGAATGCTGTTTTTTTGTGTGTTTGCACATTTCTCAGTTGGATTTTAGGATTTTTCAACCCAGTCTACTCTTCTGGTCTCTCCTTACTCTTCCCATGCATAACTCATATAGTTTCCCTCTCTCTTCAACATTTTTTTAGATTTGTTTTTTTGAGCCAAGCCCAACAGACTGGCCTATTTTTCTAATGCAAGAGAACAAGATTGGGAGCAAGAGACAGAGAGAGAATTGGTATGTGAGGGCCTCCAGCCACTGTAATTGAACTCCAGACGTGTGTGCCACCTAGTGTATATGTGCAGCCTTGTGCACCTGCATCACCTTATGTCTGTCTTACTTGGGACCTGGAGAGTCAAACATGGGTCCTTAGGCTTCAGAAGCAAGTACCTTAACTGCTAAGCCATCTCTCTATCCCTCTCTTCAATATCTTTTGCATATCTTTTCCCTGAGATTCACCTCTTTATATTCCACAACTACAACCTTCCATTATCTTAACAAACTCTAAAATCTGTGGAACTTCACAGCATCCCAACTTTCTTCTCCCAGATACTTTTCCAACCTCTTTTTTTTTCAAAAATAACACAGGTCCTCATCCTAATCTACCCTATTTCCATGATAGTATACTTCATACCATCCTTGCTCATTTATCTACCAACAGTTATTAAAGTCAAAGGGAACTTTTAGAATTTTTTCTATGATAACATTTGCATGTGGTCATATCCACCAATTTTGGTCACTCCTGCTAATAATATTTTACGCTGAGTCACACTAGGCACCTTGAGTTCCTATATTGGGCCTATAATTTCAGAACTACACACCCAAGAACACAGCTTATAAATTGTAAAGAAATACAAGAAATGAAATAAACTGAGATCTGAACATCCCAAGTGTAGTAATATAAGAAATAAAAAAAAAAATAAAGACAGTATGACTCCCCCCAATATTACAAATTCCATGGTCATGGCACTTGAGTGAGAGTGAATTATATGAAATGTCATGCACAGAATTCAAAAGAATTACTATAAGTATATTCAAAGAAATCAAAGAGAACAAATTCCTGAAGAAATCCTAAGAGAGCACAGGAAATTGGCTGAATGCAACCAGGAGGTCAGTACAAGATATGAGTGAAGAGATAGAAATACTGAAGAAAAAATATATTATGGTCATTTTCCCCCAGACCATAATGACCAATATCTGTCGAAGCAACGCATGGTCTAACCTACTTAGCAGCAAATAACTTGTTGTGATGCCCACACAAGTGCAGTGGTGGCACACAGCCATGGTGGGGAACCAACTGCTCTCAATTCGGCTAACTGATCCCCTCACTGGTATGAGACCCATAGCTGGAGCTGGGAAACAAGTCAGAACCATATCCAAACATAAACCCACTCTCCAATATCAAGCTACCATCAATTGTGGGCTACAAGAGGGCCTACACCTATTAAATTCTCTATAAAAAAAAAAAAGGGTTATCTCATTTGTCCTGATGCTAACTTACTCTCCGTTGGAGAATCTGCTTCTCTTTTTCAGATAGATGTAGATCCTAGGGAGAGAGCCACCCCATTATACCTCAAAAGGGCCCCTGCTGAAACTAAGAAAACTTCGAGAAACAAGCAAGGGCGCTGTTTTCCTGATGAACCGGATACCAGCACAAGGCGGAAGGAGATCAGCATAGAGAAAAATCAACTCCTACCAAATCAGAGAGCCAGAGCCTCATAGGCCCCCAACACCTCATCACTGAAGCAGACCCAACATGGCTCAGGGAAATTTTGCGGAAGAGGGGGCGGAAAGAATGTCAGAGCCACATGTTGGGTCATGATATGCAGAGACATTTAGCTTACCCATAACTGTGGGCTAACTCCACAATGCATGACACGTATACCTCAACAAGGAGGGGCCAAGGGGAGGGGGTAGGTCATGGATGAGCCTAATAATGGTACCAAACTGAATGTAAAAAAAAAAAAATAAAAAATAAAATAAAATAAAATATATATTATGTACTGGAAATAAAAAACACAATAAGTGAAATAAAAAATCTGTATAAAGTGTCACCAGTACAATTATTCAAGAAGACAACTGAATAGCTGAGCTTGAAGACAAGGTGTGGTAATTGGAGCATTTGGTGCTTCTTAGTAAGCTACTGCTTATCCTGTCCTATTGTGTAATGGAGCCCCATGAGACTCAGCTGGGTCATAATTCTGTCCACAAGGTGTGCTGGGCATCAAAGTGAAGATCATGCTGCCCTGGGATCCAAGTGATAAGATTGGCCCTAAGAAGTCCCTGCCTGACCATATATCATGGAACCATAAGATGAGATCCTGCCCACCGCCCCCATCTCAGAACAGAAAGGTGGGAAGCCAGAGCCACCTGCCATGCCTCTGCCAGTCCCTACAGCATAACAGGGCTTGTTGGCAGCTGCATCTGTAGGCTGGATATTGCTTTGTAAAGACATTTAATTAAAAGACATTTAATAAAATCTTGCACAACGAAAAAAATTAATAAGAAGGCATGAGCAATACTTTCAAGACATTTGGGACTTGGGACACTGTGAAGAGATCAAATCTATGAATTCTGAGCATAGAGGAAGGAGAAATAAATCCATCTTAAGACAGAGTGAATATTTTTAAAACAATCATAGGAGAAAATTTCAAAAAAGGTGCCTATACAGACACCGGAGGTATTTAAAACATCAAACAGATGAGACTAGAAAAGAATTTCCCCTCACTTATCGTATTATAAGTCAATTATTACAGATACAGAATATAATTTATATGATATTGAAAGCAGCAATCAAGAAGTACTAAGTCATATATAAAGGCAAAGCTATCAGAATAATAACATATTTCTCAAAATAAACTTTAAAAACAGGGAAGTTTGGAAAGATGTATTTCACATTCTGAAAATAACAACAGACAAAAACCTGATAGCCCAGATTACTATACTCCAAAAAGTTAACTATCATAATGAAGAAGAAAGAACTTTCTGTGACACACACACATACACACACACACTAGGCTAAAGGAATTTATGGCTGCTAACCCAACTCTACATAAAATACCTGAAGGACTCATTTGTACTGAAGAGTAAGAAATTGGCATGCATGAGACAGCAAGAAATAATAAACGCTGCTTGAGTAATAGTTAATGAAAGAGAGAAATACAAAGATATCAAGTACTACAAAATTAACAAGAATAATAAGAATTAGTCACACTTTTCAGTAATAGCTGGATATAAATGGTCTCCATTCCCCAATTAAAAGACAAACTAGCAAAATGATTAAAACACAGGATCCTTTCCTTTGTTGTCTCCAAGAAACACACCTCACCATAAAAGACAAATGCTGGGCTGGAGAGATGGTTCAGCAGTTATGGCTCTTGTCTGCAAAGCCTAAGGGCCCTTGTTTGATTTCCCAGTACCCATGTAAATCATATGTACCAGGTGGTGCATGCTTCTGGAGTTCGTTTGCAGTGAGTGGCTAGAGGCCTTAGAATGTACATTCTTTATGTATATCAAATAATGCTACCTTAGGGCAAAAGAATGAAATAAACATTTTATAAGTAAATGAACCTTGGATACAGGTGTTACCATTCTAATATCTGACAAAATCAACCTTAAACAAAAACTAATCAGAAGAGATAAAGAAGATCCCACTGATTAAGGGCACAGTCCCATGCATGTGGGCACACAATTTTATAAAACACATACTATTAGAGGGAATGGGAAATATTAACCCTACCACAATAACAGCAGATGACCCTCACAAATGACATGTCATCCCAGCAAAAACAAATAAGAGAAACATCTGAATTGAATTACATCACTGATCAATTGGATTTAGCAGGCAATTATATAGAACATTTCACCCAATAACAGGAAAATACACATCTTCACATGGAATTGTTTGTAAAATAGATCATATATTATAACACAAAGCAATTCCTAATAAATATAGAAAATTTTAAATAATTCCCTGTACTACAAATGATCACAGTGCAATAAAACTACAAATCATCACCAAAAGAAGTTACAGAACAGATTTACAAACTCATAGAAATTAAACAATACACTACTGAATATTGATGGGTTATTGAAGAGGTCAAGAAGGAAATCAAGAATTTCCCAGAGATGAATGAACATTAAAACACAGCATACCAAAACTTAATGGGATGCATGAAAATACTTGCAAGGAAAGTTCATAGCTCTAAGCACGTACATTAAGCAATCTCAAATGAATAACTTAATGATTTATCTTTGGCCTTGGGAAAGCAAGAACAAGCCAAACCCAATATCAATAGATGGAAAGAAATGATTAAGACTGGAGCAGAAATTAATGAAATGGAAACACAAAAAATACAGTATAAAGAATCTATGAAAAGCCGGGCATGGTGGAGCATGCCTTTAATCCCAGCACTCAGGAGGCAGAGGTAGAAGGATCACCGTGAGTTCAAGGCCACCCTGAGACTCCTTACTGAATTCCAGGTCAGCCTGGGCTAGAGTGAGACCCTAACTCAACCACCCCCCCCAAAAAAAAAATCTATGAAACTAAGAGTTGGTTCTTTGAAATGATTAATAAGTTTGACAAACCCTCAGCCAAACTACCCAAAAGAAAGAATATCAAGCAGATGAGACCAGAGTTTAATAAAATTAGAAATGATGTGGATTGTTGCAGTGTTTAGTCTTTTAGCTGATCATGAAACTACTGAGCTGAGGAAGATTCCTTGGTTCTCTAGTTTGTGAAACCATCTGTCCTAAGTGTCCCAAGACCGAACAGTGGGGAGTCACACTGAAAGTCCTTCTTCCATGAAGATTCTGCAGGCAGAAACTTCTGGTGGCTTAGCATGACCTTGCTGCATATAACCCCAAGGCCTCAGGTCAGCATTTAAAAGTGGGGCAGAGACACTCTAAGCTGAGTCAATACATCAATGATTTTTGATTACTGAGAGGATGGTATAAGTGGGTGACAGACATTTTCAAACTTTAAGCAGGTTCTCTTCCTTTCCTGGAAACTGATTTTGGGCTTACCTCTGGGGGCCTGTGGTAACTTTGGAGAGAGAAAGGCAGTGACTACATATACCATGTCTAGGGTCTTTTAGTCTTACAAGGCAAAAATCATAAAATGGTATGAGCCTGGCAAGAAGTAACATGGAAATGTTGAATAGAAATATTCATGCATGGCTGGACAGATGGCTTAGTGGTTAAGGCACTTGCCTGTGAAGTCTAAGGAATGGGGTTCGATTCCCCAGTACCCACATAAGCCAGATGCTCGTGGTAGCACATGCATCTGGAGTTTATCTGCAGTGGCTAGAGGCCCTGGCATGCCCATTCTCTATATGTCTCTCTATCTGCCTCTTTCTCTCTCAAATAAATAAGTAAATAAAAATATTCTTTAAAAATCACTTGTAAAAAAAGAAAAATTCATGCAATAGAAAATATTGTCGTGGGCAGAGCTGTAGCTCTGAAATATGCTTCCTTTACTGTATTAAAATAGAGAATTTAGAAACATTTTATTTATTTGAGAGAGAGAGAAAAAAAAAGGGAGGAAGAGAGAGAGAGAAAGAGAGAGAGAGAGGGAGAGAGAGAGAGAGTTAGTTCCAGGGACTCTAGCCACTGCAAACAAACTCCAGATGTATGTGCCGCCTTGTTCATCTGGCTTACATGGGTACTGGGGAATCAAACCTCAGTCCTTAGGCTTCACAGGCTGATGCCTTAACCACTAAGCAATCTTTCCAGTCCAAAACAGAGGTTTATGAGATGTTTTAGGTTCACTAAAAATTGAAATGAAGGCTCAGAGATGTTCCTGCTGCACCTACACTTCATTTCATTTTATTATCACCCCCAAACCCACAGTTTGTGTTGGGGCTTATTCCTGTACAATTAATGGGTCTTGACAAGTATAGATTGCCAGGTATCTACCATCAAAGGCCCATGTTGAATGCTGTTGCTGACCTAAGTGTGCTTTGGGTCTTGCCTATTGGTTCTTCCCTCCCCTAACCCCAGACAACCACTCATCATGCTTTGCCTTTTCCTGAGTGCCCTGAATGCAGCATGTAGCCCTGTCAGGCTGGCCTCTTTCATTTAGGGATTGGAAGTAGGTCTACTCCATGTCTTCCTTGTTCCTTTCTCTTCAGCACTGAACAATAATAGTCCATTGTCTGCATGTACCACAGTCTGTTTACCAATTCCTTACAGAAAGACAGCCTGACTGGCTACTTCCAAATTATGGTGATTATAAATAAACTTGAGCTAAATACCCATGCATATATTTCTGTGTAAACATTTAATTTTTTTTTTTTTTGAGACAGGGTATCAAAAAAGCACAGACTGGCCTCAAGATCCCTATATAGCCAAGGCTGACCTCTGAATTATAGTCATATGCTACCTTTCCCAGCTTACATGGTCGCCATTGAATAGGAATATATTCAGTGTTTTTGGAAACTACATAATGTCTTTCAAAGTTGTTAGCCTTGAGGGTGTTAGAAAGATGGCTGCGTAGTTAAAGGCTGTTTCTTACAAAGTAGCTGCTCCATTTTATATTTTCACCAGCAAAGAATGAGAGTTCCTGTTGTTCTACATCCTCACCAGCATTTGGTGGTGTCCGTATTTTAGATATGGACCTACACTTTTCCGCTTCCACCTCCACAATGTTCCCTGAGCCTTGGAGAGTGTAATATAGATATTCCACTTAGGAATGAACACACAATTGTCATTTCTTCTCAGCACTTTGACTAGTTATGAATCTCTAAAGCAGCCGCTTTCTTTAAAAGCAAGCTTCTTTTTTTTTTAAAAAAAAACTTTATATATTTTATTTATTTGAGAGAGAGAGAGAAAGAGGGAGAGGGAGACAGAGAGAAAGAGAGAGAGAGAGAGGGGATGGGCACATCCGAGCATTCAACAGCTGCAAATAAATTCCAGATACATGTGCCACCGTGTGCATGTGGCTTACATGGGTCCTGGAGAATCAAACCTAGGTACCTTGGCTTTTCAGGCAAATGCCTTAACCACTAAACCATCTCTCCAGACCCAAAGCAAGCTTCTTTGATCAGAGTTGAAAGCATAACTATGACAATGGGCATAAACAAATATTTAGCAGGCAGTTTCATAGGCACAGCAAGTCCATCTAGCAAATCCAACAGTAGCAGCTTCCCTATGGCCTCTGACCTGTGTATCCCTAGGCTTTTGACCAGGCTCACAGACCTAGGCACAAATTTTCTCCTAAGGAACATACCTCAAATTCAGTCAGAAAACAATTGGTTACTCATGTGACAGCCATGCCACTATTATACTAGTGGGCACATCTTACCTGGAAGGTTGGTAATGCAATATGCAAGGTCCATAAGTATATAAGATATTAATGACTTTTCTCCTCCAGCAACCTGCATAGTACCTTCAGGCACTATGAAATCTAGCCAGCATGGAGGAATATCCAGCTCAGTTCTAACGATTTCTCTATGTCCTGCAGCTAAAGCATGCAGTAACTTCAGCAATATGGTCTTCTATCATTCTGGTGTGCAGCCTAGAACAGCAGCAATATCATGTACTGTTTGGAGGGCCTCGGGGCTTGGTCCCTGCCCTGCTTGGTCCACTTTTTAACTGTGCTGATTTCTTTCAAAAAATATTTTAATATATTATTGAGAGAGAGAATGGTTGTGTCATTTGTGCATCTGGCTTTATATGGGTACTGTGGAATTGAAACTGGACCAGCAGACTTTGCAGGCAAGTGCCTTTAACCACTGAGCCAATTCCCCGGCCCTGGGAGTATTTTCTTATTGTTGAACTTTAATAGGGTTTTGTATTCAATAAGTTCTTTATCAAATAAACCTTTTGAAAATATTTTTCTTCCTTTTACTGACGTTTATTTTCATTCTCTTGATAGTGTCCCTCACAGAGCAGATTTTCAATGATTTCTTTCATGAATTGTGCCTTTGTTGTATCTAGAAAATCACCTCTAGACCTAAGGTCATCCAAGTTTATGCCTATTTTTCCTTTTAGGATAGTTTTGTGTTTCATATTCCAGTTTATAAGATATTTTGACTTAGTTTTGGGATTGAACCTGGGTTCCTTGGATTTGCAAGCAAGCACCTTAATAGGTTACTAAGCATCTCTCCAGCCCAACTTAGTTTTTTTTAAATTTATTTATTTATTTATTTTATTAGTTATGGACATACTCAATATATAAACAGCACATGTTGGTACCATTCCTACCCTCATCCCTGCCCCCCCAAAGGGATCCTCTTTACTTGGGATGCTGGTTATCCCCATGGGGTACTGCGGGTTGTGCATTGTGGGAGTAGCCATCAGATACGGGGAGAAGGGAATGTCTCTGTGCATAACGTCCCAACTTGTGGCTCTAACAATCTTTCTGCCCCCTCTTCCACGAATCTCTCTGAGCCACGTTGGGTTCATTTTAGGTCTACTTCAGTGATGGGCTCTTGGGAGCCTTTGTATCTCTAGATCTCTGGTTTGGTAGGAGTTGAGTGTCCTCTGTGTCTATCACCTTTCACCCTTGTGCTGATATCAGGTTCACCAAGAAAGCAGCACTCTTGCTCATTTCCCCAGTTCCTCTATGGTTTCAGCTGGAGCCCTGGTTAAATGAAATGGGCTGCTTGTCTTCTCAGGTCCTGTGTCCATCTGAAAAACAGAAGCAGATTCTCCAATGGCGAGTAAAGTCATACAGGTTAAATAGGATAACCATTGTTAGTATAGAAAGAATTTAATAGGTGTAGGCCCTCTTGTAGCCCAAGATTGGTGGGAGCTTGATATTGCAATTGGTGAGCAAACTCATTATCTGGATACGATTCTGACTTGTTTCCCAGTTCCAGATATGGTTTTCTTTCCACTGAGACGATGTGTTAGCCAATCCAAGAACAGTTGGTTTCCCAACATGGCTGTGTGCCACTATTACACTTGGGTGAACATCATGTCAGGTTGTTTGCTACTGAGTAGCTTACACTACAAGTTGTTTAGACAGATGTTGGCCACTTTTCCCCAATAGCTCAGGTAGCACCTTCTGGTACTAGAAGGGCTAACTGTCTGGGGACTGGCTCTCTTCCAGATTCTAGCTGGGTCTCTCTGCTTTCCATACTGACAGCATATGGTGTCTTCAGCAGTAGGGTCTTACCATTATCCTCTGTGGCTAATCAAGTGCTTTGACAGAAGTCTGCCTTGTTTTGGAAAACCTTGTGCATCTCTCTGATGAACAGCTCTTTGTGGGTATTAATCACATCCTGATACTGGGAATTACAGGCCAGCACCAAGGGAAAAGAAAGAAGAAAAGGAAAGAAAATATAAAAGAGAGAGAGAAAGAAACAGGAAAAAATTAAGGTTAGACTTCATCTCACCCTCTCTAGGGACCTTTGATTAAGGTGTTCTCTCTAAAATCCTGATGGGGCTTCAACCTTTTAGTCTGTCTTCCAGGATGTAGGATTTTATGGTACCAGTTCCATTTCAGTCCAGTTTTGTGCCCCCCCAATTGCCCTCCCTTCAATCCCTACACTCCCTATTGTCTGGTCCTTGAGATGCCTATTAGGTATGTCAGCATCTCAGGCTGATCCAGGATAGGAGCCACAGATGAGTGAGACCATGAAATGATTGTCTTTCTGTGATTGGGTGAGTTTGTTGAGATCATAATCTGTTCCAAATTGGACCATTTTTCTACAAATTTCATTGTGTCATTTTTTCTAACTCCTGAGTAGAATTCCATACCACATCTTGGCTGTCCATTTGTCTAATGATGGCATCTAGATTGATTCTAGTTCTTAGATATTATGAATTGAGCAGCTATAAACATGGTTGAGCAAATATCCCTGAACTAAGGCATGGAGATTTTAGGGTAAATGCCCAGTAAGAATAAATGGGTCTGTTGGTAGCTCTATAGTCAACCTTTTTAGAAGCCTCCATATTGCTTTCCATAGTGGTTGTACTAGCTTACATTCCCACTAACAGTGAATGAGGGTTCCTATTTCTCCACATCCTCAGAGGCATTTGTTTTTATTTGATTTTTTTTTAATGTCTGCTATCCTTACTGGGATAAGGTGGAATCTCATAGTTGTTTTAATTTGCATTTCCCTGATGGTTAGGGTTATTGGACATTTTCTTAAGTGTGTGTTTGCCATTTGTATTTATTCCTCTGAGAACTCCTTGTTCAGTTCTCTGCCCCACTTTGGGAGTGGGTTGTTTGATTTTTATGGTCTGGGGTTTTGAGTTCTTTGTAGATTCTAGAAATTAGGCCACTGTCAGTTGCATAACTAGCAAAAATTTCCTCCCATTCTGTGGGTAGTCTATTGGCTCTGTTTATTGTATGCTTATCTATGAAAAACTTTTGAGCTTCATGAGATCCCCATGGTTGAGTGATTGTTTAAGTTCTTGAGCTACTGGGATTTTGTTAAGGAAGTCTTTCCCCACTACTATATCATGGAAAGTTCGTCCTATTTTTTCTCCCAGTAGTAGCAGAGTTTCCAGTCTTAAATTGAGGTCTTTGATCCATTTGGGCTTGATTTTTGTGCATGTCAAGATGTGTGGGTCTAGTTTCATTTTCCTGCATATGGTTATCCAGTTTGTCCAGCACCGTTTGTTGAAGATGCTGTCTTTTCTCCAAGCTATATTATTAGGGCCTTTGTTGAAGATCAAGTAGCTATAGTTACTTGATCCAAAGTCTGTATCCTCAATTGTGTTCCACTGGTCTATACTCCTGTTTTTATGCCAGTATACCATGCTTCTTTTTTTTTTTTTATTACTATGGCTTTGTAATATAGCTTTATATATGGTATGGTGAAGCATCAAGAGGTGTTTTTTTTTTTTTTTTCTTTGCTGAGTATATGCCTGGATATCTGAGACCTGCTGCCCTTCCATATGAATTTTGAAGTTGATTTTTCTATCTCTGCAAAGAATAATGCTGGGGTTTTTATTGGTATTGCATTAAATCTGTATATTGCTTTTGGCAAGATTGCCATTTTCATAATGTTAATTCTGCCGATCTAGGAGCATGAGAGGTCTTTCCATCTTCTCAAGTCCTCCTCAAATTATTTCTTGAGTGTTTTTATGTTTTCATTATATAAGTATTTCACATCCTTGGTTAGTGTTATTCAAGGTATTTTGTTGTTGTTGTTGCTGCTGCTGTTGATAATGAAACAATGTTGCTAATTTCTCTCTCTCTCTCTTTGTCCTTTGATTATAAAAAGGCTACTGAATTTGTGTATTGATGTTGTATCCTGCTACTTTGCTTAAGGAATTAATCACCTTTAAGAGTTTTAAGATGGAAGCTCTAGGATCACTTATATATAGAATCATGTCATCTGCAAATAGAGCTTACTTAACTTCTTCCTTTCCAAGTTGTATCCCTTTTATTTCTTTCTCCTGTCTTATTGCTTGGGCTAGAACTTCCAGTACTATATTGAAGAGCAGACGTGAGAGTGGGCACCCCTGTCTTGTTCTTGATGTCAGTGAAAATGCCTTAGGTCTTTCCCCATTAAGTATTATTTGGGCTTTAGATATTTTATATATAGCCCTTATTATGTTGAGATATAAACCACCCATGCCTATTCTATCCAATATTTTGATCATGAAGTGATGTATTTTGTTGAAGACCTTTTCTGCATATATTGAAATGATCATGTGGTTTTGGTGATTAAGCTTATTTATGTGGTGTATTACATCAACATATCCGTATGTTGAACCAACCCTGCATTCCTGGGATAAAGCCTATTTGGTCAAGGTGGATAATGTTTTTGATGTGTTGTTGAATTTGGTTTGCAAGGATTTTGTTCAGGATCTTTGTGTCTAAGTTCATCAGGAATATAGGCCTATAGTTTTCTTGTTGAAGCTCTGTCTGCTTTTGGTATTAGGGTGATACTACCTTCATAAAAGGAGTTGGGGAGCTTTCCATTTTCTTCAATAATGTGGCAAAGTCTGAGAAAAATTGATTTCAGTTCTTTGATGAAGGTTTGATAGAATTCAGCTGAGAAGCCATCTGGTCCTGGACTCTTCTTTTGGGGGAGGTTTTTTATTAACTTTTCAATATGGGTGGGTGTTTGTTTAGGAGAATAATCTGCTCTGAGTTTAGTTTTGGTAGGTGGTATGTGTCCAGGAATTTATCCATTTCTTCCATATTAGCAAGTTTTGTGGAGTAAAGGTTTTGGAAATAAGTCCTGATTATTCTTCCAATTTCACTTATGCCTGTTGTGATCTCCCCTTTTTCATTTCTAATTTTGTTAATTTGAAGTGTCTCTCTCACTCTCTTTTTTTTTTTTTTTTTTTTTTTTTTTTTGCTTGATCAAATTGGCCACAGGTTTACTAATCTTGTTTATTTTTTTTATAGAAACAGCTCTTTGTTTCATCAATTTTCTTGTTTTCTTAGTTTCCAGTTCATTAATTTCTTTTATGATCTTGATTATTTCTTTCTGCCTGGAGAATTTTGGGTTGGATTCTTCTTGTTTATTCCAATGCCTTTAGGTGGATGCTTAGGTTATTGATTTGGGATCTCTAGGTGGATGCTTAGGTTATTGATTTGGGATCTCTCTGTCTTTTTTATGAAGACATTTAGTGCTATGAATTTTCCCCTAAGGATTGCCTTCATTGTGTCCCACAAATTTTGGTACAATGTGTTCTCATTGTCACTCAATTGTAGAAATTTTGCAATTTCATTTTTTATTTTATGCATTAACTACTTATTGTATAAAAGTGTGTTGTTCAGTCTCCAGGTGTTGATGGAGTTCCTGGCATATCTCTTGTTGTTAATTTCTAGCTTTACAGCATTGTGATCTGATATCATGCAGGAAATTATGTTGATTTTCCTAAATGTATGGAGGAAGGCTTTATGGCCCAGTATCTGATCTATTTTGGAGATTGTTACATGGGCTCCTGAGAAGACTGTGTATTCTGCAGGTTTTAGGTAGAATGCTCTGTAGATGTCTGTTAGGTGTAGTTGATCTATGGTGTTGTTGAGTTCTCTTATTACCCTATTGACTTTCTGTTTGGATGATCTATCTATTGCTGATAGTGGAGTATTGAAGTCCTCAACTATGATGGTGTTGGTGTTTATTTCTGCTTAGTTGTCAAGTAGGTTTTGTTGTATGAATTGTGGTGCACCTGTGTTTGGTGCACAAAGATTGATGATTATGATATCTGCTTGTTGGATTATTTCCTTGATGAGTAGGAAGTGGCCTTCTTTGTCTTTCTTGGTTACTTTTGGTTTGAAGTCTATTTTATCCAAAAGTATTCATATAGCAACGCCTGCTTATTTCTTATTTCTATTCACTTGGAATATTGTTTTCTATCCTTTCACCCTGAGAAGGTGTCTGTCTTTAGGGGTGAGGTGGGTTTCTTAAAGACAGTAGATTGAAGGGTCTATTTTTCTGATCCACCCTGTTAGTTTATACCTCTTGATGGGTGAATTAAGGCCATTAATGTTTAGGGTAGTAACTGTGAGGTTTTATTTAATCCCTGCCATATTATGGTGGTTTGGTGTTTCCTTGGACTTTGTATTTTCTGTGCCTTCTCTGGGTTTGGTTATGGTGATCTGCTTCTTGTAGGCTCTTGAGGTTAGTTGTTTGAATCTTCTGTGTGAGGAATTCCCTTAAGTACTCTTCTGTAGGTTTGGCTTTGTGTGCATATAGTTGTAGAGCTGACTTTTATAGTGGAAAGTTTTTCTTTCACCATCTATTATGAGGGATACTTTTGATGGGTAGAGTAGTTGGAAGCCATAGGTTCTTAGACTTTGCAGTGTTCCATTCCAGGCTCTTCTGGATTTCAGGGTTTCCATTTAGAAGTCTGAAGTAATTCTGATGGGGTTACCTTTAAAAGTGATGTCTTGTTTCTCTTTTGCTGCTCTTAGGAATTTCTCTTTGTTTTTATTTAGTGTCTTAATGACAATATGTCTTGGAAAATTTCTCCTTTGGTCCAGTGTATTTGGAGTTCTGTTAGCTTCTTGTATCTTGATGGGACTTTCTTTTGAGAGGTTGGGAAAGTTTTAGTCAATAATTTTGTTGAATAAGTTCTCCATGCCTTTGGTCTGAGTTTCTTCTCCTTCTGGTATACCCATGATCTGAATGTTGGCATGTTTAAGGGCATCTCAGAGTTCCCTCATGTTTTGTTCACAAAATTTTTTGAACTTTTTCAATTTTTTGGAATCATATACTCCTCTGTCTTGTCTTCCATTTCTGAGGTTCTGTCCTCCACATGACTGACTCTGTTCTTGAGCATTTCCAGAGAGGTGTGGACTTGTTCAGTTTGGTTTGTATTTTCTTTTGCCTGTATCTGTATAGTATCCATCCCTCTGTGGAGTTTTCTTTTCATGTGATTTTCTGATTTTCTTAATGCTTCTTGGAATCCATCCTTATATTTATTTATGTCTTCATTGTGCTTAGCCAGCTTGTTATTGAGTACCTCTTTTTCTTTTCTTTTCTGGCTCTCCTTTAGAGCACTTAACTGTCTTTGGAAGACTTCCTGTTTTTTTTTTTTTTATTAAGTCTAATCTAGTGAGGATGGCATTCATACAGTTGTTTGCCTTTTGTTGATTTTCTGCAAGTTCTGCCATTGCATTGCCAGAGTCACATAGCTTGTGTCTTCATTTTGGGGAGGTCTGATCCTGTTGTCTATTATAGGCTTTTATTAGAGACTTCTATTGTGAGACTAGGCAACCTTGTTTGGGTTACTTCCATTTGGTGTTTCATGTTATTACTTTTGCACTGTGGTCTGCCCATCACAGTGTGGGAATTTATTTAATTCAGGAGGCAGCTGTATTTTACCCTTGAAGTGTCTTCAGTTGATTCTTTTATGTTTCACTGGATTAGGGTTTTGATGGAAAGGGTCCCTGTCTGCTCAGGTGGGAGGAGTTCATGTGGCCCTGATGGGGACCTGTAGGCTGGGACTGCTGCTTGAAAGGTTTGGGGGACTGATGGGCTGCCTGAGAGCATGGGAATCGGTGGATTCTCTACTTTGATCCTCTGTGTCCTCCTACTGGAGGTCTTCTAGGAGGTGTAGACCCTAAAAACCCCACAGATCTTGCCTTTCCTTCCCTGTAAGGTGAAGCATGGTTAGGTGGTTGCCATCTTGATTGGAAGTCCTGACTTAGTTTCTGAGATAGGCATATGGTCTGTTTCCAGATTCTTGTGTGTGTATGTTTGTTGTGAATGTGTGGGAGGTCTAACAACCAGTTCCAACCAGTCCCCCTTTAACTTGTTGTGTGTGTGCACTGTGTATGTATTTTGTTTTGTGTATTATATGTGTGGTGTTTGAGAATGTGGTGGTTTGATTCAGGTGTTCCCCATAAACTTAGGTGTTCTGAATGCTAGGTTCCCAACTGATGGAGATTTGGGGATTAATGCCTCCTGGAGGTAGTATATTGTTGGGGCAGGCTATAGGTGTTACAGCCAGTTTCCCCATGCCAGTGTTTGGCATGCTCTCCTGCTACTGTTGTCTACCTGGTGCTGGCCAGAGGTGATGTCCACCCTCTGCTCATGTCATTGTTTTTTCCAGCCATCATGGAGCTTCCCCCAGAGTCTATAATACAAAATAAGCCTTTTTTCCCACAAGCTTCTCATAGTCTGGTGATTTCTTCCAGCAATGTGAACCTGACTGCAACAGCAAAGTTAGTATCAAAGGAGTGAGATTACTTCTAGACACCTGACTCTGTGGCTTTGGCCTTTTGGAGCTGATTTTCAAGAGGAATGTGGACAAATTTGAAACCTTGGCCTAAGAGATGCCTTGAAGTGCTGTAAGTACAGCTTGATGGACTATTCTGGTCAGTTGAAAGACCTGAATACAGTAAGAACTATGGACTGTGAGGTTCTGTTGAAGAGGGTGAGAAAGTGCTTTTCCTGGACTGGGCTAGAAGCAGTTTGTGTGACAGGATTGCTGTTATGCCTGTGTCCTGAGAATTTGTGCAAGGTTGCTTTGCATAGAAGTGGACTGTTGTGAGCAGAGGGCACAGAAAAAAAAGTGCAATCTTTGGGTGAAACCTTTGCCTGTTCAGCTGCAATTCAGAGATTATAACCATCGAGACTGGGTCAGTTTACATGCATTGGGACAACAGAAAGAATGCAGTCTTTCGAAGGGGCCTGGATGCTGAAGGATTGTCCTGTTATTCAAAGTCTGCTTTATTCCCCCCTCTGGATTAACAAACTGGCACCATATTGGTACTATGGGGTATTAAAAATACAGGAAATATTGGGTCATTGAATTTACAACACCCTCTTGTGTTTTAGAAATGACTATGGGCAATATGTAGCAGGTTTGCTAGATTGCCTGCATGGAAACCTGATGGAGCCATGAGAATGAACTGTGGTTTGCAGTACAGACCCAGTGGAGATGCCAGGACCACGAGATGGCTGCTGAGGAGAGCTACCAGTCCTGGATGAATTTTCCAGGACTGTAACTAACCTAGCTGGAGGGGCAGAATTGGAACTCAAGAGACTGGGTAGAATTATCAAACTTGGAGATTTGACACTGGCTAGAGTTGTGCGGCTTGGAGCTACAAAGTTTGATGTTTTCCCTGTTTGAATCTTTCTTGTATTGGTTGAATGTTTCTTTGCTATGCTCAGTGCCATCTTTTGCAGTGTGAATGTATATTCTGTGCCATTATGGGTTTTTGGTTTAGTTTTGGTATTATGGCTCAGTTAAAAGACTTCAGGCTATGAGGATGTTTGAACATCTTTAAGATTGATTAAAAACTATGGGAACTTTTAAAGATAGACTCAATGCATTGCATTTTACATCATGGGTGATTATTAGTTTATGGGAGCCAGGGGTGGAATGTGGTGGTTTGATTCAGATGTCACCCATAAACTTAGGTGTTCTGAATGCTAAATTCCCAGCTGATGAAAATTTGGTAATTAACACCTCCTGGAGGTGGTGTGTTGTTGGGGGAGGGCTTATGAGTGTTATAGCCAGTTTCCCCATGTCAGTGTTTAGCACACTCTCCTGCTACTGTTGACAACCTGATGTTGGCCAGGAGGTGATGTCTACCCTCTGCTCATGTCATTGTTTTCCCCTGCCATCAAGGAGCTTCCCCTCAAGCCTGTTTGCTAGAATAAACCATTTTTCCCACAAGCTGCTCTTGGTCAGGTGACTTCTTCCAGCAATGTGAACCTAACTGCAACAGGTATATATGTGTTGTATGTATATGTGTTGTGTGTTGTATGTGGTATATGATATATGTGTGGGAATATGTGATATATGTGTCATGTGTGTTGGTGTGATATTTTTATGTTGTATGTATAGGGATGTGTATGCTATGTGTGTCATGTATGTTAGGTGTGTGATATGTGTGTTGTACCTGTGTGAGGTGCATGTGAGTATTGTGTAGGTAGTTGTTCAGTTATTCTGGCATCATTTGTTGAAAGTACTTGCTCCATTGTGCTGCCTTTGATTCTTTAATAAAACCAAGGTATGTTTGCATAGTACCTTACTGAACTTCTTGTTCTGTTCCATTGATCTATTTGTTTTTTCTTCACTCACACCATACTGCCTTTATTGCTACAGCTGAGTCTGGACAATGGATAATCTCAATCTGCTTTGCTCTTCTGCATCAAAACTGCATTAGTTCTTCTGCCTCTCCATATAAATGCTAAAGTTCATTTGTTTATAGCCACAAAATAACTTGCTTGGATTTTGATTGAGAACACATTGAATATATAGATAGACATTGGGAAAAACTGAAATCTTAACAATATTAGATTTTATCCATGAACACGAAATTTTCCCCATTTATTTAGTTTTTTTTCCCCTTAGAACTTTGTGATGTTCTGATGTAGACTGTGTAAATATTTTGTTATACTTACCCCTAGGTCGTTCACTTCCATCAATGCTAATGTAAGTAATAACCTTCTGGAACTTTCAAATTCCATTTTGTGTATATGAAAGCAACTGCCTTCTGATAGGCAGTTTATATTCTGCAAACTTGTCATCACTTGCCAGGGGTATTTTTTGCTGTTTAGGTTTATATGGATGGTTATGTATGTCAACTGTGAACAAAGGTAGCGCTTTTTCTTCCTTTTTAGTCTGGGTCCCTTTCATTTCTTTTACTGGTGTCAGGACATCATCTAGGACTTCCAGACCATCTAAAGAGCAGCATCGAAGGAGACATCCTTGCTTTGTTCTTGGTCTGAGTAAGGATGCTTTGAGTGTCTTAATTAGTATGATGTCAGCTTTGGATTTGTATTTGATTTTGTTTATATCTATTTCAGATTGTAGATATTTCCTTTCTATTCTCAATTTACTGAGAGTGTTGAAAAAAAGGAGCTAGGTTTTTTTCTGCAGCTATTGATATAAACATCTGGTTTTTCTTCTTAGCCTAGAACACAGTGGATGTGCCAGAGCCTCCAGCTGCTACAAACTCCAGATGCAGGCACCACTGTGCATCTGGCTTAATGTGGGTACTGGGAAATCCAACCTGAGTTGTTAGGCTTTGCAGGCAAGTTTCTTAACCATTGAGCAATTGCTCTAGCCCCTCTATAAGTTTATGTTTGTCACTGTCACTTTTTGATTCTTAGAGTTTCTATGTCTCTGTTTACATTGTCCATTTGCTCTTATATATTACCTACTTTATCTGGTAAAACCCTTCCAAATTGTTTTAATTTCTAAGTCTGATAATTCTATTATCCCTGACAAATCTGCCAATTTTGATGCTTTCTTTGTCTCTTAAGACAGTGTCTTTTTCCTTTTAGCATGCTTTGTGATTTTTTTCTTCCTGCTACTCAGTCATGATGTACTAGATAAGATAAATTGTGGTCAAGAAGCCACTGGTGACGTAGTGGTGAGGTGTGGGAGGGAAAACATTTTGTAACCTTATATGGCTTATGAGTACTCACTGGGGGAGCCTGAGCCTTTGGGCAGTGAACTTTATCAGTGAATCTGCCTCCCCTCTCCTTTTAGGTAAAACAGAGCGATTACCATGAGCTGGGATTGGGTATTTTCTTTCCCCTAGGGCTTGATAAATTCTGAAAATCTCCATTAGCTTATCCTTTGGCAAAATAGTCTCTTATTTGGTCAGGTCTTGTTAAGAATAATAGACTTCTCTAGTATATTTCAAAATGATTACTTTCCTTTTACATTTGGGAATTTTTCTCTGATACTTACTGTGAGTCAATTCCTGTGGATAAAACTAACAAAACTGTGCAGTTCCACTATGATTGCGAACCTTGGAGTTTTTAACTCTCAGGTTTGCCTACTTTGAGCCTTTGGCAATTTGTGAATTGTCTAGCTTTTTTCTACCCTGTAGCAGACAGCTTCAGGTTCGCTGAGATGAACTTTCAGACCAGGCACAGTTATGGAGGAAGGGATTTATTGGAGCTTACAGATCCAGGGGAAGTTCCATAAAAGCAGAAGAAACTGGCCTGCTTTCACAGGCCCAAGCAGAGAGAGACAAGCCTAAAGGTCAAAAGCCAGAGCACACTTCAGGAACTCCAGCTAGGCACACCTTGCATATCTTTAGATTGAAATCTCAAACCCACCACCACACCTTAAGATCCACACAATGGCATTGCCTCCAGCCAGATGGCTAGAGATGCAAACTACAAACAAATAAACAACTGAATATATTGGGGGCCATCTATTCTATTCAAACCACCACATACCCCAACACTGGTTCTCCTGGAGGCCTCTGCTCATGTATTCCACTCCTGTGATTTGTGATTCTCTGCATCCATCTCTTGTCTCCTGTTCTGAAGGCATCAGTTCTCCCTGTGGCTGAAGAAATGGCTTAGTGCTTAAGGTGCTTGCCTGCAAAGCCAAAGGACCCAGGTTTGATTCCCCAGGACACACGTAAGCCAGATGCACAAGGGTCTGGAGTTTGCAGTGGCTGGAGGCTATGGTGCACCCATTCTCTCTCTCTCAAATAAATAAGGAAAAAAAATAAAAAGAAGTCAAGTGATATGAAGTTTCAGCTTCATGCCATTGGGTATTAAGAGGAAAGAAGGATCTCCGCATGCTCAAGAACCTAGAGGTGTCTATTACACTTGCCCACTCTGTTCACCACTTCCCTGACTCCTATTTCTCCGCATCAGTCCCTTTCTACATCTCTACAGGCTGGTGGCCACACGCAGCCAGCCAGGACACTGCTTTTTCTAGAGAAAGCTGAGAGTAATTCTCACCCTTTTCTTTTTCTCATCCCAAGAATTCCATTAGCCACATGCTGTTTTGTTTATAATCTGATGTAAAAGTGGAAGTTAAGGGTGTCAAACTGAAAACAAATAAAATAAGAAATGTGGTCTCATTCTGTGGCCTTGTGTGTTAATTGAATATGGGTTTAGTTTCTGACTAAGGTTCTACCTATTGATCTGTCTTGACAGAATTATCCAGAATAAAATCAATTTCCCAAAGGGATCGCTTGGATGAAGTCATGAGTTAGTGAATACACTCAGGAGCTACCTTCCCAGATCCAAAGCATCATATCAGGGTTCTTCTTAAATGTCAGGTTGATTGGATGCAGAAATGCCTAGATTATTATAGCACACCCCTGAGTATGTCTGTGTTGTCATTGCCAGAGATGCTTACAGCATGAGGACGCTCACAGATTCAGTGGTTTAATTCCTACATGGATGAACTGCACTCATGGTATGATGGCATAGTTAAGAGGTGGACCCAGTTGGAGGAAATATGTCACTGAGCTGTGTCCTTGGTGGCTATATATTGACCTGGATTCTTCCTGGATTCCTTTTCTGTGTTTCCTGTCTGTCATGATGAGAATGGCTCTTCTGTGTCACTGTCCCCCTAACCAAGATGGACTGATACCTCTGAAACTATGAGACAAAGGAAATAATCCCTTCTCCTAAGTTGTTCCTGTAAGCCATACAGTGATCCAAGATGAAAAAAGAAACATCCACAAAAGGAAACTTCAGTAACACAGGCCAGGAACCCCGGCTTTCAACAGCACATGCGGTGCACATTCAGGGCATGTATGCTTTAGCTCATCCCTGTGTGAATCACTAGGAATCATTCATGGGAGCTGCCATCCTTCTTCTTTATGACCCTATGCTAATTGCAAATGATATTTCGATTCAATGATTCTTGTGTTTCTTCCCTTGAAATTACTTTACCTCCTCACCCACCGACAACCTGGTCTACATTGTGTGAGCTTTCCACGGTTCTCCTCTGTTCATACTTACCTCGCCTGATCCATCATTCAGACAGACACAAGGAAAATCACTTTGGAAGCAAGCTGATCATGGCACCTCCTACTAAAAACATGGTAGTGGATAGCCATGATTCTTAGGATCAATTACAAAACTCAAAACTCTTAAAGTAGATGACAGGTCCCAAATAATGTGGTACCTCCCACTTTGGCCTCTCCTCAAGTATCATCTATCCTAATTTGTACATTCCTGAGTGACCCACAATGCTTCAGTCTCTCACAGTGCTTCCAGCTCCTGCCACATGACATTTACACATGCTGCTCCCTCTTTGCACAGGACTTCTTCCTTCACCCTTGAGATCCCAGCGGAAAGCACAGCCTCTGAGAATGCTTGTCCTGATTTCCCCAACAAGGACTCACTTGACTGCCAGTTCATAACGTATACTCGTAGTTCTTCATAGCTACCTTGGAGCATTTTACATAATGTCAATTTCCACCTTGTATTTATTAATAACAGAAGGCTGTAAGACTTCAATTTGGGAAATTCTTAATGGAAGCACACACTGAAAATTCATACTCGAATATTTAACTCTGTTAATTTTTCACATTATGAACACACACACCCATGAGACAGAGCAATGCCAGCCTCCCAGAACTGTCCTTTCCTAATGGCTTATCCTGTCTCCACAGGTTCATGTCCAGTGTTTTGTTTTCTGTCATGTAAGTACATTTTTGTTTTCAAAGGCTCCTACACAGGGTGCAGGCCTGTCCCCCCCCCCCCAAACAATGAATTTAGTATATTACCTATTGTAGCTAACTTTACTGGGACAAAACAGCAGACCATATGAAACTGATTGTAAAAAATAGTTTATTTGGCTTACAGTCTCGAGGAGAAACTTCATAATGACAGGAGAAAGCATGGCATCAGCAGAGGCTGGACATCACTTCCTTGCCACAGCAGGTGGAAAACAGTAGCGGAAGAGTGAGCCAATCCAATACTGGCAAGCTAGGGGCTAATAAATTTAAAGGTTCACCCCCAGAAACACACCTCCTCCAGCAAGGCTCCACCTCCCAGCTTGCCATCAGCTGGGGACCAAACATTCAAAACACGAGTTCATGGGAGATATCTAATTCAAACCACCACATTGCCTCTTATCTGTTTTTCAGTACACATATATACATGTAAGTATTTAAGTGTGAGAACGTATAGTTTTTTCCTCATCATTGTGATTTTGCATTTGACAATGTAACTATTTTTCTCAGTCTTCCAGTAATTACAATCTCCACAGGGGCGAAGCCAATGGCAGGATCGCCTGCTCTCCCTACCACCCAGCACATGCCTGACACGTCCTTTTGTGAACACTCCATTAACATTGGGAATAACTGGATACGCATGCCAGGCACTGGAGCCACAGGAGTGAACAAGACAGACCTGCTCACTTGGCCCCTTTTGTGATCTACAGAGTGTCTTTCAGAAGGGAAATTTGCAAGCCACAGTTTTTCTCCTTCCCCGGACACTCTATATAAGAAAGTCTTCTCTACTAATTGAAACATCAACCCTGGGGTAGTAAAGGAGCATCTGCCCAACTTTACCCACTTCTCTAGGTCAGCCTCTCACTATGGGCACATCTGGGCATGTAAACATGGATAAGGCCATCCTTCTGCCTTCATTCCACAAAGCTCAGCTCACCCAGTAGAGCAAACTAATGAGAACAAAAGACTTTGTACTTGGGAGTCAGAAGACATGGGGTCAAGTGATTCTGCTTTTACTTTCAGAGTGACCTTGGGAAACTCACTCTCCTGTCTGAATCTGAGTTTCCACATCTGTCAGATGAAGAGGATGTACTGACAAAAAGCTGGAGGTTTCCTTTGAGCTCTAATAGTCTGCAGCTTTTATGATGGAAGGCACCAATAGCTAAAAGCAGACAGCTCATCTTTTTACAGATGGCCCAACTCCCAGTAATGATTTAATTCCCCCAAGGGAGGCTTAACACTTCTGATGCTCTGTTTGGTTTCTCCACTACACAGGTCAGTCTTAGCTGATCCCTCCACTTCCATAAGACATATTGCAAACAGCGAAAGTGGAAGGTGGACAAACAGTTCTCCAGGAGAGATGTCATGGATGATCAATAATGTCTTTGTAAAATGCCAGGAAGTTTGGGTGTTTTCTTTCTTAACCCTTCCTTTAGAAATTTCTTTTCTTTTCTTCCTTTCTTTCTTTTTTTTGAAACAACATGACCTGATTTTCACGGAAGGAATAATTATAAAGTCTGTACTTACTTGCCAAGGCAAAGAGGTTTTAATGAATAAAGACCAAAGGAAAAGTCAGACACAAGGGCCTCACTTCCTTATCTGATTGGAATATACAAGCTTAGGGAATGATCTGCTATTTGGAAAAAAGGCTAGCCAATCAGCAGTCATCGGGGATTAGAAGACTACAGACACAGACCACCTGACATGGAGCAGCCACAGATCTCCCCTATTATGTAGCAATCCAATGGTTCTGGGAATGCTCCAATTCTCAAGATGAGGAATGACTTCCCAGGAGTCGGAATGTCATGGTTCCCCCTCTTCTCATTCTCCAAGATACCAAGAACACCACAGCCCTAGGCTTTTGGGACCGAAAATACAGTCTTTATGAATCTGGGTAATTTTGAAACTGATCTATAAGTCATCTAATTTTATCTTAACAGAAGTGTTCAAATGACATATTAATGACCCCATTTTACAAATAAAGAAACTTAAGCCACTTACCTGATATCAAAGGAACAGGGCAGAACAGACTAAGTTTTCATTCATCTCTTAGGTCTCTGAGCCTCATGTTGTTAATTACAACAAGAAGAACTTCCATGGGCTTTACTCTACTTCCCTGACCCCTTATTCTGAAAGCACAGGGCACATTACGTCTGGCATTCAGACTGGGCAGACTACTTGGTTCTTTTTGTCCATCACTGAGCAGATGGGGCTGACTAGGTACCCCTGGAGGGCGCCAAATTACCAGGCTCTTGTGGACTCTGCCCAAGACAAGAAAAAGGTTATAAGACACTTCTCTGACACTTATTAGAACAAAGAGTGATGGAATTGGAAAGTTCTGTGTTGAACAAAGGTGAGTGTGAGTGGCTCATCTGGAAGTGTGTTTGAAAGAGAGAGCATAAAAAGGTGAGGGCACATAAAAGAAGAAGCACTGAACACTACAACAAGAGCAGAAGAGAGAATAGCTAGGTTACAGTCATGTTAGAACACTGCTGTGAAAATTCGTGAGTTCCTAAGCCACCCAAGACCACAGTGTGAGTAGACTGGGATCTAGAGTATGTTCTTGATGGTCAGTTTTTCGGGAGTTCAGCTACATAATAGCATCAGTGAGAATCCAGTTTCCCTTTGGATCATCCTTTCACCTTGAACTTCCTAGGGAAACTCCATTACTCACAAGCATACAAACTGGACCCAAGTAGCTTGTGCAGACATAGAGGATCTTGCAATCTTTTTCCATGTTCCACTGAATAAAATATGAAAATCTCAGCATGTTCAGATGTTGGAGTTACTTCTTCCACTAGACACATGGTAAGCCAAAGCTTGCATTTTTACAGAAATCTGGGCAAGTTGAAAGACCCAACATGGTAACATTAGGTTTATGAACCTTCAGGGAAATATTTTCTTTACTAATCTTGGCAAAGTTTATTGATCTTAAAAATGGCTGCATTTCCACTGCCTGCTCTTCCCTTGTCTATCATGTATCTGAGAAATCTCAGTTTCAAAGATCAATTTGAGTCAAATGATAAACTTATGCACAGCAAAAGAAACAAATCAACATAGTAAATATACTACTTACAAAATGAGAGACAAGAGCTGGAGAGATGGCTTTGCAGTTAAGGTACTTGCTGGCAAAGCCAAAGGACCAAGGTTCAATTCTGTAGTACCCACATAAAGCCAGATGCATAAGGTGGTGTAGTTCACAGTGGCTTGAGGTCCTGGCACATCTATTCTCTCTCTCTCCCTCTATCTGCCTGCTTATCTCTCTCTCAAATAAATAAATATTTTTAAAAAAAATGGAAGATGATATTTGTGAGCTATACATATGACAAGGGCTTGCTATCCAAAATATGTAAACAACTCAACTCAATTTTAAAAAGTCATTAGGGCTGAGTATGCCGCTCAGTTGGGAGTGAGTTTGTCTAGCATGCACAAAGCGCTTGGCTTAATCCCCAGCATAGCATTAAACTAGGGCATGGTAGCACAAAGCTAAAATGATAATACTTGTGGGGTAGAGGCAGGAATATCAGGAGTTTAAGGCCAGCTTTAGCTACATGGAGTTTGAGGCCAGCCTAGGCTATATGAGAGCCTGCCTCAAAACTATCAGAAATGGGTAAAAGCTGAAAAGACAGTTCTCAAAATAAGATGTATAAATGGCCATCATGTACATAAAAATATTTCAATATCACTAATCAGAATCAAAATAAAAGTCAAAATCTTACTTAGCAATTAATGTACTGGGCTTCAAAGCCACAAGACCCAGGTTCAATTCCTGAGGACCCATGTAAGCCAGATGTATAAGGTGCACATGCATCTGGAGTTCATTTGCAGTGGCTAGAGGCCCTGGCAAACCCATTCTCTGTCTCTGTCTGCTTCTTTCTCTTTCTCTCTCTAGATAATAATAATAACAACAACAATAATAAAAAAACCCTCATGTATAAAGCAAATATGGTATGAACACTTGGTGGAATACTATTCACCGGTAAAAGTCCTGGAGGATTAGGGG
The DNA here is from genome assembly GCA_036346955.1 of Dipus sagitta. Lineage (NCBI taxonomy): Eukaryota > Metazoa > Chordata > Mammalia > Rodentia > Dipodidae > Dipus > Dipus sagitta. The sequence goes on along the minus strand of CM070770.1, from coordinate 55,951,207 downwards.
CTAGGAAGATGTTGCACAAGGTAAGAGTGCTTGCTGTATAAGCATAAGCTCCTGATTTTCCCAAGTCAATTCCCCAGTATCTACATAAATAGCTGGGCATCGTTCACACAGGTCTGTAACCCGAGTCCTGTGTGGAGTGTAGATGAAAGAACCACCAGGACTCACTGGTCAGCTGGGCTGACTGACAAATGGCAGCTCTGGGTTCAGAGAGAGACAAGACTTGGTCTCAAGGAAACATGCACATGTGATAAGGAGGACAACTGACATTGTTCTCTGGCCTCTCCCTGTGCATGCATCTGTGTGTGCATGCACACACACACATACCCTCACACACACACAAATCCCAGAAAATATGAATAAAATTGCTAGATAATAGAAGAATACTCCAAGATCTTACATACATATGGAATATAAATAATGAATGCATGGAAGCAGAGAACAGAATGGTAGTTAGCATCAGTCAGGGCACGAAGTAACAGGGAGTGATCAGAAGGATGTTGTTGGTCAGAAGATACAAAGTTTCAGTTAGATAAAAGGAATCCGTTCAGATCTACTATATAACACAATGACTATTGTTAAAAATAGTGTATCATTGGAAACAGCGGTGAGAGTAAATTTTCAATGTTTTCATGGTAAGTAGTGATAAATATATAAGAATGTGAGGTAACATGATTCTTATTAGCTGAAGCCATTCCACACTGTCTATAAATATTAAAACATAATTCATATGAAATTTCTACATACATATATTCATTGACAAGCGAAGGATATATATATATATGTACATATGAATATGTACATATGAATATGTACATATGATATAGTACATATATATATATATATATATATATATAGCTTGTCAATTAGAAAGTAAGACTGCTTTTTCTATATCCTATCAAAAACAATAGCAAACAAAGATGAACTCAGAAGAACTGATGTTTAATTAGGTACTGGTAGGAAATTAAAGTGTCATTGTGAGCCACGAGAATAGAATGACTTCAGAACAGTTTGTTCAAAGCAAAAAGCATAAGCCTCCAGCTACCAAACTCGACAGGGCTTAAGAATGTTGCTGTCCTTCTCTAACAGCTTCTCATGGCTTCAGCCATCCAACCTGAGAAGCCACAGACACTTTCCATTCTTGTTCCCTCTGCAGTTCATACAGAAGTTCCATGCCATAGCAAACCACACCCAGACAATAATCAGTTACTTAATGGAGGGCTTCTTTCAGAGAATTCTGTTTGTCTGGCAAGACAAAGCTAGCCCGGTCTCCGTGAGAGGAAGACAAGATTCTTTTCAAAGGAAAAACCTGCCGATTGAAACAAAGCTGGGGGTCTTATTACAAGTAGAAATGGCCTTCAGCAAAATAACCTATTCTGGGGCTAAAAGCATTGGGGACCTTGGGGACTTTCTTTATCAATTATAGATTTGCTGTCAGCCTTTGCTAGGAGGTTGTCAAATCCCCCAACATCAGAGCAAAGCAAGCCACAGCAGCACTTCCTTCTCTTCCCGCCTTCTTGAACCAAGGACTCATATCTGGATACAGCCAGGGAAGCTGTGGCTTGTGATCGCTCCTCTGAACCCTCAGCCTCCAAGAGTGCTCTGAATAGAAGCACAATCCAAACCCATAATGCATGCTCCCACACCACTGACTTTCAAGTTTCCTAATTTCATATCCCTGACAGGTTGCCACTCCTAAACCCTCTTGTGTAGAAAATTCAGGAGGTCTTCTTGCTTTTGGGGTGGTGAAAAATACATAGCACAAGAGTGTTTTAGGAGAGAGCAGAAGAAACTTTAGATAGCATCAATTGTATTGCCCACTTTCACTGGTGAAGGTTCTAACCTGGAATACCTAGAGAAGGCGCCTGAAAGAGGTGGGCCACTTGTCTTTATTCCAGCCACTTTCATCTGCTGCCCTTGTAAATAGTACTAGCAGTGGCTAAGTGAACAATCTCTGTATTACATGGCTGGGGTTTGAGGTGCCTCCCTGCTGTTTAGTAATTAGGAAACTCTTGTAATAGCATGGAAGAATGAAGTGAGTTAATATATTTAATTACATTGTCAAGGGTTTAAAATGGTGTCTGGCATATAGTGAGAACTCATTAGATGCTAGCTAACATAATTGGCACCTCAAAAGACTATTTCTAGAACTATGTGATGAGACCTACCAAAGTTTATCATGGTAAGTGTCACACCGTGCTCATTAAACGTGCTCTTACAATGTGACAGCAAGTCTTGTCCACTAACTGATCAGGGAGGAGACAGAATTAAAAAAAAAAAAATAGGGGCTGGAGAGATGGCTTAGCAGTTAAGGCACTTGCCTGAGAAGCCCAAGGATCCAGGTTCAATTCTCCAGTACCCATATAAGCCAGATGCACAAGGTGGCACATGTGTCTGGAGTTCATTTGCAGTGGCTAGAGGCCCTGGTGCACCCATTCTCTCTCTGCCTCTCTTGCTCTCTCTGTCTCAAATAAATAAATAAACGAATTTTCAAGTTTACTTTTCGATTACAAGGTTATACTCTATATCACCCTTTCTCACCCCATTCTACTGAGGGTCCTCCTCACTGGAATTATTGGTATTCACTGTGGAGTCCTGAAGGCCTCAGTCAGTCTCTGTGAGGAGACCATGCCTCAGGATAATCCTACTCACTCTGAGGTTTTTCCAATTTTTAGGCCCTTTTCCCACAAGGTTCCCTAAGCCTTGGTGGGTATTTAGAAATCTCATTTAGTGTTGAATTCTCTGTAGCCTCTGGGTCTCTGTTCCAATTGAAAATTTAATTTCAAAATGAAGATATCTTGATGTTTACCATATTTTCTTAAATTCTATAATATTGATCATCAAATGACTAACAAAAAACCTTGAACTATTGCTTCCATTATATTGTTTCTTGAAGGGAATCCTATAATATCTGATATTCTTATTTCTATTTACTAGGAGGTTTTATACCAACACTATTGCTATGATCATATTAGTTAAGGATGATGACCATTTGTGTTAGCCAGAAATCTGTTGGTTATGACAAAATACCAGAGACAACCAATTTATGGTTTCATTGGTTTATAATTTCAGAGGTCTCAGACCGTGGTTGCTTGAACTCATCACCTTGGGACTGTGACAAGGCAGAAAAATTGTGGTGAGAAATATACGGCAGCTCACCTAGTGGTACAAGGAAGCAAGAAAAAGAGGAAAGAGCTAGGGTCCCTATATACCTTTCAAAGCATGTCCCCAACAACCCTCACCTTTCACCTCTTGTTGCTTCCACTGCCCATAGCACCATGAACTGGTGACCAAGAATTGAACACATGAGCTTTAAGAGGACATTCCAGATCCAAGTCATCACATCACGCAAGAAAGGTTTAATGATTTCCATCACATCCAACATTTTGGCTTATAGTATTAGGCGAGTACCATCATGTTTAATAAACTGCATATAATTCTCAAGCCAGGGTGAGGAGTCACACTGTTAGGATGTGTGTCAACATAAAATAATGAGCTAATAGTCACCTTGAGTGTTAAGTAGGCACCTGGACTCAGTAGAACTGAGCTGACAGTACAAATCAAAGTTTTGAAGCTCCAAGGAAGACAGACAAGGCCAGAATCACTATTCTGTAGGGATAGGATATCCTACTGAGTGGGCTTCATGACACAAAAGACTTGGAAACAGCATCCTGATAGGTACCAACCTCAGTGGAAAGCAAGCTCCTCTTATTCAGAATTCCAGTAAAATCCCCCTAATGGTCTCTTTGGCCTGGCTTAGTCGTGTATCCGTTTCTCACCCCTGTGTCTATGGCAAGGCTGGCACTGGAACTGTGATCACTTACACAATTGGCCAAACTGAGTTATGTCTCCACTCTTACATGTGGGAGTATTGGGTTAGTCCCATCTAAACCACATGAGCCAAAAAAGAATGAGTATGATAGTTTTTATTAATAGTCAGCTTGACAGGACCTAGAATCACTTAGGAAATGAGCCTCTGGGCAAGCTTGTGAGGGACTGTGCTGATCAGGTTAACTGAGGTGGGAAGACCCACCTTAACTATGAGTGGCACCATTCCATAGGTTGGGCTTCTGGACTTGATAAAAAGGAGAGGGCTAGCTGGGCGTGGTGGCGCACACCTTTAATCCCAACGCTCTGGAGGCAGAGGTAGGAGGATCACTGTGAGTTTGAGGCTACTCTGAGACTACAGAGTGAATTCCAGGTCAGCCTGGACTAGAGTGAAACCCTACCTTGAAAAACTGAAAGAAAAAGAAAAAATGAGAGAGCTGGTGGAGCACCAGCATCCACCTCCTCTGCTTCTTGTTTGTGGACATTATGTGATCAGCTTTGCTTTATGTCTGCCATACCTTCCCTGCTACGGTGGCCAGTAACCTTGAAATGTAAGTGGAAATAAGTCCTTCCTTCTTTAAATCATTTCTGTTCAGGTATTTTTGTCACAACAATGAGATAGTAACCGATACAACTAATCCACAGGAATTGCCAAGGAAAATCTGGATACTCTTACCAAAAAGAAAGGCTATGTATACTGGACGAGTAAACATTCCAACGGCCATCTCTCCCATCTGGCTTATACCACTGCTTACCCCAGAAGGTAAATCACTTAAGCTCTAGGACATTGTTTTCCCATCTATAAAATGACAGATTTATTCTAATCATGTCAGAGCTTCTCAAATTTAAGAGTATCTACAAATCTTCTGAATACCTTCTTAGACCCCACTCCAGAGATTCTGATTCAGTGGGTCTGGAGTGGAGCCCAAGGATTTGGCTTTCTGTCAAGTACCCAGCTGTGGCTGCTACTCCTGACTGGGGGACCACACTGAGCTAGCTGATGGCCCAGTTCCTTGGCATATAGCAATGCTTTGAGCAATGATCCATCTCAATTCTGAGGCTCAAGTTGGAGATGCTGCCATTCAGAATGGGAATGACAGAGGACAAGATTGACAGTTCTGAGTTCTCAGTTGGGATCCTTCCTTGGAGATTCCAAGTCAGACCATCACTTTAGTACTTACAGGGTTGGATAGAGTTGAAGTAGGAAAAGATTCTGCCTTCCCAATTCCACAGCTCCCTCGGGACAACTTCTGTCCTCTTGCTCTATCCTGGACCTCATCCAAATCTGCTGAGGCAGCTTTAAGGTTGAAGATTCCCATGTAAGGAGAAGGGCTTTCTGGTTAAGTATACAGACTAATGACAAGCAGACATGGACACCAGTAGTCATTCTTCTCTACTCAATAAGTTCATGTGACTTTATGTAAGTTATTTAATCTCTGTTCCTCAGTTACAAGGATGCCTATGTGGAGGATGTGCCTCATAGCATAGTGAAGAGGACCAACATAATGGAAGAAATGCATAGGTAAGGAATTTAGCAGGGCTAGAAAGATAGCTCAGCAGTTAAAGTTACTTTCTTGCAAAGTGTGTTAGCCCAGGTTCTTTTCCCCGGATGTACGAAGTGGTACATGTGTCTGGAGTTCTTTTGTAGTGGCAGGAATCCCTCATGTCTCTCCTCCCCTCTACTTGTCTCTCTATCAAATAAATAATTACAAAAAGGATTTAGCAATATCTAGCTCACACAAACACCCTCAATGCTAACTATGTCCCACTATGTTCTGGTCTAAGATGCCTGTGTACACTTCATAGCCAAGTTCACTTAATAATAAACTCACTCATTTCCACTTATTAAGATCTCAACCAAGCATGTCCTATGCCAGGCATGTCCAACCTGTGGCCCTTGAGCCACAGGAATCCCAGGATTAGATATGAATGTGGCCCAACACATCTGAAGATGCCAATGTCACATTGCAATGTCAAAGGTTTGGACACCTCTGCTATTCCACTCTTTCCATTGTTTTCTCAGAATTCCTTGGTAAAAGATGTTCTAGGGGTCAAATGTGTTTAGAAAACGGTGGGACAAAATAAGTTTTATCATGTGATTTCTTGGGAGTTTTACTATGATCCTTTCCAATGAAAATTCCACAAAGCACATTTGATATTTTGGTGGTTCCCAAACCTGTTGGCCCATGGAACCCTTTTACATTTTCTGATACTGAAGAATGCTGGATAAATTGTTGCAAAGCTAAGCTCGGCCCCAAAGGCTCCAGTACGGCAGTGCACAGGTGAATCCAAAGAGGCCCTTTAGCTTCTGCCAGCCAGTGCTGAGAACTCTGGAGTAAGCAATGGGTTATGATTAGCCAGGAGTTTAGATTAGGATAACTGGCCCAAGTTGTTGCCATATACACCAACATGTGAGAACCGAAGATATGAATTGCATTTTGATGACAATTTGAAGAGTCTCTTTTTCGACTGGAGGTTATAAACATCATGGAACAGGTGCTAATGTTCCACCTCTTCTCTGTTGTGAGGGTAAAAGAATGGGAAGGGGGTGTGGCTTTTCAGTTTGGGTGGTGGAGGCCATGGGGTGGTGTTCCAGCTGCAAAGTTCCTAAACCCTATTCAGTTTTGCAATAATGTCTACAAGCCACAGAATACTGGTCTCGATTATATACCATGCATAACCATAGTCATCATGTCGTACAGTCAATTTGAACTTGTTCCTCTTGTCTAACCAAAATTTTGTATCTTTTGACTAACATCTTCCTGATTCCTCCTGTTTCTTTCTGTCCCTCAAACCCCTGGTAACCACAATTACATTCTCTGATTCTGAGAGTTCATCTTTTTTTTTTTTTTTTTAAGTATATGTAACTGAGATCTGGGGCATTTGGGTTTTTTTTTTGTGTGTGTGTGTGTGTCTGGCTTCTTTCATTGAGCATAATGTCTTTCAGGATTTGTTTTTTATTAGTAAAAACTTTGTATGGACACATCATATGTTGATACCATCATTTCCCTCCTCCCTGCCCCCACTCCACTGAGGGCCATCATTAGTGGGATTGCTGGTATTCACCATGTAGTTGTAGATTTTTTTGAGTGTGTAGGAGTAGTATGTGGGGTGTGTGTGTGCGTGTGCGTGCGTGTGTGTGTGTGTATACACAGATGTGCATATGTGGGGAGGTTAGAAGAGAATTCTGGAGTCCTCTTTTCATTCATCTCTATGCTTCCTTGAGATAGAATCTCCCTGTTGTGAAGGAAGATAGGCTTGGCAACTGGGCAACTGATGCACAGATGTCCTCATTCTTAAAGGATACAGTGGAAGACCAGTTCTGAGAACACAGAAGGGAGTGAATGACAGCAGATAATGCTTTGTGAAGAGCAGAGGGAGACATAAGTGTCTTAAAGCTCTAAGCTCGGGAATAGCTATTCTTGTTGAAACAGTCATAAGCATTTGCACCCTCACCGGGAAGATTTTAGCTCCTAAGAAGTTATTAGAGTGTTCTAGGTCAGTAGCCACCTAAGCATGGTCAAGAGTACAGCAGATTTCTCTGTATTATAAAGATGTAATTCTGAGGATTGACTCAAGAGAGGATGTGGCAGCCCTGTTAAAGATAATGTTGGCACACACATTTATTTTATTTTATTTTGTTTGTATTTATTCATTTGAAAGAGAGAGAGAGAGAATGGGTGAGCCAGGGTCTTCAGCCACTGCAAATGAACTGAAGACACATGTGCCACCTTGTGCATCTGGCTTATGTGTGTTCTGGAGAATCAAACCTGAGTCCTTAGACTTCACAGGCAAGTACCTTATCCACTAAGCAATCTCTCCAGCCTGGCTGCCCCTTTTAGAACAGTGCTGAATGCCTCTGGGACCACCAAAAGATGAAATGTGGAGGACACTTGGCCTCTGGACCTATTGTGAAGTCTTTGGGCTCTGGTGCTGTGTGACTCATATTGTGTGAAGAATATAAAATGAATCAACTATGATTTTGCCACCATGAGCATCACGGTCCATGCTATCATATCATGTAAGAGTCAGTGAACCTCAAAGGAAGACTTGAGAGTGGAAAACACACTCATGGTGAAGTATTTATCATTAAAAAGTAAAGATATTGGTGGATTTTACTGTCATTTTCAAGAGTGAAACTCCCTCACTTCCTATCCCCACCCCTAATCAACTGGCCAATGTCATATCTCCATTAGGACATGGTTTGAAAGCTTCAGCACAGATAAACTTGAGACACCGTTTGCAAAAATGCATTGCTTGCAGATTTAGGAGGGTGGCACACACAGATGTGACAAGGATGTGGTTTTTTAATTGCCAGGAGAGGAGAGTGTCTGTGAGTCTGGCAGGCCTCCTGGGAACTCCTGCCAAAAGAACTTACTCCAGCAAGCTCCTTTTGACCACAGGTAGAGTCTTTCTCAGGTTCTCATAGGCACTCTCACACTGTGACTGCTGGACTCAGGTGGGCAGTGATGGGCTTGCCTCCCTTCTGCAGCTGGGGCTGTTCATAGCTGGATCTATACACCAGCCTTTCCTGAACAGCTCGGGATCTCGCGGGCCCGCTATGCTCTGGTAGCAGGGTCAGCTAGTTTCATTTCTGTGTGGAGCTAAGTGAGAGTCCTGAAAGCTGTTGCTGCGGGGCTTCTGAGAGAAGAAAGCAGGGAGGGCAGCAGAGCAAAGGAATACTGGCACAGCAGGAAGGGGCCAGCTTTGGTCACCACTGGAGTTTAGCAGGATTTACCAGAGACAAAGTGGAGGGTAAGTGGGATGGGTCATTTCAGAGGCGTAGACGATATAGTTAGTAAGGAGTGATGGTGCATTTAGAATACTAGCTCTGTGGATTCTGGTCTCTCTCCCACTTTCTGGGCCTCTTTCTGCCATTCTGCATGTAATGCGGATTAGGAATTATGAGACTCGGAAACCCACTGTCAAAGGAGTTACATTTCTAATAAAGCATCCATTTTAGTGAACAAAATGTATAGAGCTCCATTGTGACCATACTGTGATGTCTCGGCAGCTTCCTGGGTGTGGTGGTTTGATTCAGGTGCCCCATAAATTTAGGTGTTCTGAATGCTAGGTTCCCAGCTGGTGGAGATTTGGGAATTAATGATTCCTGAAGGCAGTATATTGTTGGGGCGGGCTTATAGGTGCTATAGCCAGTGTCCCCTTGTCAGTGTTTGGCGCACTCTCTTGTTGCTATGGTCCACCTTATATTGGCCCAGGGTGATATTCACTCTTTGCTCATGCCATCATTTTCCCCTGCCATCATGGAGCTTCCCCACGAGTCTGTAAGCCAAAATAAACCATTTTTTTTTTCCCAAAAGCTGATCTTGGTTGGGTGATTTCTGCCAGCAATGTGAACCTGACTGAAACAGTAAAGTTGGTAGCAGAGGGGTGGGATTGCTGCTAGACACCTGACTGTGTGGCTTTGGCCTTTTAGAACTGATTTTCAAGAGGAATGTGGAACGATTTGAAACCTTGGTATAAGAAATTCCTTGCAGTGCTGTAAGTACAGCTTGATGGAATATTCTGGTCAGAGTTGAAAGACCTGAATGCAGTAAGAACTATGAACTGTGAGGTTTGGCTTATGAGAGTGAAAAAGACCTTTGCCCAGACTGGGATAGAAGCAGTTTGTGCGAGAGGCTTGCTGTTATGCTTTTGTCCTGAGAATTTGTGCAGGATTGCTTTGCGTAGAAATGGAATAGTGTGAGTAGAGGGATATGGCACAGTAATGAAATCTTTGGGCTGAAACTTCTGCCCATTCAGCTGCACATATATGACATTAAAACGTTTGAGATTGGGCCAGCTGACCTGCACTGGGGCAACAGGAAGAATGTAGCCTCTTTTGAAGGGGTCTGAGTGCTCAAGGAGTTCCCTGTTCTTTAAAGACTGCTTTATTCTCCCCTGGATTAAAAAATTAGCACCCTACCTGGTATTATGGAGTATAAGAAATGCAGGAAAGAGAGGCTCATTGAGTATGCAACACGGTCTTGTGTTTTGGAAATGGCCATGGGCAGTGTGAAGCAGGTTTGCTGGATGCCTGCTTGGAGACCCAATGCAGCCATGAGGGTGCAATGGAGACCCAGTGGAGATGCCAGGACCATGAGATGGCTGCTAAGGATAGCTACTGTCCCCCTATGAAGTTTTCTAGGACTGTGAGTAGCCTAGCTGGAGGGGCAGAACTGGAGTTCCAGAGACTTGTTGAAGGTTAGAATTATCAGACTTGGAGACTTTCCACTGACTAAAGTTGTTAGACTTGGAACTACAAAGTTTGATGTTTGCCCTGTTTAAATCTTGTATTGGTTGAATATTTCTTTGTTATGCCTAGTGCCATCTTTTGCAGTATGAGTGTTTATTCTGTTTTTTTTTTTTTTTTGGTGTTATGGCTCAGTTAAAAGAACTTGGATTATGGGGATGTTTGAACATCATTAGGATTGATAAAAACTATGGGGACTTTAAAAATATTTATTTTTATTTATTTATTTGACAGAGGGAAAGTGGGAGGGAGGGAGGGGAAGAGAGAGAGAGATGAGAGAGAGAGAGAGAGAGAGAGAGAGAGAGAGACAGAGAATGGGTGCACCAGGGCCTCCAGCCACTGCAAACGAGCCCCAGATGCATGCACCCCCTTGTGCATCTGGCTAACATGGGTCCTAGGGAATCAAACCTGGGTCCTTTGGCTTTGCAGGCAAATGCCTTAACCTCTAAGCCATCTCTCCATCCCCCCCAAAAATTATGGGGACTTTTAAAGTTGGACTGAATGCATTGCATTTTATATCATGGATGGTTATCAGTTTATGGGGGCCAGGAGCAGAATGTGGTGGTTTGATTCAGGTGTCCCCCATAAACTTAGGTGTTCTGAATGCTAGGTTCCCAGATGATGGAGATTTGGGAATTAACGCCTCCTGGAGGGAGTGTATTGTTGGGGGCGGCCCTATGGGTATTATAGCCAGTGTCTCCTTGCCAGTGTTTGGCACATTCCCTGTTGCTATTGCCCACCTTATGTTGGCCAAGGGGTGATGTCCACCCTCTGCTCATGCCATTGCTTTCCCTTGCCATCATAGAGCTTCCTGTAGAGTCTAAAAGCCAAAATAAACTCCTTTTTCCCAAAAGCTGCTCTTGGTTGGGTGATTTCTGACAGCAATGCAAACCTGACTGCAACACTGGGTATATGTCATAGTAGGAGGATAAGATGGTGACTCAAAAAGAAAACAAAATTCTAAACTACAATACCCAGAGGGTGTGGCACTTCTTACCTTATCCCATCTGAATGGCCTATCTATCACTTCTCTTTTTGGAGACATGAATCCCATGTAGCCACCAGGAAGACTTGTTAGCAGGAAGCTGGGCTGTCAGTAAATCTCATGAGGACAAAATGAGGGTTTCATTCCTCTTCAGGCCTTGTATGTTAAGGTAGGATTGGAACATAGATCAGGACTAACTACTCGGTAAGTGACATCCCTCACCATTTGCTCCCTCTGAGTAGTATCGTTTGTGTTTACAAAGCAGCTATGCAGATTTGTTTGTGCTGAAAGCCTTATTTTTCCACTCTGTAAATGGAAGATGAAACCAAGGCCCAGATAACATAAGTGACTTGCCCAAGGGGACAGGGCAAGTGAGTATCAAGGGTGGCAGTGGAGCTAGCTGCTGTGTTGGGGGGGACACTTAAGGTAATGAGAATGAATAATGAGAACCTCCAGGTCTTACATTTGTGTGCCTTAACTTAATTATAAGGCTTTGTGTTTGCATTTGCTTGAGGTCTCTCACAAAACATTGAGTGCATTTTCAGTTATCAAATAAGAGTGAGAATACATAACAATCAAGACCACTGGAGGTGATGGGTGGATGAATGTCTTCCTTCAGGTTAAAATTCAGGCTAAGGCTTATATCAAGCTGAGGAGTCATAACAAAGTGATCCAACATCACCATAAGTGAGAACAAAAACTATGTCAATTTTGTTAATAATGAAGAACAGAAACCGTGGATACATAATTGTGAATTATTTATCTTGAAGCAGTTTTTTTTGTTTCTAGGAAAGTAAACATCTTCACTTCTCAGGAGAAAGCTAGCAGCAGAGAATCATTGCATCTGATGGTCCCCTGGTCAATGAATTTTACCCCCCTAATTGTTTCTACAAACTACTAACAGCATCACCAAGTGTATCAGTGTGTGATTCTGTACTTGCACTTTCATGCTTCTAGTGACATTTTTTACTTCATATTATTAACACCTTCACATGTCAAATAGAATCAATGCTTATCTCTATTACTGCAGATGTGTTAGACTTTCATTCCTGTGTTGATATCTGCATCAACTACGCATGGAGGAAGGATTTATTTAGACTTTCAGTTTCAGTGGCTTCAGCCCATCACAGTGGGAGGTATGGTGGAGCAGAACACTTCACTGCATGGCAGTCAGGAGTCAGACACTAAACACCCAGTCTAGCTACCTTTCTTTTTTTTTTTTTTCTTTTCATTTTTTCTTTTATAGTTAGTTTTGTGTTCAGCAAATACAGTCAGTTTGGTACCATTATTAGGCTCATCCATGTCCTACCCCCTCCCCTTGGCCCCTCCTTGTTGAGGTATATGGGTCATGCATTGTGGAGTTAGCCCACAGTTACGGGTAAGATAAATGTCTCTGCATATCATGACCCAACATGTGGCTCTGACATTCTTTCCGCCCCCTCTTCCGCAAAATTTCCCTGAGCCATGTTGGGCTCATTTTTGGTCTGCTTCAGTGATGAGGTGTTGGGGGGCTCTGAGGCTCTGGCTCTCTGATTTGGTAGGAGTTGATTTTTCTCTGTGTTGATCTCCTTCCCCCTTGTGCTGGTATCCAGTTCAACAGGAAAACAGCACCCTTGCTTGTTTCTCCAATTTTTCTTAGTTTCAGCCGGGGCCCTTTTGAGGTATGCTCTCTCCTTAGGATCTACATCTATCTGAAAAAGAGAAGCAGATTCTCCAATGGAGAGTAAGTTAGCACCAGGACAAATGAGATAACCCTTCCTTTTTTTTTTATAGAGAATTTAATAGGTGTAGGCCCTCTTGTAGCCCATGATTGATGGTAGCTTGATATTGGAGAGTGGGCTTATGTTTGGATATGGTTCTGACTTGTTTCCCAGCTCCAGATATGGGTCCCATACCACTGAGGAGATCACTTAGCCAAATTAAGAGCAGTTGGTTCCCCACCATTGCTGTGTGCCACTATTGCACTTGTGTGGGCATCACAACAAGTTATTTGTTGCTAAGTAGGTTAGGCCATGACTTGCTTGGACAGATATTGGTCATTCTCCCCCAGTCGCCCATGTAGCACCTTCTGGCACTGGACGTGCTGGCTGTCTGGGGACTGACTCTCTTCCACCTTCCAGCCATGCCATTCTAATTTGCATGTCAACCGCATAAGGTGTCTTCAGCAGTAGGGTCTTACCACTACCCTTTGGTGGGTCATCAAGTACTCTGACAGAAATCTGTCTGTCTTTTAGGAAACCTTGTAGGTCTCCCTGATCAAAAGCTCATTGTGGATGATAGCCCCATGCTGGTACTGGGAGTTACAGGTCAGTGCCCATTAAGAAAATGAGGAAAAAGATAGCTAATATAGAAGAGTTAGAGAGAAGAGGGGGGGATGGAGAGAGAGGGAGAGGGAGAGAAGATGTAGAAGAGTAAAGTTAGTCTTGATCCTACCCTCTCCAGTGTCTTGTGGTGCAGGTGTTCCCTGTAAGGGCCTGGTGAAGGATCAGCCATTTGGTCTGTCTTTTAGTAAGTAGAATTTTATGGTACCATTGCTGTTTGTGTCTAGATTTGTGTTTCCCATCCCTTTGATGCCCTCCTCTCCCTCCCCTTCCATCCTGGTGTCTAGTCCACAAGATGCTTGCTGGATATGTAAGGTATCTTGGGTAGATTCAGGTTAGATGCTGTAGATGAGTGAGGCTATGTGGCGATAGCTAAGAGCTGGAATCAACCCAGATGTCCATCACTAAAAGAATGGACAACTAAGATGTGGTATATCTACACAATGGAATTCTATACAGCAGTAAGAAAAAATGACACAATGAAATTTGAGGAAAAATGGTTGAACCTGGAACAGATCATTCTCAGTGAACTTACCCAATCACAGAAACAAAATCGCCACATAGTCTCACTCATCTACAGCACCTTTCTTTTTCTTTCTTTCTTTTTTTTTATTCCCCTTTGTTAATCCTTCATGGAAATACCCTCACTAAGGTCAGCCTGATCTGCATCCTGAGTTCCAGGCTAGCTTGAATTACATAGTAAGACTTTGTCTCAGGTGAAATAAAAACAAACAAAAATAAACATAAAAAAGTAAAGAAACTGCTTAGGATTTTTGGAAGAATACATATAGAGAATGTCATCTGCTTTTTGCAAAACAGACTCTCTGATGGAGAGTGAGATGAGGATAGATTAAAGGGGATAAGCAATCCCACCAAGGACAGCCCTCAGTGGAGTGGGGGCAGGGAGGAGGAAAATGACAGTGCCAACACAGGATGTATCCATACAAATTTCAACTTGACAAAAAAAAAAGTCATGTTAGAGGGATTGACATTTGATGGACTTTGTGTCATTGTGAAAAATTTTCTGATGTAAACAAATAAAAGTGATGACTTACCTCAGTATGGAGATTTTAGTCCACTAAGATGACAGCATGGCTGTGGTCTGATTCAGGTGTCCCCAATAAACTTAGATGCTCTGAATTGTTTCATCCCAAGCTGATAGAAATTTTGAAATTGTCATCTTGTTGGAGGTGTACTGGTGGTGGTGGTCTTATGGGTGTTATAGCCAGCTTACCCTTGTGTTTTGGCACACTCTCCTGATACTGTTGTTGACATGATATTGGGTCAGGAGGTAATGTCTAGCCTCTGCTCATGCCATGTTTTCCCCTGCTATCATGGAATTTCCCCTTGAGTCTATAAGTCTAAGTAAACCTTTTCCTCCCATAAACTACTTTTGATTGGGTACTTTTTGCTAGCAATGAGAAGCTAACTGCAACAATGGTGGAACAAAGACTTCCAATTTATGGCAGCCAGGAAGTGATGAGGAAAGATGGTATTAGGGATGGGAGTTACCATCGAGGGCATGCCTCCCATGGCCTTCTTCCTTCAGCTAAGTTTCACCTCCTAAAGTTCCTACCACCACCCAAAATAGTGTCATCAGCTGGGGACCAACAATTTGACACATGAAATTGTATGGGACATTTCATATTTAAACCATGAAACTGGTATAAAATACCTGATCCCTTGATGTCCAGATGATGCCTCACAACAACTTGCTTCAATAGCTTTCAAGACACCATCACTTTATCAAGTACTCGAGATAAGGTGTCAGAGCTGGGGATGTAGTTCAGTTGGTAGACAGCTGGTCTAGCCTGTGCAGAGCTCTGGGTTCAATCACCAGTATCACATTAAGTGGACATGATGGTAAAGTCCAAGAACTCAGGAATGTGGAGGCAGGAAGATCAGAAGTTTAACGTCATTGTTGGCTACATAGTGAATTTGAGAACAGCCTGAGCTGTGTGAGATCATGTCTCAAAAAAACTCCTGAGTTGGAGAGATAGCTCAGTGTTTGAGAGTACTTCCTATGCTAGCACAAAGGCCAGTGGAGGTCCCAGAACTTGTTCCAGTTTATTCCACATAAACATAAACAGCTGAGTGTGGTGGCACACATCTGTCACCCCAGTCCCATTGGGAAGCAGAGATGGGAATGAAAACAGCAAGCTCTAGGCTGGAGAATTGGCTCAGCAGTTAAAGGCACTGTGTGCAAAGCCTCATGGCCCAAGGTTTAATTCCCTAGTGCCCACATAAAGCCAGATATACAAAGTGGAATGTACATTTGGAGTTCCAGCAGTATACCCTGACGGACCCGTTCTCTTTCTCTTAAATAAATAAAAAAATCTAAAAATATGTTTTTAAAAGTGGCAAGCTCTCTCTCTCTCTCTCTCTCTCTCTCTCTCACACACACACACACACACACATCAGAAACTGACCAGGCAGAAATCAGTATGGGAGCAATCTCAGAGATTCAAAGAGCTTGAAAAAAAAAATACAAACCGCATACTCCAACACAGAAACAGAACAAAGAGATGGAAGCAATTAATAAGAAATCAAATACATTCCTTGAGCTGAAAAGAACACACAATGAAATTAAAAATGCAACAGAAGGCATCAGTGGTGACACAGATCAAACAGGAGAAAGAACCAGTGAGCTTGAAGACAAGCTATTTGAAAATACACAGTTGAAGGGGGAAAAAAAACACAATAAAGAGAGATGAAATCAACTTATGAGAACTTCCAGACAGTATCCAAAACAAACATGTGGGTTATTGGGTTTCAAGAAGGACTTCATAATCCTGAAGGGTTAGACAGTTTATTCGAAGAAATGAGAACAGAAAATTTCAAAAGCCTTGGTAGAAATATCCAGATAAAAGAAAAACAGAAAGCAGCAGTCAAATTTATCTCAGCCCCAAGGCATCTTCATATCAAACTCTGGAAACAAACAGATGAGGATTCTTAAAGTTTCAAGAGAAAAGAAATAACATGTAGAGGTGCCCCAATTGTATGTCAGCCAACTTCTCAATGGAAGCCTCACAAGGCTAGGAGAGAGTGGTATGGGGATTTACAGCACTGAAGGAAAACACATGTGATGAAAGAAAAGAAACAAAAACAAGAAGACCTGTGAGCCAAGGGTAATGCACCCAGTAAAATATCTTCTACAAATGAAGATGGTATAGAGACTTATCCAGATAAACAAATGCTAGGAAATATATTAACAAGGAAAGAAATTACAAAGGAAGGCATCAAACTTAACTAGTAAAAGTAATTATACAAACCATTTCAAAATTCTCTAATGTTAGTGTGGTAAATAAAGCACCATATATTTAGCATGAAAAGTAAAATAAAGATAGTCACTGTATTGTGAAAATGGCTTAGTTATTTTTATGTAGCTGTGACCAGGTTACTGAAAGAAGCAACTTAAGGGAAGAGAGACTTAGTTTGGCACATGGCTTAGCAGGATGTAGTCCACTGCAGCAGGAAAGGTGAGACCAATGCAGTGGTTCAGTCCATGGTAATGGGAGCTTGCATAATGGCTTGTTCATATCTTGGCAAACATGACACAGAAAATGGGCTGGGTCCAAAGGAGGTATAGCATTCAAGGCCCGCCCTTACCCTTAGTAGCCTATGTCCTCCAATAATACTCTAAAGCTTTCATAACCTCCTTAAACAGCATCACCAGCTAGAAATCAAGTGTTTTCAGACCCATGAGCCTGTGTGTATATGGGGGAGAGCCACATTTAAACCATGACAGTAAATGACAGGAAATGTACAAGCATGTAAACTAGAACATCAAAAATTCAAAGAGAGAGGAATGGAATGGTACTGGAAAGCTTTTATGTAAACTTATTTCTCTTTTTAGTTTGTTCATTTGTTTATATTTTTATCTCTATGATATTCAGTTGCTATGAGTTCAGTCCTTTCTTATAATCAAAAGATGATTTGTTAGCCTCATGATAACCACAAAAAACCCAAAAGCAGTGAGTGAGGAATCAAAATAAACTACTACAGTAATTCAGCAAATCACCAAAGAAAATTACTAGAAAAGGAGGAAGAAGGAAGGAGCTATAGTAATACTAGGAAACAAGTTACAACATGGATGTAATATGACATCTTCTATTAATAATTCCTTTTAATGTAAATGGACTAAGGTGCCAGTTAAAAGACATACAGGGACTGAGTGGATAAAAAAACACAAGACTCAGGGCTGAAGAGATGGCTTACTAGTTAAGGCATTTGCCTGCAAAGCCTAGGGACCCAGGTTCAATTCCTCAGTAATTCCATCATAAGCCAGATGCACAAGGTGGTGCATATGTCTGGAGTTTGTTTGCAGTGGCTGGAGGCCATGGCATGCCCATTCTCCCTCTCTCTCTCTCCAATAAACAAATAAATAAAATATTAAAAAAAAAACTCAAACCTGAACCATGGAGCAGAATGAACCTCTTCTTCCTTACCTTGCTTCTGTTGGGCATTTGGTCATAGCAACATAAGAAGTAACTGATACAGAAAAATTGGTACCACCTGAGGTAGTTGCTGTGATAAGCCTGATTGCCCCCCAAGTAAATAAGTAAGTGAGAAACTCACTTTACCTCCTAGGATACCCAGACTGAAAATAAAAGCATGAAACAATGTATTCCATGCAGATGAAAGTTAAAGATAGTCAGAATACTCATGTTAATATCAGATCAAACAAACTTTAAAACAAAATGAATAAAAGAAGTAAGAAAGGATATTATAAAGGGTATCCTTGTGTACATGGAGCAATATTCATGATAGCCGAGAAACAGAAACACTCTAAGTGTCCATCAACTTATGATAAATAAAATGTGGTACATACACACAACGAGAGACCACCTGGCCAGAAGAAGAGTCAAATCCTGCCATGTGCAACAATATAGATGGGACTGGACATCACTGCATTAAGTGAGATCAGTCATGCACAAAACATAAGTGCCACGTGATCCCATCCATGTAGGATCTAAAATAGAGGTTGGTAAAAGTTGAGAGTAGCATGGTACATGCCAGCGACTGGGGAGGAAAATGGGGAGGGATGGGAAAAGTTGATGGGTGGGCACCAAGATATACAGGAGCAAGAAGCTCAGGAATGTTCCTGCACGCTACAGTGACCGCAGGTAGCCACTATGTGTCATTTACTGCAAAAAGCAAGAAGAAAGGATTTTGAAGGTTTTCACTGTAACCAAATGATAAATGTTTGAGGAGATAAATTTGTTTAACCTGATTTCAACAGTATGCCATGTAGACATATATCAAATATGACATTGTACCCCATTATCACATATGACTCCCATGATTTTGTGTACTCATTCAAAATAAAAATTAATGATGTCTAAGCATCCTCAGAATTTCTGACATAAATTATTTGGGTGGCCCTGGACATGGTCTTGGTAAAATAGCCAGATGAGTCTTCTTTAAAGCAGGCACGTTTTCAAACCACGGCTTTAGGTACCAGGTGACCAAACATTCTGCCCACACCACTGCAGGCACATCCAACCCATCATGACACTTTTCCTCACAGCCCAGGTGTGGCTTTGGAATTCTTCCATACATTATTGCAATTAGTTGGAGTTGACATGGGAAATCAAATCAAAATTTGTCATCCTGGTGTTAGATTGTCTTTTGGGCTAGGCTACTCTCCAAAAACCTTAACCTAATGTTCTAGTGCCCAGTTTCTCACTGGGTCATTATGTCCTTTGTTTCCTCGTAAGCCTTTACTGATACTGGAGAAGAGTGCAGAGCAAAAACTGGTAGTGAGAGAAAAAAGTGGGCAGCTCCTAATGTCTAACTTTAGTTGTGTGAAAACATGTTTTGTCACACCTTGCCAATGTTCTATTTTCATTACAAAATACCACTTTTAAACAATGAGGAGTAACCCTAATTTATTACCATTTTCTTTGCAAGCTTCTGTTCATTTCTAATGCTCACACCTGAAGTTAAAAAATATTAAATCTGGTAGGCATTAAGACAATAATGTTCAAGAACAGGAATTTATACCAAGTTTCAGTTAGGATTATCTTTAGGTAGAAAGTAAAAAAAATAATTTAAAGAATTAGAATCTAATTAGTTACTAGAACTTAAAACATTAAAAATGCCTAAAGAGGTAAATAAAGACTAAAGAAATATATTCTGCAGGAAACATTGTCCACACAGTGTTCCTTATTTGAGGATTGAATAAAAGCACAAAATTTGATATACTTTGATCATCTCTTGTACCATCCATAACATAGTCCTCTTTGTAAAATACTAATTAGCTTTGTAAAGAAAGTAGCCAACACATATATGGAAAGGTAATACTTCATTAGTTATCTGGGAGTGTGTGAGTGTGTGTGTGTGTGTGTGTGTGTGTGTGTGTGACAGAGAGAGAGAGAAAGAGAGAGAGAGAATGATTGTATGGGCCCTGTGTACATGCATGCAGAGGCTAGAGGAGAACATCAAGTGTCCCCACTCTCACATTGTCTCCTTTAGACAAAGTCTCTCACTGAACCTGGAACTATCATTTTGGTCAGTCTAGCTGACAAGTGAGCACTAGCAATTCTCCTGTCACCACCTCTTTCAGGACTGCAGTTCTAGGCATGCATGGTTACAGTCAGTTTTTTTTTTTTTTTTTTTGGTAGGATGGTTGGAATTGAACTCTGGTCCTCATGATTGCATAGAAAGCACTCTTACCCACTGAGTCATTTCCCTAGCAACTTACCTAGCTATTACAATAAAACAGAGTTATCATCCAGTCAAAAATGTAGAAAGATGAAAATGTCAAGTTTGGAGAGGATACGGAATAGAAGCCCTTTCACAGTGTAGGTGGAATTGCCAAATATTTGGTGTTATCTAGTACAGATGAAAATATGCACACTCCATACCCCACGATTCTACTCCCAGAGGATTCCCATAGAGGAAGACTTAAGAAAGAATGCTCATAGAGCAATGTCTGTCATGGCCCTAGTGCAGATGTTCATTGGGGTATCAGGGATAAAAAGCTGTGGTGTGGTCAAAACTTAACTATTATATAGCAATAGCATTAAAATCCTACTTCTTTACCTCAAAATATGATTGATTGCCACAAACAGAACGAAGAGCAAAGACTTTACAAAAGACTCTTCACACACATTTTAATCACAGAAAAAAGTAAATAATATAGGGATGAATTTTAGGTAACAAAATTATAAAGGAAAGTGGGAAATGGTTATCATAAATGTCAATAGACAACAGACAATAGGGAAGAGCAAAGCAATTGCCATCAAGAGGGTACTTAGGCAGGTAGGGAGTATATTTACAGATATTGATAATACTCAGTTACAGAATAAACATCAAAGTGGAATAGCATTGATTTGGCGTAACTAAATGGAGCTATGAACCCTTGTTAACCCTTGGTCTCAAGCACATTCCACAGCTGTGAATTGAGCTTGTAACCTACCCACCCAGGGGCATGATGACCTTGTGAGTTCTGCCAAACCACGCCTTCCAGAATGAAGTTTGCTACCTTCCAGAGTGGACACTGTCAAAGCCAATAGACAGGATACACCAATATCGATGAGGTACAAGGAAGAATCACAAGTGAACACAGTAGCATAGGGATAAGATTCTCCCTACAGTGCCCTAAATAACCCAGCCTGCGCCTCCTCCCTGAGCAATGTATGCCAACCCCGAGTGGGTTGCTCTCATCTCCTCCTCTCCAGTCACAAAAGCAGACTTCAGCCATCTTTTTGGTCTCTTCTCTGTGGTCAAAGTACCAGGACAGGGCTGAGAGGTGGTGAAGATGTGCCCCCCCACAAAAAAATTTGTTTTTGTTACTGGGAGACAAAGTCGAGGAACCAAGATAGTTTTAAAGTTATAAAACAATGAGTGTGATGCTGGGTGTGATGGTGCACACCTTTAATCCCTGCACTGAAGAGGCTAAGGTAGGAGAATGGCTGTGATTTTCAGGCTAGCCTGGGGCTACACAGTGAGTTCCAGGTCAGCCTGAGCTAGAGTAAGACCCTGCTCCTCCCCCCCCAAAAAAAAACAAACAAAAGAAAAGAAAAAAGAAAGAGAGAGAGAGAGAGAGAGAGAGAGAGAGAGAGAGAAAGAATGCATGTAAGCATTCACAGCCTGCTCTTGACACTGAGCAGGGTCTGAGCCTAATAATGGAAACGTAGTAAAGGGAACATTGGTGAAGCACAGTAAGTTGCCTCAACTAGAGAGACCACTTTGGGGACTGTAACAAAATAAAATTTAAATTAAACATGACTATCTTTATGGGTTTGGATTTCTTCAAATCAGGGTACCCATGATTGCATTCGCATTTCATTCAGTGGTCACATTCGTCACAAAACACAGAAATACGTACTTGATGTCGAGTTTGTACTTACTTATTCCTCTGAAGATTGGAGCAGTTAATAAGTAAACATTCACCCATTAGCATTAATTAAAAAGCATCTTATCACCTCAGGCTCCAGAGTTAATACTGTGCTCACCCTACAACATCTATTTTAGTTTCAATCAAGTCCCTGTTAGTGATGACTTCTGGGACATCTCTGGTGTCCGCTGTCCCCATTATTCAAGATCCCTGCATCCTGGCTGGCTTTGCTTTCCTGTCACATAAATACCATTGTTTCATGCTTCGTTTCTCCCAGCCTGGTTTCTGTTCAGGCGTGGTTTGGCTTGCGTGTGTAAGGACCAAAACCTAAGCTCTGGGTGAAGGTCTGGAGCTCCCAGGGGGCCCTCCAGGGGGGTGACCTCCTCCTGCCCAGGCCTTTTGTCCCGGGGCCTTGGGGGAGTGGGGGCGTGGGCGTAGTTGAGCGCTTGTTGGTCCAAGCACTTGGCAGACAAGCTCCTCGATTGTTGATGGAGACCCCAGGTCAGTTTGGGGCGGAGCATGCCTTTCAGGAATCTGGGCGGCTGGGACACGCATGCCAATGAGGGGGAAACGTGCTGGGGAGAAGGTAGGCCTTGCTGTATGCCCTGTGGACAAAGGCTGCGAGTGTCAGCTTGATTTGCAAGATCAACATTCATGAGTTCCACGGTTTAGAAAGGGGGATTATCTGCAAACCGGGGGGCTGAATGAAGCCATAAATAAGCGATTTCACACCACCAAGCAGGAAGAATATTCTGTCTCCTAAATTATTCTGAACAGCGTGTTCCGCCCCTCCCAGGTTCCCACCACTGAGGAGCCCGGGGGTGGGGAGTGCTCAAATAATGGACCTGTGCTTGGCGTAGAGCCGGTGGTGTCGGGACGCGGAGCATCGGTGCGGCGCTCGGCTTTCCTGAGCCACTCCAGGTTTTGCCTGCTACTCTCCCGGTGGCACACTTCGGGCCCGAGCTGATCCAGGCAAGGATTTTCCTCTGATCGCTCGCGTGCAGCCAGCTCTACCCCTCTGGGGTTCCCAGGCTGTGCACTCCGCAGATGCACGTTTCCCTGTGCCTGCATATCCATACCGCATCAAAGGCGTTGGGAGGGCCTTTAATCAGCTGCCTAAGTAGGGACATGCTCCCAGCTACCCCATTTGTGGCTGGGTTTGCTCTGAAATGGAAATGGACCTCTTGATGCAGAGAGAAAGGCTGGACTTTTTTTTTTTCTTCTTCCACTCGGTGCAACCTATTTCTTATTTGGCCTCGCCCTCATCCATCCTTTGTGCAAGCGCTGCTGAGTTAACCCTGTGAGGCTCCTGGCAAGGCTTGCTCTCTCTCTCTCCCCTCTCCCCCACGAAGGCTTTGGGTCAGAAATAATTTGCTTGGGAAGAGCAGGGACAGGGCGATTGGATGTTACTGAGGTTTTGAAGTGTAGGGAATGAGTTACCAGAACAAGCAGTCATGTCTTCATGGTTAGTGTGCCAAATCTCCGGAGTACTATCTCTGCTTGGCTTGGCTGAACCCTCTGTCTCCCTCCAGCTGTCAGGAGGGAAGAGGATAGCGACCCTGGGTCCCTGGACAGGCCTGTAGGATGCTGGAGGGTAGACCTGACTGACTCAAGACCTTCCCCTGCTAGGATGGGGCACTGAAGCCCAATGATGATGAATTACTCAGCAGGCAGTTATTTACAACATCTCCCCCCCCTTTCCCCTGGGAGCCCTCCACTGCAAGGCTTTCAAAGAAAAGGTGGAGGGTAGGGAGAAAGAGGAGGGGAAAGATAGTTTAGATAAGCCTGGAGATGGAGGCAAGGGAAAAGATCTGAGCATTATGATGAGGATGAAGATGGTTCTTGTTAGGTAGCCTGTCAGTAGTGGCTAGAGGTGAGGGTCTGCAGGTGTCATCCAAGGCATTATTAGACAGGGGTCTGTGCACTCACATTGTAGAGGTGGACCAGGCACAGGAAAGAAGGAGCGCCAGGTAGCAGCCGTGGCTGGGCTGGACATGGTGTGCTGTGAACTTTGTTCATTGTAGACATGGGGCTCACCCATCAGTGCTGCTCTCTGAAAAAGAGACTCCAGCTTGCTGAATGAATGGAGACTGTAGAGAAACTCTAAAGGGCAAAGAAATCATTTCTTCTTAACAAAGTGCAAAAGAATATATGCTAGCTATTGTGAAGAAAAAGGAAAACTGAGAAAGATACACATATGTACATAACAAAAGAAAAGACAAGAAAATTACAGCATAACAGAGTGGATCCATACAAGGAATAAATTAGAAGGGGTCGGAAAGGTTGTGAAAGGGGGTAACACCTCTGGTCCAGCTTTATACAAATACAATTGACAATTAAACCAACAAGTATACGAAGAAAGGAACACATTAAAAACCAGCTAAAGGGCTGGAGAGACGGCTTAGTGGCCGCTTCCCTGCAAAACCTAAGGACCCAGGTTTGATTCCCCAGTCCCCATGTAAGCCAGATGCACAAGGTGGTACATGTACCTGCAATTTGTTTTCAGTGGCTAGAGGCCTTAGCACACCCATTCTTTCTCTCTCTCTCTCAAATAAATAAATAAAATATTTTGAAATCTTTAAAAAAAAAACAGCTGAGAAATTAACCTACTGTATTTCAAATGAATAATCCTCAGTGCAAAGAGGGAAATGATCTGAAGGGCTATGGTTGAACATTAGACTAGACTCTGATAAGACCCTGAGTAAACACAGGGACTGAGGAGAATTGGAAATAAACACTAAACACCTTTCAATGTATTGGTTTTTCTAGCAGCATGGACAGAATGGCTGTGAAGCATTTCAGGTATTGTAGAGTACTAGGCTAATGGGTAAATACATTGATACTGGGGAGCCAGGGCTCTCACTGTGGGAGGGGAGATCTGTAAATAAGAAAAGGGGCAGACGTGAATATAAGAGGAATGGCTGCAAATGGAGGTGTTTGTATGGACTCACAATTTCTGGAGTACATTTATCTGCACCTACATGTAGTACATGTGTGAAGATTTACACATGCTGCTATGGCTTTAAACTGAAATACCCCCAAAGATCCATGTTTTATACACTTGGCCATCAGTCTGTTGCACTACTGGGTGGGGGGAACTTTAGGAGGTGGAGTTTGGTGGAAGGAAGTCATTGAGGGGCATGCCCTTGAAGGAGGACCTGGGATCCTAGTCCCTGCCTATTCCTATTCCAGAACAGCCTCCTCCACTTGCGATGCTGTGTTGTGCTGTGCTACTATATCCACAAAACAACAGGACCTAATGACTACCACTGAAAAACTTTTAAAACTAGGAGCCAGAATACATCTTTCCTCCTTATAGTTGTTAATCTCAGATATTTGTCACATGATTGAAAGGCTTTTCTCTCTCTCTCTTTCTCTCTCTCTCGCAGGTTCCACTGGTTTCCAAGATCCATACATGTTCAAATCATTTATATAAAATGGTACACTATCTATATTTAACCTATGCAAGCCTCCCATATACATCAAAGCACCTGATACTATGCAAATGTTATGTAAATAGCTATTACTATTGTGTAAAAACTTGCTTGCTTAGGGAATGATAAGAAAGAAGCCTGCAGTGCTTAGTATAGATTCATGGTTGGCTGAACTTATAAAATAGGGTATAGAAACACAAATAAAACATATAATATGCAGCAACCAGATCTTCGGCAGTGTTATAAATAAATAAGAAGCCAATATCCTCAGAGAAGGGGCTATAAGAGTTGATACAAAAAAAGTAGAAGATGAAACTGTTTTTAAGACACTGCTGTGACAGTCACATAGCAAAACCACATTAAGGTACATAACAGCAGTAGCTTTGGTGTCATTTAGCACATTCACAATGGTTGGGCTACCACCAGCCCTGTTTAGTGAGGGCCTGGAGTGTCTATCATGGTCAGATGTAAATACATGCTCAAAACATAATGAAGGCTTGTCCTGAGGCCACAGGTCCTCCCTGGAGGGGCTTCACTACATTGGTCTGAGGTGGTTTCAATGGCAAAATAGTTAAGGATTACAACAAATTATGTGCTGCTGGAAAAGAAAATTGGAATGCATCTCATACAGTAATAGCAAGTAAAAAAATGTGTGAGGTGGGTTGACTTTTTTTTAAGACAGTAGAATGTTGTTTAGTCTGCTTGTATCCCTTCAACCCCACTGCCCTGATTAAAAACTCCAAGTATTTGGAAATAAAGTATTTAAAAAGCTAATTAAAGCTAAATGAGTTCATAAAGGTGGAGACTTAATAAAACTGGAGTTCTCAGAAAAGGAAGGGATGCCAGGAACACACACAGAGAGAAGGGGCCACATCAGATGATGACCTGCCAGCCAAGAAGAGGCCTCAGGAGAAACCTACATTACCAGCACCTGGATGTTCGACTTTCCACCACAATCTATGGTCTCTCATTAAGACCACCCAGTTTGTGGTATTGTGTTATTGTAGCCTGAGCTTGCCAGTATGAGTACCTAGTGTCCATGGTAGATGTGGAAGCAAAGTTGAATGTAGAGGAAAATTTTGAGAAGGCACAGGTTATTTGCACGGTCTTCAATGTGTGACCAAAGATTGCTTCGTGGTTGAGAAGGCAAAAGTTACAATCATACAGCTGGAGAGATCAGGCCATACCTTGGGCAGGACCAAAATTCACATCATCAGTGAAGGAAAGACGCACATCAAGTACTTCTGAAAATGACCCCACAAAGGAGACAGTACTGTTCATAGGGTATCTGCTTAGCCAAGCATACCCTAAATCTAATAAAGAGAATCATAATAGAAATGGCAGACAAAGAACATCTTACTTTAATAAGGGGTACTACATTTCCCTACAAATGTGTCATCCACAAAGGAAAACACATAAGACAAAACAAATATATCAGCTAGGTATAATTCAGTTCTTTAGATTCATGTATAATATCATTGAACATATTAAACAACTTTTAGAATGGTCTCTAATAACCCAACTCATAATCCCTGTGACCTGTGTAATAATCTCCTTAGATAAGGGCTGGGTTAGCTGACTCACTTCTAACACACAGAATATGTCAGCAGTCATGGAATGCCACTTCAAAGATTAGGTTACAAGAGATGATTAAGGCCTCCATTTGAGGGTCTTGATCTCTGGCCCACTCCTTCTACAGTGCATCGCCATTTGGTATAGTTCTGAGAGAGGGCTTGACCCAACAGCCAGCCAGATAATGAGTGCTGCTAACAGCCATGTGAGTGTACATGACAGCAGAGCCTCCTTCAGCCACTCTTACAGAGGTGAACACAGCCCAACCATGCCCAGTATTCTAGCTGGTGGGACAGACAGAGGGCTTGACAAGCCACCCCATTCCTAACCTACACAAACTGATATCAGAAACGTAATCTCCAACCACTAAGGTTTAGAGTAACTTGTTATAGAGCAGCACACTATCAGCTACACAAAGTTGGAAGATGGACTGCAGATTATATAGCAGAATTATCTCAATGTCACATCTATGGAACTTGGTAACTAGCTTGAGTCTCTAAGACTACAAGGTAATTCCCTTATTTTCAGGACATACACACTGCACACTAATATATTAACAATTGCAACTTACTCAAATCAGCATTTCAAATTTTATGTATTCAAAGTTATAAAATTTGAATTATTTGATATTTATGTGCAAATATGTTTCTATAGAGAGAGAAGAGAGAAAGGACAGAGGGAGGAGCAGGGCAGGGGAGTGAGCAGAAAAACAACAGCAAAGGGATCATGTGGGAGAGGGTCATGCAGGAATGTTCTCTGTATTATACTGATGTCAGGTCTTTATCTGAAATTAATCCTAAATGAGATATTAAAGTAGCTGCTCACTCGACATACCATTAGGAAGGCATGGCACATAATCCTCCCAGGCCTTCAAGTTACGAATGTGCAATAAATGATAATTATCACTTGGGATCAGATACATCTTCCAGGGGATTTTCACTTCCTTAAAACCAAGAAGAATAGCACACTCTAAATGCAGTCTTCTGTGTACAGGCTTCCTAGATCTTGCCCATGAGTTTTCTTCTTTCCTGAGGTGTCAATTTGAAAATTTTACCCTTAGAAACGAGTATTTTTAGGAACTCTTAGAGAATTAGTCTTCTCCGACATTTCCTTTACTTTCCTTCCTTCTTTCTTTCTAAAAATAATTTTTTAAAATTTATTATTATTATTATTATTATTATTATTATTATTATTAGTTATATACACAGTGTGTATATAGTCATGTTAGTACCATCATTAGCCTCCCCCCTCTGCAGGGACCCTCCTCTCCATTGGGAATGTGGGTCATGCATTGTGGGATTAGCCATCAGTTATGGATGAGAGGCAATGTTTTTATTTATTTATGTGAAAGAGAGAAACAGGTAGATATGTATATACACACACAAAGAGAAAGAGAGAGAGAGAGAGAGGGAGAATTGGCACACCAGGGCCTCCAGCCACTGCAAATGAATTCTAGATGCATGTGCCACCTTGTGCATCTGGCTTTACATGGGTCCTGGCGAATTGAACCAGGGTCCTTTGGCTTGCAGGCAAGTGCCTTAATGACTAAGCCATTTCTCCAGTCCTTTCTTTCTCTCTTTAAATGCCATCTTCATTAAGATACAATTAGGGTTTTAAACGTCATCTTTATGAAGATACTATTAGGGCTGGAGAAATGGCTTAGTCATTATGGCACTTGCCTGAAAAGCTAAAGGACCCAGGTTTGATTCCCCCTGACCCATGTAAGCCAGATGCACAAGGGGCCACATGTATCTGGAGTTTGCTTGTGGTAGCTGGAAGCCCTGGCATGCCCATTCTCTCTTTCTGTATCCCTGCCTATTACTCTTGCTCTCTCAAATAAATACCTAAAAATGAAATATTTTTTAAAAAGATACAATTAATATGTCATGAAATTCATGTGAACCAAGGTGGGCAGGCATCATAACTAGCTAATTTTACATTTTCATCAGCACACCTCCCTCCCAATAAAAATCTACCTATATCTAATAAAGCACACCCTATTCTTGGGCTGGGGAGATGGCTCAGTGGATTAAGGGCTTTCTGTGTAAGTATAAATGACCCGAGTTCAGATTCCTAGCACCCATATAGAGGCCCAGGAGATGTGGCAGTCCACCTGTAATCCCAGTGCTGTAGATGTAGACACAGGGAATCCCCAGAACAAGATTGATGGTTAGACTGATCAAATTGACAAGTTCTGGGTTCAAGTGAGAGACCCTACTTCAGTTAAAAAAAAAAAAGTGGAGAGTGATTGAATTGATATCCAGCTGGGTGTCACAGCACTCAGTAAGGAGGCAGAGGTAGGAGGACCACTGTGAGTTCAAGGTCACTCTGAGACTATATCTGGCCTCCACACACACATGCATATTTGTGCACCCCCACACATGACATGTGCCTTCACACATGTGAATGTGCACCCATTCATGTGTACTAAAAAAAAAAAAAGGAGTCGCACACTGTTCCTTGCTCTCTACAGTTACAGGACATTACTAATCTGCTTTCTGTCGCTCAAGATTGGTTGTTTCTGTGTACTTTCTAGACACAGAACCATGTGTCACATTTCTGGTGTGTATTTTTTCTCTGAGCATGTTCTCAAGGTCCATGCATCTGTGGTTACGCAGTTTTCATTTGTGCAGTGTTGAGGATGGAACCTAGAGTCTTGTACATAAGAGGCCTGTGTTATTCCCTGAACGTCACCCCCAACCAGTGGTTAATTCTTTGTGATTGTCAAATACTATCCCACTGCAAGGATATGACAATCTGTCTATCCCTTCATCAGTTAATGAAAATTTGGTTTGTTTCCATTTTTGCTAATTGTGAATATGTCTCTGTGAACATTTGTATATCCATTTTTACAAACAAAGAGATACACCTGAAAGAGCTAAAGCGTACAAGTCCTGGATCATATGGTAACTCTGTTCGACTCTTTGAAATTCTTTTTAAGTTTTATTATACATTTAGGATATGTCGTATTTTCTACATGCTTTAATCCATCCCATGACATTGCTATCCTGTGCAGGTTTGCCTGAATTTCTCTTTGTGGATTCATGGTAGACATACTTTCTCAGAAATGGACTGATGAAGAAAGATTCCACAGGTACAAGCTAAAGCCTTCCTGAATGGGTTCATGACAGCCCATCCTCCTTTTTTAATTCACTTCCAGTGAATGTCTGTTTAGACTTGTGCCAACCATGCTGGCATTTACACTTCCTGCCTCACCTCACATTTAAAATGCTTTAAGTGCATACCTTTTGTTTCCCAAAAAAACATGGGTTGCTGGAAAGCAAGATGTACGCATTATCTTTCTTTCATCATGCTTAGCCAAGTATGTTATTTAATTAAATGCTAAATGTTAAGCAGGGACTATCTGTTATACTTTAATTCCTCTGCAACACTTAGCTGAGTGCTAGGCATAATAAAAGGTGTTTATGTAATGCTAAATAAATGGATTTTAGCTTCCTAAGAATTTTCCCTAAACTTATTTCTAATTCTGAGCTTCTCAGCATGCCTCCAGCATTGTCACTGTCCTTTGTTTCCAGGGAAGAGTTCCATTTCTCCACAAGGATGCTCCCAACGTTTCCAATACCAGTCTTTCAGTGTATTTGACAAGGAGAACAGAGGAGACTGGACAGGCATTTCTTTCTTTTCTTCTGATCCACAGCACCTTCCCTGAAACACTTGCCTGCCTGTCTACAACTTCCTCTCTTCCCCATGCTACTATCCTGCAGCATGGGCAGTGTTGGAAGGAGAAGAAAGAGTGTTAAGTGCAGGCATGGGCAGTGTTGGAAGGAGGAGAGGGAGTGTTAAGTGCAGGCAGCATTCTGCAGACTTAAGGGTGGAAGCTTTAGTGCTGAATCTAAGCTACAGCATACAGGTGAGCTCTCAAAGAATCCCCTTTCTACTATTTTCAACCCAGAATGCATTTGCGTTTAAATCTAGGAAGCTTCTCTGAATAATTCTTGATTCTGTACTATGGTTGAGGTAGACTATCCTAGTTAATCATAATATATACATAATTCCTGGGTTGTAATTTTAAATGAAGTACAATTCACTAACAGCATCATGGCTACCCTGATACATTGACCCTTCTTTTGAGGATTTGTGACCTTCAGTTATCACACTACACATATGTGACAGTGCCACAGAGAAGAGCATCTTGGAGGGTGGCATTGCAGGTTGTAGAAGGATTGTCATTTCCAATCACTACATCCTTGATGCTCCTTCCTCATCATGAGAAAGCAGAACAAAGACAGAGACCAAGCAACATCAGGACATAGAATGGGACCTCTCTTGCAATTGCCACTGTTAAAAGCCTTGCCTTGCCTCTCTCAGAGCACTGGGTTCTCCTTGTACTGAGATTTCATCCTGTCTGTGGGAGGAAATAGTGAACCTTGTTTTGCTCATTGAAGCCATCAACAATGAAAATGTATGAGAGTTCTCCCTGGATTTTGCCACTTACATTTCCAGAGTTATTTACATTTTACCTTTGCTCAGCTACTTCTATTAGAATTATTCTGTTCTCTTTAGAATTGTATCCCGTCATGCCAACCTTCAACTGCACATTCCTCGGTCTAGCAAGAGGCTTTTCAGAAAGGTTCCACTTCAAAGCTTCTTCACTAGTGGGAAGACAAGCCAGACAGAAGTTGTCCTGGCTTTCTGTCTCTTTAAGAAATTTGGAACTTGAAGATGAATTTGAACCTTGTCTTCATTCAGTTGTGAACTTTATTCCATTGGCCATGGAAACTGTTTTTCAGTTTATCTATCTTTGCAGGACTATTAGTAGGTCTCTGGGTGTTACAGCTGGATTAAAATTTCTTAGTCATTAAAAATTATTTTTATTCAGATTATTTACCACTCAGATGGCAGAAAGCCATGTTCCCCATCAAATTTAGCCTTTGCAGTCCTTAGGCAATTGGGATATTTAGAGGAGTTTGCAGATCTAGGTACGTGACTCATTCTCTTGCTTCATTCGGGTCTCTGTTGAAATGTCACCTCCTCTCAGGAGTCTCTTTTCATAGCCCACTCTAAGAGGGTTCTGCCTTTTTCAAATTTTATCATCTTACCCTGCTTGACTGGTCTTTCTAGCACTCCTCACCTCTTAATATAATGGCTATATACATTGATTTTTAAAATTGTTACTTATATTGACCTCCCAGAATGGAAGCCTCCCCAAAGCAGGGACTTAGTTCTTTGTTTATTGTCAAGTGTTAGATCCTAACACATAGTAGATGTGAAGTAAATAATTATGGGATGAGTGAATACTTATTTTGATCTTATTTGTTTGTTTGAGATGGAGTCTTTTTGTGTATCTCAGACAGGCCTATAACTCACTATGTATACCAGAGTGGTCTCAAAGCTTCAATTCTCTTGCCTGACTTCTGGGACTGTAGTCTGACAGAAGTCTTCCTAATGATGCAAAGGTTACCTCAATTACAAAAGTTGCTAGTTGACATGAGAAGTAGCAATTTTTTAGTGAAAAGCATTATGATTAATTAAAAACAATGTGATGGGGCTAGAGAAATAGCCCAGAGGTTAAGGCAGTTGCCTACAAAGTCTAACAACCTTGGTTCGATTCCCCAGTACCCATGTAAAGCCAGGTGCACAAAGTGGCACATGCATCTGGAGTTTGTATGCAGTGGCTGGAGGCCCTGGTGTGCCCATTCTCTCTCTCCAAATAAATAAATAAAATATTTTTAAAAAGAAAAGAAACCATATACAATGTAATGGCTGCTGTAGTAGAGAGTGTGCAGGCTCAGTCCTCAAGGTACTAAATCCTAGCAAGGGCATATGATAGGTACACATGACTAACAGCTTCAAAATACTAGGTTGGCCCTTTATGATCCAATAGTTCAGAGAAAGTGGGCAGAGTGGCACAATCCCAGTGCTTGCAATCCCAGAATAGGAAGGGTATGGCATGAGGATCATGAGTTCAAGGCTAGCCTGTCTCAAAGAAAACAAAGGGGAAGAGGAAGAGAAAGAAAAAAATAATTCAGAGAAAGTAGTTTTTTTTTTTTCTCTCTCTCTTAAGAATTACAGTAATCAGGCAAGGCTTTCCAAAAGCCATTTAAATTGCTGATGTTGAGAAAAAGTTTAAAAGTTAGCTAACTGCAAAATTAGGGGAACAGTCCACATAAAACTACTTTACTTCTGACACCAGTTACAAAGTTGAAGTGTTTCCCAAACCACCCTCAGCTTTGGTAACTTAGTAGAAAGACTCACTGACAGGTATTGTAACCTCACCTACTCATGTTATGGCTTATTTGTTAAGTTTTTGGAGTGTTGAGAAAAGGTGCTACTTTATAGCCCAGGCTGGCCTCTAACTTGCCATGTAACCTAGGCTGGCCTTGACCTCCTAGTCTTCCTGCTTCACCCTCCTGAATTCTGGAATTACAAATGTTAGCCACCTTGCCTGCCATGGTAATGGTTTATGACAAAGAAAGGAAACAGACTAAAACCAGCCCAGGGAAGAAAAGCATGAGCCAGAGTCAAGGACTAGGAAACAAAGTGGGGCTACCCTTCCCATGGGATGAGGAACATGTGATGACCCCAGGACTGATGTTTTACAATGAGCCCAGAATATTCTAACCAAGGAACATTATCCACCCTGGGGCTGCATCATAGATGTGCAATTGACTTCCCACAGACAGTCAGGTTGGTACCCCATGACCCAATCCACCCCCCCCCCCGCCCCGACAAATCACACTATTAGTACATTCCACAGCCTCAACTCTGACCCACACTGTTACTTCAGGTTTGACTCAAGATGCCAGGTTACACAAAGACACTTCTGTCAGGCCAAATACTCCAAGGCTTAGCAATTACTCATTACTCACACAATCTCCTTTGGAACTAGATTAAATTCTCCACTACACAGGGGAGAGACTATAGATAAGGCTCTGATCTGATCAATTGTATTCACCCAATGACAGGTGATCAATAGACCTGTGACTGCTGTTCCAGGAAAGGTAGAAAATTTTCAGTTTTGAAGATAACTCTCTCTCTCCCTCTCTCTCTCTCCCCGTGTGTGTGTGTGTGTGTGTGTAAACAGTCTTGCTATATAGTACAGGCTGGGCTCAAACTCATAGCCCTTCTGCATCAGACTCCAGAGTGCTGAGATTATAAGCATGTACCACCAATCCCAGCTTTATAGACAAGTACTATAAATGTATCTGATTTTGAGAAATAAAAGTGGATATTTAGGATGAATATATATATATATATATATATATATATATATGATTTGGTAAGCAAATACTCCGCAAACTGAATGTTCTCTGCAACTGAATGTGATTTTCTTATGATTTCACAGCTGAGTCAGGCAGTAAACCAGAAATGAATCCAGTGGCAACAAGCAATCTGCTGGAGTGCAACAAACTATTCTGGAATTTAATGGCTCTACATAACTGGCCACTTTCGCGGTGATTCTGCTGGGTGCAGGTATGTTCTTGCTTCGGCCCATGTGGGTCACCATCGGGTCACCCACCAGACTGCAACTCTCTTGGGGCTTTCCAGGAACTGAATAGCCCACGGTGGCCTCATCAGCCGCTTATTGTTGCTGTGGCAGGTGCTGTCAGGGGACAGGGCTGTCCTCCATGCTGCCTCCCCAGCAGCCAGCTGCTGGTTCACAGGGGGCAGAGTCCAGGAGGGTGGCAGCCTGAACTACTGGCCTCTTGAAGGAAGGCTCACAACTTCACTGTCAACTTGTTCCATCAGACAAACGATCATTAACACCAGCCCCCATTCTGGAGCAGCGGAAACAGAGCCCGCCTTTAAGTAGAGTCAGCTGCAAAGAATATGTGGTCATTAAGGAAAATGCCCCAAACCTAATAATTATAACTATTTTCCATCAGCTTCTACTATAGATTTGTAAGTTGTTGGTTAGGCCCTAACTTTACTAGAAAGCTAAGAGTCTTATGTTACATACAAAGAAAATCACATTATTTGATTATTCCAAGCAAAAAAGCACTTGCTTAACATGTACAAAGTCCCCTGGCACCTAAGAAACAAAACAAACAAAATCTTGGGTACACTAATACACTAGGACCCATTGTAGACACACCTTGGTTTGGATTGATGATTGAAGAAAGGCCTGTCATGAAGAAAAAGTAAAACGTGCATAGTAAAAGGGACATCTGCATAGCAAATCCTAGTTTAAAATTTTATCCCACAATCAACAACCAGAGACAAAAGCATCCTATTAGTTTTTTTCCCCCTCAAATCAAGGAATTCTTCATTCTAAAACGACGCAGTTTGTGTTTAGATGAACAGGATAAGATGTTCCTGTGCTTGAAGCTTCAGTGGCTTCCCATGAATTGGGTCAAAAACAAAACTTTTCTGTGTGCTTCCTTCCGAAGCCACATATGGTCTGGCCCATGCTCACTTCTAAACTTTGTAAGACTCGCTCTGCCACCCTGTCATTCTTACAGAAGCCTTATGATAGTCTTCTTATACAGTGCTCCCTTCGGCCACAAGCCCTTTATGTAGGCTGTTCTCCGGGATTCTCCCTCCATCTTTTTACCCTGAACTTGATCTCAATTCATCATTCAGACTTCTGCCCAATCATCATGTTTACCAGCTCCCTGCTCAACCTCCATAAGCAGATCAAACACCTCTCATGTGTGTTTATTTGATTAATGCCTGCCACCCAGATAATTTGATGCCCCCCCCCAAAGCATTTGAATGACTAATTTGGAGTGATTTGTTCTAAGTTCTTACTAATTTATAGACATTTTTCCTTTGTTTTCATTTTGGGGGTAATTTTGCTCGGTTAATGCCTTAGTTCATTTTCTGTTGCTCTAGCACAACTGGGGGATTTACAGAGAGGAGTTTGTTTGGCTCATGGCTTGGAGGCTGGAAGTCCAAGGCTGGAAGTCCAAGAATAGGTGTCTGCTTGGAATCTAGGGAGGGCCTCTTGCTGCATCACCCATGCAAGAAGCTGGGTGGGGGTGGGGGGAGTGTGGACACACAGAGTACATGTGCTGGTTTAGATCTGTCTCCCTCTCCTTATGAAGCCATTAATGCCATCATGGGTAGGCACCTTCATGACTTCATCTAATCCTAATTACCTCCCAGTGGCCTCCTCATCTCCAAGTACTTTCAGCCTACTAAGTTGGTGTGGTGATTTGATTCAGGTGTTCCCCACAAACTTAGGTGTTCTGACTGCTAGGTTCCCAGATGATAGAGATTTGAAAATTAACACCTCCAGGAGGCAATGTATTGTTGGGGGCGGGCTTATGGGTGTTATAGCCAGCTCCCCCTTGCTAGTATTGGGCATACTCTCCTGTTCCCACTGTCCCCTGATGTTGGCCAGGAAGTGATGTCCACCCTTTGCACATGCCATTATTTTCCCCTACCACCATGGAGCTTCCCCTGGAGTCTGTTAGCCAAAATAAACCCTTTTTCCCCCAAAGCTGCTCTTGGTTGGCTGATTTCTGCCAGCAATGCAAACCTGACTGCAACACTTGGGGATTAGGTTTCCAGCACATGTACCTGGGGGCCACACATTCAGACCCCAGCAGTCAAGCAGAGCCCTTCTATGGTAGTGGAACTTGCACCTTTCTGCTTATCTATAAAGTGACTGCTTTGCCTGCTTGTGATGAAAACTCCCACTTTGGGTCTGGCTAATGAGGCTGTGCCCGCATTAACACCCATGTGGGAAGGCCACTTTCCTAGTGGTTAGGCTTCTGAGGGCAATCTCCTTCCCTATAGGAAAGACTTTCTGGAAACAACTTGAGTCACTCCAGAGAACATGTTTTATCGACATTGCATCTGGGCTGTCAAGGGAGTTTAATTCTGAAGCCGGAGTGTTGATCTGGGGATGAGACTCGTGCAGAGCTAGAGGCAAGCAGCACTGCATGGTTGGGTTGCAACATAGCTTTTACCAAGGCTTTGTGTACTATGATTTCTCTCCCCAGTGTCTTGGGAATTACATTTCAGGGAAATAAAAATGAACCACTCAGAGAGCAGAACTAAAAATTTAAGTAGTGGAACTTGTCCTCCAAGATCTTTATCGATGCAGACCTGAGTTTTATATTAAAATGCTTTGTTTCCATTGAGATGATTAAAATTTCATTTAAGTGACGCTTTGCTTTTCTGGCTCCCCTGGGAAATCAGCTGCATTTGCCTTCCTGGTCAGTGGTCAGCTAGCTGGCTGTATTCTGTGGTGTCTACTTATTCAGATCTGTCTCTGCTGCCTGAAAAGAGGGCTTAGTGTTGTCACCATCTGCCCTGGTCAGGGAGGGTGATTTGAAAGGTGAAGGACTCATCCGGCTCCTATCAGCAGTGAAATATTTTCAGGAATTGACCTTGGAGTTTCTGCCAGTTGGAAACCATGGTAACCACTGCTGGCCCCTGGAAAATTATTTCTCTTTACAGCGCTCCTGTCAATCAGTGCATGCTTCCTCCAACTTCTAAAGCTGTGATCCTTAGAAAGGAGATGGCAGCTAAAATCCATCATCTCACTATGGGGATGACTACCGATGTCCAAGACCCAATGAGGCATCAGATTTTCATGCTTCAGCCCAGAGTCCCTAAACAATAATCATAAAAGAAACAATAGGGCTGGAGAGATGGCTTAGCGGTTAAGTGCTTGCCTGTGAAGCCTAAGGACCCTGGTTTGAGGCTCCATTCCCCAGGACCCACGTTAGCCAGATGCACAAGGGGGCGCACATGTCTGGCCCTGGTGCACCCATTCTTTCTCTCTCTGCCTCTTTCTCTCTCTGTCTGTTACTGTCAAAATGAATAAATAAAAATAAACAAAAAATTAAAAAAATAAAAGAAACAATAATCATAGCTCGTATTCATATGATACCTCATATCCATCCCACTACTGATTAAAGCATTTTACACAGGCCATATTAGATCATTTAATTCTATCTATTATGTGATGGGACTAATACCTTCATTTTAAACAAGGCATGCATGAGATCTTTGAAGCAGGCTTGATACCCTGCTCTAGAATCCTCTGAAGACATACTGTATTGCCTCCCTTAGAATATAGGAACTGGGCTGGAGAGATGGATTAGCAGTTAAGGTGTTGCCTGGGAAGCCTAAGGACCCAGGTTCAATTCCCCAGTACCCACATAAGTCAGATTCATAAGGGGGCACATGCATCTGCAGTTCATTTATAGTGGCTAGAGGCCATGGTGTGCCCATTCCCTCTCCCTCCCCACGCCCCCTCTGTCTCTCACAAATAAATAAAGGAAACAGAATAAAAAAGAATGCAGAAACTGCTTATTGGGTTGAGGTGAGAATGAATCCTTTGCCAATAGGCTTCCCCTACTGGAATATATCACTCCTTACTACCTCATTGCCCAGGCTTATTAAGGACATTTATTCATCTGAATCTAACAAACAATAGGAAGCACCACAAGTGTTTAGAAAAGAAGAAATTTCAATAGGGCATTAGTTGCCTAGTGGACAGAGGAGTTATGATAATGTAACTGAGTCTGGGAGATTCAATGCCGGAAGAAATAAGTCAGGCACAGAACCACAATGATATGTCATCTCACACCTATGTGGAATCTAAACATATTTATCACATGGAAGTTGGTGTAGAATATGGTTACCAGAAGTCAGGAAGGGTGGTGAGGTAGAAAAGATGGGAACAATTAGTCAATGGGTACAATGTCACAGTTTGATAGTACGAATAATAATTGCACAGTAGGGTGAGTATCATTAACGATAATGTAGTGACTAAGACAAAAAAGCTAGATGATAGGATTTCAACATTCAGAAATTATGTTTAAGGTGATTACCCCTATTGGATCATTATACAATATACATATAGAAATATCATATTGCACTGAAAATGAACGGGCTGACTGAAATCTTTTCTATGTAAAAATACCCAGACTTGATTAACTATGGACATTATCTGCCACAAACTATATTACATTCATTTTAAAAGGCTGTGATGAAAATTCCAATCAAAATAATTTATTTCTGGGCTGGAGAGATGGCTTAGTGGTTAAGCGCTTGCCTGTGAAGCCTAAGGACCCCGGTTCGAGGCTCGATTCCCCAGGACCCATGTTAGCCAGATGCACAAGGGGGCACACGCGTCTGGAGTTCGTTTGCAGTGGCTGGAGGCCCTGGCGCTCCCATTCTCTCTATTTCTCTTTCTGCCTCTTTCCCTCTCTGTCTGTTGCTCTCAAATAAATAAATAAAGATAAAC
Organism: Dipus sagitta; assembly: GCA_036346955.1. NCBI lineage: Eukaryota > Metazoa > Chordata > Mammalia > Rodentia > Dipodidae > Dipus > Dipus sagitta. The sequence goes on along the minus strand of CM070770.1, from coordinate 55,912,304 downwards.
AAAAAAATTTAAAAAAATAATTTATTTCTTTTATCTTCTTAAGGAGAGGCCAGTGTTTCAAGATAAGGTTTCATGTTACCTGTCTTCTAGATATCTTAGTAACTGGGCTTTGCAGACTTAGTACAATATAATTCATGAACATTTAAGACTTTCCAAGGCTGTGGTTCTGCTTTGTGCAAGTGTCTGTTTAAAGCAAACTTATTTTCTTTCATTTGATTTAATAATACATATCATTAAGCTAGCAAGTTAGGAGCAAGGGAATTGTAGTTCGACAAAACTGATGATCTTTTGAGGAAAGGGGATCTTGGACCAAGTAAGAATCTGGGTTTTGGACTGGAGTGGTGGCTCAGTAATTAAAGGCATTTGCTTGCAAAGCCTAATGACCAGGGTTTGATTCCCCAGTACTCATGCAAAACCAGAAGCACAAAGTGGAGCACGCATCTCAAGTCCATTTACAGTGGCTGGAGGCCCTGCCATGCCCATTCCTTCTGCCTGTCTCTCTTCTATCTATCTATCTATCTCTTTTTAATATATATATACAGACAACAAACCATGGTATTTCCCTCCCCTCCCCTCCCCCACCTTCCCCTTCATAACCCTGCTCTCCATTATATCCCTTCCCTCTCTCCATTAGTCTCTCTTTTAATTTGATGTCATCATCTTTTTCTCCTATTGTGAGGGTCTTGTGTGGGTATTGCTAGGCACTGTGAGGTCCTGGATATGGAGGCCAAATTCTGCCTGGACAGTTGTATGTAAGGAGTGGTATCCTTCCTTTGGCTTTTACATTCTTTCTGCCACATCTTCTGCAATGGACTCTGAGCCTTGGAGGGTGTGATAAGAGATGTTTCGGTGCTGGACACTCCTGTGTCCCTTTTTCTCAGCACTGTGTTGCCTTTTGGGTCATTCCAGTGGTCATTGCCTTCTGAAAAGAGGAGCTTCTCTAACCAGAAGTGAGAGTAGCATTAATATATGAGTATAGCGTAGTGCTTTCAGGGCAATTTGGTGAAAGTATATCTCTTGCAAATAAATAAAAATATTTTAAAGAAGAATCTGGGTTTTCTGAGTCCACACATATCAGATGAAAGCTGTTCTTTCCTCTTCTATGGTCTGATTGAGGCAGATCACTAATGAGACACAGTTTTGAGTTTAATCCTGGTAAGTGAGGCAGGTGGCTTTGTGGTTATAGATTTGAAATTTCTGAGCAGAAGGGTTCTTTGAGGTCATCCAATTCCATTCCACCATCTTATAAATTAAAAAAGAAAAAGAGCCTGGATAAAAGTCAGAGAGGTTAAGTGAGTAGCTCCTAGTCATAATTATGTCTACAGTCTGCTTTTAACCCTGATCACCACACACTCTGTTCACTGTGCAAAAGAAAATAAGTCAAAAGCATCACATAATGGTGAGCAAACCCATGTTTCACTGTTCAGTGTGGATAGCACACTGATCTTGGGGAAGATTTTAAGGACTCACAAACAGTAGGGTGTCCATTTCACTATCCTACCAGGCTAAATTTCTTGGTCGTTTACTGTGCTTGCTCCTGAAGGGGCTCATAGTCTCCATGCATTGTGTCATTAAGGCTCTGAAAGCTCAGTTATAAGGAATGACAAGGAGACATGTGACAGCATGCCTGTTTTAACTGAAAATGCATTGAATGTAAAAGTGTTCAACCATCAGCAAGACTCTCCATGGCTTGTATTTGTTGACATTCCTGGGAGTGCCTGTTTGTGCTATTTAGGAAGATTTACATATAAGGCTTACATTTGACTTGAACTCCAAGATAGCATGACTGGCTACTTTCTCTATCATTTATGTTATCAATTATGTTGTCCATACTCCTTTTATTAATGGGTTATTAATGAAGGGGAGAAAGGGTGGGAAGATATAGGCAGGAGAGAATTTGTAAAGCGTATCAGAGAGTAGGACCAGAGATCAGATCTAAATATTTCAGTGCCCTGGTTCTAGACCAGGTGGGGGCAAAGAAAACAGAGAATACAACAGGGAACAAATCTTTCTGTACCCGTCCACATCTGTCTTTACTTCAGTGGGGATTAAGGAGGTTTTCAAAGGTCCCAAGAGACTATAGACAAAGTGTGGCTGTATCAGGGCCTGGAGTCCAAGTGTAATGCGAGGCTCAGAGAGTGTGCTTTGCCAGGCTGGTCCTTGGGCATGTGGAGTATGCAGGCAGCCTATGGCAGGCGACAGCTCAGACTCACAGAGCAGCAATTACCCCAGGCACAGAGACATGGGTGAGAGATGAGAATATGGGAACATTTGCCCCTGCGGCCCTGAAGATACTGCTAAGGTGGCCTTGCAGCATGACTGAGATGTCACTAGAAGCTGGTACCTGAAGTGACTACATCTTTACATGTCAGCTGGCTAGTGTGCCAGGGCTTCCGTGCACTGTCCCTCAGCTCCCACTTTTACTTGCCGTTATGTGGTGCAGATGCCGAGCACAGCCAATGAGCTCTGGGTGGAAGCTAGCCTTCTTCAATCTTTTTCTTCCTCTTAGAGAAAACACTTCGCAGTTCATGTGAACCCAGATAATCCTTTCTTGCGAAACCACTGAGATGTGAGGGTTAAGAAAATACATGCCCAAAATTAAACTATTATAGCTTACACTTGGGTATGTGCCCAGGGAAGAATCCTTTTTCCTTGGCACATAGTCCCTGCTTAGGATGCCATCAATATCCAAGTTCCCCCAGTTCTACTTCACCAGTCTCCATTTCCACTCTGTGTGGCATGAAGTGGCTATGCCAATGACCTCCTAACTGTTCTGCCCACCTCCATTCCCGTCTGACCCTATGCCATTCCTCGCCTACCCTTAGATCAACTTTGATAACCTTTGCCTACAGTATAAAACAAAACTCACTAGGTCCTATAAGTTACTTAGGAGGAGCTCAGGAACCAGACAGGCAGTACATTGAACTGGATGGCCCACTAGCCACCCTGCATGTGTGTCCCATCACCTCAGCATTTGCCTACTGATAGCCAGTCCTCTTGATTTTGAAGTGACCACTGCAAATAACTTTCTGGAGTTCAGAAAAAGGGTCTAAATTAGAGTTAAGTCAGATAAGGGAATCTTATAATCTAACTCAAAGTATTAAAAATAGAGTTTTTGGACACTTCTTTTTTGTTTTGTTTTTATTTATTTGAGATCAACAGACAGACAGAGAAAGAGGAAGATAGATACAGAGAGAATGGACGTGCCAGGGCCTCCAGCCACTGCAAACGAACTCCAGATGTATGTGCCATCCTGTGCATCTGGCTTACATGGGTCCTGGGGAATCCAGCCTTGAACCGGGGTCCTTAAGCTTCACAGGCAAGTGCTCAACCACTAAGCCATCTCTCTCTAGTCCTGGACACTTTTTAAAAAAATTATCATTAACATGAAAGGGCCAGGGGTCTAGAGGGTTGTACACAAAGCAATAGCCTCCAGAGTTTGTCTCAATATCCACACCCCCAACTTGCTTCCTGTGGCCCACGTGGGTCTCCTGGGGCCCTCTTGCTGGATGGTAGCATTTGTCAGGCATCAAGGTGCCCTCTCCTCTTCTTCCTCTTCCCAGCTACTCTGGAAACTGGGATCCACCAGCCTTGGCCTGGGTGCTGCCTCTTAAAGGCAGGATACTTCATCCAGGGGGAGCGCTGGCCAGGGCCCTGCCACATGACCTCCTTGGTAAAATCCGGTACCAGTAAAGCCTCATGATCCCATCGCACACGGCTCTCCAGTTTGAGGGACTACACGTCCACCACCACCTGACCTCCCTTTTCTGCCTTCTCCCTTTTGCCTGGATGCTGAGGCTTAAAGATCCAGTTGGGTAGAGGGATCAGAGTCTCTAAGGCTCCACCCATGTCCCCTCGCACCCACTGAAGGTCTGCCAGGCTCAGAACATTCTTACAGCCCATTCCCGGGCCCCTCCTCAGGCTGGGCGCAGCCTCCAGGGACACCTGTCAAAATCAAAGTTAGGGGAGCAGCAACCAAGGGCCTGAGGTTGTGGCATCTGCAGGGCGAGCGGTCGGCAGGGCACAGAAGGGATTCATCACTGGCTGAGCCTAAAATAGTTTTAATTCCCTCATTTCCCCCCTGTCTCTTGTTTAGAGACAGTCTCAATCTGTAGCCTTAGATGACCTGGAATTTGTTGTGTATCCCAGACTACCTTTGAAATCATAATAATCCTCCTGCCTCAGCCTCCCAAATGCTAGGTTCATAGTGTGAGCCACCACACCTGGCTTGGCTCCCTGTCCTTTATGTGAATGTATTTTCTCTGAAGCAAATTGCACCTGTCATAAGTATTTAAATGTTTAAAAAAATCTTTTAAAGGTTAGTTTTGGGTTTTCACCCAACCATAAGGTGTTTACACCTGAGTAGATTCAGTCATCATACAGAGAGGTAGGTTTACATGTCTATACACATGTGTGCATTTATGTACATAAAGATGAATGTATACATGCATTCTGTGTATATGGTTTTGTGTTATTTCTCAAACTGAATGTCAAGTTTGATGCCATCTTATTTCCTCTGATAAAGGTCCAGCTTGCTGAGTACAAAGTATTGTGCTTCTCTATGTATTAAAGTTGGTGTCCAAAAGTGACAGTGACATATGTTTATGGGACACACTTGCTTAGAATATATTTAAGAGCTGACTAAAATAATCCATATGACTCTTCACGCAGTGTAAACGTGTGTGGCCTGCCTCTGGTCAGTGCTCTTAGGTGGCATCTGTGGGCATGTGGCTCAGCCTTTCTGTCCTCTTCTGATGGCTATGCTACATGCACATGACTGAAGGCTAGTCAAGCCAGTCCACTATTGTCCATTCTTAGCTGTCAGTGGCCACAGCTTCTCATCATGTTGCTGAGTGCCCTCCTTCAGTGCATCCTTGGCCTCTCCAGTGCCCCTTTTAGCTTGGCAGTGACTGGCTGTATTTTATTTCAGTTTTTTTTTTTTGAGGTAGGGTCTCATTCTAGCCCAGGCTGACCCATAATTCACTGTGTAGACTCAGAGTAGCCTTGAACTCACAGTGATTCGCCTACCTCTGCCTCTCGCCTGGCTGGCTATATTTTATCAATTAAGTGCAGCCTGTCTCTCTGCAGGACTTTGCCTCTGAGTCACCCTGCCTGAAAGAAAGGGATGAATCAGAGGTGACAGTGCAGCTAGGGCAGTGACTAATTGGCACAGAACAAAGAAACCAAGCCATACTTTGGGGAGGTCTCTCTCTCCTAGTGACTTGGCACCTTGGGAACAGGCTGTTTCTTGTTTCTGACAGTTATTTTTGTTGAACTAGAGGTGTTCTATTCAGTCCCTGGTGGCATGAAATCAGTAAATCTCAAGATCTGGGGCAGGCTCTGGGGCTTGCAACATCAGAGAGAAACACTGATTAAGGATTAATGTGATCTGGGGAACACCCAAGTCCAAAAAATGGCATTGACCCAATGCCAAAATGTAGCTGGGTTAGACCAGCAGCCTTCTGGGAGCCACTGAGAGCTGGGGCTCTTTGATTTCTAACCTTTGAAGGGGGTAGAAAGAAGACTTGCTGGCAAGCAGTGAGTCATGCTGTGGTGGTGGTAGTAGGTTCAGGATCAAATGACCACTTCATCTTCAAAGACTTCTGATGGCTCACAGCACTGAAGGAGACTAGGGTAAGCAGTGTTATTTTAACAGTCACTGATCAAGAGCTCAGGTAACTAGTTCTAAGAGCTTTGTGCCAAGTGGATAGTGGGCCTGTCTTTTATGTGTAGACCCCTGAACTGTCCTGTTGGAGAAGTTCCAATGCAGTGCATCGGGAAGTGAATTAGGACTCAGCAGGGGGAAGTTTCCTTATCAAGACAGGTATCCTTGTGGAGACCCTGGGTAACGTGTTCAAACATCTGTCACCAGCACTAAAGATGTGAGCTCACATATGAAGCATCTTCTCCTCTTTGTTTTCAGGTGCTCTTGAGACAATGTCCAGTGCACAGGAGACCCTGTCTTCCCTCTTTGACTCCTAAGCATCTTCGAGTGGATGATAGCAGTCTCTGGAGTGGTTCTGAAGAAGCACTGAGGTCACTTTCTCATTCTGAGCAGGTGTGTCTAGGCTGTCACTGGTAGATAATTTTATTGGCATCAAATTCTTCAAATAAGTTGTCCTCACTTATTGCAGAAGTCTCCAATGTTTTCAAAATTCTCCATATTGTTATGCAAGGAAAACCATCAGAGAGATGCCCATGACTGTCAGCATCTCTCTTTGATCTTCAGCTAATTCCCACACTCCAGTTGAGGGCTGTCTGTGGACATCAAGGAACAAGAATATGCCATACCTCCTTTGGAATCTGGTCATACTGACCCCCATGAACTAGAAGGTCTCAACAAATGGAACAGTTTTGAAAAGTGCACTCCCATTTAAAAAAATATTTTCTTTTCTTTTATTTATTTGAGAGAGAAAGAAATAGGCAGAGAGAGAGAGAACGTGCCATGGCCTCTAGCCCCTGCAAATGAAGTCCAGATATGTGCATCCCCTTGTGCATCTGACTTACATGGGTCCTGGGGAATCGAAACTGGCTCCTTTGGCTTTGCAGGCATCAAGCGCCTTAACCACTAAGCCATTTCTCCAGCCCCTCATTTTTTTTCTAATTTCATTATTTAGGAAAAGTAGCTGTTTCTTTGGCTGCCATTCTATTTTCTCATCCCCCCACCAAATGAATAGACTAGGCTGAAATGTCCATACACACATCCTTCCAGTTCTCACAACTTTTTTCATGCATTGTCTGTCAGTTTTCACAGCTGCATTGTGTGCTGCATTCCTAAGGCAAATGTGGAAACAAGTGTCTTCAGGAATCACCCTGTAAAAAGCTGATATAATCACATAAAGTCAGTTTGTCAGGACTATCTTTCCCACTTACAGATAGAAAACCTTCTAAGAAGTTGACTGAAGAGCCTGTAAGATGCTCTATGAAGCAGAAGGAATGAAATCAAGCAATTCAATGGGGGAACCGTAAGTCTCTTCCTTCTCTGCATGTCGACCTCTCAGCTGACAGAAGTTGCCCCTACCAATCCCATCAACTCCTTGGCTTTGTGGGAGGGCTTTTAACCTACTTTGTCAATTTGCTCAGGAGTTAAAATTTGATTGTGAAGGTCCTGATACACTAAAAGGACTGATAAAATATTCAGTATCATAAATTCACTGCACATCTGTCAGTCCCATGGTGCATATCCCATGTCAGCTCTTAGAGTTTTGTGAAAAGAGGGGAGGAGGCTAGATGGGGGATTCAGAAACTATCATCTTAGCCCCTCCTTTTTAGGAACTGCCTGCAGCCTCCTGGGCTTTCCTTTTAAAAACAAAATCATCCATGAAGCAGAGGCAGTTTGTCATCTTAAGAACTTTGTAAGAATTGCTTGGGAAATGAACTTTGACAGCTCCACAGACACGCTTCTGTGACAGGCTGCGGTGCTGTTCCCCTCTGTCTACCCTGCTTTCTTCCAGAACAAAGCTTCAGCAGTTGGAGGAAGACGGCCTTGAGCCAGTATAAATAAGCACTGTCTAAGCACAGGCCTCGGGGGTTACTCTGGGCTCTTTAGTGTTTTGTCACGTAGAAAAGGCTGTGTGGGGAAGAGAAGAGGAAAGGAGGTCTTCCACAGGGCAAGGGTAAGCAGTAAGCCCAGTTAGTAGGCAAAGAACTGCCCTGGACTTCTGCGGTCAAAATACTTTGTAAGGGTTTGTTCTCAGACAGACTTATTAAATAAAAAATAGTCTAAGATGTCCCCGTTCCCCACAGGAAGGGCAAGCGAGTGTTTTAAGTCAACACCAAGAGTTTGCAATAGAGATCCGCAGCTTCACACAGCTCTTGCCACTCAGCTCAGTTCTTTGCTCTTCCTTTCTTCTCTCTGTTGTTTGTAACAGAAGGGTCTCAGCTAGTATTCAACCAACAGCTGCATTGTACTTTGTGTCCTCCATTGTGCCAAACACTAGTGACACCAGAGTTGGACAAGAAACAATTGATGCATTTTCTAGCCTATAAATATTGCCTTAAAAACCATTTTATTGACAATTTTCATACACATGCATAATGTATTTTGGTCATATTCCCATTACTTCCTTTTGCCCATTCTATCATCCCCTTTCACTAAACCCCTTCTTCATTCCAACTAGTCTCTCTTATATTTTGATGTCTTTTTTTTTTTTTTTTTGCTTTCCTCCATCATCTATAATGACATTTTGAGAGGCTCAATATTGTGCAAGTAAGGACAGCTACAGTGAGATCATGAACGTATTGGCCACTTTGTGTCTGAAGACAGCGTTCCAAAGTACTCCTTTTGGCTCTTGCATCCTTTCTGCCACCTCTCCCACAATGCTCTCTGAGTTATGGTGGTTGTGATAGAGATGTCTCATTTAGTGCTGAACACTCAACTGTCACTGCCCAACACTCTGGTGAGTTTGAGTCCCCCAGTAATCACTATCATCTGCAAAGAGAAGCTTCTCTGTTAGAAAGTGAGAGCAGCATTAATCTATGAACATAAATGTAAAGATTTAGGTGGCATCTTTTTGGACACAACATATTTATTTAACCAAACAATAGTAGCTTCACCTCTAGGGCTTCTTACCTTCTAAGCCATGGGTGAAAATCATGAAATTATTCTTCTTGGCAGTGGGCCTCAAATCCAATCACAAAGCAATTAATTACCCCCGGAACAGACATTCTACTATTGCACTAATGGGCACATCTTGCCTAGATAGCTAGTTGTGTAGCTTATAAGGTCTACTTGTAGTTAAGTCTATTGATGCCTTTTCTCCTGCAGCAGGCTACATAGCACTTTCCAGCCACTGTAACTACTAGCTAGCAATGAGGTGGGTTCTAGCTCAGTTCCAGCTTGATGTCTCAGTGTACTACAACTAAAGCATGTAGTGTCTTTAGTAATAGGGTCTTACCTTCTAGTTCTTATGGGTAACCAAGAATCTTTGCAATAGCCTGTAATGTTTGGGCGGCCTCAGGGGGCTCTATGACCAACAACTCATTGGGATGTATTGCAGCCCCTTCCAGTTTCATCTGCAGCACTGATACCTCATAATTAGTAGTGTTCAGTGAAGTGGACAATCTCTGTATTAAGTCGCTGGACTTTGACATTTGACTGTTGTTTAGTAATTATTTAATTCTTGAAATTAGCATGGAAGAGCAAAATGAGATAATATATTTAATTTTAATTTAATTTTACTTATTAGAGAGAGAGAGAGAGAGAATGGGTGTGTCAGGACTTCTAGCCATTGCAAACAAACTCCAGATACACGTGCCACCTGTTTCCATTTCCTAGTTACTGTGCATACAGCACCAATAAACATTGATGAGCTAGTGTTTCTATGGTAAGGTATGGAGTTCTTAGGGCATATGCCCATGAGTAGTATTGCAAAGTCATATGATAGATTTATTTTCAGCTATCTGAGAAACCTTTCCACTGATGGCAATAATGGCTACACCAGTTCATACTCCCACCAAAAGCACATAAGAATTCCTTCTCACCTATGCCCTTGCCATCATTTGTTGTCATTTGATTTTTTGATGATAGTCATTCTGACCTAAGTGAGATGGACTTTCAACGCAGGTTTGTTTACATTTCCCTGATGACTACAGATGTTCAAGGTTTGTAAAAATATTTATTGGCCATTCTTATTTTTTTCTTTTGAGAACCCTCTATTCAGGTCCATGGCCTATTTTGTTTTTGATTGGGTTGAGTTTTTTTTTTTAACCTTAGGGTTTTTTTTTTAGGTTATTTGTATGTTATGGTTACCAATCCTCTGTCAGGTATATATTTGTCAAAGATTTTCTCCCATTCTTTAGATTATCTCTTGACTTGGTTGACAGTTGCCTTAGCTGTATAATAACTTTTTAGTTGCATGAGGTCTCCTTTATTGTTTGCCTTATTTCCTGGGCTACCAGGTTCTTATTCAGAAAGACCTTCCCTATGTCTACATCTTGAAGTGTTCTTGCTTTTTTATCTGGTTGTTTCAGGGTTTCAGGTCTTACATTGATGTTCTTGATCCATTTGAAGTTGGGTTTTGTGTGTGCGTGTGCGCATGCATGTGTGTGTCTGGTAAGAGATAAGTATCTAAATTTCTTCTTGGGCATGCAGATATCTAGCTTTCCCAGCAAAATTTGTTGAAAATGCTTATTAGAGTGTTTTTGGCCTCTGTCAAAAATCAAGTGTCTGTAGTTTACATGGATATCTGAACACCTGAATCTTCTATTCTATTCTATTCTATTCTATTCTATTCTATTCTATTCTATTCTATTCTATTCTATTCATATTCATGTTTGTTTTGTGCTAGCACCACGCTTTTTTTTTTATTACTATAGCCCTGTAGTAACTTGAAATCAAGTGTGATGATACTCAGCAATATTGTTTTTACTAAAGATAAGTTTTTGCAATCTGGGGCCTTTTATGCTTCCATATTTCTGTGAAGAAAGGTCCTGGAATTTCTATTGGGATTGCACTGAATCTGCATATTGCTTTGGGTAGGTTGGCCATTTTCATGACATTAATTCTTCCAATCCATGAGCTTGGAGGATCTTTCTGTCTTCTGGTGCTTTCCTCTATTTATTCAGTGTTTTAAAATGTTCATTGCAGATGTCTTTCACTTCTTTTGTTAGGGGTATTCTAAAATATTTAATATTTGAGGCTACTGTGCACAAAAACGCTTTCCTGATCTTGCTCAATGTATTTGTCATTGGTATTTAAGAAGGCTATTGAATTTTCACATGTTTTGTATCCTTGCACTTCGATGAAATTGTTTATCAGCTGTAGGGATTTTCTGGTGGAGTCTTTAGGGTCTCTTCTATATAGGATTATATCATTTACAAATATGCAGAGTTTGAGTTCTTCCTTTCTAGTTTGTATGACTTTTATTTCTTTATGTCTCATCTCTCTAGCTAAGACTTCAAGCACCATGTTAAACAGAACTGGAGAGAACTGACACCCTTGTCTTTTTTTTTTTAATACCTGGACTTTTTCTTACTAGATTTTAATTACTGCTTCATTCTTGTTGCATGTTGTAGATCTGCTTAAATATTTAAGTCATCTTTGTTTAACTTTAGCAGATAGTATACATTAAGAAGTTCATCCATTTCTGTTAGATTTTCTAATTTGGTTGAATGTAGGTTTTTGAACCATGTCAGTATGTTTCTGTCAATTTTGTTGCATCTGTTGTAATGTCTCTCTCTTAATTTCCAATCTTATTGATTAGGGTCTTCTCTCTCTCTCTCCCTTAGTTAATTTGGATAAGTGTCCTTTTTATTTACTGTTGCAGTTACTTTCACATTGCTGGACAAAAATTCTAGTAAAAGCAGCTAATGGGAGGAAAGGGATTTTTTTTTCAGGTTTACAGAATCCAGGGGAAATACCATTAATGGAAGAAGAATATGGCTCACTTCCATAGATTCAAGAAGAGAGACACCACCAGCCAGCCAGCAAACATGAATAGCCAAAACTCAAACTGCTCTTTGTACAACTCAGGGCTGGACTACCAGATCCACCTCAGTGACATGCTTCTGTTCCAGCAGGGCTCCACCCACTGAAGACTCAAGTTGCAAACTCAATCTTAATCAAAAACACCTGAGTTTATGGAGCCATATATTCAAACCATCACATTCATCCCCTGGTCCCCATAGATTCATGATCATCTCATAATGCAAATGGCATTTGGTCCAACTTCAAAGGCCGGGTAGTCTTCTCCAATACTAGCACTGTCTCAAGCCACATCTCAGATGGAAGACATTCTCTTTCTTATCTGTGAGTCCTGTAAGATCAAAACACAAGTTATTACTTCTAATGAATAATAGCACAGAGTAAACATTTCCATTGAAAAAAAAAACATAATTGGGTTGGAGGGATGGCTTAGTGGTTACGGTTCTCACCTGCAAAGCCAAAGAACTCAAATTCAATTCCCCAGGAACCAAATAAGCCAGATGTACAGGGTGTTGCATGCTTCTGGAGTTTGTTTGCAGTGGCTAAAGGCCCTGCCATGCCCATTCTCCCTGCCCCCTCCCTCTCTAAAATAAATAAAATAAAAATTAAAAACTAACAAAGAGAGATAGTAAGAATGCAAATAATAACCAACAGGTAAAAATCAAAATCTACAGTTCACATCCAACATCCATAACCAGTAAAAATCTTTGCATTCCAATTCTGCCCTTCCAGCTGGTAGCTATTTCACAGTTCTGGTAGATCTGAAATACCTTCAAGTCTACAATTCAAACCAAAGTTGAACATTCTAGTTTCATACAATAGCCTTACTTGGTCTCCAACATGGGATTTCAACCCTGTTTCACATGCCACGTCTCAGCAGCAGGTTCTGGAACTGTGTTGCCCTTCATGACCAGCTTTCCTAAATTTTATATGGTTCCAAAACAAGCACCAGGTACGCTGCATAGCCAAATTTGCAAATCCAGGGGGAAATCTTGACCTTGAAGACAGCATACTTCTTCACAAATCTTGCTTCAAGCCACCTTATTTCAAACAAAATTGTTATCTTACTCATTTGAGACATTCACAGCTCATCCTCAGGTCATAATTTTATTGTTTCAATGCAGAATAGATGGCCCACCCTTGAATAGTGATAATCTGATTAATAATTGCAGCTTCAGTAACCAAAAACCAGTCTCTATGCCTGTCACTTTAAACTTGAATTTTGAATTGAAATTGAATTTTTCCTGAAATGAACTGTATATTTTTAGAAAATATCTTTCTGTTCTATACCTTCTGCCAAGCATGCCAGTCCATTACTTTTAAAAGATTACATTTATTTACTTGTCTATTTATTTATTTATATGTATGAGAGAGAAAGGGGCAGGTAGAGAGAGAGCAGGGGGAATGAGCATGCCAGGGTTTCTAGCTATTGTAAACAAACTTCAGACACATGTGCCTCCCTGTGGATCTGGCTTTATGTGGGTCCTGGGGAATTGAACTCAGGTCCTTAGACATTGCAGGCAAGCACCTCAACTGCTGAGCCATCTCTCCAGCCCAACCACCTCCTTTTGACAGTCTGATATTGAAGGATATGATATGGCAATGGTGGAGGGAATTGTGTAGCCCAGTGGCATTTTGAAGGTATGCTATTCTTTAATTCCTGTCACCCAGTTTTCAAAGTGGTTCTGGCACTGTTACAGTTTAAACCTGAATTGTCCCCCACCTGCTCGTGATTTCAACATTTGGCCTCAGCTGGTGGGGCTATTTTGGGGAGGCTGTGGATCTTTTGAGAGGAAGAGCCAGAGTGGGCAGAACTAGGTAAGCAGGAGCAGGGTTATTTATTTATTTAATTATTTGACAGGGGAAGAGAGAGAGAGAGAGAATGGTCACGGCCAGGGCCTGTGGCCACTGCAAACAAACTCCAGATGTGTGTGCCTCCTTGTGCATCTGGCTAACGTGGGTCCTGGGGAATCAAACCTGGGTCCTTTGGCTTTGTAGGCAAGTGCCTTAACTGCTAAGTCATCCCTCCAGCCCATACTTTTAAATTCAACTTTGATCAAATGTTATAGTCATGGGCAGAAGAATTCAGCTAGCATTTTTGCCAGGTGGCCAGTTCCAAAGTCTCTCTCTCTTTCACCCTTTAAAAGTTCATAAGCCAATCCTTCATAGTCCACAATTTTGTCTACATTAATGATTTTCAAAATTGTCCATCAAGCTCTGCTATAATACTGTAAGGATTCTCTAATCAAAAATACCATATCCTTCCACATTCTTCCTGCCCACATGTTCCAAAAGACCAAAATCCATATGATCAAATTCATTGCAACAACCCGTGGTACTTCTGGCACCAATTTTACTTTTGCAGGTACCTTCACATTATTGGAAAAGCATCTGACCAGAAACATTTTATGGGAGAAAATTTCATTTCTGGATTACAGAGTCCAGGGAAACACCATTAATGGTAGAAGAAGCTGGTTCACTTCTATGGATCCAAGCAGAGAGACATCACCAAACAGGCATCAAACAATAACAGCCAGAACTCAAACTTCTTTTTACATACCTCAGGATCTGCCCCAGTGACACATCTCTTCGCCAGTAGGGCTCCATCCACTGGACGCTCACGTTGTAAACTCAATCTTAATCAGAATATCTGAGTTGGACTGGAGAGATGGCTCAGTTTTTAAAGCACTTTTCTGCAGGGCCTGGTAACCCAGGTTTGATTCCTGAGTACACACATAAGCCAGATATACAAAATGGCACATGCACCTGATGTTTGCAGTGTATAGAACCACTGACATGCCCATTCTCTCTCCTTCTGTCTTCCCTCTCCCTCTCTCTCTTTCTCTCTCCTTGCAAATATATAAATAAAATTAAAACAAAAAATTGACCTGCATATATGGGGCAATATGTTCAAACTGTCACATTTGTCTTTTCAAAAAAATCAACTCTCTTTCATCAATTCTTCTTTTGTTGTTTCCATTTTATTGATTTCTTCCCTGATCTTGTTTATTTCTTTCCTTGGGTACTTTGAGTTTTTGTTTTTGTTTTTGTTGTTGTTCTTGTTTTTCCAAGACCTTCATGAAGTTATTTAATTGAGACCTCTTTGTTTTTATAGTATAAGTGTTTAGAGCTGTAAACTTCACTTCTAGAATTGCCTTCATTGTGTTACATAGGTCTTGATATGTTGTGTTTTCATTTTCCTTTAGTCCCAGGAAATTTTTAATGTCTTTCTTGAGTTCTTGAATGACAAATACATTGCTCAGTAAGGTGTCGTTTAATCTCTAAAAGTTTGTGTATTTTCTGTATTTTGTTGTTAATTTCAAGTTGTATTGCATTGTGGTCAAATCAGATACAAGGATGTATTTCAATTTTTCTAGTGTATTTATAACTAGGTTTTTCTCTTTTGCAGTTTTTAGTAATCTTTCTCTACTCTGTGTTTTTAGTGTTTTGACTATAATGTGATGTGGAGTTTCTTTTCTGATCCTATTTTGTGTTCCATATTCCTGTTGTACCTGGATGAGCAACTCCGTAGATTTGGGAGATTTTCTTCTATGGTCTTATTAAAATATTTTCTATGGCTTTGGCCTGAAGTTTTTGTGTGCCCATTATTTGAACATTCTGCCTTTTCTCATATTTTGTTCATATATTTTTTAACTTATAATATGTAACTGTCTGTGTTCTCTTGGAATCCATTTAGACACCTTTTTTTTTTCTTTTGTCATCTTTGAATTTATTTAGTATTTCGTTCATGTTTTTATCCGTGTCTTATTTGAGTTCTTTGTACATATTTATAATCATTCTTTTGGGCTTCCTACCTGGTGCTTCCTCTAGGTAGTGCTCAGTGGAGTCCTCCCCTGTAGGGTTAGTGTTGCTTACAGGAGACATTGACTTCTTTTTGTGTGTGTGTGTGTGTGTTTCCTTGAGACTTACTCATCTGTAGATAGTGTGTTTTGGTTCAGGTGTTTCTTCCACACCTGTGTTAAGTGAGTACTTGGAATGGCACTTGTTATTTCTTTAAATTTACTTGTCTTTTTTCTGTCTTGTGGTGTTTGGAGTTCATTCTTGGAGGTCCTTGGTACTTCTTTACGGATGGGGTATGTGAAGTGGTCTCAATTTCATTGCAGCTGTGCTTAAACTTATACTTGGGTACCAGCCTGAATATCAGACCATTAGTGACCAAAATGCCTAAGCAAATAACTTAAAAGGAGGAAAAGTTTATTTTGGCTAATAGTGCCAGAGCGTTCAGTCCACACCTGCTTGGCCTCATGTACTTGGATCGAACATCCTGACAACAGGACCACATATTTTAGTAGCTCACATCATGACACACAGGAAGTACAAGAGAGCAGGAAGGAGTCAGGGCAACATGTAGCCATCCTAAGGACATGCCCTCCAAAGGATTTACTTCCTTTAACAAGGACCCACCTTATACATTTTACCACCTCTCAATACTGTCTTCATATTAAGAATCCATCATGGTCAGAGTCTTCATGGTCTAATCCTCCCCAGAAGCACCTTCAGGCACAGTAGAAGTGTACCACACTAATCACCCAGGCATTTCTCAATCTAATCAAGCTGATAATTGAAATTAACCTTCACACATAGGGAATGAGCCTCCTGAATTGTCAGGATTCAGCAAAGATATATCTAGCACCATAAGTCCCCTCACTAACTTTGCATGGTACTACTTTGTGTCATACTCTATTTTCAAGGGGCACTAAAGGGTTCAGAGGCAATTACAGCTCTGGCCTCACTAGAGTAAATACTGTGACCTACCTTACTCTCTACTCCCTTCTTTTCCCTCCTCTCTCTCCCATATTGTCTCCTTCAGTCTGTCCTCATTCCTTCCTTCATCTTTCTTCCTCTGTCCTCCTTTGTTCTTTTTTCCTTGCTTTGTCATACTTGTTCAAAACATCATCATTTAAGGAATATGGAGACCTTAGAGCTTTACCAAGGACACAGGCATGTTAGTTGCAGCCCTCATGATTTTAGTGTCTTTTACCCTCCAATTTGCTACTTGGCTTAAAGAATATTTGATTGTGTATGTATGTGTGTATGTGTGTATGTGTGCTTGTGTGTGTGTGTGTGTGTGTGTGTGTGCATGCATGCAGGTTTTCCTGGACTCCCTTATTTGTCTCTCAAGAAACATAGTCTGATAACTGAGGCCATATATGATCTCCTCCATGCACCGTGAATGATGTTGGATTCGGAGTGGGTTTCCTCCTGGCTTCCTGTCAGTGGCTCAGTCAATCCTGCTGGAGGGAGCATGCCAGGGTCACTCTCTGTGCATTAACCTCAATGGCCTGCTCTCTCCATCTCTCATCAGCTATTTCTTTCCCATAGAAAGCATACACAGTTCAGATAATTAAACACTTGTGGGGCATTTTACATTTTCATGAATCAATCAGCAGTGAATTATTTTTGACTGTGCTCATGCAATCTACTGCAAGTCTCTCGGCCATATTTTGCAGATGAGCAGGAGTGGATTTGTCGTGAAGCAAATGAAGCTTAACCTGGCCTCTTACATGCTGGGGTCCCTGCTAAGGCCCCAGGAGATGCCCCAGGAGGAACCCTGAGCAATTTTCTGTTTGCAATTTGCATTTTTCCTTAATGGTATTCTGCCTTGTGTCTAACACCAGTTTTATAGGTTGAGATTCCATAATAACTGAATGCCCCCTCCTGAGAAAACTAAGGTGCTATTATGTAAAGAATCATAAAATGAGAAGCGCAGGGCTTTCTTGTTACCAGATTACATCTATGGCCATATGCACCAGATTTCATTTTGTCTTTTTTCTTTTTTAAACAAGTTTTATTTATTTTTATTTATTTATTTGAGAGTGACAGACAGACAGAGAAAGAGGCAGAGAGAAAGAGAGAAAGAGAATGGGCACACCAGGGACTCCAGCCACTGTAAATGAACTCCAGGTGCACGTGCCACCTTGTGCATCTGGCTTACGTGGGTTCTGGAGAATCGAGCCTCGAACCAGGATCCTTAGACTTCACAGGCAAGTGCTTAACTACTAAATCATCTCTCCAGTCCTTGTCTTTATTCTTGATCTTAGGTGAGGAACTTTGGGTTGGGGCTCATAGGCAGTCTATTCCCTGTGTTCTTCAGTGTGGTGGTGATGAGAAAGGACTCTGCTGTACTTCACCTATGGGGAGCCAGACACTGAAGGTTCTTACACATTAGTGTCCAGGCTGTGTTCAGTGTGCTCTGCACATGCAGCAGGAATGGATGGGCAAAACTACTATGCTGGACCTTCCTCTTACTTCCTGGATGCTGAGGCTGCTCCTACTCAGCTAGCCTCCCCTGTTCCCATCTCTTGGGGTCAGACTGGCAAAGTGGTCTTATGACTTTTCTTGGTGTGCCAGTTACATTCTTGTTGCTGTGAACAAATACCTGTCCAGAAGCAATTTAAGGAAAGAAAGCTTACAGTTTTGAAGGGACATTTCATCATGGTGGGAAGGCAAGGCAGAAACAGGAAGCAAGCTGGTCACATTGCTCTGGTAGCCAGGAGGTAGAGAGAGAACAGGAAGTGGGGCAATAACACCTCAGCAAGGGATGAAGTGTTTAAATACAAGAGCCTGTGGGGGGGGGGCATTTCTCATTCAAGCCACAACAACCAGGGTTCTTTCCATTTTTACTACACAGGCATTTTCCTTAATAGGATCCTCTTATACAAAATTCTGCCTTAGTAACTTAGTAACTATTTGCAGGGAATGCCAATTAACATGCTGAACTAGCAGGAGAAAATAGGAGTGCATGTTAAAATGCATTAATTAAAACCCAGCTGATTTTTCAGAAATCTGAGTAAATTAAAATTTTTAAATAAAAATATTCACTTAGGCCTCCCTATTTTTGATTTTTGCCCAAATTTGAAAATTCCTTATTTTTCCTGTATCTAAATGTTATTTAGCATTCAAAGCTCAGCTCCATTTCATCTCTTCCATGAAATCTTTATTTTCCCTCTTTTGAATTCTTATGTCTGATTTCATAAACTTAATCATGTTGATTTCTAATCAATTTGTAGAAACTGAATAGTTAATCTTCAAACCCCCACGCTAACAACCTCTACATGTCCTTCCCTTGCAAAGTTGGCAGATCATTATTTCCTAAACTCTATTTCAGGGACAAGAGATAATGTATATTTTAGATGAGAAAGGATCCACAGTCAAGTGAATTTAGAAGAAATCCCCATTTTGTACTAGGACCATTTCTCAGACAGATATTTAAATGGGCACCAGTACACAGGAGGCCTAGAAAAAGACTATGGAAATGGCTTCACTCTATATTCCTGAAACCTATTTGACAATGGGAACAATTTTCTATTAACAGCCATTGGACTCATTTTTTTCACAACACAATTTGAAATACATGATTGGAGATATTGTCTAGGGATCTATGGATACATTTAATGGAGATAGGAGCCAAATGAGTTACAATTGGCTGGGAGCCTTGGACCCCAGCCATGAGTTCCAAATGAGGGGGGTCAGGAAGAAAGCACAGAGTGTGAAAGTAGGTCCAAGCAGGGCATGGGCTTATTCTTGCCAGTTCATGGTTTAAAGGGTGGAGCAACAAGTTTCTCTCTGCCCAGCAATTGCATAGCCATTACTTGTACCAAACACACTTCAAAGAAGACCAAGGAGCATCTGGTCATGGCTTTGGTCTGCAGGCTCTCTTGGTTTTATACAGTTTACACTCCAACAGATTAAAATTGAGATTGGGGAAATATGTCATTGTTGGGCACTGCCAGGCACAGGCTGGAGCCTTCAGGAGACGGGCCTGAGCTGCCAGGCATGGCTAAGGATCCCTGGTATACAGGAGGCCACTCCCTCTCCAAACCTGGCACACCTGAACTTAGGCTTTGCCCATATCCCTGTGTAGCAGACAGCTTTAGGTGTCAGATGAACTTCCAGACCAGGCACAGTTATGGAGGAAGGGATATTTATTGAAGCTTACAGATCCAGGGGAAGTTCCATAATGGCAGAAGAAGCTGGCCTGCCTTCACAGGTCCAAGCAGAGAGAGAGGCACAAGCCTAAAAGCCAAAAGCCACACAACACTTCAGGAACTCCTGCTAGGCACACTTTGCATATCTTTAGATTGAAACCTGAAACCCACCACCACACCTTAAGATCCACCCAGTGACATTGCCTCCAGCCAGGTGGCTGTAGATGCAAACTACGAACAATAAAGAACTGAATATATTGGGGGCCATCTATTCAAACTACCACTAGCTGTGACCTTTGGTCAGTTGCCTAGGAAACTCCTTATCAGCCAGCAGCCTTCATACCATCCTGAGACCCTAGATCACCTGAACCCCCTGCCATTGCCTATGTGCTGGAATGAATGTCCCCATATGCTAATTAGGCATCAGAAATGAACTTGGTACTCCAATCCCCTTAGGGTCCTCCCCCCTACCCTCAGATGCTTATAAACCCATTTCACTGACAATAAACTGAGATTACTGTTCAACTATCTCCCAGGAGTGTTTCTCTCGACAAGTGCTCACCCACCCTGGTTGCCTGGGCTCTTTGGGGTGGGGGGAGGGGGACCATGGCCAGGCCCAGAGGACACAGGAATGCACATGTCGCTATTCTTTAATTTACCTCAGCATCTGACATTCCCTCTCTCAATCGTGCTTTAGTCAATATTTATCATGTGATCATGTTCTCATTATCTTTAGGTACTACTGTTGGTGATGGAAATGCAGCAGTGAATGGCATCCAAGTTTCCTGTCCTGTGGAGCTTAAACAGGAATTGGGTGAATAGGTAATAAATCAAATATGCCAAAGTCTAACAATGTCAGCTGCAAGTGTCACAAAGAGAATAAAATGGGATCATGGATTAGTGAGTGCACCAGGCAGAGTAGAAACTTAATGAATACTGGTTGAGTGATTGATTAGGCATGGCCTTCTTACAATATTCTCTGTGGCCTTCAAAGAAAATGTTGAATGAATAAAGTGCTATCTTGGCTTGCATAGGTGTAATCATTTCCCAAAATGAGAGGAAAATCCCAGTGAGCAATACTTGGGTGCCCTATATTAGTCTATCCCCACTATTCCCCCACAGGGAAAGATTCAATCTACTCCATCTGCCCTGTCAGAGCTGCCTGTTTAGCACAGCTCTTCATAGATATGAGCACCTTCCCCAATCCTCCTACCCATTACCCGCCTATAATTACTGCAATGATTTTAGATGAAGATGTTCAAGTCCAAAATGTGTGTGGAAAAATAATTGGCAAGCTGTCATTTCTAAATACCCATCTGAATTGCTGAATGACTAATAAAGCAAAAATGCTTGCTGGAAATAAATAAAAGCTTGTTGTTGTGCAATAAATCCTTTTTCTGTTAAAAGCCACCAAATAAATGAGGCCTGGACTTATACCATCCCTCTCTCCCCGTAGTTAGGCTGTTTTGTCACATTCTTTTCACTGCCCTCTTCTTTTCCAGAGGCTGGTACGTGGACCTCTCCTATTGTTCCTCATGAAATACTAACACCACATTAGAGTAGGGGGAGAAATCCCAGCAACATAGCTGTTGACAAGAGACATTAGTGACTAGAATAAGTGATTAGCTTAGAAAGTGACATGTAAAGAAACGTGTTCACTATGGACAGAGTTATTTTATTAACGTTTAGCCAAAAAAGAGAGTTTTATGTTTTCCTAAAAATCAAGAATTAATGGTATCCATTTTTGCTCATAGCAGGGTAGTTGAGTTTACATGGAAGGGAATATATGTACATTGAAGGTGGTCACTTATCTTACCACCTAATCCACTTGAACTGGACTTAGATCCCTCTGAAAGGCTTTTTACTGACCATTATGCTTAGGGAAGATATTGGGAAAACCATAAACCAGAAATCATTCTTACATCTGAGCAATCAGATACACATGACAGATAATTAGGCAATAGCTACTATTCTTTATGTTGCACACATAGGGGACAAATACATGTTTTAATCTCATTTGACTCCTAAAATAATCCTGTAAAATAGAACATTTTGCCTACTTTCAAGAAGAGGCATTAAGTAATTATCCCAAGGTCATAGAAGCAACAAGAGGCAGAGCTAGAATTCAAACGAAGAGCTCCCCAATTCTCGAATAGGGCACTAACCATTTATACATGTCTACCTGTTCTTACCCAGGCTCAGAGATGGAGACAGAATCTAAGATTAGACCCTATGCATCCTCTCCGCCCTCCCCAGTCCCTTTCATGCACCTAGCAAGGCAGTCACTGGACCACAGATGGAGACGAGGAAGGCTGTGTGTTTACTGGTCGCACACACAGGACACAAAGGGCCTGGACACAGACCCAAGAAAGTTCAGTCTATGAGAAGAGCAATGTTAGACAAGTGCTTGATAGGCCAAAATGAATGAAGGTGACTAAGGAAGATGGCTTCTAGTGAGTACAGAGCTAAAGCAGGGAAAGGAAGGAGAGAGAGGCCAGCCTAGTCATAGAAGAACATTTAATAATGTAGATTCCTGAATGAGTGACATTGGTATGGGTGTATTAAAAAGAAAACAGAACAAGATATATAAACTGAACTAATACATGGTGCATATGAGAAATTAGACATGAGGATAGGAAATGGTTCAGGCTGCCGAAAAGAGGTATATATCCAAACACTAGGACTGGTGCCCTCTGTGAAAGCCAGGTGGGCAGCACAGGGGAGAGAAGTAGAAGTAAAAGGTGGCACTGGAGGTGTTAAGTCCTGCCTGCCTCTCACCGGAATGCCATTAAGGGGTGGGACTAAGTTGTCAGATGCTTGACATTTTGCCTTGGCATCCATTTTTGCCTAGAAGCATATCCCACCCCTCACTGTTTTTCTTCCACCCTTTCTTCCTTCTCTCTCTCTCTGATGGACATATGTGTTCTAGCTTCTAGATCCTCTACCTCTGTGCCAGACCCAAATGGTCTCTGAAAATCATACTCCTGGTAAATCTAATGCTGACAGAACTATTTCTTCATTGCAGTAGTTATAAGTGACAGACATCTGATAGCTCCTCCTCCTTTCCCAGTGACTCACTTTGCTGTTTCAATAGAAGCCTGACATATCAATGACGCGCTTTCCTATAGAGGGTTTACAGGGTACAGGGGAGTCGTCTTTGAGAGCCTAGTGGTGGGACAGGTGCTGCGGTATACATGGTGTCCTCTAGGTCATTTAGTGTCTTCGTCCAGTTTAGCCTAGTTTATGTCTACCCGTTCTTTACTAGTGCCAAACCCCATGCTGTGCTTCTTCCCCACTTTGCTGAAGGTCTGAGGACTGAGGTAACCTCTTGAAAGTACAAAAATGTTGTTTCCCAGTGTTTCCAATAAGACCAAATTAGAAAGAAAGTCTTTTGTAGTCTGTTTAGTGCTATCTACAGGGCTGAAAATTACATGTTTTTTAAGTTCTTGGCCTCTCTTGTGTAAGCTGCCTACTCATTCCAGTTGCCTGGTGCTTGCTAATTAAGCATCTTTAAAGCACGGAAATTAACTCATTTGCTAAATGCCACCTATGTTCTTCTGTACATTTAGAAAAGGCATCAAATCCAACCCCCAGGCCATAATTTCAACCTAACTCATGCTTTTATTCCATTACAGATTACCATTGGCACGCCCCAGGCTTACCAACATCAACATGGATATGTACAGGTTGATAATAACTAGCCATCAGGACAATGGCCATGATGCTTAAGGTTCATTTTATGATAGCCTAAAGTTTCCATTGTTTCAAGAACTTCCAAAATTTATCAACATTTTTAGAAATCTTTTGGAAACATCTCAAGCAGTATAATTTCTGATCAAACGGATCTATTTCTGAGGTTCTCCCTCATCACTCTCTGTGTGAGATGGTGAAGGAAAGAAATAAGTGAATATGCATAATAGTCTAATAAGGAGATTCAGAACAAGACAGTATTTAATTGAGAAAATAACATAAAAGCCTGTTGTTTGGTGCACAGCTGTTTTCAATCTATTCACCATACTTGTCATATTCCCTTTTCCTTTCATCTCTTTCTTCTGTTAACTGTTCTGTTCTGCTGTTTTTCTTTGTCCCTTTTGGTCTATCTTTCATTCTCCTTTTCATCAGATAGTGACAGAAGCAGTTTTCTAGCTAATGAATTGCATTTTTAATTTTTATTTATTTATTGCATTTTTAATTTAGTTTGTCTTCAGAGATTCTAGTTCTGACTTAATCTATTAATGTAGCTCTAGGATTTAATCAAGAAAAGGATGCCATCAGGATAAGAAAATCAGCTCTGCAGGTGAGTGAGCTGAGCATCATTTGCATTTGGGGGCCATGCATTAGGATGTCTGGCCAAAGCTCTTTCATGAGGGAAATAAAATGAAAATGATGTGCTTTGTTAGTCCAAAAGTCATAACCTTATAATAACAGGGCTGCAGGAAGCTTTTCTGATTTATTCTGTTGTGCCATCAGTATCTGGAATCATTTGCACACATGGACCTCAGGGAAAACATTAATTGACCAAAAACAAGCTACAGTTATTGTCCAAGAAGCTTTCTGTATGCTTCTGAGATGGCTGATCCTGGCCTGGGGTCCTGACCTTGGCTCCGAAGTCTCTAGCTTTTACAAGGCTTGATGGGTCTGCTGCCAGAGGTCAAATGGTGCCAGACTAAAAAGGTTTGTCAATCCCAGAACCTCATTGAGTGCCTCCTCCTAGGAAACTTGAAGGTGGACACTGGACCTACTATCTCCATTGTGCACTTGTAAGCTTTTCCCTATAATTTAAAGAAAATAGAAAAAAAATCTTCCCACTGTGTTTCAAAAATTGAAATGAAAAAAGTATTGTTGACTGTAATTCTTCAACCTAGGACTTCAGATGCCAGGAATAAACTCCCTCTGTGAGCATCCCTGAAATTTAACTGTAAATTGTTACTTAATATTTGCAGTGCTAATTGTCTTGGTATTGCTGGGTTCATATAAAGAACCATGCTCCAAGGCTTTGGTGCATCCGAACTGACAGCTACCTGCATGCATGGTTTGGAAATATGGGAGTGACAATGTGGAAGTAAGAAGTGGTTCATGTTCCTTTTTCTGGCTATTGTAGGAAGATTTTCATCTTCCTAGCCTTTGAAGTTAGTGCCTGCTTCCCTTTCTTTTATGCCCCATGTTAATTGAAAAAGAGGAAGTGAGGTATTCAAAAGGATATGGATATGTCCCCATGGGCAAAAGGACACTTAGAGGAGAGATGGAGGAGTGTTGGAAGAGGACTTACTTTGTGTAAGAATCTGGATAGGCATTAAATTACATTTAAGCAGTAGGTAGGTGGCGCTTCCTGGGTCCTCTGAATCTGCCTGCTGGTGCTGGATCACTTCTCTGCTCACTTCACTTTGTGAGGATGAGTAAGTAACTGTGCATTTGTTCCACTGCTGTCTGTGCCCAGGAACTGTGATGAAGGACTGCATTCCCTAACATCATGTGCCACATGAGAGGCTCTATTCCAGGACAACCCTGCCCATGCTCTGGGACTTGTGCCAGCCCTCTTTGAATTTATCCCCCAGAGACATGACCCACCCTCCCAACACCTAACTTTGAAGTGTCCCCCTAAAGCCAAGGAAAGAAGAGGGGTCCTAAAGGCCAGAGGTCTGTGTGTAGAGTTGAAGGTGAAGGACAGCTTGGCTTCTTTGTTCTTTGTGGGCTAAAAGAACCATCGTACAGAGGAGAGTCAGTAACTAATGATGCACATGTTAGAAAACAAAATCAGACCAACATCTCAAACTTACATCATCATCTGCACCTGCCCTTTATGTTCAGGAGATTGAATTCTGCATGTGCACCCACACCCCCACTTTTCTGTTTTGGTTTTGTTTCTGCTGGCAGAGTGAGGCCAATCTGGAGAGCCAAAGGGCAAGCAGGAGAGCTTAGAGATGGAGGGCAATGCATTCTTCTGAAGAGGCTCAGCTGAGAACCAGAGCTGGCTTATAGCATCTTAGAAAGTTATAGGGCTGATGATTTATTTCCTATAGGTTAGCTTGGAAGTGGGGAGAGAAGCTATAAACCAGGAAACCAACAAAGTGCTTTTTTATAGTGATATTTACTGACCACTTTTAAGTTTAGGGTTTTAAGACTAAGATTCATGAGAATTTTATTTGTTTTTATCTATTCTTAGACACTCTACCTTTAAATGGTACCTGGAGCCTGGTCTCAGTTGAAGATCCAGCCTTCTCCTATATACAGTCACAGACAACTATAAATTTCCAGTGCCTGATATTACTCATACTACTTTCAAGCCCTTCACCCATAGATGGAATCTGTGAATAGTCTGGATAGTCACTTACCCCAGAGTTGATCCATCTGTCATGAGGATGGAGACAGTCAAGGCAGGCTCTGCCCTCTCCCTGACAGTGAACCCCTGTGAGTGTCACCTGCCAACTACACAGGGGAATGTGTGAGTGACTGATAAGTGTTTTGACCCTTTGAATTATTTCAACCAGAACAGAATTGAAGGACCATGACAACATCCAATTACAATCATTGGTGCTCTTGAGACCCATAGCCATGCCTTTCCTTAATCGTTTAGAGAAGCATTTCAAAAAGCAAGCATAGAATTCCCAGAGTTATAGAAAGACCTTCAGAAACCATGTAATTACCCAAAGGAAACTGTCATCATGTGAACTTTAACACTGCCTAGTTTTCCTGTTTTAATTAGATGGGCCGACAGTAAAAGGAAAGAACTCAGTGTTGCATCAGTCCTTGCTTTTGAATAAGGGGCAAAACTCTACTGATCCCCACTGCTTCCACTGGGAGAGGAAAAGCCTTTCACGGTGCTGTCAGGAGCATAGGTCTTCGAGTTCTTTACAACTTCCATCCCGGTGACAGTTTATTTAGTGTCAGAGAAATCACTTGTATTTCCACATCTGTACTCTAGGCTCTGGGTACACAATTTCTCCTGAAATAGTTAAGATATGTACTAATTCACTAATTGACTGAAGCCACACAGCCAAATTTAATGTAAGAATTCAAGGTTTTCATTGCCAAGTTTCAAATGTTAAGGTCACATTCCAATTTTCTGTTAGCTTGAAAAAAAAAAAAAGAAAAGAAAATAGGATTTGAGATGTTTCTAAAAAGTTGGTGGAGGGATACTCAATGTGACCTAAGACCCTTCCATTTCTTTTCTTTCCTTCCCTTTCTTTCTTCCTTCCTTCCTTCCTTCCTTCCTTCCTTCCTTCCTTCCTTCCTTCCTTTCTTCCTTCCTTCCTTTCTTCTTTCTTTCTTCCTTTCTTTCTTTCTTTCTTTCTTTCTTTCTTTCTTTCTTTCTTTCTTTCTTTCTCTCTCTGTCTGTCTGTCTTTCATATACAACTCAGTTAAATCAGAGTAGTGGTTTAACCAGATAAGGGTTTTATGTATTTATTTTTCTTCAGGAAAAGGAAATTAGGGCAGGTAGAATGACTCTAGGCCAAGGTCAGAAGCCCAGATTTCCTCTCCCTTTATGCTCCACAATCTATAGGGCTCACTTCTAGTCTCCAGGTCATATTTTATTTATGAAATGGTCTCTGCGGTTCCAGCTGCAGGCAGTGGTTCTCCACGAGTGACAGCAGCATCACCGGAGATCCTACAGCTGCACCTTCCAGTTGTAGCTGGTGCCTTCCACTGGTGTCTAAACGGGCCCTCTGGGTGATGTGGGTAGTACCCTCAAGTGAGAGGCTGATGGGAAAGCAGGGTAGGAACACAGCAGCCGTGGGGTATGGAGAAGCAGAACGGCACCCACCCCTCATGTTGCATCACAATCGATGAAGAGGTTTCCTAGAAGCTCTATCAAATGACCTTCAGCTTCTCTCTGGACTTTTCTTGGGCTCCCCAGTCTCAGGAATGTAGATTTTAGCTGGGCACCTTGCCACCCTTATTAATGTGGAGATTCTGTTAGCAAAGAAGAGAAATTGTTACTGGCAGGCAGGTAACAGAGAATAATGTCAGTAAAGTACAAGGGCAGGACACATCTTGACTATGAACCAGGTATAGTGGCCAAATGAACTGTTTCCATGGTAAGTGATTCTATGCTTGCAACCTGTAGTTTAGTGCTGTACTAAGATCAAGCACCTCACAGATAAGAACCATATGGTTCAAGCCAGTCAAGTACACATTCACAGGTTCCATTTATTATGGACAAGAATTTTTAAAGTCTAGTAACGGTTTCTCTAAGCGCTTTTGACTTTCAGAATGTAAGGAAAGTGGGTGGTCATACTAGCAGCAACTTCTAAGAGTTTGGATATCTACACATATGAAATCAAATGTCACTATAAGGCTCTCCCTACCCCTGATTTAAAATATTGGCTCATAAGAATTAAAGTAATCAAAGTAGGGGCTGGAGAAATGGCTTAGTGGTTTAGCACCTGCCTGTGAAACCTAAGGACCACTGTTCGAGGCTCGATTCCCCAGTACTCACTTAAGCCAGCTGCACAAGGTGGCACATGCAACTGGAGTTTGTTTGCAGTGGCAGGAGGCCCTGGTGCACCCATTCTCTCTCTCTCTCTCAAATAAATAAATAAATAAATATATTTTAAAGTAATCAAAGTAGATTAAAACCAGATTCTAGCCCATCAGATTTCCTATTCTCTACCTTGACTGTATAACATATTTTTATTTATTTGCAAGCAAAGAGAGATAGAAGAGAGGCAGACAAAGAGCATGGATTTCCAGAGCTTCCAGCCTCTACAAAGGAATCTGAATATATGTACCACTTGGTGCATCTGGCTTTACCTGGGTACTAGGAAATAGAATGAGGGTCATTAAGCTTTACAGGCAAGCTTCTTAACCACTGAGACATCTCTTCAGCCCCAGTATTTTACTTTTTTGAGTAACAAGCTGGGTGACAAAAAGTAGTCAGCCTAAATTGAGACTCTAATGGAAAAAATTAGCACACTGGTTAAGTCAGTCATTCTGAATGGCTTTGGTGTCATCATTTTCTTCTCCATCTATACCTACAAGTCTTTGCAGCAGAGGTTTTCTATTCACAACTATCTTCATTTGAGGTCACCATAGTAGAGGTAGGAAGAGCTGTGCTCAGGAGTTCTATAAGGCAATGTTCTCAAGATCCACACCTGTACGGCATGAGGCATGTGGAATTGTACACAGGACAGTATTATTCAAACCAGTATGAGCAGAGGCCACAACAGACCCTACAGGGAGGATCCCTAACTTTATTCCAAATTTGTGTGTGTGGGGGGGGGGGGCAGGGGTGTACACTGGGCAGTCACTGGCTGCCTTTGGCTATGGGGTGGTGTGCAAGCAAGGTAGCTCCTACTTCAAATTAGAAACTTTTCCTAACTCACCCCTATATCTGGGGGAATTAGTTCATGGGTCCTAAAAGAGGCTCCAAGTGTCTGGGTTGTTCGGCACAACGTCCATTACAGAAACATCAGAGTATACTCAGATTCTAGTGTCAAAAATACCAACAGTCGCCGGGCGTGGTGGCGTACGCCTTTAAGCCCAGCACTCGGGAGGCAGAGGTAGGAGGATTGCCATGAGTTCGAGGCCACCCTGAGACTCCATAGTGAATTCCAGGTCAGCCTGGGCTAGAGTGAGACCCTACCTCGAAAAAAAACCAAAAAAAAAAAAAAATACCAACAGTCATCAGTCATGAAAGATATTGAGTAGAATCAAAGCAACTACCAAGGTCTGCAGACTATATGATCTGGCCTCTGATCACGTTTGTGTATCACCTTCCAGTCTCTCAGGCACTCCCACCTATTCTCCTTACGGTTTTTGAGCACCTAAGTGCCTGTGTGCTTGCTGTTCCCTCTCCTGGACCATGATTCCCCATTTCAACCAGAGGCCAATTTTGTGGAGAGGCTGTTCTGAGGTACCTGGAGTAGCCTAGCCATCTTCTAGTCACTTTCTTTGTTCATCCTTATATTTGCTACTATGTGACATTTTACAATATATATATATATATATATATATATATATATATATATATATATATATATATATAATTTTTGTCTTCCAATTATGAAAGGAAAATCCTTGAAGTTAGAGCCTGGTATGTTTGCTCAATGATAAATAATCCCTCTAAAATAATGCCTGGTGCACAGCTGAAATTTAATACTATATGGTGAGTGAATAAATAAATTCAAATAAATATATGATGTGATTTACTGAAATGGAAACCATTAATTCTTAGCAAGAAATGAAAAAGTTGATCTTTGGAAATCCAGAAAATTTTAACCAATATGCTTCAACCCTTACTAACTTGTCTTTTGAAGGAATTATCAGAGTGATATGCACTGTTTTATATCAGCTTGGAATTTACTTGTACTTTATTTTACCTTCCTGATTTTGGACAATTACATCTGCATAATTTCTTGACAGGTCTGTTACCTTAACAGTGTCCTGCAGAGAGGAACGACTGTCATGGGTCAACAGTGTTGCTGTTGCAGTTACGTTTTCATTGCTGGACAGGAGAAGCTGGTAGGAGGAAAGGGTTTATTTTAGGCTTGCAGATACATGGTAGAAGAATCTCATTAGGGCTTGATGAGACTCATGAACACACACAGGGTCGCTGCTGGGCCCAGGTTACAAAGTGTGGCCCCAGGGTTAGGGGGTCCACTTATGCCAGTTCTGCAGAGCACCTAAGACTGTGTCTGTCCACTACGAATGGAGAGCTCGAGGATCTCAGGAGACCACACATGTGACATGGTCACTGGCATCTCACAATAGACAGCATCAGCAGGGGCACAAGAGGACTCACTTCATGAGCAACTAACCAGGGTAAATGAGATGGTAGTGGGAGGGAATAATGGATGGGTGCTGGGCATCCACAGTTCCCATCCTTGTGGCTGCATGGAGATATACCTCACTGTCTTCCAACAATCTAGGCGATCCAGAGGCATTGTGATTATGGCATCCATCCTAACGTGACCTTGTGGTACCCATAGCCAGGTGACTTTAAGGGATGATTGGCCTGGTGTTTTTGCAATGCAAATATCTTAAAAACTCTACCTCTAAAAATGCCTCTGAAAAGGCTCACTTTACATTCCAATCACAACATATCTGTTTTTGGATTGTAATTTCTTTTACTTTGTTTCAGAAAACAATGTAATTTCTATAACTTGAATACTTGAAAAATACAATTTCTAACCCTATAGAATTGAATCAATATATAATTCAAGGGATTCAAAATGTACACCTGGGAAAGTGCATAAAGCTAGAATTTACACTGCCCTCTTTCCATCAATGCTCTGACTCTCTGGGATCCTATTTTCAGGGATCTCAACTTATAAAGAAAAAACTGGAAGTCTATTTCTTGACCTTGTCATAATGCCTCAGTTCCTTTGAGTTAAGTGCTTTATGTTTACTGGTTTTAATCTACTCTTATTTAATCTTTTAAAAAAATAATTTTGGGGGGCTGAAAAGATGGCTTAGCAGTTAAGGTGTTTGCCTACAGAGCCGAAGAACCTCAGTTTGATCCTCCAGGACCCACGTAAGCCAGTTGCACAAGGTGTTGCACGCGTCTGGAGTTTCTTTGCTGTGGCTGGAGGCCCTGATGCACCCATTCTCCCTCCCTCCCTCCTCTCTCTCTCTCTCTCTCTCTCTCCCTCTTTCCCTCTCTTACTCTCTCAAGTAGGATGGACACACCAGTGCTGCAGATGAACTCCATATGCATGCACCACTGTGTCCATCTGGCTTTATGTGGGTACTGCAGAATTGAACTCAGGCGGGCAGGCTTTGCAAGAAATCACTTCTAACCACTGAGCCATCTCCACTGCCCTTGCTTAATTTTTACGACCCAGTGAGGTAGAAGATAGAATCTATTCCATTATACAGAAGAGGAAACTGAGACATAAGGACCAAAAACACAGCTAAGAAGCCATAGAGTGTGACTCAGCCTTCCTGCAATCACCATCTATGCCCTCCTTGGGTCCTTTCTGTAGCTGTTGCCTCACTCATTCCATCCTTGGGTTCTAACGCTAGGGACACAGTCACTACTCAGTGAGTTCTGTCGTGTGGTCAGTTGATGGCTTGATGAAATGAGTAACCAGCTCTTTCTAACCATTGCCATCCAGCATCGTAGGAATATACTACCTGCAATTACAATGATGACTCAGGACCTGTCAGACCCTGTAGCAGTATCCAGTGACTGTCTGGCTACCTGCAGTGTACTCACCTGGCCTCTTCTGCAATTATTTTACATGTTTTTGTCAATGTGAGCGCAGTTGAAGTCCTCAAAAGGCTCCTTTCCCCAGCAGTCCCAGCCTCCCGCATATTCTGACAGGCAATTTGATTGATCTCCTGGCTTTCATGTTGGCTCTGTGTGCAGTAAAAGGAGCAAGTTAAAGTCTGCAATTGCGTTCACTGATCATGGGAAAGCCACTGGAGCTGACTTTTAATTAAAATTGCACAGGCTACCCAAGGAAGTGGAGAGCTCAGGCAGCCTGGTTTAGGGAACTTTGGGTCCTGATTCAGCTATCTGGTGTCGCTCCTGAGACACCTGACTTTTAACTTCCTATGGTTTGGAAGTTGAAAGCCCCGGCTTCCCTTCCATCAAGCTGTCCTGTGCCAGAAATCCACTTTCCAGTCCTTTGTCATATGACTACGTTCCTGCCTCTGCTGCCTTTGTTGATATGTCATTAATATGCCTAAATTCCTTGAGAATGGTGCTTCCGCACTCTGTAAATACCCATCCAGATCCTACAGGGATTCCAGCACACCTCCTCCTCTCTAAAGTTACCGTTGCTTCCCACTTTCTTTGCCTCCCTGTGAGTACAGGCCAGTGGAGTTGCTAAACTGTCTTGCAGCCCGTGTTTAGTCTGGAGTACCTATCTGTTTCTGTGTCTTCTACTCAGTCCTTCATTCATCGCACTCCCAAGTGTTTGCTGAGATCATTCTGACATATTTCCCCATTATTCATAGTACTTCCTGAAAAACTTCTTTGAAATACTTTGAAAATCAGGTATTCCACTGTAGATTACTAGTGGTACTTTAACTAACTAAATGTGATTGGATGGGTAGAAGGATAGGAGAAAAGATGGCTGAGGAAATATCACTGTGAATTTTTAAGTTTTTTTTAAAAAAATTATTTATTAGAGAGAGAGAGAGAGAATGGGCACATCAGGACTCCAGACGCATGCACTGCCTCATGTATCTGGCTTACCTGTGTACTAGGAAATCGAGCCTGGATCCTTAGGCATTGTAGGCAAGTGTCTTAACCACTAAGAAGTCTCTCCAGCGTTCACTGTGAAGTTTTTAAGGTTGGGTCTCATTATGTAGCTTAGACTTGCCTGAGTCCTTGGTACTGGGATTATAGGCATACCACATCATGCCCATCCATTCTATGAAAACTTTACAAAATAAGTTTTTTTTTAATTTAGAAAATGACTTAGATCCCCAAAGAAAAAGAAGAAATACTTTGGTTTCCAATGAATTTAAAAAAAATGTTACATGTGAATTGTAATTTTTTCCCAGGCCCTATTTAATTCCTTACTTCCTAGAAAACGGTGACCAAGGTAACTTTGGGAGCTATCATCTGACTTTACAACTTTGGGCATAATGAGAGTTGATAATTGGTGCCAGTCCACATAGATAGCCTTGCTCAGGCTAGAGGGAGTGAGGGGGAAAAGGAGAAGTCATAAAATATTCTGATTTTCCAGATTCAACAAGGCCTGGCACTGAGTAGTGTCCCAAGTGGGCCGTCATGCATGATTGCCATCTCCCTTTCTTTCCCTTTCCTTTCCTTCCCTTTCCTTCCTTTTCCTTCCTTTTCTTTCCCTTCCCTTCCCTCCCCTTCCCTTTCTTTGAGTCTCCTCCTCTACTTCACTAGGTGCCAGAGGAAAGGAAGAAGAGTGTGGTGCTGTAGACCTTGGCATCCCATCAGTTCAGTCCATCAGAGCTGCAGTGCATCCCTGGTGGCTGGTGCCATTAGGATGACCACACAGGGCCCCTTCCTTGCTCTGTTTGGGCTCTCACGTCATAGTCCCTGCGGCAGAGAATGTGAAGCTGTCTCCTTGAGCGTTGCTGGCCTCAGTGCAGAGGCCTCTCCCAGCCCTTGCATAGGGAATGCACTCACATAATCACTGTAGGAATTCATGCTTTACCCTGAACATTTAATAGCTGGGTTCTCATATTAATTTTCTAAAACATTTAACTATACAATACTACATGAATATATTTTGGCTATAGGACTTAAAATCTAAGTGTCTAAATAAAATTGAAAGGCTGGAGAGATGGCTTAGTGGTTAAGATGCTTACCTACAAAGCCAAAGGACTCAGCTTTGATTCTCCAGGACCCACTTAAGCCAGATGCACAAGGAGGCACCTACATCTGGAGTTTGTTTGCAGCTGCTGGAGGCCCTGGTGTGACCATTTTCTCTGTCTCTCTTTCTCTCTCTCTCCCTCTCTGCCTCTTTCTCTCTTAAATAAACAAAAAATAAATAAAATAAAATTGAAGTCTGCTTGAATATATGTTCTCCTTGTCTTTCCACTCCTAAAGGTCACTGGTTCATATACAAGCATTTAGGCTTCTATATGAACATATGCAAAAGAGTTTGTTTTTATTTAAAATTCACATAATATGTAGTATTCAGTAAATAGTCTTTAGTTCCCTATTTCTTTTCTTGTATACATTTTATATAATATATGAAGTATGCATAATTATATATTATAGAAATGTATAATATAGAGAAATATTATTTATTTTGTATATATTCCATATATATATGTATGTGTGTATATATGTATGTATATGCTTCATATTTCAGTTCTGCTACAAATAGAATGGCCATGGATAGTGGAGTGCATGTAATCGTTTAAGCCTTCTCTGTTTATAGAAATTTAGACTGCTTACTGTGTTCTGCCGCTAGAGACAATATAGCCACAAAGATCCTGTGCTATCTCGTCTGTGTCTGAGTGTGATTGTGTCTTTAAAATAGATATCATAGTTTTTATACACACCAGAAACTTGTTCTTTTAAAGAGCTAAAGCAGTTTACATTCCACCAACCAAATACTCGAGTACCATTTACGACATCCTAAATAATACTTCATTATCTCATATTTGGTGGCTGGAGAGATGCTTAGTGTATAAGAATGCTCACTATGCAAGCACAAGGACCTGAGCTCCATTCCCAGCACATGTACAAAGCTGGGTGTGGCTGTGCTTGCTTGTAACCTCAGTGCTGAGGGGGTCAGAGGGAGAAGGATTGCAGGGGCTCAGTGGGCAGGTAGTGACAAACTCTGTCTCAGGGAAATAAGGTATAAAAGCAATAGAGGGCACACAATGTCTTCCTCTGGTGTGTGTGTACACATTTCATGCATACATTCATATACTACCTACACACACAGAGAGAGAGAGAGAGAGAGACAGAGAGAGAGAGAGAGAGAAAGGTCTTATATTTGGCATATCTTTGCTATTGTTACTTACTTATTGACTCATTCACTTATTCAATGACCATATTCTGAGGCTGTGCCCTGTGTTATCCACATTTGGGTCCACAGGCAGAAAGAGTTTGTAAAGAGCAGTTTGTAAACAGTAACCAGCGTGGGTGACTTCAATGTCAGCAAAGACCCCTCTTTTATCTGCTGTGCTTCAGCTCACCAATGAAGACAGCCATCGGGCTGTCACTGCAGAACGGCTGGTAGAGAGGGGCTCGTGCATGAGAGGGACATATATGTGTGCCAAGATCACTTCTGAGAGAGGTTTGGCTGGAAGATTTGGGGTGTGTGGAGAACTGCCAGTTGCAGGCAAGGATGAAGATAGTGGGTGCTGTCCACATCAGAGCTTCTAAAATCAGCACGATGTCATTGCAGGCTTGGTGGGATTTTAGTGTGCTTTTCCTCCTATTTTGACCATAACTTATATAGACTGTGATAAAGGTCCTAGTATGACAATGATGGTGATGATACTAACACAAATGATTCAGTGATCCTTAACACACCATTGATTGCAGTGTGAGCCATTATTTCATGAGCTACTAAGAAAAAATACTGCCAATTATAATTGTAAGAAGCTATTGATCCTAAGAACATCCTGGTTTAATAGATGTAAAAGTACAAATAAAAAATCTTAGATTCTACAAAATATATTAATCATTTAAAATACAATACTAATCACTAATTCTCAAGCACCTGTTATATGTAAGACTTAAACCCTTTGACATTATCTTAATTTTTGCAACATGTTTTCTGGTGTGTGTGTGTATACGTAGTATATGTACGTGTGTGCATATGCATGTGGAGGCCAGAGTAGAACAGTGGGTGTCCTCCTCTCTTACTCACCTGCTGTAGACCCCCTAAGACAGAGTCTCCCATTGAATGTGGAGCTCCTGGCTTTTCAGTTAGACTGACTGAACAGTGGGTTATCAGTCCTGGTGAGCCTCCTGTCTTTCCCCAGATCAGCACTGAAGGTACAGGTGTGTGTAGCATGCCCAGTGTTTTTGTTCTTTTTATTTATTTACTTGCAAGCAGGCAGAGAGAGAGAGAGAGAGAAGGCATGTCCGGGCCTTTTGCAAGTGAACTTCAAATGCAAGCACCGCTTTGTGCATTTGGCTTTATGGTGGGCACTGGGGAGTTGAACTCAAGCTCAGGCTTTGCAAGAAACCAACTTATTCACTGACCTATCTTTCCAGTCCCACATGGCCAGCTTTTTATTTATTTTTGTTTATTTTTATTTATTTGAGAGTGACAGATAGAGAAAGAGGCAGAGAGAGAGAGAGAGAGAATGGGCGCGCCAGGGCATCCAGCCACTGCAAACGAACTCCAGATGCATGTGACCCCCTTGTGAATCTGGCTAACATGGGCCCTGGGGAATCAAGCCTCGAACCGGGGTCCTTTTGCTTCACAGGCAAGCGCTTAACCACTAAGCCACCTCTCCAGCCCATGTCCAGCTTTTAAAATGGGTGTTGGGGGTTGAACTTGGGTCCTCAAGCTTGCAAAGCAAGCACTTTACCCACTGAGTCATTTTCCCAGATTCTTACCTGGCCATTTTTGACCTCTCTGTATGAAGAAGTCACAATTAGGAAGAAAAGCAACAAGCCTTTATAAGTCAATGCCCCTCGCATACCACTAGAGATAAGGATGAAGATGGGAGATGAAGATGGGAGTTTTTAGCACTTTAAAGTGTCTCCTAGAATCAGCTGAATTCTACTACTCTAGAGAGATCCTCTTATTATTATCATTTCACAGATGGTATAACTGAGGCTTGGAGAAGTAACATAATTTGCTCAGGACTATGCAGCTTCTAAGTGGCTGAACACTGTCTCCTTACAAAAGCTTCACTAATAGAGACATGGATGTTATGGGCAAGTACCTGGGCTTACATGTACAGTAACCCACTCCAATGAGCAGCCAAGTTCAGCTGATGTCCATTCCTACCACGTGGACTTGGAGCTCCCTTGAGGATAATATCGTATGTGATATAGTTATTCTTTTG
The DNA here is from genome assembly GCA_036346955.1 of Dipus sagitta. Classification (NCBI taxonomy): domain Eukaryota; kingdom Metazoa; phylum Chordata; class Mammalia; order Rodentia; family Dipodidae; genus Dipus; species Dipus sagitta. The sequence continues at coordinate 55,875,515 of CM070770.1, read as the reverse complement.
CTTTATTTCAATGCAGCAGATGTTTATTGAGCACTTACAATAGGCTAAGCGTTGTCTGAGGCACCAGCCACTTGTCTCCCCAAGGGCATGCGAAGGAAGGCACTCACCTTCAACTTCCCAGTGGAAGAAGAGGAATAACTGATTGTATGTATGTACACATAGGACCTATCAAAAGTATATGGGATCACCTATGAAAAATATATTAAAAATATGAAACATAAATCAGGACTCTGTTTGGGCTGAGATGGAATAATAGATCATTTTTATTCAATAAACAAAATTAAAACATTGCCATACACTTGTCTTCTTCCCCCCAAACATTTTAATTAAACTCTGCAGTAGAAGTTAGAATAATGACAGCAACGTCTCTGATTTTTCTCATTATCTATCTCCTTGAGACTAGCATGTGATTAGATTGATTGGATCTTTCGCGGCTAGGGAAGCATTATGAAGTCTGCGGTGTCCCTGCGAAGAAGTGCTCTTTCCTGCAATGAACAGCCCAAATGTGGAGCACTATGGAGAATCCAAACATTGCAAGTTTCACTGTTGTGGGGTGGAAATGATTACATCCATGCATCTGTTGCTTCTTGGATTTGGTACTCTCCTTCCAAGGAGTGGATTATATCCAGATGGGTTCTGTCACTGACTGTAGCAACAGCGTGCAACATGTTTAATTTATTTCTTTACAGCCATGCCCTGTGTCCTTTTGCTTTGCCTGCTTATTTCCCACATAGCCCACAGGCAGGTGTCAGGTTCTTGGTGGCCTGATCCTCTTGTAAGAACACCCCCAGCACACCAGGGCATGACTGCCTGGGCGGCTGCCAGATGGGGAATTCTTGAATGGAAATACATGCTGAAATGGTGCCAAGTAGCAAGCAGTCTTGCAAAAGCAGCCCGGCTTTGGAGACAGGCATGACAGTATTTGTGGAAGCCCAGCTGTTGCAGACGGTGGCATTAACTTGCCTGGCTTAGGTGACAGTCATCTGAATCCAGGATCACTGAATCTTCATAGGGGTTGTTTTTGTCTCTGCTATTCTCTGCTGGTAAACCATGGTCTTAGGCCTCAGCTGCAGCTCTATTTCTAAAGACAGACTTCTGGAGGGTTTTTGTTTTGTTTGTTTGTTTTTGTTGTTGTTGTTTTTCAAAGTAGGGTTTCACTCTAGCTCAGACTGACCTGGAATTCACTGTGTAGTCTCAGGGTGGCCTCAAGCTCATGGCAATATTCCTACCTCTGCCTCCCAAGTGCTGGGATTAAAGGTGTGCGCCACCACGTCCGGCACAGACTTTTCCAGTTTTACTAGCAGGAATGTAGTCACACACATGGCCATGCAGTTCACTGCCAAACTGGAAATTCAACTTTAGTTGGGAGCTGTCCTAGCAGGAGAACAATGGCCATTCAAAAGTTTCAAGGAAGAGGACATGGCTCTCTGCAGCGGCTGTTGACCTACTCAACAATGTGGAGCTACATGGCTCAGCAAGGAGGCTTGGGGCAAATGAAACGCTGAGCTGCTCTTGCGGTCACTTAGAATAGAGACACAAAGCAGAGGAAAGAGGGTAGTTAGGCTGAACTTTTCTCTTACAAGATGCTGTTGTACCCTCTCTTAGTCCCATATGCAGGGAAGACATATTTCTTCTGTTTCTTTCCTAGTTCTATTATCTTCTCCATGGAAAAATGAGTGGATTGTTCATCTCTCACCTGCCTTCTAATCCCTTTACTTCAGAGATGATTTATTGGAAGCTTATCATTATGCCCAGCTTCATGCCAGAAGTGCTGAGTGCCAGAAAGTGCTAAAGTACCTGTGCTTCTGAGACCCACTCAGACAGTGAAACACTGGACACTGCCCACACAAGGAAGGAGCCGTGACAGGGGTGGTTCCAACTGGGACCTTGCTGCGACCACCTCCTTTGTCTTCTTCTCTTCCTTCCTCTGCTCTTTATTGCTTCAGGGAAGAGCAAAATCTAGATAGGTGGCACTAGGCACTCTCTGGAGAAGTCCAGGAAGCGGAATTGTCCCAGCTGGAAAGGATTGCTCTTGCACACTGGCCCTGTAAATCCCCCACGCGTCTGTGGACTCTGTCACATCAGCGCATGGTTTCCTCCTCTTCTCCCCATCTCAGGCTCCATCTACCTCCCAACTTTCAGGCTTGAAATGCCCAGAGCCACTAAGTGTTCAGTTGCCATTTGGTGAGCTCTGCAAGGGAACAGTATGGGTGACGCATGGGGTTCTAGGCAGGTGGTGGTGGGAAGAGAAGGGAAGGGAAGAAAAGCAGAGGGGAGGGAAGTGGAGAAGGCATTGCCTGAACATCCAGGAGGTAGGTGGCAGTTTCAGTGCAAAAACAGGTTTGTCACTCAGAACTTGCACTCTCTTTCCCTTGGAGACTTTTGTGGAGTTTTGTGACACAGGGGTGAATATGCTAAAATACTCACCGAGAACATCTGGAACTTTCCTGGCAACCTTTTTAAAATTTGTTTATTTTTACTTATTTATTTGAGAGTGACAGAGGGGGAGAGAGGGAGGGAGGGAGGGAGAGAGAGAGAGAGAATGAATGGGCACGCCAGGCCCTCCAGCCACTGCAAACGAACTCCAGACGCTTGCATCCCCTTGTGTATCTGGCTAATGTGGGTCCTGGCAACTCGAGCCTCGAACCGGGGTCCTTAGGCTTCACAAGCAAGTGCTTAACCACTGAGCCATCTCTCTAGCCCCCTGGCAACTTTTTTGGATGATAAGCTTCCTTAGGTGCATTTTGTAGATTTCAAATGCCTCATTTATGACATAAATGGAGTGTAGGAGTCTCTGGGCATGTTCAACCAGAGGCACGGTGGCTACATGTATTCCCATGGAATAGGAGTATCCAGGTGTGTCCAACCAGGAGCATGGGGGCTGCATGTAGCACCGTGTGCCCAAGGATAACTTAAGAATATGACCCAACAGAAAATCATAAGCTTACTTAAAACATTGTGAGACTTTTTTGTGATTGTTTTGTAACTCAGGTATGAACTTTAGAGGTGACAACCTTGGTTTGCATTGTCAAAAAGTTGGACATGCCTGGTGGATGATCCCACTGTGGACTCTTAAGGTTCCTGACAGCTCAGAACAGCACTGTATGCCTGATATTCCAGCTTTGTAAGCTGGAATCATGAGGATACTCTATAGTAACCCACCCTACAGAAGAAGCCTTACAAATGGTATTTCTTCCAGACTAGATTATCATATTTCAGAACTTTGCCCAGAGAAAGCATGCTTGCTTATAGGCCTAAGAGACTTGATCATGATATGAAATGGTATTTTTTCTTGTTCATGTAATCCATCCCTTCATCTGGTGAGGTTAAAAAGACCAAATTTAGGGTGCATCCTGGGGAGAAATAGATTGAAATGGCCAGTATAGTAGCAGGGCAGAGATTTAAGTGGTCATGTTAATGAGTTCTTAGACACTGCTGGAACATAAACCCGGGAAGGAAGCATGGTTTCCTGCAATTGCGTGGAACAGAGGTACAAACAGCAGCACTTTTACTGCCAAGATAGATGACAGGGATGATGAGAGAAAGCCAAGGGCATATTACAGCATGCTTGATGAATGTCGTCCCAAAATCTAACTCAATATTTGAATGCTATAAATTGTGTTAGGAAATATAAGGCCAAATAAACCTTTGGGACTGTTTGTGACTAATTCAAGATGACTGAGTTTAAACTGCTGCTGATGAAATGGATGGGGGTAGAATAATGGTATTAGCAATTTGACAAAATCCTAATAAATCAGGCATGACCACGAGTGAACTTTGAAAGTCTTGCCAGAGCACATAGGCTGATCTTGGATGGGGTCTGTGGTTCAGATGGAAGCTGGAGTGAGTTGCTTCTGTTTTGAATTTGCTTCCACACCCTGGGGTTTCCATGAGATGATTCAGGGAAGACATCTTCTATTACTGTGGGCATCACATTTGTTTGGTGTCATCCCTTCCACACGTTGGTCAGCACCTTAGGTACATAGGCTTCATTATCCGTTAAGGAGAGATGAGCACATTCATGGACCTTCAGTCTTCATGTGTTTCAGTGGGATTTACTGCATTTAGGCATATATCTAGTAAAGAATATGCACATACCAAGCAAGGGTGTCTACCAAAATATCCACAGCAGGAGTATTTTTAGTTGCCATAACCTTGAAACAACCCACATATTATCAACAGAATGGATAAACTGTGGTTTAGTCATTTGATGGAATTCTACACAGCAATGAAAATGAACCAATTATGTCAAAAAATAGACAATTCTGATAAAGATAATTGAGCAAATGAAGCAAGAAGACATCAGTAGGAATAACTACAAAATTCCTTTTTAAAAAATAAGATTCTAACTCAGGCAAGCTTACATGCTGAGTTAGAAGCAGGAGAATTAAGGGAAACTGGGAGGGTGAGGGAAGAGAGGCTCCCGGGAGGGGCCATGCTGCTGCTTACCCTGTGCTCACACTATGAGAGCTCGTGATTGTGCACTGCCTGTGACTTTGTCTATGACTTACATTTACCTTAAACATGAAAAAAAAAAACATGAAAGGGCATTACAATAACAGGCCTGCTCACTCCACAACAAGGCAGGTTGATTATGGAAATATCAAGTAGCACACCTACATTTCAGATGCCTCTACCTCAAAGCTCTCTTAAAACAAAATTCTCCAAGCGAATGTCTTCTGGGTTGGGTCTTCCTTTTGCTCTGCTTATGGCCCCATTTTAGTCTGTGTCATAATTTGTTTGCTCTGGTTAGCTTCTTGTTTATTTCTTTTCTAAATTTTATTTATTTATTTATTTATTTATTTATTTATTTATGAGAGTGAACTAGGCAGGGAGAGAGAGAGAAAAAGAGAGAAAGAGAGAGAGAGAGAGAGAGAGAGAGAGAGAAAATGGGCATGCCAGGGACCCAGCCACTGCAAACAAACTCCAGATGCATGCACCCCCTTGTGCATTTGGCTTATGTGGGTCCTGGGGAACTGAACCTGGGTCCTTTGGCTTTGCAGGCAAGCGCCTTAACTGCTAAGCCATCTCTCCAGCCCTATTGCACATTTTTTATTGCTGCATTAAACTTGCAAAAGTCATGATATATTTATATATACTTATCTCCTTAGTACCCAACACACTGACTAGCCCATGCTCTGAGTGTTTGTGAACCTAAATGGCCCCTTCCACCACAACATGTCCAAACTTTCCTAAGTCAGAGAGTTGACACTTTATTAACATGGATCTGCAACTTTCAAAAGGGTACCAGTAAGCACAGGAAATGTAAGGCAATTTTACACTGTTAGCCTGCATCTTAGAAAATCCCTTATTCCCACAAAACAACTGGAACACATCTGTTATGTGCCAGGCCCTTTGTTTATGAAGAAAATAATATCTATCTGTAAGGAGCCCCCAGTTAGCAAACTGAAGAATAAGAAATCAGAATACTAGGACAATTCAAGTTTTCTCTGAAAATCAGGGGGCAAAAGGGATTTCAGGAAGAGAGTAAAGGGTTATTTTTCCCTGCAAGAACAAAGAATGACATCAGTAAAAGCATCTCTATTAAAAAGTCAACTAATAGGAGTTATCACAGTCTTAAATAGGGCCAGGCACGGCTGCAGAAGAGAGCGGTGTCGCAGTTCCCAGGCAGGCCAAGACAAGATCTCTGAGCTCAGCCTCACCACACCATAGAACAACACGGGTGCTGGGGACCAGCATCCTGCCCTCAGTCATCTGGGTTTCCCTGTATAGCACCCCCAGGATGTCGACATTCCCTCTTGATGGAGACCTGCTACCTCCCACCTTCTTAGAATAGGTTCCCACAGTCCATTATTCTGTTCAGGAAGCAAATACAAAACACAGCTTGGGCTCAACATTATTCTGTCAGAAGGCAAAAGAAAAAAAAAGAAAACCAAAAAAAAAAAAAAGTGGTTCATCCCTCTGATGGTCTCAAGGTACAAAATGACAACGTCTGTGGTTTGAGGAGATGAGGAAGCTGCTCAGTGCAGCACCAGTGGCACTTGGGGCCAGATAATTATTTGCTGTGGGGGAGCATCTCATGCACTATGGGAAGATTAGCAGCTCCCTTCCCTGTGGGACATGCCTCATCACCCCCTCAAGATGTGACAAGCAAGTGTCTGCAGACAGTGCCAAATGTGTCAGGGAAGGCAAAGTCCCCAGCTGAGACCAGTGACTCGGAGAACAATGATTCAACTCAAATGCCCAGTGTGATTTGGTTAATAAGTATTAATTACTAATAGTAATTTAATATTAATCATTATTCAGCTAGTATTAGTTACGATGGTATTATTAACAGTAATAACATGTTTTACCCCTTGGGAAAAGGTGGAAGGAAGAAGAAGGCTAAAGGGAGAGAAGAGAAAGAAGCCGAGGGGCATGTGCAAACACAGACCCGCACAGGCCCAGCCTCGACTGCCCTGCTGAGTCTCTGAAGCCCACAAACAGGAGCTAATTTAGACAAAGTTATTTTAGGCTGAGGACTAAGCCTTAATTTATATGTCACCTGTTAATTGGTGAGAAGAGGGATGGTGTAATGAGAGGTTAGGGAAGAGTTAGAATTCAAAATCTTGTCTCTGCCTCTTATTAGATGGAGTAGATTCATAAGGGAACTTAATTTCCCAAGCCTCATTTTTGACACCCACCAAATAAGACTCATAACACACAGCTCACTGTGTGTTTGTGGGGATGACCTGGTCAAAGAAGGCTGGTGTACAGGAAGTACTCAACAGGTGCTGGTGATGTGCGTGACTTGCTGAGATAGCCCAGTCCTGCCTTGCTTGGCTCCACCCTCGTAGTTGACCTTGAGGAGGGCCCTCTGGGAGTAATCACCATTCACATGCACATTTTTCAAGTTTTCTGGAAGGATTTTGAGTCACATAAGAAAAACAAAGCCTAGATCAAATACGGCTATTAGGCTGGTAGGTTAAACATGAGATACTAAAAAAAATTCAGAGATCTCTGCTACTTTGTAAGCTGAAAAATGAAATTATTTTGGGTTGGGTTTGAGGTGTTTTCCCCAGCGTCCCTGATACTGAAGGGGTAATCCCCAGGTGATGGCACGTTTTGGGGAGGGCTTGGAAGGTGGGGCCGACCTAGAGGAATAAAGTCACAGGAATGTGTCCTCAGTGGCATCTCATGTAGAGTCTCCTTTTTCTTTCACTCTCTCTCCTAGTTCTCATGATGGGAGCTTTTCTGCTTCATTGCATATTAGTTCCTTTTATTGTTCTTGTGACAAATTACCTTTAATGAAAGCAACTTCAGGACGGAAGGAAGGGTTTATTTTGGGGAGGAAATGGCAGCAGATACCTGAAGGAGCTGGTCACATTTCAGTCCTCAGTCCAGAAGCAGAGAGTGATGAATTCTGGTGCTCAGCTGCCTTTCTCACTTTCTCCTTCTGGGACCTCAGCTAATGGAATAATGTCATGTCTAGTGAGGGTGGGTCTCTCTGCCTAAGTTTACCTAATCTAGAAACCCCCTCAGATTTGTCTCTGAGGTGATTTTAGATCTAATCAAATCAACAATTGAGAGTAGCCATCATTATCTGCTTTGAGGCAGGAGGTACATTCTTCCTTTTTAGTTGTTTGTCAGGCATTCTTGTCACAGTGATGAAAACCAACACAGAAATTGTCTCCCATTAATCAGTACTATGGAGGCAACATGGTTTTGGTTATTTTTCACTGGGGAAGAGAGAAGAAATTAAAACCCCAAGAGCTTCCTTTCTTGTTTATTTCCATAAACTTATTTTCTGTTTACTCCTCCCTTTCCCCATGCACAGTCATTTGTCTTAAGAAGAGTTCTCCTTCATGGGAGTGTGAGGCATTATTCACTTGGAATACTATGGTTAGTCCCTCAGGGGTTTGGGGCAGAGCAGGGAGCATATGGCTATCGGTTGCTGAGTTGGTAAAATAAAGTAGCAGAATTGTTTGTGGCATCCAAAGGCCAAAAACCATTGGGAAAAGTCACATCTTGTGTCCTTTCTTTTACCAAGATGACTGGCATATGTCTCAGTAAGCGAGTTTATATGCTCAAAAAGAGTTTAAGGATTACCAAATGAAGAATAAATGTGACCACCCTTTGCAGCAAAACCTCAGCACCCTAAATTAAGCACTACTAGATGAAGTGGAAAAGGCAGGTTTCAAGGCTCTTAGTAACATATGTCTACCTACAAATATCCCTGCAAGGGTTCTTGACTTCCAGATCTATCTCTGATGACAAAAATCCCTAGAACTAATGAGCCACGAGTTATTAACCCACAAATCCAGATAATGCAAACAGAACAAGAAGTAATGGAACTAGCTGGGTTTTCAAAGAGATCATTAGACTTGAGGAAGTTGCCCAGTTCTTAATTATACTGGATGTAAAAGCTGAGTGTTTGCCAATACACCCAGGCAAAGGATGCTTGACACTTGCCAGGATGAAGGTCCAGAAAGTACATGTAAATTTCCCTCTTTACCCTTGAGTCTTGAAGATGAAAGCCCATCATTACGTTTTATCGAACTATGAGCCAACTCATTCATTTCTGTAAGATCTATAAAAAAAATACTAATGTTCTTTTATTGTACGTACAGAGAGAGGAGAAGGGGTGAAAAAGTGATTCCATGTCCTAAGTATCCAGTCTGTCTAAAGGAGCTTTAAATTCTCACTTGCTCTTAGAATGCTGGGCTATGGACCTGGAACCCCTTTATAGCCTACAAGTCGATATAGAAATAACTACTATGAACTTCTGTAAAAATAGCTAACTCATCAAATGTACATTGAAAGCTCTATACTTACCAAATACTGTGCTAGATTCTTGAAATAGAGCGATATAAATAAAACCAGTCCCTTCTAAACAGGTCATTATTATACTGGTGATAAAAATATGATAAGTGTATCATAGCTTGCATGTGGAGAATTACAGAGAGTAAGAATAAGGTCAGCTAACCAAGTAGGTTGCGTGCAGAAGATTATTGAAAATAATATGAAGGCCAGCCAACCAAGTACAGGGGAGTGAAAAATGGTGGTGAGGTGGAGGTTCGTGAGATTTCTGAAGGAGGCTTGGAAGTTAGGTTTCAGGAGGTGTGTGGACTTCAGTTAATTAAGGTCGAGGCGGCAAGAGTCAATCACTATCACACAGACTGACTTCATAACAGTCAACAAATAGGAGGCCCAATGAGGTCATAAATCCTTTTGCTTCCACATGAAGACACTTGTAAGTCCAGAAAGATGATGTGACCTCTAAGTCAAACAGCTGTTCTGTCCAAAATTAGGGCCAGGATATGCAATGCTTTCCACTTAGCAGTGCTGTCTTGAGGGGGGGAAATATGTGGCTTAGTCCAGTTGTTTCACCTGGAAATCTAGATTGCAGAGGACAAATCATGAGGACAACTTTTTTTTTTTAAGATGAGTTTCAAAAATCCAAATGTTGGAGAAATGGACCACAGGAAAAGTGAAGTCCTGTATAAGCAGAAGATAGTAAAACTTCTGTGGTATTTATTAATCCCACACCCCCAAAAGCCCAGCAATGCCACTATTTGTAGAAATATTAAATCCCTCTACAACATGCATGCATATGGAAGGAAACATTTAAAATGAAATTCCTGTAGTATTCCATCTCCTAGAAGGGCTGTCACCCTGGGGCAATGGCTTTAACATCCTCAGGAGAAAGATGGAATACCAGTTGTAACAATAGAGTTATTTCTTATCTTTGACTAGCAAATAGGATTAATTAGCCACAAGTTAATAATCTTCAAAGCCAGGCTTTAGTAGAAAAAATAATGAATTCTTAAACTCCTTAAGCTCCTACTAACAGATCAAAAGTCAGGGCTATGGGATTGGCTCCTAGAAGTCCTATAAACTGTGAGTAGAAACAAACAAAAAGAGAACTGAGGCTATACTGTAAAGGAAGCCTTGTATATAACAAAGAGAATTATGTCCTCTTTAACTCTGAAAAAATTATGAGGAAATAATTAGAGGCCAGAATTTGATAGTAGTGGCTGAGGCCCTGGCATGCCAATTCTCTCACTCTCACTCTCACTCTAAAACAAAAAGAAGTACTAAAAAGGAAATCTAGAACAAAACACCTGTATGTGTTCTTGGTTTCTATCTTTGGGGAGAATCTTGAGTGAACTCAGGACTGAGGCTGTGACCAGCTATGTTCAATAGCTATAGTCTTTGAGAATGGCCCTTTCCTTCATTCCTAAAAAGAACTGAAGACCTGTAGGAGACTTCTATCAGAAGATTACAAGGCTGGCACAAGAAAGATGAGACTGAGGGAGTCTCTTGGCTATGATGATCCTTAAGCTCAGGTTAAAGAAGCAAAATCAATGGTATTTAGGGGAGAGCCAGACAACTTAGTAGCAGAAATATGCAACAGCTATGAATATCAGAGGATATTATAAGGCCAAATGGGGCCATCCTGAAAGATGTGGATCCTGAGAGTAGATCAACACAGCCACCTCATGCCAGGTCTAAAGAGACAATACTTGGGATAGCAACCTTTCACAATCTCAAGCCCATGTTGTATCCCTGCTCCCCTAGTAACCAGAAATGGTATCAGGGTTTCACCTTCACCCAGAAGCCATGTTGAGAAGCAGAAAGAAGAGAGATAAATAGTTCTGCTTAAAGAGTTTAAACTTAAATTAGGGAAATATTTGTGCAAAAGCATCATTTTCATATGGAGACACTTGTAATTTTCAAATTCTGCCCCAATCCTTATTCATATTCTTGTTATCTTGTAGGATTGAGAGATAGACTGGGAATAAGGAAAATAAGGTAAGTTAAAGACATAAAGAAGCTTGTTTGATACTCTGTTCACTCACTTATTTGGCTAGCACAGTGAAATTTGCACACATTTGCTATCCTAGTCTACTGGTTCAAAGCTCTTAGCTCTCAAGACAAATAGCTTAATGTAGTACATGGTAATTTGTCTGAGATTACTATAAATCCTCTACTTTTCATGTAAAAAAGGGATAATTACTGACAACACTTATACTTGGGGACAGTTAAGATGGGTGACTAGTGGGGCTGAAGGCCATCTTGGAAAATTTTCATTCATGAACATTTCTATATTCCAAGTGGAAGCTAGAGCTGAAGAAGCTTCTACTTCTTGTTTTCTAGAACTCCCTGGGAACTTGAGTGGCTACAAAGGAGGAGTGACTCCCACCTACACATAGTAGAGACCGAGCCTGGAGATCCAAGCGACAGCCACCAAGCTCAGATCTCTGCAGTTTCCACTGTGGTGCTAAACATGGAGTGAGCAGTCTCTTGAGTAATACTTCTCTTACACCAGATGAATTCATCTAATGACTTCAGTTCTTATCGTGTAGATCATAAAATCCGTCAAGCTGAGCCCTACCCTAATTTCTGATCACAAAATCCCAAAAGAAAATCAAATGGTAGTTGTTTTTGGTGGCTAAGTTTTGTGGGTGGACAATATGTAACTAATAAAGGAGAAAGAAAGAGCATGTCAGGAAATAAGTTAATGTTAATTCTGAGGCTTCTGGGTGGTAAAGGTGAGGGTTAAGTAGAACCTAGAGGATGGACCAATGAGGATGATGGCAGGGATGGGGAAGGCATTCTCATAACAGGGCAGGCAGTAAGGAACTGAACACATAGGGAATGCTCCAAGCTTCTCAGAGTGGCCTGAGGAGAGCTGGAGGGGGTTCAGAACCACAGTAGGAAGATACCTCGGAAATATCACTGGGCAATGTCAGGAAGGTATGGCATCGGAAATGCTCATTGCTATTGAGAAGGAGGTGTTTCTTTAGTGTCAGATGCTATATATTGGAATCTGTCATGACAATACAAACAGACTCACTGGTACAATTTGAATCTGAGTATGATTTTCCTTCTCCAACAGCAAAGTTCTCAGCTTTGGGTTCTATTAAACTCACCTCAGGTCGTCGGTGGAGTCCTGTCATGGATGAGATCTGAAGCTTACATCCTCAAGGCTTCCTAAAACATAACCTGCTTGACTCTGTTACTGAACTGCCTACAGTACTACCTACCTGTGAACACAGTTCTGTAATATTGAATATACCTTCTCAGCTCCTCAGAATCATCCACAGAAGCATGACCATTCTGACCATTCGTTTTATCAACCTCTGTCTCTGAAGGACATATTATTTTGTGCCACATACTTGCCAACATGGCAGAAAACAGATCAAGGAACTTCTGGTCCTGGGAAGCTTATGTTACTGAGGGAAACTGATGGTAAGAAGGCAAAGAAACAAAGAAGACAGCTGTAAGAGCCATGAAGAGAGAAACCAGCACAAGCAAACAAAGTGACAGGAAGGTAGGGAACATTTGATAGATGGTCACGGAAAACCTTGCAGAGGCAGTATGTGTGCATCTAGACCTGGATCATGTAGAACAAGCATCCATGTGAGTCTGAGGGCAGCTGTGCTGGCAGAACATGTGACCAGGGCAACCATCTAGGGGCTGGACTGTTCAGTGCTGGAAGAACAGAAAGAAAGAGTGCTATAGTGAGTGTTGCAGTCAGGTTCTCATTGCTGGTAGAAATCACCCAACCAAGAGCAGCTTGTGGGACAAAAAGAGGTTTATTTTGGCTCACAGGCTAGAGAGGGAAGCTCCATGATGGCAGGGAAAATGATGACATGAGCAGAGGGTGGACATCACCTCCTGGTCCGCATAAGGTAGACAACAGCAACAGGAGAGTGTGCCAAACACTGGCATGGGGACACCCAAAAGCCCACTCCCAACAATACACTGCCTCCAGGAGGCATTGATTCCCAAATCTCCATCAGCTGGGGACATAGCATTCAGAACACCTAAGTTTATGGGGGACACCTGAATCAAGCCACCACAGTGAGTGAAAAGCGGTGAGAGGCTCAAGGATCAGGGATTTGAGATGTTGATTATGGAAAGTCTGTATGGTCTGATAAGGAACTTGATTTTTAGTGAAGGGAAGAAAGGAAGAAAGAAAGAGAGGAAGGTAGGAAGGACCGGAGGGGAGGGAAGGGGAGGGAGGAAGGGAGGGAAGGTGAGGGTCCTGGTTTGCCTTAATTTTTAAGCAGCTCTCTGGCTGATGGAATGAATCTCCATATCAGTGATGAAGGTCTGAGGAATTCAATCAAGGGTTGGTAGACTTTTTCTGTTAAAGGCCAGAAACAGAATGTTACAACCTCTCAGCTCTGCTTCACAAAGCCACATAAATTGTGCACAGAGCTGAGGGTTGCAGTACTCCCTCGCAGCTGTATGGACAGAAGCGTCTCCACCCACAGCTCATGGCTCACAAAGCAGGGGATTAGAAAACGGGCTATGAGAAAGTTGATGAGCATCTGAGTGCAGCAAGCAGCAAGGAGATGCATGCCCAGTGGGAACTAGGAGAGTTCTGAGGTAGAAGATCACAGGCTCTGAGAAATGGAGTGTTGCAGGGAGGAGCAGGATGCCAGCAACCACAGTTCCTAATTTTGCTAGGGCTTGGTCCAGCAACATAAACACACATCTGCATTCTGTCTGATGGCAAAAACTCCAAAGACTCTGGTGTACTGGGGAAGTTGTTTGTGTGGGAACTGACACCTAGCAACTGAAGGCCCTCTTTTAAACAATGAACATAGATTACACATACAAAATTGGCAACAGGGCTTTGGAAGCAAGCAACACAAATGACAGACCTTGAGGCGTGATTTCGATTAGCTGCAGGGTAAATCCACCTCAGCGTGTGTGGATCTCCCACTCCCACTTCACAGCGCTAACCTGAGCCTCATTATTTCAAGTCAGAAGGTTTCCAGTAAAGCCTTCCTTAGTTATATCTGGTGAGTGGCTGATCCTCTGAAGCACTGTGAATCCTCAAACAGAAATTGGACCCATGCTCTGGGTAGACAGTGGGTGCTGTGGTGTCTGCCTCGTCATTACCAGGGTGCACGTGCAGAGACCCATTCTATCTCACAGTCCCCAGCAATACATAAGCTTGTAACCAGCCTGCTGGCCCCTGAGGCTGATGTGTATCCGGCATCTTCACGCCATGGGTGATTCTAGAATGCAGTCAGGATGTATGGAGGAATATTTTAGGACTTCGTTTATTTGTTTGATCCTGAAAGGTTCTTTATGTGAGACACTGCCCCTTCTCAGGATGTGATGGATCTTTATTGGGAAAATGTTTTGATAAACACCTGTAGAAAGAAATAAAGTTCCAGTGAGCATGGATGTGTATAGACCTGCCCTATGGAAGATGAAGGAAGAGAGTTTGCTGTGCTGCTTAGGAGAAGGTATGGCACCAGTGAATGGGAAAGTCCATTTCCTTTGCAGTTGTCTCCCATTTTAAATCCCCTACCCATATCATAAAAGTTACCAGTGTGTCTAGGAAGGGAGAAAAGGAGGAAGGAGGGCACAAAGTTCTGGATGAACATGGATTTATTTATGAAAGAAGCAGCTGAATTCTTTAGTCAGGATTTGAAGGAATATGGCAGAGGTGGTGAGTAGTAAATAAAACAGGTAAGGAGGAGAATGGAAGCCATAGTAACTTCCAGGCAAAAGGCTCAGCTGCCACAGCCCTGGAATGATAGGTAGTTCCAAATGTTATATCCTTGCAACACACAGGTACCCTGCCTGATCATTTTTATGGTGGCAGATAGTCTGGAGCTTGTGGGGTCCTTACAGATGACAGCAGCAGCCAGAGGATCCAGAATGGTGATAGAAGAATCCCTGGAGATAGTAGAGCAAGGAGTTGAGTTTCTGTGTGAAAGGATCCTCAGAAATCAACTCAATATGGATGAGGTAATTCCTCAGCCTCCCCAGGCCAGGGCGGCTGAATGGATTATTGGATATGTGTTAGGTTGTGTGTGTATGTCTTCCACTTGATGTAAAGTTACTGAGGTCACAAAGCTTGGATTATTCATTCTTCTAACTCTTCTTGTCCCCAGCCACCCTTTGTTCAGCCTTCCCAGTGCCTAGTACAGCCCCAGGCATATGATCTATTCACTCTGATTATATGTGTAATGAATAAATGACAAAAGAATGCAGAATTAAAACACTCACGCAGGAGTCTGTGCCCTGGCCCCTGCCATCCCTCATTCCTGACCAACTCCAGCTTCTTTCCTGGGGTTTTGGTCTCTATCTATCTGCCATGAGAGAATTAATGGTGCCATCATAGCATCGTTCAGGCTGACATTTAGAATTATAGGATGGCAGAGCTGGAAGGGACCTTAGAGACAGAGTCCAATGTCTGTGATAAAATCGGAGCTCCTTCAAAGAAAACCTGAGGCACATTTCTGTCAACTCTCATTCATCTGAAATCCAAAGAAGCAGGAGATGCAAATTGCTAAAATCTTTCATAAATTCTCTGCATATTTTTATCTAGAACACCTTATACACGTGAAGGTTTTTAGAGGACATTAGACCCTTTCACTTCTGTTGCTTGTCGGGCCATCAGTATCTGTAGTAGCCATTGATCTTCTCCATTTCCCAAAGGAACTACCATGCTTCAAATCATCCCGCTGGCAAGTATAGCTGGGTTCACAGTGGTCGACTGAGCCAAGGCTTAATGTGGTATCCACAATCCCATAGGAAGCTTACCATCTTATGTGCGTACAAGAAGAAGCAGGCCACAGACATTTCACTGTGAAAGAACATAGCTTCTATGTTCCCTTAATCTCCCATTGCTCTAACAACTCCAGAACACTACAGTAAAATTCTGGATATAAATCTACTTTGCTGTTCTACTAACTCTTCTGAGTTGTGACAGTTTCTTGAGTAAAGATTTACTTCATTTCACACTGCTGTAACAAGTTACCACAAATTTGCTGTTTCTGAAGTCTTACAGTGCTCTGAAATGAGTCTTACAGGATCGACGTCTTATAGAGCTGAAGTCCTACAGGCTAAATCCTATAGGCTGCTACTTTACAGACCTAGAATTCTTTAGGTTTAGTGTCTTAGAGGGCTACAGTTCTCCATGGCTAAATTTTTAGAGTGCTAATTTCATATATGTCTAAAGTTCTATACAGCTAAATTCTTTTTTTGTTTTTTGTTTGTTTGTTTCTTTGCTTATTTTTTTGAGGTAGGGTCTCCCTCTAGCCCAGGCTGACCTGGAATTCACCATGGAGTCTCAGGATGGCCTCGAACTCACAGCAATCCTCCTACCTCTGCCTCCCGAGTGCTGGGATTAAAGGCATGTGCCACCATGCCCGGCTTAGAGCTAAATTGTCAGTGGGCCAAAGTCTTATAGAACTAAAGTCTTATAAGTCTAAATTCTTACAGGTTTTTATCAAGCTATCTGCAGTATGGAATCCTGGAGACTACAAGGGAGAGTCTGTTCTATTCCCATTCTAGCTGTTAGCTTTCCTTGGTTCATGATGTCCTTATTCTAATTTCTGCTTCTACCCTCATGCTACCTCCTGAATCTGACTCCTCATTCCTTCCTGTTTATGTCAGGCTCACTGGACATTCTGGGGTAACTTTTCTAAATCAAGACCCTGAATGTAATTATATCTGCAAAATCCTGTGCCATTTATATCACAGATTTTTAGGCTCCTATTCTGAATTCCTTAGAGGAGAATTTGATTTTCCTAATGTATCATGTCCAGTAGTTTTAAATTTAAATTTTACTTGCAAAGGGCTATAGCACAAAAAGCCACTTGATCCCCAATAAGAAGGGAGAGGTTACCTGGTATTTCTTTTGGGATATAGAGTGTCCACCTGAGTTCCCCCTTTGATTCTAGAGTTCCAGTAGAGGGGGAGGAAGTTGGTTTGCTTTCCATGAGGAGACTCCAAAGTTTTCAGTCCTGGCCTTCAAGCCTTTACTTCCTTAAACATAAGGAATTTTAAATGTGAATCCTTAAGTCTAAGTCATCATAGAAAGTTAAGAAAACTTGTGATTATATGGGAAGAAGGGCATGGGAGGAAGAACACTTTTTTCCTGAGGTCTGATCTGCTTTTGCTGATAGAAGACTCCAGATTTCAAATGACTTTAGATTCAAAATACTGACAAAGGCCAAAACCCTCCTGCAAGACAGCATGGGTTTTCCAAAAATCATCTTTCTAAGGGCAGTAAACATATTTTGCTTATTAGAGCTGAAGCTATCTGTAAGCTTGAATCTTTAGCACTCCTCTGTCACTCCTAGGTCTGGAAAATGCTCCTTATAAATTTTGTTTGCTGAAAACTTCATTTAACTATTTTTTTGCAAGTGCATGTATGTATAGTGTATGTCAACATGTGTGTATGCTATTATTTGTTCATTTATTCAGTTTTAACATAATGTATATTGGTCACATTGTCATTTTGGTTATACTCTTATGTTTCCTCTCCCCAACGTCCATTTCACTGTGGGGTCAGGAGTGCACTAGTCAGTCTTTATGTGGGGACAGTACCTCAGGGTACTCTTTTCCAACTTGTGGCTTTTATATTCTTTCCACCCCATCTTTTGCAATGTTCCCTGAGCCTTAGAGGGAATGTTATAAGTCTCCATAGTGTTGAGCTCTCAGAGGCCTCTGACTTTCTGCTTTGATGAGTTTTGAGTCTTTGAAGCATCTACCACCATTTACCTCTACAGGGTACTTCTGCTGAAAGTATCCCCTAGTTCTTTTATTAAGACTTACATCTTTTGGGTTGGAGAGATGGCTTAGTGGTTAAGTGCTTGCCTGTGAAGCCTAAGCCCCGCCCCCCTTGGAGGCTCCATCGACTTTAGCCTGATGCACAAGGGGGCGCACGCGTCTGGAGTTCGTTTGCAGTGGCTGGAGGCCCTGGTGCGTCCATTCTCTATATCTGATTCTTTCTCTCTCTGTCTGTCGCTCTCAAATAAATAAATAAAAATAAACAACAAAAAAGAGTTACATCTTTTAATTGGCTAATCAAGAGAAAGATTTCTATGCCATCATGCACTGATTTATGCCACCATTAGTTTTGTGTATTCCTCCTTACAACCCTCACTTCAGTTCCTCACAAAATCCTTCTACCCTCTGTATTCTGTCCCTCCACTTGCATGTCAGTATCCCCTCCTCTCACCCTCTTTGATTCCACTCTCTGCAAACCTCATTCTAGTTTCCTTGCCAATACTATGATTACTGCAACTTGTAAATAAACCAAACTGTTCCATATCAGGAACAATGCATGATATTTTTTGATTATGTGTAGGCATATGTGTGTGTGGGCATGTGTGTGTGTGTGTGTTCATGAGTATGGAGGCCAGACTTTGATGTCATGTGTCTCCCTTGATTGCTGTCCACTTCATTCATTGACACAGTGTCTCTCACTTGAACCCAGAGCTTGCTGATTTGGCTAGCCTAGCTAGCCAGCTGACCCTGGGGATCCCTTGTCTTTGTCTTCCAAGTGCTGGGATCACAGGCAGAATGCCATACTCACCCAGCATTCACATGGGTGCTTGGGATCCAAACTCAGGTTCTCATGCTTTTACCACAAGTGCTTTATCCACTGCCCCATTTGCCAGCCCCTAACTTTTTCTTAAAATTTTATTGGTAATTTTTATATATGTATGTAAGATATTTTGATCACAGTCTCCTCCTTTCTCTGCTCCCACCCCCTTCACTGGACCTCTTCTTTTTCCTTATTAATCCCTCTTTTATTTTAATATTGCTTTGGAACAGAGAGAGAGAAGGAGAGGGAGAGAGTGAGTGAAGGGGAGAGACAGAGACTCATTGAGTTTAATGAAAGTTTCTTACATGAACATGAGTAGATGATTAATTACAAGACATATGCAATTTACCATTTGCTACACGACTTAAGAAAATTCATCCCCTTAATACCCCACCTAAACAACGATTAACTGTCAATAACTTCTCTGAGAAAGATGGAGGTTTCATATTTTCTCTACCATCCATGATAGAATATTGCTGAGCCCAATGTAATGCAGACACAGTATAGGTAAAGGCAGTTGCTATAAGGTCATGAATGCAAAGGCCATGTCATGTCGTTTAACTTTTTTGTCCCTGTTTTTGTTAGAGATAAGGAAGTAGAGATTTCTTAGCAACCTTCAGGGTTGTAACTTGAGAGCCAATAAGGCCCTAAAAAGACCCATTGCAAACACATCTAATTGCTACTTGCTCTTGAGGAGCACATAGCCACACCTTAGTATGTCTTACTTTCCCTCAGCACTCTTTTGAGAAGCTTATACTTGTCCTATCAGGTACTCTTCTCTTTTCCTTCTTTCTCTTTCTTGGAGCACCTTTTTCCCCACTACTTTTTATTTTCTCTCTCTCTCTCTTTTTTTATTATTGACAACTTCTGTAATTATAGACAATAAATCATGATCATTCTCCCCCACACTTTCTTTCCCCTTCACAACTCCACTCTCCAACATATCCCCTCCCCCTCTCAATCAGTCTCTCTTTTATTTTGATGTTATCTGTTTTTCCTTCTATTATACTGGTCTTGTGTAGGTAGTACCAAGCACTGTGAGGGCACGGATATCCAGACCATTTTGTATCTGGAAGAGTGCATTGTAAGGAGTCCTACCCTTCCTTTGGCTCTTCCCACCACCTCTTCTGCAATGGACCCTGAGCCCTGGAAGATATTATAGAGATGTTTCAGTGTTGAACACCCCTCTGTCACTTCTTTTCAGCACTATGTTGCCTTTTTTTTTTTTTGGTTTTTCGAGGTAAGGTCTCACTCTAGCCTAGGCTGACCTGGAATTCACTATGGAGCCTCAGGGTGGCCTCGAACTCACGGCGATCCTCCTACCTCTGCCTCTCGAGTGCTGGGATTAAAGGCGTGCGCCACCACGCCCGGCTATGTTGCCTTTTTAATCATCCCATAGGTCACTGCCATCTGAAAAAAGAAGCTTCTCTAACCAAATGTGAGAGTAGCATTAATATTTGGGTATGAACATTAAGAAAAGTGCTTACTGGGCAGTTTGGTAGGCATAATATATGCATTTAGCCAGACATCAGCAGACGCTACACCCCTAGGGCTCATGACTTCCCCTGTGATAGGTTTTTAGTATCAGGCATGTATTCCCTTCTGTGGAGTGGGCCTCCAGTCCAGTTAGAGAGTGGCTGGTTTCCCACATAACAGACATGCTACTATAGCTCCTGTTAACTCATTTGGCCTGGCTGACCAAATTTAAGGCTTTCAGTGTCCATTGTTGTTTATCTCCTCTGGTGACTTCTCTCTCTCCCATGGAGCTGCATGCAGCATAGCTTTTTCCAGCTTTCTGTCAGCTGGTCTACATGAAGGAGGTTTTCAGCTCAGCTCCAGAAAGCTTTCTCAGTGATCTTACAGCAATAGGGTCTTACCATCTATTCCTGGTGGGAAACCAAGAGCCATGGCAATAACCTGTAATGTTTTAGGGACATCAGGGACCTCCCTGGCCAACAGCTCACTGGAAGGTATCTCATCCCTTGCACTGAAAATTTTGTAGTGACAATATATGGCTTCTGGATGCACCATTGTCCAAAAAAGTAGGTTTACATATGACTTCTTCATCCCGTCTTAGATTTTGGTTAGCCCTCCCCCATCCTACCTTTACTTAATCTCTTCCACTGACCTCACTTAGGCCTTTCCATCCTGAGTAATCTTTCTCTAACTCTTCTTCATAAATTGACTCTTCCTAAAATTATTTTCCAGTATCCTGGTTTTTGCCTGGGTGGACGTCTGTGAATTCCCCAGGCTGCTCAAAGAGGGACAGACTGGAGTTGTGCCTCCATCCCTAATACCACTGACAAGTTTTTGAGGTTACTGTAGGTATGTACTGGGGGAAATCGATATATAGTTGAGAATATAGGCTGTCTTTGGATTCAGATCTATCTGAATATATCCCATAGGCACAGAGTACTTGGCCGCCAGTGGCCTTTGCTTGTGTGTCCCAGGACCCTGCAGGAGGAAACACGCTAACATGGGAGCCACATACTTAGTATGTAGGAAGTCTAGTGACACTGGGGAGCAAGGGCCATGTTGTACCAAGATTGTCTCCACCACCAGCATCAAGAGCTCTGGCTAAGCAGTGAGGCCAAGAGGACAGCTCTAGAATCCCACCTCACTGAAATGGCACAACTCTTGGGCAGCCACAGAAAGTGGCACAGCAGGCTCAGTAGCAGCACGTGGGACCCTTTGGCCCAAGCTGACAATTAGCTGGAGAGAAAATCGAAAGTGCATGTGCATCCCCAGCATGGGATGAGAAGCTTTGAAGGTAGGCTCAAGTTCTTGAAGTTGGCAGTTAGAACAGAGCTAGAGGATATGTGAGTCAGAATCAGATTTAAAAATATTAATGAGTCTTAATTTTCACATTATTTGCTGTTACCCTACAATCCCATAACAGTTTCCTATTCGAGTGCAGACATTGAGGTTTTCATTGTCATAGAGAATTAATTGATGTTGATGCAATATGAGAAAAATGGGCTTTGACTTGTAAAAGCCTAGCTTTCAAGGCACTTAAGACATGAACAGCAGATATGGACAGTAGCCTGGTAAGTTCCAAGGGAAGCTGTCTTACCTCTGAACTAGAGAAGACACCCTGGATTTGGGGTGTGGAGGTGGAAAGAGAAGGGAACACAAGAATGTGTATTTACTGTGGATTTGGGAACCAGGTACATAGCTGTGTTCAACACCCCATGGCTCTAACCTAAGACGAGGCAACACCTCTGGTTAAATTAGGGAAATCTGATTACCAAGAGACCTTGAGCCTTTTTCTCTTAGGTAGCACCTCAGGAAAGAGCTCCTGTGTGGAATGTTTGAGTATAATGGGGTCTGACATAGCCTTTGAAGTCAGCCCCAAGAACCTCTCCCTTCTGTACACAGCAGCAGTGATTGTTTCATGGACAAATGAAGCCAAGTGGGAATGGAAGTGTCGGGAATGCTGGTCTTCCTTTCAAAACAAAACCGTTTGAAGCCCATTCCCAAAATTATATACATCAAAAAGAAGACTCCAAAATGTTCTGTGATTCAACCTGTTCTGTTTTGGCATAAAGAGAACTTGAAATAGAATGAAATTGTGCATTTGCATAAAAATAACAGTTCTATTTTGTTCACATTGAGTTAGAGGCCATGTCTTTCATTCTGTACCTGCTAAAGATGTATTTGTAGATGACCTAAGGTTCCTGGCATATATAGCATAATGTTATACCTATAATATGTTATAATGTAATATATAATATGTATTACATTATATATGTTATGCATATTATATGTGCAAAATAAGTTGTCATTTTACTATGTAGTCTCAAGGTGGCCTTAAACTCACTGTGATCCTCCTACCTCTGCCTTCCAAGCATTGGGATTAAGATGTGCACGACCATACCCAGCTATGATACTGGTTTACTAAAGTAAATGTTAAACTTAGGTAAGAAATGAATTATTCATATGAAATATACATCTTCATACCCACCAGCATCTCAATATCACTTGTGCATAAGAACCTGCCTTTACTAAGAATCTGAAAAGATCACATAAAATTTAATTTATATTTATTTAGCCATTGTACTGAAGAGGAGGGTGGTCAGAAAAATTATATAGTATGATTTCTGTGACTAAAGATTTGGAACACTTTTGGGATATGAATGAGTCAATCATAATCTATGCTTTCTATGTGTAGAAAAAGTCAAAATTGATCCCAGCACTTGGGAGGCAGAGGTAGGAGGATCACCTTGAGTTCAAGGCCACCCTGAGACTACAGAGTGAATTCCAGGTCAGCCTGAGCTAGAGTGAGATACTACCTTGAAAAACAAAACACAACAAAAAAGCCAAAATTGTTCTTTGATGTCTTATGCAGTTTTGAACATACCCCAAATATGGGAGAAGAGTATGGTATGACCATAAATTCTCAAGGGGCCCTTTGTCACATACACCCACAGGGCCAGTACCTGTTGCTGGGACTACATCATTCACACGCACATATTAACCTCAGGAGCCCTGGACTTGCTGCACAACACCTTGCTCATGGATCACACACCACTGTAAGTACAAAGCTGGTCATGACAGCACAACTTCTACTCTTTCTGCATACTTACATTCACTTGACATTAGGTGTCTACTGTATGCAAGAAATGGGACCAAGATGCTGGGATCATGAAGACGAGTAAGTCAAAGGCATTGAGGGATTACAGCCTGGTGGCATGCTCTCTAAATGGTTTCTGTTTCTATTTACACTGAAGCACCAAGCTCCAACTAAACAGTGATGTTTAATTCAAAAAAGCACACAAAGTTACCGGATTCTCTTTCCTGTGACATTGGAGGATACTGGAGGGAGAAGTAGGTATTTTTCCCATAGGTGTTTTCATGAGGTCCTCATAGTAGTTCTATGAGAAGAGCATATCGCTTCCTGTTAGAACTGACAAGGTGGTGGCTCAATGGTACTCAGTAATCTGCCAGAGATCTGGCAGCAAATAGACTTCTCATTAGGATTTGAACCCTATCCTTGTACCTTAAATTAAATGTCTTTTCTAATGCACCCACATGTTCACATGAAATGTTCGTGGGCATCTGGGCAGTTATGCTTTGCTCTAAGAAATAAATAGGCCTCTGTACTGGTTAGAATGGGCAAAGTTGTGTTGTGGAAACAACACTCAACATGATGGCAAAGGAAGGCTGAAAACTGGGGACTTGGAAGGATCAAGCTACAGAGTGTCTATCTGAACTGTAGGAGAGGCCCTAGGAATAACTCACAGATACCCCTAAATTCTCAGCCTAAACTGTCATTTTTCCATTGTCCATTGTCCTGACCCATAATGGATTTCTGAAGGGAAAGCCCCCACCTCTGTGCTGACTCACAATCTGTGTGTCTTCTAATTGCATACCTGCTTCTTCTAAAAATGCACAGCTCCTGTGACCATCAGCTCTCGGAGGCTTTAAGCTGTGCCAAAAATAGTACCAGCCTAGCTCCCTCCTCAACTCTAGGTACTTCCCTGGGCCTGGGCTGGGAAGCAATTTAGTGATGGGAAGTCTCTTTCCAGGAGGCAGAAGGATGCTGAGCTTCCAGATCTGAGAGTGAATTGATTTAGCACACTCTAACTGATTACCAATGAACATCCAGCTGCACAGTCTCTGTGCCTTGGTGTTTGATTCCTCACACTTATGAAAGATCCAGAATCCAAGTTCTTGAGGTCTCTGGATGAGACTAGACATAAACAGGCTGAGGGTATGCAAGCAGGCCCAGAACTTGTAAAGATCTGACCTGTGTCCAACTATGGTCACAGTGCTTGTGGCAATATGTGAATTAAAAACATGCAGGGAAATATCTTATAATAATCTACACAAATATTGGATATGTGCATTCTGCTGATTTTTGGAAATGGCAATGTTATTCATTTTTTACAAAGGTTATATTCTCATATCCCTGCTCCTCTGGTCCTAATAGGGCCCTCCTCAGTGGGGTTGCTGGTGCTCACTGTGGCATAATTAAGGTCATAGTCTCTGGGGTGGTGGTGCTGTGCCTAAGGATGTTCCTACCCATCCTGTAGCTCTTAGTCTTACTGCCCCCTCTTCCACAATGATCCCTGAGACTTGGCAGGTCTGTTAACAGTTTGGTTTAGTGTTGAGCTCTCTGTAGCCTCTGGGTTTCTACTTTGATGGGTTTTGATTAACTAAAGTGTCTATTGCAGTTCTCCTGGAGCTGGTTGTGGGGTTAGCAGCAGGAAGGATGCTCGTGTTGCGGCTTCCTCTGCCATTTCTCCTGGGCCCAGCAGATGTGTTAGAGGTGGCATGTCTTGTGGTAGGCAGTCAGCTATCTTTTCTTGTTTGATTGATGGATCCCCAGTATTCTCTGAAGTCTGTTAAATAGACCAGATTCTCCAACCAATATTGAGAACACTTTGGCTTAAAGGGGATAAGCATAGTTATTTGAGAGACTTTTTGATGTGTATGCCTACTCTTCTTATCTAGAGAGTGATGGAGGTATAACCATTTCTTTATTTTTGTATTAATGTTTGGAGGCATTAATGTCTAAAACTGGCATTTTTCAATATCTGAAGGTCTTGCTCAATCTCATAAAATTTTGAGGAGGCTGTTGTCAGCATTGTTTCAAAGGCCCTTGATTTATTCAAGTTCTAGATTCCGTTTCAGTAGTCCTGCATTCCATGTCAAGAAATCACTTAGAAAGCTCTGTCTGCCTCCAGAGTGGCTTTGTGGAATTCAAGGCTATAGTTTACATTACTATGGTTCTGAAAGACAGTGCAAATGTATAGGTAATGGGCATGAGGATGACTTTACCGTTAAACTATTCAAGGCCCCTGTAAATTACAGTAAGTAATTAAATCATGCAGATGTATGTGTACATTATCACAGAATATATTAACAGTGTATAAAATGTTTTCATACTGTAGAAATCATATTCGGAATTAGCTTTGAATATTTTAAAAAATTGATGCAATATGGACTACAGGAGCATTGGTATTTCTCATAGATTTTTTTCTAGAAAACATCTCCATTGTTGGCTCATTTACGTTTAGGACGTGTGCTTTGTCAGTCCAGTTCAAGGATCATGTGTCCAAGAACTTACGTAGTCATGGAGGGGTGTGCCCAGGTAAATGGTGGTCCCTGGTGCTGGTGACTCTGTTGTTTTCTTCAGTGTTCCACTTCCAGGTACTTCCTGTGCTTTTGTGATGAAAGAAGCCACATGACTTTCTCTGGTCAATGAGTTGTGAGTGAAAACAGGCGCTTTGAGGCCAGGATATTTAATGGTTGATTTGAGACCTCTGAAGTTTTCTTTTCCTTTATGAGAGTAACTAGGAACCTTCCTAACTGTTCCTGCTCCATCAGCATGGGTCTTGCAGTTAAGGATAACACAGATGATAAAAAGAAATAAAGCACACTTTTGTGGTAGTATCCTCTGGGATCCTTTCCCTCTGGAACATTAAGGACTGTACACTGATTGACAAAGAATCTGTACTATGACTCTAAAGAAAGCATTTAAAGTCTCTTAGGTTGCTTCCAGACTTACACAAGGTATGCATCATACATTTCTTTTCACATGCTTTGATTTGTCTTGTAATTAGCATGGCCATATAGCAGTATACTAATGCTCATGACAAGTTTTGATTATGGGTGTGAGTAATCATATTTCCATATGCATTTGAGCATCTCTCCTTGATAGGCAAATGGAATCCATATTTTATTAGCATTTTACTTTTTAGACCTCACGCCTGATTTTCTCAACAGAAGTAAAGGTGGGAGATGAAAAGTTTCTATGGGAAGAGGTAGGTAGTTTTGAATCTGGGACCTTCTATTGGAGAAGTAGGCTGGCTGACTCTGCACGGTGGGTTTCTATGTAGACTTTGGTTGAAGAGGGTTCTACTATTTAAAATAATCCTGTCATGTGAAGTGAAGTTTGAGGTCTTTCATGCTGATTGTTTCAATAGCCATAATCCTAAATCTTCTGTTTACCAAACATTTTAAGAATGCCATGAATTAAGAAAAAACAGAGACTAGGGAAATCATGTAGACCTGGGCCAGCAGCTTAGTCTTTTATTCTAGTTCTGAGAGCTGCAAAAGTAGCAGCATAAAGGTGTGTTGCTGTGATAATTAAATGATACCACTGCACAGGAACTGTTTAGCACACAGTGTGTTTGGTTCACCAGGTAGGTTGTGGGAGTTGTTTTCATGATTACTGTTACTTGGAAGATATGTGAGCTATAAGCACCTCTGAGGCATAAGAAATAATTTTAAGAAGAAAAAGGAATAGTGCCTGGGTTGATTCTACACCTACTTGCTATGGAGTGATTGAAATGTCCAACATCAACATGGAGATAGCTAATACAGCAATACAATTTTCTGTGATGAAATTGCTTGTTTTAGCCAGAAGGTAGGGAGAAAATAGAATGAAACAATACCTGCTCTTATATTACATCCAGTGCAACACAGTTTTTGAGCACAAAGGTGGAGGCAGGGTGTTGAAGAGATGAAGTGTTGAATTTAGAAAAAAAGCAGGGCTTACTTTGAGTCTAGTCTTCCCTCTCCCCAGGTGTATAATGTGGAGGAATATGGTTACTCTCTTCATCTCCACAACCCTCATATGTAAGAAGATATCAGTCATCAAATGGGGGGGGGGGTGCATCCCTCAATTAAACTTAGATTGATGAAGTTGTTACGAATAATAAGAGCAGGAAATCCACAGTAGGCACTTGCTATATACGTCATACTGATGTGTGCATTGGTGTTTTACACTGTGAGTACATCAAATAAGTCACTATAACTACTTCAGTGAGAATCATAACTGAGACACATAAGGGCCTACATATGGTCAGTAGTGGAGCTAGAGTTCGAAATTGGGAACTTTCTTGAGGGCGATCCCTTAACCATTGGACAATGCTACTTCTCATGGTAAGACAAGGCCAGAGAAAACATCCCATACACAGAAACCCTTCCAGTAGTAGCACTTCTCTTCTCTACCAGGTGGAAATCTCATGGCCTCTCTTCTATGCCTTCTAAGTACACATCCATAAGGACACAGGTGAACACCACTTTCTTTACAAAGTCTTCTCAAATATTCTCAGCTTATAACAGGCTCTCAGAAACTGCATTGGCTAGAAACTATTGGCTCCTCACTTCAGCCCACAAGGAATAGCAAAGCTGCTAGGGTAGACCATCCTCAAGATGAGAACATTAACTTATGATAGAGTGGCTACATTCCAAACTGATCACCTTGTAAGAACACGACAGGTGACAGAGTAACAGATACAACTTTTGGGATGCCCTCCTTGCAGGACAGGAGCTGAAGCAATGATAGGTGGGACTATACGTTGACCAGGAGTGCTTAGTTATACACACCACTTGCCCCAGGGCCCAATTCTTTCTCTCTATAAAAGATCATATCAGTCGAAACAAGGAAAAGAATTGTAGGTCACTGGGACCCTTTATCTGTTCCTTTTCCCAGTGAGCATTAAGTTTCCTTTCTCTGTATTTCAGCATTCCTTGTTTCTTTATCAGCATCACCATCATTAGTTTTTTGAATAAGGGTTTCCCATGAGCACCAGGCGGAGCTGGAATTCACTATGTAGTCTCATGGTGTCCTTGAATTCATATTGATGCTCCTACCTCTGCCACCTGAGTGCTGCAATTAAAGGTGTGTGCCACCATGCTGGGCTGGTATTCCTTTCTTCTATAATTGGTATATTGGGATGGATGGCTGAGCCCAGCTTATGGGGCTTCTGGAACCTGGGCTTTTGCCCTAAAACACCCATCTCTCTTCTCCGCTATGTGAACTGGAGTTGAAGGAGGCGGGGTGCCATACCAATGTTAGACATGCTACAAGGCTGATTGGCTAAGAACTTCTGTGAAATGAAGAACCAGAAGTTGCAGGTTGGGAGCCACATTATTGGGTTATCCTTATCACATAGTGAGAGCTTGTAAATGACTCTAGCTCAGCAGCAGGTGGGAAAAGAATCTCACCCCAACAAAGGAAACACTTCCAGTCGAATGGGATATTTGATAGAAAGTTCTGGGGCCTTTAGAACAAGCAGGTGCTAGTTCCATTTTAGAAGGGCTTGGACTTTGTGACATCTATGACATCGGTGAAAAAAACTACTTTTGGTAGTAGTTTCAAAGGTGTAAACGAGCCATAAGGAGGCTGGTGGCTCTCTGACATGGCAGTCCCATGTGGATTGGGGGACTCAGGGATCTCAGACCTATTAATACCTAGAGCAAATGCTTTGATGAGCTGCTGGCTGGATCTGTGCAACATAGATCATTAGTGGCCTTGATAAGATTATTGGAGCCATGATTAGAGAGCAGCAAGTCTCAACACCATGCTTCCTGGGCAATCAAACTTGGACAACACCCTGAGAAAAGCAGACAGTGGTGACAGCCTAGGGGCTAGTCTGCATACTTGACTCATCATTTAGTAACCTTACAGCCCTGCCACAACTTAACTGATTTCCAAGTACGTTATTTTTTTTCCTTCTTGGTGTCTCAGCCAGTTCTAATTGCTATAACAATATAGTACAGACTTAGGGTGGCAGCTTATATCACAAAAATGTATTCCTCCCAGATCTGGAGGCTGGAAGTCCAAGATCAAGGCACTTGCCAGTTTGGTTCCTGGTAGGACCCTTTACCCATCCTGTAGGCCATTTGTCTTTTTGCTATGTCTTCACATGGGGTGTACATCCTCTTGGACCTATGGATGTAAAAGCTTCCTACTATTGCTGGATGCTGGGTACATTAGCATCTCTCATCCATTACCTTAAAAAATCTTCTCAATCTTACCACTAGACATTGTGGGTGACCTATTCTCTGTTGTGGGAGGTTACTCAAGGCGCTATAGATATTTAGCAGCATCCCCAGCTGCTTCACACTAGCTACTGTGTACCACACACCACAAGGCATATATATCATATATATATATATATATATATATATATATATATATATCATAAAATATGTGAAGCCTGACTCATTAAAATATTAAAATTTTATTTCACAGTCATAAGTACATACTCAGAAAGACTTAGAGTGTTCCCTCCCTTAAATATACTTTCAGTCTCCAGCTCCATTCTTTTTCAAATATAACTATCATTAACATTATCTGGAGCCATGTGATGTTACCAGTTTGTAGGTTCCAAAGTTGTCACATAGTGCAGTGTAGTGTAGTTCAGTCTAGTAGCTCTCTCTGTGCCTGTCTAGCTTTGTTCTGAATTTAAAGCACATGTCCAAATGTTAAATAACATTTTTGTTTTGTTTTGTGTGTGTGCTTTCTTTTCTTTGAGACAGTGCTTCATGCTGTAGCCCAGGTTGACCTAGAATTCACTACATAGTCCAGGATGACCTTGAACATATAGCAATCCCCCTGCCTTAGCCTTCTGAGTTGCCAGGATTATAGTGTCCACTACCGCATCTGATCTAAATATCATCTAAAGGTGTAACTTAATGGCATCATTACTGCTTCCTTTACTAATAATGTCCTTTGGTAGTCTTTCTATGTCTACTTTACCTTCTTCAAGGTTAGCAAAACATTTTGCTTTATGAGTGAATCAGGATTTATTTAGATTCTCTTTGGTATAATTTTTCAAATTTTATTGCCATTTACAAACTATAATGAAAATAGAAACACATTAACATATTTATATAAGTTTGCAGGATAGAATTTTGGAGAAGAATTGGGGAATGGGAGGTGGTGATCAGAGGGTATATACATGTGGAACCCAGAAAGATGCACCTATCTTTACCATTCCAGTGAACATGCATGAGAATGTCAGTTTCTTCAAACTCCCTGCAGAACTATATACCATTAAGCTTTTAGCCTTTCAAAATGCAATGGGAATGAAGAAAAGATAGCTCATTATAGTTTTAATTTGCATTTCTTTAATTACCAGTAAGGTTGAACATCTTTTCATATGTTTATTGAATTTTTGCCTTTCTTTTGTGAATTGCTTATTCATTTTCAAGCTCATTTCTCTACTGAAGAATTTGTCCTTCTCATTTCAATTTTGAGGTGTTATTTATAGATTCTAGATAAAAATTCTTTATTTATTGTGCATGTTGTAATACACTGTTAGTAACTTATATTTTCAACTTTGTGGTATCTTCCTTTAATCAAAAACTATTATTTTTATACAATAACATCTGTCAGGTGTCTCCTCAGTGGCTGAGGGTTACTGGACATGATCCCAGAATACTGGAACGTTGTACCAAAGAGACTCTCAATACAATACAATACAATACAACACATTCCTAACATTGTCAGTATGTTAGCTTGAATTTATGGCCTCCATAGACTCAGGTGTTTTATTAAGCTTGTTATTTGGGTCTCTAGTGGTCAGATTGGAGGAGGTGTCACTGGGGGTGGATCCAGAGGCCCAGCCCAAAAGAATTCTTGGGGATGAATCTTATTCTAGTCCAAAGGTGTGCAGAGAGGTCTGAGCTCTGGGGAACTGCTTGTTGCAGGGGCTTTGGCTTGCTGCTCTTATTTTTTGTTGTCTGTTTGGTTGTTTCTCTCACTTGGATGTACAGAAGCAGCTTATTCCTCCATTAATGGAACTTCCCCCTGCATCTGTAAGCTTGAAGTAAATCCCTTCCTCCCATAAACTGTGTCTGGTTTGGATGTTCATCCCATCACTGTGGAGCTGGCTACAATAGTCAGTACCTCAGAAGGTAGAGAAGTCTCTCCCACAAGCTGTCCATTCTGTGGTGACACAAGCTAGGCATCCTGTCATCCAGTTCTCTTCTGACGTTATCCATCTGTCTGGAGGCATTATCAGGTCCCACAGGCTAAGGGCTCAGTCCACAGGATTGATCTCCAGTTTTGGATACCAGTTTCAAGCCCCAGGTTATTTCATCTGCTTCTGAACCTCAGCTATAAACCAGAGTGCCCACAGACCCCTCAACTGATTTTATTAATCAGCTATGATGGAACACAGGGCTCATGGAACCATGTTTGTCTATTTTATTATACCAGATACTACAGAAGCTACAGGAAAGAAGGAAATAGGGACAAACATGCTCCAAGAGGGGCCTGAGGCTTCGTGGCTTCTGGGGGTAGGTTGCACATCCCAGGGACCTCTCTGTATTCAGCTCTACCTAAGCTCACTAAACTGTGTCTCTACAGTTTTTATGGAGGTTTCCTTAGGTAGGCATTAGTGATAAAATTTCCTCTCTCTAGAGGTTGGTGGGGAGGCTTGAAAGTCCCATTCCTCTTGTCTTGGCCAGGTCTTCTAGGTGCTCAGCCATGATCCTAAAGCTACCCAGGAGCTCTCAGGCACAAATGAAGTCATTAGCATGCAGAAAGGAACCATCATTTTGGAGGATCCAAAAAATTTAAGGGTTGTATTCCAGGAAATGAATAGCAGATATATGTTTCACAATATCACATCTGTGTTTTATTTCTCTCCCTTCATATTAATGGGAATAGCTTTTGCTTCAGAAAACAAAAACTACACTTATGCAAAACAAAAACCCACAACACTCATATTTGTTCACTCCAACCAAAAAGCAGAGAAAATAGAGGCTTCTAGCTTCAAAGCAGAAAGTTGAATACAGAGTTCTCTGTGAATATAAAAATTATAATGAGAAAGAATGAAAAGACAATGTCTGTATATAACTATTTATGCACAAGTTCTTTTCTTGAAAGGCAAGCACTTAAAACTTACAGTATGAAAAAAATACCATGTGTTGTGCAGTAATCTTTTCAGTAAGCAATTTTTAAAAACTCAGTCTGTGAGTAGAATGATATTATTTTTACTGTTTTTATTATAAATCATGGATCTTTAGCTTTACAAAAATTAGATAGCTAGTAAATTGCAAAATCAGGAGGGGAACACAAATACTTTAGCACTGTTTGTCCTTTCAGTCTTCTGCAGCTGTTTTTTTTATTTAAACACAGACCTAAAAAGTATATGTATGTGTGTTTAAGTGGGTATACTTTGTTGGTCTTCTTTATTTGTGTCTCTGTCTAAATCTGTATATATAGTATATACATATCTATATGTGTATGTCTGTGTGAATGCATATGTATATATACTTTTGTCTGTGCATGTATGTACATGTGTGGACTTTTGTATATAGAGATCTGTGTTGATGTATCTCAGAAGAAAAGACAATAGTGGAACAAAGCACATATGATTATGAAGAGAAGTCACAAAGTAGGTGAGCATATACTCATCTAAAAACTATTAACTTTGTATAAAAAAATTACATGCTATTTTTAAATGTTTTTTGTTTATTTTTATTTATTTATTTGAGAGCGACAGAGAGAGAAAGAGGCAGAGAGAAGGAGAGAGAGAAAGAATGGGTGCGCCAGGGTCTCCAGCCACTGCAAATGAACTCCAGATGCGTACGCCCCTTGTGCATCTGGCTAACGTGGGTCCTGGGGAATCAAGCCTTGAACCAGAGTCCTTAGGCTTCACAGGCAAATGCTTATCTGCTAAGCCACCTCTCCAGCCCTTACATGCTATTTTTTATAGTAGTGAAAGTATTTAAGAAGTGAACTTTTCAGTTCTAATCATGATCTCTCCCTTTTCTTTGATGTCCTTGTGTTTGTTCTCAAGCACTCTAGGTAAAATGGGAACTCAGTAAAGTACAGATGGTAATCTTGAAGCATGACCTGATTTATGTTTAAGTTCAGCCAAGTCTGGAAGGACTCATGGAGCTGATTTTCTATTGCTTAGGAACACCTTTGATGTCAGCAAGGATTCTTCCACTTGCTCTATGGGAATGGGTGGTTACAAGACTAATGTTATTCTGTGTTCCTTGGTCAGATTTTGGTGGAGCAATCCGACCTGGTTCTAGAGGAAATGCAGTATCTCAGATCTGAGTAACGGGAAAATGTACAGCCTTGCTGGTCATTCATCTGCAAAAAAAAGAAGGCCGTGTCAAAGAGGTCACCCGAAGGCCAGCCATGTCTGCATGTGAGAAGTCACCTTGAGAAGCAAAGGTAACTGCAGGGAGCAAAATGAGTGGGAAAGGTGGAGCTGGAGAGGAGGAATGGGACACACACTTCTCGCTTGCCAAATTGAAGGCTTGTCTTTTGTCACACCTGTTCTTTGGGACTGGGTGATTCCAAGTCTGTTGTCCTTTGTCCTCTTTCAGGTAGCCCTAAAGCAAGACTCCCTGCATCTCCTTACCACAGGATTTCTTTGGGACTCTGAGATCTCTCTGTACATATCATTGTTGCCATCTTAACCCCACAGATCCTAAGTGTCTCTTCATACAGATGACTGTAACAGGAGCTTCAGATTTGTCTCAGCAGTTCTAGAACAGACGTGATTTGATAACAACAGCCAGCTCACATTCAGTGTATTCTGTCTACCAGGACCTGTTTGAAGCACCACATTTTAGCACTCACTCAAACTCTGAGGTATCATTACCACTCCTATTTTACATGTGAAGAACTAAGGCATACAGTAACTTAACCAAGGCTATGTAACTTGCCTTAGGTCTCTCAGCTACTGAGCAACACAGTTGCAATAGGTTTTATGCTGTCTGGTTCTTAATACATGCTCATGGATAAATATTTGTTATGTAAGAGGACAGATGGCTTATTTCATCCTAACAATAATCTTGCAAGGTGAAGAGCTTTATGAGTAAACATAGATATGATCTATACTTTGAAGTATTTTTTTTCATTTCTAGAATTATCATAGCATTCATAGCTGACAAGGATACTGGTAGGTCAGGCCCAACAGGTGACTAAAGAATGTCCATTGCATCCACATTTGGGGCAGTGACCAGAGAGACAGGCTGAGGACAACAAGTGCATGGTGAGAACCCTGTAAGCCTCAAGGCTGTGCTGGGTCCTTGCCTTTTGAGAACCCTCAGTTCCCATTCTTGTTCTTTCTTTCTTTTTCTCTTTCTCTCTCTGTCTCAATTAACTTTGAGCCACTGGGTAGAGGGGTGGAAATCTGAAGGGCTTCTTTTAAAAATAAAAATAAAAAGCGATTTTATTTTATTTATGAGAGAGAGAGAGGCAGATAGAAAGAAAGAGAGAATGGGCATGCCAGGGCCTTCAGCCACTGTAAAAGAACTCCAGACACATGTGTCATCTTGTGTGCCTGGCTTATGTGGGTCCTGGGGAATCAAACCTAGGTCCTTTGGCTTTGCAGGCAAACTCCTTAACCACTAAGCAATCTTTTCAGCTCTGAAGGACTTCTTGAAAGAATAAGATGAAAGAATGAGAATGAGCCCAGACTTGTTGACCTCTAATTCTAGTTCCATATTTTTGTAAGTCAATTAACTTCTTTTTGTATGCTTTCAGTTTTGTTATCTTAAAAATGAGAATAAGAGTAACTGTCATCCTCTTAAGGCTATTGTAAAACTTAAAATGGTTAATTCATACAAAGAATTTAGGATGATTCATAGGCTAAAATGGTTAATTCGTATAAAGAATTTAGGATGGTTCATAGCCTACGTAAGTACTCAGTAAATATTTCTGCTATATTCATGTCCCCCTGTGGCACTTGAAAAGAGCACTGGAGCAGGAGTCAAGGCACTTGAGCCCTCAGTCCCATCTCCATCCTTAGGCAAGTGAATGATTTGACTTCACAATTGAATGAAACTGATGTACATTCAGTAGAAATTGAGTTTTTAAATTTTATTTTTTCAAAGGCCAGTGATATGTGGAATACTGGACACATCAGTGAGCTGCATTTTCCAGTCAGTCACTCAATCACAAGGGGAAACAGCTGGTGCTCTGCAGGGTTCTATGTGGCTAAGGTATGAAGGTCAGTAGGTTAGAAGTATTAAGTGCATTTCAGGCTTGGGATTCCATGTAAACATAAGGACTTATAAGTTTAAATCTAAATTTATTTATAAAGTTTTACAAGAATATAAGTTGAGGGCAATCTATATATTTATCTTTTTATGTGATTAGTTGTATAGCAGGCTTAATAAAGCTCTACTTTCCTCGTGTCTATGATTGTGTCAAAGATTCTGTAAGTGAGCTTCCATTGGCTTAGTTTTGTGAGCATTCATATGCAGAAGTCCGATCTGTGCAGCCTGGGCTATAGAGTAAGACCCTACCTTGAAAAATGAAACAACAGCAACAGCAAAAAGTCAGATCTGTGGAAGCAGCAGCACTGTTCTAGGACTGGCCTCCCAGCAAACAGTGAGAGGTGACGACAAGCAGAGAGCCCCTATCCCTGAGACCACCGTACAGAAAGAAAGAAGCCATGATCATTAACACGAGAGGAGTGGGGATGGTGGAAATGAGTCCAATGTGAGAAGAAAAGATTTCATGAGAGGCAGGAAACCTTCCCACTACATAATATTGCTCAACTATTCTCTTGGCTTTTATATGGGATTATCTTATTACCAATAAATAAGTGTAGTTTATCTCTTACTTTAGTATTGTTTACTTAGTTAGTTATTTATTGTTTTCATGGTAGGGTCTCACTCTAGCCCAGGCTGACGTGGAACTCCTGCTGTAGTTCCAGGCAGGCCTTGAACTCACAAAGATCCTACTACCTCTGCCTTATTAAAGATATATACCACCATGCCCAGCTTTAGTATGATTTTAACTGATTATGGTTATGGTAAGCAAATGTCTACTTAAGAAGGCAATGCCCCTTAGCTACATTGGGTATGTTGCTTCTGATATAGTTTGGTAGATTCTCATTAAATTGATAAAGGTTGATTCTTATCTAGAGGTGTTCTTTATCTTTAAATTAGCAGCATGCACTAGTCGTTCTGAAAACAGGCAGCAGGATGGATTGCTACACAGATAAATGGACAGGGGGAGAAATAAATTGATTGATTAACAGACATTGTAAGGAACTGACTCATACAACTGTAGAGGGTAGGAGACCCCAAATCTGTAGGGTAGGCTGGTAGATTGGAAACATGGGATAGAGTTGATGTAGCAGATTTTGTCTAAAGACAGCCAGCCAGCAGAATTCTGGGAAGGTCAAGCTGTTTCCTTTAAAGCTGTCAAATGGTTATATGAGGCACACCCTCATGATAAAGGATATCTATTTTACTCAGAGTCTTCTTATGTAAATGCTAATCTGACTAACAGAGAAAACCTCATGGAACCATCTAGAATAATGTTTGAACAAATATCTGGGTATCCTTGTGTAGACACATTGATCCATGCAATGAGCCACAACAAAAAAAAAGGACTTGGATTTTATGAAAAGCACTTTTAGCACTTATGACTTCATGCTCTGCTAATACACTCGGCTTTATTAATGTATCTTTTGAACAAGAGAAACTAGTATATTTCTAACTTTGTGTGTGTGGCATGGTCTCACTAGATCTTTTAGGCTGGTCTTGAATTCACTATTTTCTCTTGCCTCAGCTTCTCATGTGCTGGATGACTGGTGGGTACCACCACACCCACCGCAAATGTTTGAAAAAATGCTAATTAACTAGTTTTAGCATGTATATTAGGACATGGGCATAAAGATACATTCTTTTTAGACAGCAAATATGGCAGGATCACCTGAGAAATGCTCATGTTTTGAGCTCTCAGGTCTATTGTTTCTTTACTGTACTAAAAAATACATTTGCAAAGAAGCATAACACATGTTTCAGGCTACTCATTGTAGCCTGGTATGTAAAACTGGAAACAATCAAAATGTCATTAGGAGAAAGATAGCCAAGCAATTAATGAAATGGAGAAATACTGGCAGCATTCAATACCTAATATTAGACTAAATAAAAATATCTTTGTATACTTCTGTAATATATTATTAGATTTGTTTTAAAAAACAATTTTCAAACCAGTCAGAACAAAGAAATCACATATTTAAGATTCCAAATTTCCAAATGCATATTAGGATATAAATGCAAAAATCATTCAGAGTATACCTATTATCTTTATAATAAGTGTTACTTTTCGAGGTTTCATTGGATGATTAAATTCTATTGTCAACTTGATCAGATTAGGAATTAAGTAAGAGACATACCTCTTAAGGGTGAAAAGTTAAATACTAGAGTCTTACAGTAGCAATCTACAAAATACATCTAATCAGTTGACAAAAGTGAACATGTTTTACATAAAGCCAGATAATGATGCTATGATAAAAATCTTTCCCTTAGTTCGATACCACAGATAGATACGAGGCCTAATTTTAACTTCCATGATAGTAATTTGAAAAGTAAAGACATATTGCTCCTATATAATATGTTAGCTATGTTACAAAGCAATCCCCAACCTACTGGGCATTGTACCTCAGAATTTCACAATAATAACCAAGGAGAAAGAAAAAGTAATAACAACATGATTTAATAAACATGGTTTCATATAAAAAAACTTACAAGTAGAAATATGTTTTTATGATTTCATTAAAGAAATAAAGGTCCTCTAGGCAATCAGAGGCTAGAAATTATCTTTCTGATGCTTTTATTACACCAATCAATAATATATATAGCTTTTATGAGATAGTTCTTTGCTTTTGAGAGGGAACTACAACATATAATAATAGAATACTCTTATACCTATTTTGATTCTCACATATGAGTTTAAGCTACCTATGTTTTACTTTAGTAAAGGAAAGGGAAAAAAACAGCTTTGCCTTATCATTGGGAGTACTCTTATTTTCCTGTTTTTCTTTTTTCTCCTTCCCTTTAATTCCTTTCCCTCCCTTTTCCTTCCCTTCACTTTTGTTTTAATTTAAGAGAGTAAGCTATTTCCAGCCAGCTTTGACAGTGAAATGGGTCTAATGGGAAGGAATTTTCTCCTGAGATATGACTTGATTTCCTTTGCATTTTTATGGCACTAAACCTGTTCCTCTCCCATGCCCCCTCTATACCATCCAGTTTTCCAAGTATGAAATTCTTTTCATGACTTCCCATTGAATATGTCATCACTCTAGCACCAAAATCAGCTGATTTTGTGAATATACAGTCTGTTGAGAATGGCACAGGACTTCACAGAGAGCAGCCCTATGTATGCCTTAATTTTGTGCCCTGTCTGAAAGTCTTCATAATTTCATCTTTGAATTTGTGTTTTGTAGGTGACCTGATGGAACAGTGGAGCCTGTGTATGAGCAAGGCGTTCTGCAAAATCTGAGTGTCCTTCATCCCTTGCCACCTTGTTCACAAATAGCATTCAAGTTGTTCCATAGGTACATAATTAACTCAAGGAGAGTGAGTACAAGGTGAACAACATTTGACTACCTGAGTAAGAGGAGTAACAATAGCCTAGAGAGGCCTTGCTGTGTGCTCTAACCAGAACCTGCTTCCCACCCACAAGAAAGGCAATGGTGTTTAGGAGACTATGACAAAGGAACCCTATCATGTCCTTTTGGGGAGGCCATCTTACTTTCCTGTATTGACTAATTACCTAACCAGAGGAAAGAGCCAGCAAGCATAATTCTTTTCCTTTAGTCCTTCCATCCTCCTTATCAATGTGCCCGAGACAGGAGTGTGCACATGAGCAAGTGGAACAAGAAGAGCCCAGCTTGGCATGTGCAGCATGTCCATTGCTCAGCAGGAATGAAATATGCATGTATGTAGGCATCCTGAAATAAGAATTGTACAATGTCAGTGACTCCGCATGTGAATGAAATGCTCCTAAATATGCATTTGAAGCTGGTATTGCACAGCATAAAAGAGGAATCATACAATGCATACAAATAATTCAAATTAATCATTGTTCTTTATTTGTGTTATCAAATAACAAACAAAAATACTATGACAAGCTGAGAGTCCAGTCTGAGAAAGAAAGAGAAAGCTGAATATTTAGTACCACTAATGACATGCCTTCCCTGCTTTTAGAACAAAAGGCCCCAGATTTCCATTTTCTATTAGACCTTACAAATTATGTAGCAAATTCTGGCCCAGATGCATCACTGAAGTTGTCTATGATTCTTTTCAGGCCCATTGAAAATTAATTCCTGCTGCCTTTCATTTTTTCATTTTTAACCTTGTGTTTTGCACTATATTTTGTTCATGATGTTTGAAATATGATTAATTGTAACTACTTTCAGCATGGTACAATTTCCCCCAAATGTCACCTACATCAGGATTTCCTGGGAGTGGTGGTGGGGGAACTATAGATATAGCACAGTGTTTCTCTAAATGTGCTCTGAGGACCCTCAGCATCAGCACCACATGGGTTCTTATTGGCAATGCAAAGCTGTGGGCCCCACCACTGAGCCCTGGATGTGAGGAGCAGCAACCCCTGTTCTGGCCAGTCCTCCTGGGGTTCTGATGGCCAGCACTACTGTGAGAGTCGGGGAAGAGCATGAGCCTTTAGAACACTTAGACTTGGATTTGAATCCCAGCTGGATCACTTGACCACCTCTTTGTCCTCCAGCAAGTGCATTCTCCTGGAGACAAACTGAGAACTTGGAACAAAGGAAGGGAATTTGCCACACCTGCAAATGGCTGTGAAATAGGTGATCTGTGTTGAGAATCTGTACTTCTTTGCCTTCTGCTACTGAAGAATAGCAGACACCTAATGTAAAGGTATTGGAAAAAGATCTTATTAGGTATCTCATATCATCAGAGGCTCCCTGAAGAAAGTCCAAGTGGGGTTGGAATAAGTGTTCTTCTTGGGCTGGGGCCACGGTCGTGTTGTGGAGTTGGCTGTGGGTGGTGACACCTCTCAGAGGTCAGCACTCAGTGAGTCATCAGTGAATAGATGTGCTCAAAGGCACATCTTGTGAAAGAGGGAGCAATCCCTCTCTTGGACAGGGCAGGGAGGAAATCCATCACCTCCAAATCCTGCATAAGCTGTACTTTTGAAAAGATTTTTTAAAAAAATCACAGAGAGAAACCTTCTGAATCACCCACTAGCTCCTGTGGTCCTGGGTCCTGGAATGTCTACTGCACTATGACACAGGGAAAAATATGACAATCCTATTCAGAGTGGTCTGACGACCCTATTTTGATAAGCTCCAAGAATTTGGTTAAGCATTCAATTTAATCAAATGGTAGAAACTGGAATATAAGGGGGAAAAACACAGAAAGGGATTCTGAGGATTTTTTCACTAATAATTTTATTTACTTGATAGTTATTATTGCCAAGGTAAAATACTACTTTCAGTAATTTGATTTTTATTTGCATGAAATTGATATGCTAGCATCGATATTAGCATGTTATATTTTTTGCCTTCAGTGTTTATCAAACAAAATGTAAAACCAATTATTTTATAAGTAACAACTAAAAATTTCAAATATACATTAAAAGAAGTAAAATTTTGAAAATTTTAAAGTATGAATATTAAACATACTGTTATTCCACAATTACTTATTAACAAGATGAACAAAACACAGTATTAATCAAAAACGCCATACAAAATTAAAACCTTTATTAAAACTCTGAAAAGTTAAAAACTGAGTAATAGTTTATCTAAACCAACAAACACTAAAGTCAGTGTCATAGGTGTTGATAAATCAATGGTTCTTTGTAGGAGTGATGGATGGTGAAGTGAAGAGCTACTAAGTGGGGAGCTGAGAAAGTGGTTCAGTGGATAAAACACTCTGCATTCAAACTGGAGTACCCAACTTTGATCCTCAGAACCCATGTAAGAAGCCAGAAACTGTGGCAAGTTTATGTAACCCCAACATACTGACACTTACAGTGAAATGGGAGGTAGAGAGAGGAGAGATTTCTGAAAACTTGTGGCAATCAAGAATGGAAGATCAAGAAGCCCAGGTGAGAAACCCTGCCTCAAATGAGGTAGACAGGCAAGGACCAACATGAAAATTGTTTACTGACCTCAACATACATACATGTGGTGGCATGTCCCATGCGCACATGCACCCACACACATACGCATACACACAAATAATGTTTTAAATTTATTTTATTAGTTCTGGAAATACTTATTATGTAAACAACACATGTTGGTACCATCCTTTCCCTCATCCCTGCCCCTTTTCTGAAGAGGCCTTCCTCACTGGGGATGCAGGTCATCCCCATGGGGATTGTGGGTCATGTATTCTGGGAGCAGCAGTCACTTATCGGGGAGAGGCAATGTCTCTGAGCATAATGTTCCAACTTGTGGCTCTAACAATCTTTTCACCTCCTTTCTACAAAATCCCTGAGTCATATTGAGTTTGTTTTAAGTCTAATTCAGTGATGGGCTCTTAGGAGCCTCTGGATCTGTGGTTTGGTAGGTGTTGAGTGTCCTCAGTGTCTATCACCTTCACGCTTATGCTGCTAACAGGTTCACTGAGAAAGCAGCACTTTTGCTCATTTTCTGAATTCCTCTGTGGTTTCAGCTGGATCGGGGGTGAAGTGTGATGGGTCCTTTTTCTACACTCTGCTTCCTGAGTGCTAGGATTAAAGGCATGTACCACCATGCCTGTTTCTCTTTTATTTAGGAGGATTGCCATAAGTTTGAGGCCACCCTGACATTACATAGTGAATTCCAGGTCAGCCTGGGCTAGAGGAAGACCCTACCTCAAAAAAAAAAAAAAAAAAAAAAAAAAAAAAAAACAGAGAGAGAGACAGAGAGAGACAAGCAGCAAGCAGATTCTCCAATGGTGGGTAAGGTCAGCACAGTTTAAATAGGATAACCATTATTAGTTTAGAGTGAATTTAATGGGTGTAGGCCCTCTTGTAGCCCAAGATTAGTGGGAACTTGGTATTGCAAAGCAAAATCATTATCTGGATATGATTATGACTTGTTTCCCAGTTCCAGATATCGTTTCGTTTCCACTGAAAGGAACTGTTAGCCAATCCAAGAGCAGCTAGTTACCCACCATGGCTGTGTGCTATTGCACTTGTGTGAGCATCATGTCAGGTTGTTTGCTTCTGAGTAGCTTAGACTTCAAGTTGCTCGGACAGATGTTGGCCACTCTCCCCTGGTAGCTCATGTAGTGCCTTCCAGCACTAAACGGGCTGTCTGGGGACTGTCTCTCTTCCAGATTCCAACCAGGTCTCTTCATGTTCTGTGCTGACAGCATATGGTGTCTTCAGCAGTAGGGTCTTACCGTTAACCTCTGATGGGCAATCAAGTGCTAGGACGGAAGTCTGTCTTGTTTATTTTGGGAGACCTTGTAGGTCTCTCTGATCAACAGCTTGTTGTGGGGCTTAACTGCATCCTGGTACTGGGAGTTACAGGTCAGGACCAAGGGAAAAGAAAAAAGAAAAAGAAAGAAAGGAAAGAAAAGGAAAGAAAGAAAAGAAACAGGAGAAATTTTCACCCTCTCCAGGTGCTCCCCCTAAGGTCCTGTTGAGGGATCAACCTTTTAGTCTGCCTTCCAGGATATAGGTTTTCATGGTACCAATTCAATTTGGGTTTAGTTTTGTGTCCCTCTTCTACCCTTCCCCTTCCCCCAAGCCCTACCTTCCATATTATTATTATTATTATTTTAGGGCGTGGTGGTGCATGCCTTTAATCCCAGCACTCGGGAGGCAGAGGTAGGAGGATTGCCGTGAGTTTGAGGCCACCCTGAGACTCCATAGTGAATTCCAGGTCATCAGCCTGGGCTAGAGTGAGACCCTACCTCGGAAAACAAAAAACAAACAAACAAACATAAACAAAAAACAACTAATGTTTATTATTATTTTATTTATTGATTTATTTGTTTTGGTTTTCTGAGGTAGGATTTCACTCTAGTTCAGGCTGACCTGGAATTCACTATGTAGTCTCAGGGTGGCCTTGAACTCACGGCGATCCTCCTACCTCTGCCTCCCGAGTGCTGGGATTAAAGGCGTGCACTACCACACCCGGCTTCCCTATTAATTTTTAGTTTAAAAATTTAGCTGATCTCTCTCTCTCTGCCTCTTTCTCCCTCTGTCTCAAAAATAAAAAATAAATTAGCTGCCTTATCAGCATTTTCTTTTGACAACATTTAAAAATCATATTTTTATGTTTTGTTAATCGAGGGTCAGTAGTTGAGAATTCCCCTTTTGAAAGATTGCTATTGTTGCGTTGGACACGAGCAACATATTTACTTCAGAGACAGCATTGCCAGCTTGCCTTTGATTTTTTCCATTCCATGGTATAGAGATGGAGTATTGAAGGCAGAGTTACCTGCATCAATTTCACTTCTGACATGTTTATATTCTACTTTTTCAGAAAGTCTTTGAACTAGAGTAAGAAATATTCTTTGAATAGAAGTGGGGCTTTATCGATTGTTGTTTTCATTTTCCTCTTGAGGATTATGGAGGTATAGAAGAATGCTTTCTAAATGAGTACAGTTTTATTAGATTTGAAATTTTAATGCAGCAAATAACTCTGGCTATATCTCAAGTTGTAAAAGATTCAGAATTAGAACTAAAACAATTTTTCAAAGTGTTCCTCCCACAAAAATCCATGTATTTTCATATTTACAAAGCATGCCCTGCAATGTTTCCATAAATAATATATAGATCATAGTAGACTTGTAGACATACTAATATCAACCCCATCCATCTAATTACTAATTTTAGTAAAATTCCTGTCCATTTCAATCAGCTTTTGAGCAAGGAATTCAAAAGGAAGTGCGGGAAGAACACACTTCTCCTGACCTGAGGCCTTAAGACGGAGCTGATTGCAGCAAGAAGGTGATCCCTTTCCATATAGCACTGGAAAAGACAAAGTACCCACCATTCTGGACTCAGCCAAGCGCTGACATGCTCACTACTGCCCAGCCTGCCTTGCAGCTTTGGAGCTCACTGAAGACTGGGAAGCAGACCCGGCTGGGTCATTCTTCCGCCTGCCCAAGGCGGCAGAGTTAAAGCCAGATAGGGAGAATTCAGGATTCTCAGTTCTTCTGCTCCCAGCATGCATCTGGACATCTCAACTGAACATGACCCAGGAAAACTACACTTGAAGTTTGGAGGCCAGCTGAGTCTGCAATATAGAAACCAGGAGGATGAATGTGGCTTTTGTAAGGTTTTCCCAGTAGGGCTAGCATCTGTTCATTTGCTCAACACAGCAAATGTAAAGTTTTGCCTGAATCCTGCAACCCCTCCCCCCAATTTACTAGTTTTGTTTTCCTACTCAGACCCTGTAAATCCTAAGACCTGAGCACTCCAGCCTGCCACACAGCTTCCAGTATGTATGGACATTTGGAGGTAGGTCCAGTGTTTCCTCATACATGACAGCAAACCATCCCGTGGAATCTCTGGCAGCCGAGAACGCTGGAGAAGTTGCTTTTTGAGCTGATCAAATCAAAAACAGATGGGAGAGAGGGGAAGGAAGTTCTCCAGGGCGCATTTTCCTGTGTGAGGCTGGAGCCAGCTCAGAATGGTACATCTCCCTGGAGCCTGGAGCCATGGCATGCTTGCTGACTTTATGCCTCTGTAAATGTCTCTTTCCCAATTGAACTGATCATGACTTATGAGTCCAAATCCATAATATAAAGTAAAAAAAAATTTTTAATGTATCCCAGATGAAATTTAATTTAATAAACATTAGTATATTTTTTATGCAAGACATTCTATTAGAAACTGGGATATAATGGTGACTAAAATAAAAACCCAAGTGTT
The DNA here is from genome assembly GCA_036346955.1 of Dipus sagitta. Classification (NCBI taxonomy): domain Eukaryota; kingdom Metazoa; phylum Chordata; class Mammalia; order Rodentia; family Dipodidae; genus Dipus; species Dipus sagitta. The sequence goes on along the minus strand of CM070770.1, from coordinate 55,830,831 downwards.
CAAGTAGCCTACCCTGCAGTAAAGGAAATGTTCACATGACAATTACTAAGACAGAAGACTGGCCAAGGCACTTTATGAGGCATGCTGAGTTTTGCAAGGTACACAGGGCAGCACCTCATCAGGCGTGAAGAGGAAAATTCATCTATACAGAGGAATTAAAAGGGACACAGGTAGGAGGCAGGAGAAAACCTTGACAGTGTTTGAAAAACACCAGGGATTCTGTGAGTGATTTGAGCAGGTAATGAATAACTAGAGATAAGGTTATTAAGTGAGGTTGGACCCAGCTGCAAAGTGCAATGTGTGTCTGGTTAATGGGGCAAAAATAAGAGAGAGAGAGAGATTCCAAGCAAGGGAGTACAATAATAGCTTATTCTAGAAAATTCACTCATGTGATAGTGTGAAGAGAAATGCAAGGCAGAGTTAAGTACACCAAAATGAAGGAGATTGGGTTGCATTCTTAAGGAAGAACCAGACTAAAGAAAGCAAGTTTTTTTTTTCTTTTTATTTTAAGATAAAAGGAAATTTAGATTGTTATAAACTGAAGGTCAATTTTACTGTGTGGGTTAATCATGGCAGTCACCTTGATGGGATTGAGACTGGATTGAGAAATATCTAGTAGATTAGGGGAAACAAACACCTGTGAGTATATCTGTGGGGATGCTTCTGGAGGCAGTTAACTAAGGAGGGCATGCTCTCCTTGCATGTGAGTGGCTATTATCATCCTACAGACTGATGGAACAGCAGGGAGAAGGAGGAAAGCCACCAACACAGCATGCTGTCTCTCTGCTTCCTGCCAGCATGAGGTGAGCAACTTGCTTCTTGCACATGCTCTTGCTGCCATAACCTTCTCCCTCATCTCAGTCCCACAGCAATAAAGCTGGCTGATGATGGGCTGAGACCTCTCACACAGTAAAGCCCATGAACCTCTCCTCCTCTTAAGTTGTACTCTAAGATATCCGTCATAGAAATGAAAATACTGACACAATTGCCAATGGAAATGAGGAGATCATGTACAGAGAAGGGTGGAGATAACTGATGATGATTTTTACCTATATCTAGCCTTACATGCTGAATTACTGTTAAATAACTACAGATTATATGTTAGTATTGATATATTTTTGAAAGAATACATTAAATAGTCCATGTCAATCATGACAATAAAAGAATATAATGAAAGAATAGCAGAGGTTATGAGAGAAATGCCTTCACCTCAGTGTACCTACCAAGAAAAGTTAATATAATGGATGAGACAGAAAGTAATGATCTGCAAGTTCGCAGTCCAAAGGGATGTGAAGAGTAATAAGACAAAAGAGAAAGTATGGAGGAAGGGATACGAGATTGAAAATAAGACAGCATATGGGGAGGGGTAGAAAGCAGTGAGGTGGAGGAGTCTGTGTATTTGTGGAATGGATAGTAGTTTTGGGGTTTTTAACCAGTCCATAATTCTTGCTGTTACCCATATCTTCATTTTATCGTAAGGGGAAACTATGACTGAGATGCTAGATACAGCCCGTGACAGAGGAGACTGGGGACTTCTGGCGAAAGTTTTACAGCATCTCTCTCACTTTAGTGTAAATTGACTGTGCATCATTTCTGCTTGGCTGACCACCACCAATAACTACAAATAGAGTTGTCCATAAGGGTACTCAACCCTGAGATCCTCAGAGACAGCATGGCTTCCCTTCAGTCCACCATTGCTTTCTAAGTAAAGAATAATGGTGATACTCCGCTTCATAGTTCAAGGAGTGTTTACTGCTCCAAAGTGATATATGGAAAAGGTGACAGCAAAACTACATGTATACTCGCTAGACTGCTCCATAAAATACGTCAGGGCCCAGCTCAGTGCTTCTCAAACTTTACAAAAATAATTGCCTAAAAACCTTGTTAAAATTCAAGATCTGATTCATTGGGTGTGGGATAGAGTTGAAGGGTGAAAATTTCTAACAAGGTTCCAGAAGATACCCATGCTGTTTGACCATGAGTAACAAAGCACTAAGAACTTATCTTTTCTCTCCTTGTAGAAGAAATGCACAGAAATGTGACAGGTCATCATTGCTACTTTACATCTAGCTTAATGATTCCATGGTGCTGTCCCTGGCTCTGAATCCTTTCTCCCAGTGAACTTGGGCTCAGTTTCTCTGACCATCATGCAGTAAGTCTGGGCTTGTGGAACTACATAATCACAATTCCCTCTTCTGCACAATGGCATAGGAAAGACCAGATGGATGCTCCTGGGGTTCGCCCACACAGCAAAACAAAATAAATGTTCCCATAGAGAAATCAGATTTCCAAATGGCTTTTGCTCATGACCTGATTTACGTCTCCGCAAAGAGTAAGGGGAATGAGTTACTTTCCATGTGGGTCCTACTTCCAGGATAGATGAATACTGGGATGGTGGGGGTGAACCCAAAATTTAAGGATTCATGCGAAGTTCACTTGAGTAGCAAAGCAGATGTAGGCGAAAGAATGTAGAATGTTTATATTTAGGTTCTGCCCAAGGGGAGCTCTTTTTATCACCTGAATATGTCACTTCAATTTGATAAACAGTGGGAAAAGAGAGACTGGCATTGGAAAATTCTTAACACACTGCACAATGCTTCAGTTAACTCTGGCACAATGGATTCTTCTAAAAGTGGAATTTTATTTTCAGCCCTGTTGCCTTGGCTCTGCTAAGCTCAACAAACACGTATGTGAATCTGTACAGTGACTGGGGTTAGTGCATGCAGGGGGGCAAAAGGGATCTCTCCACCCATCTTGGAATGGGAAACATGGGCAGGGAGGCTGAGCATGAATACTCTTTGGGCAGGTGTGTTAGTCAGCTTTCTGTTTCCATAATAAAGTACTGAAGAGAAACCACTGAAAAGGAAGAAAGGTTTATTTTGCTCATGATTTCAGAAGTTTCAGTCCATGGTCACTTGGCCTGTAACAAGACAGATCATCACAGGAGTGCACGATAGAACAAAGCTATCACAGGATGGCAGCAAGGAAGCCAAGAGAGAGAGGAAGGATCCACGGACAAAATGGACCCCCACAGGGAGCGCTCCCAGTGGCCTACTGTCTTCCAATTCCTGAAGTTTCCACCGCCTCCCAACATCCCACGGAGCTAACAATCCACCCATCTCTAGTTCTTTCTTCTTCTAATGCATCATAAGTGCAAAGTCTCAGAATATTTTGGTCTCAGTAATTGTCATCCAGTAATTAGGCTGCATGGTTCCACCTAAGCCACCCTTAGGAAAATTGACTTCCTGTGAGCCCACTGGTTTCCATTGACCAAGGACAAATTAGCCAGAAGGTGTGTCTAGGACCTACTTGCCACTTCCAGACTCTGACAAAGTATATGTTACAGACTTTTCCAAACCCCTGCTGTAAAGGCTAGAAAAAAAAAAACAAAAACAAAACAAAACATGGTAGAAGCAAGTCTTGGGAGCAAATGTCTGAGCAGGAGGTAAGAGAAAAAGAATCCTTTCCTCTTGTTGCAGCAGACTAGTCCTATGGAGGAGGCCTACATGATTTAGTGGCTCATTCTATTCACAGCACATTGTGAGCTAGTGGCCATGTGGCAACAGGTCACCTTTTATTGCTTTTCAGCCTTGTGTCCCAATGTTGTTTCCCATTATTTTCATGGCTCTCTGCTAACAACAACAACAAAAAATATTATCACATTAGCTTTGGTGCATCCTTTGTTTTCTAAGGAGATTGGGCTCACACAGTTGTTTATAAAGCAGTTCTAGAAAGTCAACTTCCAGTAAAATTTGTGGGTTTCTTGACTATTAGTCAGAGGCAAAGGCAGTAGGGGTATTGTTAATAACCTGGACATGCAACGATATCACAAGTCCTTAAGTTCTCACCTGTGGGCTGACTGGAACAAGCCACATTCAGAGTGAAGGTGCTTTGAAATCACATAACTGATGTAGTTCATCAGTGTGAGTTTCAAGTGCTGAAAATCAGGACCCAGATCTAACTTTCAAGTGCAGTTATTGAATAGCAGGCTCTCACATGTATGGTGTAGATGGATCTCATGTGTAAAAACCATATCCCTGATGCAGAAAGAACCAGATATTGTGGCATGGAATAGGGAATGGGGGTGACTCTCTTGGTCAGCTGAAGGATTTAAAATACCCAAAACTCATTTTCCACTTCCTTATTTGCTATAGGACAACCTAACTTACCATGAAGGATTTCATGTGAAGTAAGTTCCTTAAAAGATGACGCTTGCTTTTGTCAGTTTCTCTCTCACCACTTCTCATTGCTTCCAAGGCAATACATAGATTATATTATAAACTCTCCTTTGTGTTAAAAAGAAAACAACAACAACAGTGTATATTGGGGTTGGAGAGATACTTAAGGTACTTGCCTGGAAAGCCTAATCTCCTGGCTTCTATTTCTCAGTACTGAAGTAAAACCAGATGCAAAAAGTGATGTATGCACCTAGAGTCCATTTGCAGTGGCTATAGGCTCTGGTGCACCAATTATCTTCTCCTTCTTCTTCTTCTTCTTCTTCTTCCTCCTCCTCGTCCTCCTCCTCCTCCTCCTTCTTCTTCTTCTCTCTCTCTCTGTATATTCCTCTTCTTCTTCCAAATAAATAAGGTAAAAAAATAGTGCATATACCAAAGGAATTTTTTGACCAGATTGAATCCACTGAGAAGATCCAGATGAATGTAGGTGCTAGAATGGATCCTGGATGTCTTGGAATAGAAGGGGAGGAGAACAAAAGATATATGTCAGAAAAAGACAAAGTTATTGATAAAGGAAACTCATTCTGATGTGAAATTCAATGCTGTGATATGGATGCTTAGAGCTTGCTCAATATTCTCTAGTGCTGAGTTGGAAATATTGAACAGGGCGACGGATTATGCAGGAAGAGTATTAAGGAACATACATCAATTCACAGGGAAGTAGAGTGGCATAATCTTAAACTAAAAGGAACCTCAACTGTTAGATCAAACCTATCTACTTATTTGATTGTCTCAACATAGTCTCTGGTACATATTCTACTGTTATGGATTTAGTAAATGTTTTCTTCTTTTTTTGAAAATGTGCTTTTAAAATGTATTTATTTGAAATGGGAGAGAGAGAATGGCCAGGGCCTCTTGCCATTGAAAATGAAGTCCAGATGTGTGTACCACCTTGTGCATCTGACCCCTGGACCATCAGTTTTGCCAGTACCTTAACTACTAGGCCATCTCTCTATCCCACATGATTTCTGCTTGATGCATGGAAATAAGACTCAAAATCAGTATGCCAGGACATGTATGTTTTCTGTCTTTCCCCTAGGCTTTAATGCAGTCGTCAGAGACTGTGATCACCTTGAAATTCCATGGACTATCACATTTATCCACTATAATGATGACATCATGCTAAATGAGTTAGATTAACTAGAAGTGGAGAATTCTCTAAGTTCCATCATAACAAACATACAAGCCATGGTTTCAAATGCAGAGCCGGTAATTTTAGAGTCTGCACCATAAGTGAAGTGTTCAAGTGTCAAATAGTTAAGAGTATGCCATGGTGTTCATTCTGATACAAATGATGAGATGTTCTTACATCACACACTTCCTATCACATTCCACTCCACAAGTGTGTGTATAACTCATCTGTGGGTTGACTCAGAAGACTTCAAAGAAGGCCAGGAGCAGGCTCAGCTCATTTGCTAAAGTTCAAGAGGTGGAGAGTGGCCTGAATAATTAAAGTATGGAGTCTCTAAAAAGTAACCATAGGGTTCTGGATAAGGCTTCACTTCTTCAGTAGAGAACTAGAGTGTGACACACAGCTCCTAGCATTTAGATGGTTTCTAGTAGAGACCTGTGTGTGTAATCATGGACTAGCAACCAAGTGACCCTGTGAACTGATGTTCCTCTATATCTCAGATACCCACCAAGCAAAACACTAGTACAGGCACAGCAGTGATTCATTGTATAAGAAAAGTGATTCATCATTGGCAGGATTCAAGAAGCACTCTTAAAGGATGAGTAAATTGCTAAATTAGACTCCCACATTTCCTACACTTGTTGTATTGATACCTGTCCCTAGCTCATACTTATGAACAGGAGAGTTTCCCTACAAGTGCTTAATGAAGAGAAAAGAACTCTGGCCTGATTCGCTGGTGAGTCCAAGTGATGTGTGGGTAGGAGCTGATTTACTACCCTGACTCTCTGGTGTGACCCTTCAGGAAGGTGGGAAGGGGAAAGCTTTAGTGAGCAGAGCTCCAAAGAGTAGATTCATTGCTACCTGATATGGAGGAAGAGGTGGCTTGAAGGGACTCAGGAGCAATGGAGAATAGATGTTTGGGTAGAGGACTGAAAAGAGTCATACTGGGAATCAGTGACTGAGGGTGTCTGGGGAAGAGGTACTATGTGTGGCATTGTCAAAAAAGGCTCAAGTTATATGCATCTTTGTATTTCCCATTAATTTCTAACAAACAGCATCAACTGCTGAAAACTCTACAAACAGCCAGAATTGTTCATAGCAATCAGCCTCCATTGGCTGCCCTGTGATTCTGCAGGGTCTGAGCCACAGTGTCCATATAGCAGAAATGGATGCTTTGTATGGCACAATATGCTACCTTTGCATTAAGGATTGTGTAGATACTGGTACTGCTGAAGGCCAACATTCCACCAGCTGTGATCACCACAGGCCTCTATGTGGGACCATCCTTGTGGAGACATCCAGACACTTATTGGTAGCTTCGTGTTCAAGATTCATTCCATTCTGAAGAAGGTGATGATGTGTCCTCCTAATCCATGATGTCTTTGTCATCTGTGGGTTTACAAGATGCTTAATCCATTAACATAATATCCTATATAACACTGTCTCAGATAAATCTGCATAGTTCATGGCAGAGGAGATGAAAAGTTGACTCATGATCATAGGCTTCATTAGTTTCATCATGAAATCCCTCATCCTTAAATTTATGGATCCTTTGTTACTATTTTTTTATTCTTATTTTTAAATATTTTATTTATTTATTTGAAAGCGAGAGAGAGAGAGAGAATGGGTAAATCAGGGCATCTATCCACTGCAACCAAACTACTGACACATGTGGCACCTTGTACATCTGGCTTTATGTGGGTGCTGGAGAATTAAACCAGGGTCGTTTGGCTGAGCAGGCAGGCAACTTAACCACTAAGCCATCTCTCCAGCCCCCCTTTGTTACTTCTTGATTTGAGTGAAGAGTTATTCTATAAAACAGGAATTGACAAATCATGACCTATGGTCCTGAGTTAGGTTATTGCACATTTTGGTAGAGGAAGTTTGATTGGAACACAGCCATGGACACTTCCTTATGTGTGGAGGATGTTTGCTTTGGCACTATCATGAAAGAACTGAGTAGTTGTGAAAGAGACTGTATGACATACAACCCCAAAATTTACAATGCAAGGCTTTACAGGAAGTTTCCTGACCCCTGCTATAGGCCATGGTCTCTTATTTTCCAAGGGGCTGGGTGATTTAAGAAATGTGAATATGAGTAACTCACCAATGAGATACAAAAGGGTGAGAGAGAGCGAGAGAGGGAGAAGGAGAGAGAGAATTTCAGTTCTCTTTCCTTCTGGCAGCCTTACCTCGAGCGCGCGGCTCTACATCCCTTCTTGATTGTTGTTTTGCTCCTTCTGTGAACCTAAGGCCCCGTACATGCCAGGCAAGCACTGCACCTACATCCTAGCTCTCTACCTCGGATTTATCATGAGAATAGCTGTAATAGCTGCTTTAAAGCTTTTCTCTGGTGATTCCAACATTTGCTTCCTATTAGAGTTGGCATTTGTCCTTTTTTTTACTCAAGAATATATCTGATTTTCCTGATTCTGTATCATGAGGAATTTTGGATTTTATCAAGTTTGACATTTTATATATAGTACGGTGATTCTCTGGATCTTATTAAAATCTGGGGAAAAAAAAAAACTAAAACAAAACAGGTTTTCTTGTGGAATCTTGAGCAAAAAGCCTACCCTGCGATTCAAGGCATTTGATTCCAAGTCATTTCATTTCCAAGTCTTTGCTGTGCTGTGCGGATCTATTTCTCAAATGTGCCACTGAGCGGTTGGCCTTGGACTTGGACATTTTCTTAAGTGGAAGTTCTTAAAGCTGACACTTCTCTGATGTGCTCTGGCGTGAATGGTTGAGGTGAGCCAACCCACATGTGGAACCGGGCATTGCTCTCCTCTATTCTCTCCTCTGTAGAATTTCTCCTACTACCTTTGGCTCCCCACAGCCTTATTTCCTATTCCCCTAGTGCTTTCACAGGGAAGTAAGGAGAAAAAAGGAGAAACAACTTCGGCAAGACGTCTCTCTGCACCATGTACAGTGCATTCCTCTATGCAGAGATGGGCTCCTCACACGGTTCTAGGTGGCTATGTGACTGTGGCAGTGTCACTGGGATTAACAGAAAAAAAAGGGGAGGAATAATCCCAAGGATTAGCCCCTACCTACAGCTTGAATGGTTGACTGTGACCAGAAAGATGAAACTTCGTTGGGGTTTGGAGGTCTGTGCTTGCTGTAGTTTTGTTGCTTGGCTGTCTAGTCAAAACCCAGAGATAAGGTCTGAGTAAACAGATCAGGCACTTGCATCATCTCTTTAGACATTCTTCAAGTTTTGACATCTCTTACGAACCCACCTGCCATCATTCACTGTTCAGTCTATAAGCAGTTGCAGTTTTTATGTATTCATTTTTAAAATATTTCATTTATTTGTTTATTTATTTATTTGAGAGAGAGAGGGAGAGAGAGAGTGAATGAGGGAGAGAGAGAGAATGCCAGGGCCTCTAGTCATTGCAAATGAACTCCAGATGCATGCACCAACGCATGCATGTGGCTTACGTGGGTACCAGGGAATTGAACCTGGGTCCTTAGGCGTCATAGACAAGCATTTAACCACTAAGCCATTTCTCCAGCCCTTCAGCTTTTATTTTGTCAAAGTTTAGTTCCAATAGTCAGAGGTAGAGCTTACTTAACCCAGGCCAGATCCAGAAGGGCCTACAAATAATACAAGGTTCTTGCTGAATCTTGACACTGTGCTGGGAGTGCTGCTTCCTGTTTTTCTTGCTGTATCCCCTAAAAGATCCTTCACATTGGGGGTGACATTTGCACTCATCATGGAGGAGGGTACAAGAAGCCCACAGAATGGGGCAGAGACTGGGGCTGATGATCTGGAAACTCCTCCATGTTGTCCTGGGATATTTTTCAGAATGATTGATGTCCACATGAAAAAATCATTCAGGAATTAAAACAGACATTGAGGGCTGGAGAAATGCTTTAGCACTTAAGGCACTTGCCTGCAAAGTGTAAAGGCCTAGGTTTGATACCCTAGAACCAACGTAAGTCAGATGCATAGGGGTGGAACATGCACCTGGAGTTTGTTTGCAGTGGCTAAGAGGCCCTGGCGTGCTCATTCTCTCTCTCTCCTTTTCTCTCTAATAAATACATAACAATAAAAATAAATTAAAAAGAGACATTGTCAACAAAAGTTCATTGAAAACATCCTTGTCAGAAGACCTAAGGGGCTGCTGAGAGGTTTCAGAAGGCTAGCTCAGGTGATCATGAGAGGTGAAACAGGATAAAAGCTGTAAATAAGGACGCTTCCCTTATTTATAGATACCACAGAGCTGATTGGTCATGTCAAAGGCCTGGCTTGCCCTCCCTCAACCACCAACATGTCCTTCAAAGAGGTTGAAACTTTTACCAGTCTCCAGCACTGAGGAAGCCATGATGAACCCTGGGGCTGTGCTGTGACCAGGGGCTGGTGCTCTGTGTGACTGTCATGTTTATGCTTAGCCTTGGCCTTGTGTCTCATTATGAAGTACAAGGTGAACAAGGCATTAGTGAGGAGGGGACAAAGTGCACGTGCCCTGCAGTAAGCTGACCAGGGATGCAATTGTTTACTCCTCAGGGAAACCTGGGCTTAGTCTGTCTTTACCTGAGCCTTAGCAATCGTGTTACAAAGTGAGAAATAACCCCCATATTGAATGGTTGTGGAATAAATGAGACAGTGTGTACCATTCCTCACTCCTGACTTATCCCCCCTTCAGGCTTCTAAAGAGACTTAAATTATAGATTATTTTATTAGAGAGAGAGAGAGAGAGAGAGAGATTTATATCTTCAAATGTTAATTAAACTCTGCTTACAAGGTACTGCATAGTAAACATGCTTAGACCTCCTTTATTGAACAGATAAGAGTGATTAACAATCCACATGCATTATTTATGAAGAAAATAACATGTTTCAAAAATTTTGAAATTCATTCTGTACAAGGAGGCTAGCATACCCTGTCTTTATTTTATTGTATAAATTATTAGCACAATAATCTTCATAGAAAAGTTAGAAATTGATAAGCCTGGAATTAATGCAATTGTATTTCATGTTTTTATTCATTTTATTATTCAGCTTTTGAATCCATCATCCCTGATTCATTTCCTTTCATGCCATGGACAGAGACCAATATTAGCAGACACTAAGTAATGGCTTGCTTAGTTAAATAATGACTCATTGTGAATAATTCCACTCAAATATTAACACAAGGTGGGAGGAAGGGGACACTAAAAAGCATACCAACTTATTTTCTATGTCTTTGAAAAATTGCTCACTTGAAAAATTTCAAATTCTAAGTATTGTCATTAATTTGAATTAAGATCTGATTATCTAGAGAACTCAGCTGCAATGATAATTTCACTGTCTTCCAGCCTCGCAGCTCAGGAGCTGGTCTGCTGGTTTGCAGTTATTAGAAAAATTTGGGGTAAGTTGGGCCAACAGCCTCTAAAGTACCCAGCCATTTATCACTATTTATATCATTTAGGTTCTCTTTCCCTTATGATGACACACTGTCACGAAAGATGATGGCGAGGCTTTGTTGAAGAGACAGGGAACATTTGCTAGCAATGAGCCCTATCATTAGGTAGGCAATCTAGGACTTGAAGGAGAAGGAGGAGAACATGAATATTCATGGGAGCCTGCTCTGCATCAGTAGCTCTAGGTCCATGGGTTCATGTGTTCCTCTCCATTACAACCCTGGGAGGGGACAAAAAGAGATTTATTGAGGACTGACTGTAGGCCCAACACTGGAAATGTGTTAGCACAACAGATCTTCAGAACCATCTTTGAGATACACATTATCTGTTCTTTAGAGGTAAAGCCTCAGGGGTTAAATGTCTTCCCCACAGTCGCAGAGCTACTGTAAAGGCATGTAGTCTAGCTTCAAAACTGGAGGTCTAACATCCCTATTTTCTCAAAAATAAAACCTTTTTTTTCATGTGTTATAAATAAAATATGCTCATGACCAAAATTAATGCATAAAAACTTGCAGAATAAATATTTACCTATTTAATTTTTGAGTAGGTAATATATTCTCATTCCTCAAAAGGTAAGGTTGTTTTTGGAAATGTAACCATGGTTATTAATCTACTGTGACTCCCCCTGGAGGGCTTTTATACATATGTAGATTTATTTCTCCCTCTTTTTTATTGAGGGAAGCATATGCACATTACCCTATGCCTTGTTTTTCCCCAGTAAAAGTCTTTGCAAATCAGAACATGAAGAGCTTTTAATTCATTGTAATATCTGCATCACATAGTATTTTATTAATTTCTAAAATGAAAATCTGGCATTTATTTAAACAGCTCGTGGTTGCTAAGGACTTGTGTTGTTTTCAGATTTTGGCTCTTAATAACAATGCTGAAGTAACTCCTTACATGTATTATGTGTCATTATTCTCAGGAACCAGTGTATCCGTGAAAGGTATTGCTCAGTCAGAACCTGTAATTTTAGCAGGTAGTGCCCTTGACTTCCAAATTGTACCAATTTGTCCTCTCCTCAGCTGAGTTTAAGGACACCTGTTCCCCTATATCCTAGTCAGCAGTTTGTGTTTTTTTTTTTTAAATCAAACTTTTGGATTTTTGTCAAACAAATAGATAAAAATTGACTATTCAGGGTAGTTTGAACTGTTTCTTTAATAATGGAAGAGGTTTAACATATTTTAACATGTTTAAGAAACATTTGTAGTCCTGAATTTTCAGTGAGTATCTGTTTACATCCTTGTCTTTCCACTGGGTGCCGCTTTGTGTATCAGAGTTAGCTTGCTGTGATTTGTCTTGGCAGTAACTTTATCTACTTTCTCTCTTGCATTGTGACTTTAAGTACCGCGTTTTCCACATGGAGAGATTTCTCTCTTTTTTTCTTCCCTCCATTGTTCCTTCCTTCTTTCCTCTTTCTCTCCCTCCTTTCCTGCTTTGCCCTCCCCATGCTCCTTCCTCTTCCTATTATTATCCCATATATTGATTGGAAACTTTGATAGGTTTTTAATGTTTAGTGTTTATGGGTTTAAAAAATCTAGGAAAAAATATTGTGCTGGGGAGGTGGCTTAGCAGTTAAAGTGCTTGCCTATGAAGCCTAAGATCCCAGGTTTGGTTCCCCAGGACCCATGCAAGCCAGCTGCACACATGTGGAGTTTGTCTGCAGTGGCTAGAGGCCCTGGCCCACACATTCTCTCCTTTCTCTCTGTCTGTAATAAGTAAATAAAAAATTAAAAAAAAAGAATTTTGAAAAAAATCTTGTAGATTCTAAGTTCTTATCTGATGTATAGCTAGTAAAGATCCTCTACCATTATATAGGTTCTACATTAATTTTGCTAATAAGTTCCTTCACTGTGAAGAAGCCTTTTAATTTCATGCAATCATATTTGTCAATTCCTGGTTACTTCCTGGGCTATTGGAGTCCTATTATGAAAGTTTTTGGCTATCCTAGATCTTGATGTTTTCCTTAAGCAGTTTCAATGTTTCATGTTTTAAATTAAGGTATTTGATCTATTGTAGACTGATTTTTGTACAGGGTGAGAGATACAGTTTTAATTTCATTCTTCTTCATGCAGATATCCATATTCATCACATCATTCATTGAGGATGCTAATTTTTTCCCTACTGTATGTTTCTGACATCTTTGTCAAAAATTACATGGCCATAGCTATATAGCCTGATTTCTTTGTCTTCTATTCTAGTCCATCTGTGTTTGTGCTATTATCCTGCTATCTTTTGCACTGTGGCTTATTAGTATAATTTGAGGTCAGCAAGTTTGCTACTGGTATATATAAAAGCTACTGCATTTTGTACTTTTTAAAGTTAATTTAATTTTATTATTTATTTATTTATGTATTTTGGTTTTTCAAGGTAAGGTCTCACTAGCTCAGGCTGACCTGGAATTCACTATGTAGTCTCAGGGTGGCCTTGAACACAAGGCAATCCTCCTATTTCTGCCTCCCAAATGCTGGGATTAAAGGCGTGCACCACCATGCCCAGCTTTATTTATCTTTTTAAATTTAAAAAGGAGGGTCTTTATTCAGGCAGCCAGCATCTGCATCTCCACAGCTGGATGCTGAGGAGGAGAACAGCCTTTTTCTTAAATGTAAAACTTTTTTAAACCCTATGAATTTGTTGTCAGTGTTTAGCAGATCTAAAAGTGTTTGGGTAAAATCCATGGAATCCTTAGTCTTTTAAATGCAGAATCATGTCATTTGCAAGTAGGGATCATTTGATTCCTTCTTTCCTCCCTCCCTCCCTTCCTTCCTTCCTTCCTTCCTTCCTTCCTCTCTCTCTCTCTCTCTCTCTCTCTCTCTCTCTTTCTTTCTTTCTCTTTCTATCCTGTTTGTTTTTTGGTGTTTTGAGGTAAGGTCTTGCTCTAGCCCAGGCTGACCTGGAATTCACTAGGTAGTCTCAGGGTGGCCTTGAATTTACAGTGATCCTCCTACCTCTGCCTTGCAAATGCTGGAATTAAAAGCGTGCCACACCACTCCCAGCTTTCTTTTTTATTTATATCCCTTTTATACTTTCCTGTTGTCTGATTGTTTTAGCTAAGATTCAAGCACTATGTGGAATAAAAATGGAGAAAGTGGGCATACTTGCTTTGCTGTAGAGTTTAGAAAAACATTCCTAGATTTTCCTCATTTAGTAACATTTTAGCTATAGGTTTGTTATATACACCCTTTATTGTATTGAGGTGTGGTCTATCTATTCCTACTTTCTTCAGGACTTTTATCATAGAAGCACATTTTACTTTGTAAAATGTCTTTTCTGCATCTATCAAGGTGATTATATGACTTCTGTCTCTATGTCTATTTGTATAGTATATTCTATTTATTGATTTACATATATTGGACCAGACCTGCATCCCTAGGATGAAACCAATTTGGTTGTAATGTATGGTTTGTATGTGTTCTTGAATTCTGTTTGCAAGTAATTTGTTGAGAATTTTTGCATTTATGTTCATCAGGAAATTTTGTCAGTATATTTCTTTTGTACTGTCTTTATCTAATTTTGGATACCACTGGCTTTTTAGAATGAGTTTGGTAGTGTTTCTTATATTTTTTTTGGAAGAGCTTGAGAAATAATAGTATTAATTCTTCCTTAAAGTTCAATAGAATGCAGTAATAAACACATCTAGTCCAAGGCTTTTGTGTGTGTGTGTTGGGGGGAGACTTTTAAAATTATTGCTTCATCTCATTGTTTGATGGTTGTGTTTTAAATTGTTTATATGTACTGTGTTTAAGTAAATCACTTGAGTTTAGAAATTTATCAATTCCTTCTAGGATTACTAGCCTTTTAGAATAGAAATTTTCTCCCTAATGGTCTTTTGGATTTCACTGCAGTCTGTTGTAACTCCCTTTTCATCTCTGATTTTATTAATTTGGATCTTCTCATTCTTGTGGTGAATTTGGTTGGAGGTTCAATCCTTTGCTAAGTTGGAGATGTCAGGCTTCTCTCCAGCTGTCCTCTGCTTGTCAGGTACTCTCATTGAATATGTTCTTTCCTGGAATGTGTTCTCATGACTGAGGCTGCTTTCTTCTTCCCCTGTGCATAGTATTCCTTTAAGAATTTCCTGCAGTGCAGGCCTGGTTGTCATGCACTACCTTAACTTGTGCTTGTCTCAAAATGTCCCTATCTCTCCAGCGATTTTAAGGGGTAACTTTTCAGGGCATAGTAATCTTAGTTGATAATTATTTTTACTTTCTGAGACTGAATTGTGCCATGCTGATAAAAGATCTGATGTTATTCTCATGCTTTTTCCTTTGTATGTGAGTTGATATTTTTCATGGAGAGTTTGTAGAAGAGTGTCTCTGCTTCATATTTTTTGAAATCTTGATGGTGATGTGTCATGGAGAAGCGCTCCTCTGGTCATGTCTACTTGTGGTTCCAGATGTCTCTTGTGTTTGGGTGTTCATTTCTTTCTCAAGATTTGGGAAGTTCTCAGCTACAATTTCATTGAATAAATTGTCTAATCCTTTGGACTTTCTCCCCTTCCTTCTTCTATTCTCTGGATGTTTACGATTTGTCTCTTCATTGCATACTATGCCCCGGCCAGCGGGGCTTCAACGGGAGCACGGACCCCAGAAAACCTGGAATGAAAGGGACAAGAGACACAAGGAACTGACAGCAAGACAGGAGTCTGATCAAGCTGCCAATTTTAATTTTTCTCAGGGTGCCTCTTATACAGCAGAACAGGGAAGTTTGTCAACAGTTTAGGTATTGCTACAGTTTCGTTTCAATAGGATAAGGTTCCGGCCCCAAAGGCACAAGATGTTTCACAGGATAAGGCCCCAGCCCCAAAGCCATGAGATAACGACTTTCTCATTCTTTATGGGTTACATTATTCTTTTTCCGTGCATGGGTTAACAACTGCAGACCTTGCGACTTTCCAGAACAGACAACTTATTACAAAATGGAGTCATTATTTAAGATGGAGGTACTTTTGCTTTCCTAGTGTCCAGTGGTTCCCCACATCTCCTCCCTTTCTCTTAGTTTTAGAAGGTGTTTTCTGTGGTGGCCAATTTTTGTAAATTTTGGTAGGACTCCCAGGGTCCCATGATTTCACGGTGGGCCTGTAACCAACTGGGGGAGCAGTGACCTGACTCCTCCCGTGGGGTTCGTACCCCACCTTGGTTGCTCTTGGTACCTTTTGGGGAGGGGAGGCAGAGCCAACACAGAAAGTACGGTACCAACCTCCATGCAAGTCAAGTTTGACTCTCAGGGAATTCAGAAGCGGTCAAAAGGGACATTCCCTTGCGGTGCTATGCCTCGCACCCATGTTGGTGCCCATATTGTACTCACACATTTGTGAGTCAACATGCACAGGTCTGAATCCTATGCAGTTCCTGTCGGAGGGGAGTCACTCAGATCATTTTAAGTTTAGATAAGTGTCAATAAGGGAGGAGATATGGGGCACACCCGCTAACTAGGGCGAAGGTTCAGCACCTAGGCCAGGGGGCGGCCGCAGGGGGCGGTCACAAGGTAGGTCTTGGTCTTCAAGAGCCAGGCGATGGTAGTGCACTTGAATTGGTCGTGCTGTGGCTGAATCAATCTGTTCCTTAATAAAGGATGTTAGCTTTTTAAATAACCATGGGCCAAAGCTTAGTAAGAGGAGTAGGCCAACCAAAGGACCTAAAATAGAGGGGAGGATCGAGGACAGCCAAGGATGAGAAAAGAACCAACCAGATGTTTCTGTTATACCTCTATTATTTTTTCTTTTCTCCAAAGATTCTCTGACCTTAGCCATACTATCCCTTGTGACACCTGTATGGTCAGTGTAAAAACAGCATTCTTCCCGTAAGGCAGCACATAGTCCCCCCTCCTTCAAAAGAAGGAGGTCGAGGCCCCGGCGATTTTGAAGTACCACCTCAGATAAAGAGACTAAAGACTGTTCTAAAGCAGTAATTCCCTTTTCTTGGTTTTGAATGTCTTTATCCAATTGAGAACGCAGGATTTCATATTGGGCATTTCCCTGTACAAGAGCAGCAATACCTGTGCCGGCGCCTGCAGCGCTGACACCCAGAAGCAAAGCAAGCGAAATAGCAGTGCCAGTAATGGGTTCACGTTTGGTCCTATGCGAATAGGGGAGGGATGAGGCAAAGGAAGCATCAAAGTCTGGAGCAGGGTGATAGGAAATGCGAGGGAAGAGTCGGACAGGGACACAGAACTGAGGGGGATTGAGCAGGCGATACACGGAAGCGCAAGCTGTTAGGCTGTCAAGGCAGGCCCACCAATAGCCCTGGGGGAGGAGATAATAGGAGTCATAATGAAGGGAGGAATTAACAGAGACAAAATTCTCGCAAAGGGTAGAAGGCATGGAAGATTTGGAGAGGTTTGGGGCATGAAGGCAGGTTCCAGAGCCAAGGACAGAGGAGATTGGGAGTTTGATGTTAGGGTGCTGAGACCAGGGGCAGTCTTGCCAATCAGGAGTTGTGTTGAAGGGAAGTGGGAGAGATTGAGCCACACCCTCATAAAGGGGGAGCGAGGTGTGAATGCAAAGCCAGCAAGATTGGGTAAGATTGGGAGAAGAAGAATTGAGTACATTAAAAGTGGCCTCGACCAGGTTAAGGACCAGGTCAGTAGTTGTCAGAGGTGGAGGAGGAAGAGGCGGGAGTGTAACCAGAGCTGGCACAGGGGAGGATATAGATGTAGGGACGGGGGGTAACAAGGGAGTGGCATGCGAGGGGTAGAGAGCAGTAGTAGGGAGAGTCTTTTGGAGCTTAATGGTAAAAAGGACCCCAACATGAGAGCCACCATAGGTACGGATGGCCCATTGAACGCCCCGGGACCAGACATCATATGGCTGTTGTTTGCCAGGGGCTGTAAAGGTAATTAGTAGAGGGTGGCACCACCCAAAGGATGGGGAAGATATCTTGCAAGCCTGTTTTGGAGTATAGCGGGCAGCTCCCTGGGGATGGGTATAGTTAGCCTTTAGGGTGATATAGTCCCAAGAAGATGAGGGGTTCCAATAAGCATCTCCAGTAGTTTCACATCCCCATTTTGCACTGAAATAAACGTCTGGGCCCCCACATTTCCAAGTAATCGAACGGGGATGGTGGTGACCAGGGGCAACATAGAGGGAGAAAGACTGTAAGTAGGACCTCTGGTAAGAGTTATAACATCTCCCTTCACCATAAGAGTGGTGAAGATCAATTTCAGGAGCAGTATGTTGTGCAAAAATGGTGCCAAGTCCCCAAGCGTTTGGGCTGCCGAGGGCCATTTTGCAGAGGTCTGGAGGTAGGGTCGGCCAAGGGATGGTCTGAGAAACCATAGAGTGGGCCCAGATCACATCACCGACTTCACTGAGCACGGTCCAGGTGAAATTCATGGGTCGAAGGTCAGCAGTGATCAATCCAGATGCCAGGAGGAAGAGGCCAACGAAAGCAGGGGCAGCCATAGTCCTGAAAAGGAAAGGACAAAACCTCAGGGGGGCGGGGAGCCTTCCCTGGGAGAGGGTGAATTTTTAAGGGGTGAGGGTGGTGTCCATTGATGAACTAGATGTTCTGGGAGCCAACGAGGCCCATCATTTTGCTGATCATAAATGCAAGCAGAGCCGCGTCCCCAAATGAGGATGGGATCGGGACCATGCCACTGAGAAGTGAGGGGATCACGCCACCGAACGAGGGCATGAGTGGAGGCCATGGTGGGATGCCAAAGGCGGTCAGCGGCTGATTTGCCAGAACTGTCAAGGCTTAAGAAATTAAGAACAAACAAAGCATGGGCCAAAATGTTCCGTGGGGTATTTTTTATACCATAAAAGGGGTGAATTTATAATTTATTAAGTGTAGCCTTAAGGGTCTGATTAGCCCTTTCCACAATGCCTTGTCCCTGAGGGTTGTAGGGAATGCCAGTGATGTGTCTTATTTGAAGCATAGAGCAAAAGTTCTTGAAGGTATGGCTAGTGTATCCAGGACCATTGTCTGTTTTAATGATTTTTGGAGTTCCCAATGTAGAGACACATTGAAGAACGTGAGAGATGACATTTTTTGAAGCTTCACCAGCATGGAGAGAAGCGAAAATAAAACCGCTAAAGGTATCAATTGTAACATGAACATATTTAAGCTTGCCAAAATCTGAGAAGTGAGTTACATCCATTTGCCATATCTCATTGGGAAGAAGACCGCGTGGGTTGACTCCTAAATGGGGAACTGGTAAGGAGACGGAACAAGCGGGACAGGACTTAACTATTTCCCTAGCTTGAGTACGGGTGATCTTGAAGGCAAGGCGGAGGGTTTGAGAATTTAAATGATGTATATTGTGAGCCTGTTGTGCCGAGGAGAGAGGGTCAGTTAGGGCTACGAGAGCAAGGCGAGTGGCAGCATCCGCATCAGCATTGCCCTGCGTCAGAGGGCCTGGCAGAGAGGTATGAGCACGTAAGTGGCCTATATAGAAGGAGTGAGACCGAGCACAAATGAGGTCCCGAAGGGAGCGGAACAACGCAGAGGCATTAGTGGAAGGTTTGACATAGGGTGTTGTCTCCAGTAGGGGGACTGACTTAGCAACATAAGCGCTGTCAGTAAAGAGGTTGAAGGGCTGGGAAGGGAATTGTTTAAAGACTTCGAGAACAGCGCAAAGCTCCACTAATTAGGCAGAGGAGTATGGGGTATGGAGAGAAGTGGGTTGTCCGTTTATCACGTATGCAGCTGTACCATTAGCTGATCCATCAGTGAATATAGAGGGAGCATCCTTAATAGGGTCATTAGAAGTATTAAGGGGAAAAACAAAAGAGTGAATATTGGCAAACTGAATAAGGGGGTCAGAAGGATAATGATTGTCAATAATGCCCATAAAGGCAGAAAGTGCTATAGGCCAATTATCATCAGTCTGGAGAAGCCAGTTGAATTGGTCAGGACCGTAGGGGAGGAGGATTGTGTTTGGATCTTTGCCAAAATGTTGGCGGGAGAGCTTGCGAGCCTTTATGATGAGTTGAGTGACCAAAAGAGGATAAGTGGTTATGACTTTAGTAGGAGAAGAAGAGAGGTGAACCCAAAGCAGGGGAGAGCCACGATTGTGGTGAGGGTGCCTTTGCCAAAATACACCAGTAGGAGTATGGGTAGTAGGGCAGACAATGAAAACCAGGGGAAGGGCATAATTTATCTGTTGGTCAGTCTGGAGGTTAATGGCCTTGTTTATTTCTTTCAGGGCAGCAAGGGCCTGAGGGGTAAGTTGTCTAGGGGAGGTAGGGCTGGGGTCTCCATTTAAGATGTCATTGAGGGGTAGAAGAGCAGCAGTGGGAACCTTTAAATAGGGTCTAAGCCATTGAATGTCCCCAAGCAATTTCTGGAAGTCATTGAGAGTGGAGAGATGAGAGGTGCGAAGTTGAATTTGGGGGGTTAGTACCTGTTGATTTTTTAGCTCATAGCCCAAATAAAGGTAGGGGTTGGCAGTTTGAACCTTGTCAGGGGCAACTTGAAGCCCATATGATTGCAAATTGGACAGTAGGCGCTGGAGGCAGGAGAAAAGCAGGTTCTGGTCACAGGCAGCTAAAAGAATGTCATCCATGTAATGAAGAATGTAGACAGAGGGAAAAGTCTCCCTGAGGGGATCAATGGCCATGGCCACAAACTTTTGACAGAGGGTGGGGCTGTTAGCCATACCTTGGGGCAAAACCTTCCATTGAAAGCGAGGCATAGGGCCACGAAAATTTACTTGCGGGACACTGAAGGCAAAGCAGGGCCTATCCTCAGGGTGTAGAGGGATGGTAAAAAAGCAATCCTTTAGATCAATAAGTATTTTGAAGGAACCATAGGGAATGGCCACGGGGGAAGGGAATCCTGGTTGGAGTGCCCCCATAGGGACCATGGCTTTATTAACAGCTCTAAGATCCTGTAGCAAGCGCCATTTGCCAGATTTTTTCCAAATGACAAAAATAGGGGAGTTCCAGGGGGAGGTAGAAGGCTCGATGTGGCCAGCGGCAAGTTGTTCCTGCACTAACAATATTGCAGCCTCTGTTTTCTCATGTGAAAGCGGCCATTGGTCAACCCATATAGGGCTTTGGGTTTTCCAAGTAATTTTATCAGCATGGGGTCCAGGGATGGCAAAGGCCGCTAGGGAAAAGAAGACTCAGGGGCATACCCAAGGCCAGAGCGATCGAGTTTCTGGGGAGGAGAAATGGGCTCTGTTATGCCTTGTAAATTTTTTCCAAGTCCTTTCCCTGGAATAAAACCCTGACTAAGCATTTGGGAAGTGACAACACTATTGAGGCTACAAGGAACCATATTCATTTGTGAAAGAAGCAGAGAGCTATTTAGGAGCGGTGCATTCACGAGAGAAGTGTCCAGGTTGTTTACAATTATAACATGTTTTCGCACCCTGAGTGAGACCAGCAGAACAGAGAGCAGCTCCAATTGCTAAGCCCATGGCGTGGGAGGAGCCCACACCTGCACATAACTTGATATAATCAGATATGGTCTCCCGCTTGTGAGAGCGGAGAATAGACTGACAAACAGGATTAGCATTCTCAAAGGCCAGGTGTTTGATAAAGGGGCTGTTGGTTTCCCCAACACCAAAAAGGCGCTCAGCAGTTTCATTAAGTCTACTAATAAAGTCACTGTAAAGCTCTTCTGGACCTGTCTAATATTAGCCAGGGAGGCGGTGGCCGCCCCTTTAGGAGGGAGGCGCCGCCAGGCGGCGAGGCCTGCCTGTTGTATTGGGGCTAAAAGTCCAGGGGGGTAGCGTGCTTGCCGTTTGTTGGAATCGTAGGGATGTTCCCCCAACAATTTTTGTTTTGTCCAATTTTTAGAAACAGCCTTTTGTTAATTATGGCGAGCAAAGTCAGAGCAGTTTTCATTAAATTCAGTGTACCATAACAGGAAAAGCAAGAAGGCCAGTATTGTGGGTGTGTGGGTCTGCTTCTGTTTTGCACCTACGGCTGTCAGAGGAAGGATTAGAAAAGGCAGCAAGTTCTTTTGTGACAGAATCAAGTTCCTGGAGAAGCTGCAGCTGAAGTTTTTTTTAATCCTGAAGTGCCCTGCAGAGGTCAGAGACAGAAGCTAATGTGGCAGATTGTAGTTCTATGAAGGGAGAGTCAGCGAGAGGTTCAGCAGGCACAGAGGGAAGCAGGGCGGTGGAGAGGTCTAGGACGGGAGCGCAGAGTGGCAGACAATAGGGAGGAGGTGATACTAGAGGAGCTTTACTGGTGGGGCCTACGTCAAGCAACGGGGGAAGAGGGGAACCAGCTTCAATATCCACTAGGGAGGGATAAAGGTGGCAGGAAGGCTTTTCAGAGGCAGGAGAATTAGGTCTCTCTTGAGTTTCATCTTCAACAATGACAGAGGCGCAAGCCGAAGGGGGCCTAGAAGAGCGTTTAAGAGCAGCCTCTCCCTTATTGACAAGGACCTGTACAGCCATAGAATGATTGTGGACCTTAAGAACATCATTTATAAGATTCCAATAAGAGTAGGCAGAAACAGGGACCTTCTCGGGGCCAAAGGTTTCATAATAGTCACGTAAACAATCTCCAACTCTTAACCAAGTTTTTTCATTTATAGTCCCTTCCTTTGGGAACCAAGGACAGAGATCACCAATATAATCTAAAAATATCTTTAAATCTTTTCTTTTAACCCTAGTTCCTCGTACCTTGAGAGCTTGTTTTAGCCCAGTCACAAAAGAGTCTTCTTTTGAAAATGCTTGTCCCATGGTAAAGAAAAAAATCTTATCTTACCTCACCGTCCAAGTGTTCCAACGGATCTGTCTCATGGGCGGGCGACTCCGTGGCGATCACCAGCGGGCCAGTGTCTAACCCCCTCTTTGGGTTGTGGCGGCCTGGGTGCGGGATCCCAATGGGCAGGTAGCAGACGGTGTTTCAGGCGATCCTAGGTTCGTGCCCCACGTTTGGGCGCCAGTTGACCCGGCCAGCGGGGCTTCAATGGGAGCACGGACCCCAGAAAACCTGGAATGAAAGGGACAAGAGACACAAGGAACCGACAGCAAGACAGGAGTCTGATCAAGCTGCCAATTTTAATTTTTCTCAAGGTGCCTCTTATACAGCAGAACAGGGAAGTTTGTCAACAGTTTAGGTATTGCTACAGTTCCGTTTCAATAGGATAAGGTTCCGGCCCCAAAGGCACAAGATGTTTCACAGGATAAGGCCCCAGCCCCAAAGCCATGAGATAACGACTTTCTCATTCTTTATGGGTTACATTATTCTTTTTCCGTGCATGGGTTAACAACTGCAGGCCTTGCGACTTTCCAGAACAGTCAACTTATTACAAAATGCAGTCATTATTTAAGATGGAGGTACTTTTGCTTTCCTAGTGTCCAGTGGTTCCCCACATACTAGAGTTCATAAATGTTTTGGTCATGTTCCTCATTTTTCCCCTTTATTTCTATCTGAATGTATTATTGTCTGAATCTTGTTATCCATCCCTGAAATTCATTCTACCACTTGGTTTTGTCTGTTGAGTGTTTCCATCATGTTTTTTTAATTGATTGGTTCTTTCATTCCCAGAATTTTTGTTTGGTTCATTTTCGGTGTCTCAACTTCCTTGCCAAATTTTATATCCATGTTTTAAACTTTTCCTCCATGTTACTTTGATAATGTCCCTCTCCTGAAGTGATTTACTTGCTCCACTCATCTGCTCATTTACATCTTCTATATGGTCACTGGGCCTTTAAAAAAAAGTGGAATTCTGAAACTCTTTTCTGGCATTTCCGCTGTTTCTCTATCTTTATTTGTTTATTTATGATATTCAGCTTTATGAGTTTGTGGAGGTATCATGGTGGATTGTTCTTTTATGTTTCTTTGGTGTGCCTTTATTGTATACCTGTTGTGATAGTTGATAATGGATATATTATTGAAGTGGTGAAGTACAAGCGAATGGGAAAAGAGAAAAATGGGGTAATATAAGAATGAGGAGACAGATATATGGGTTAGAGATTTGATAAGTAGTAGAAAAAATAGTGTATGTTAAGTTTACAGAAAGAAAGGCAAGGCATAAAACCCTTCTATAATGAGGTTCAAGTAAAAACACAACATCTGAATAATTAAAGTATCAAAGGATAAATGTGACTTTAAAAAAAAAAAAAACAAAATTAAAAGTAAAAGTGAGAGCTGAGGAAATGGCTCAGTGGTAAAAGGTGCTTCCTGCAAGGCCACCTGGTCTGGGTCTGATGCCCCAGTGCCCATGTAAAGCCAGATGTACAAAGTGGTGCATCAATGATTCACCTGGTATGCCCATATTCTCTCTCTCTTTCTCTCCTACCTCTGTGTCTCTCCTCACAAATAAACAAAAAAATAAAAAATATGATTTTATAGGGCTGGGGACATGGCTTAGCAACTAAGGTGCTTGTCCGCAAAGCCTAGTAACCCAGGTTTGATTCCCTAGTACCCACAAAAAAATAAAACACACAAAAACAGATGTACAAAGTGGCATGTGTGTTTGGAGTTTGGAGTTTGCAGCACGTGGAAGCTCTGGCCTGGTCATTCTCCCTCTATCTGTCCACTTGAAAATAAATAAATGAAAATATTTTAACATAATTTTACAAAATGGATGATACTATGATATAGAAGGTACTATGCCTTCACCACTTCTTCCTGACTGGGAAGATATCATTTCTCCCTTCTTTTGTATGGCTTTCTTTCTTTCTATTTTTTTTTTAAGCAGTCTCCATCCACAGGTGTGTTTATATTAGTGTCAGTAATTCAGATAAGTTAAGTCAGTGTCAGTGTGTGTCCTTCCAGAGAGAAGGATTTCTCTGGCTGAAGATCACTTTCTGCCAGACGTCCTGTGGGCTTTCCTTGGGCTGTAAGTGCTAACTTTAGCTGTGATGCTTTGAGAGCCATTTAGGTTGCACAGGGCTTTCTGTGAACAATGGCTTCAAGTGTGTGGATGGACCATTCACCTGTGTTTCCTTTATTCTAATTTTAGCATTATGATTTCTTTTCCGTTCTCAATTATATTGGCTATTACTTCTAGTACATTAATGCATTTTATTTTTATTTCTGACTTTGTTGGGAAATTTCACTGATTCTCATTAAGTTTAATGTTAACTTTTGGGTTATGATTGAAGCATTTTGTTTTTATCTATACTGTTTTACTACATTTTTAAAAATTAACAATGAATGTTGAATTTTATTTGGTAGAATCATTTAATAGACTTTTCCTATAATTACATAATGTCAAACACAGTGGTTTTGTCATTAGCATGTAAAATGATCTCATGTCATGTACATTACCTGTATCTTGTATTTCTCATTGCATGACGCTTTGTGGAATTCTAATTATCCCATATGCATCTAACTCATCATTTTAATGGCTGCATACTATTTTGTTGCTTTGATATAGCTTATTCATTTATCCATTTCCCTGTGATAGGCATTAACTTTCACCTTACTATAAACAAATCTAGAATTATCATCTTTGAATAAGTAATTTTATGTGAATTGTCTTTTTATTTCTAAAAGCTGCTTTCCTAGGTAAAGGAGTCAGAGTTGTATAAATTTTTGTTTTAATGCCACTTTGTTATAATGTTCAGGATCTCAGAGCTGGGGCTGGAATTCAATGAGTACTTTTATTAGACTGCAAAACTCCTTAAACTAAACTGCTGCCCAAATCACAGCCATGTATAAACCAGATCATATAAAGTCACTGTGCTCATGGTGAGATCCTGCCACACCTCATCTAGCAGACCAAGACAAACTCCAGACCCTTCATCAAAGAGAACCTTTATCTCACAAGTGTTTGCCTCAGAGGTTTTGGTGGACCTCAGTCTCTGCAAATGAGGACAAGCTGTTTTGTCTTCTGGGAATACATATGTGCCATGGGGAGATGGGAGTGAAACAATGTCTGTGTCACACAGGTGGACAGTTGAAGTGTTTCCAGAGTGTTGAAAATCAGTGGTAGTGTAACTAGAGCAATGTAAATAGACCTTATTGAAATTGCTAAAGCAGTGATTTATTTGACGTTATCAAATGGTTAAGGTTGAGGTATAAAATCTTCCTGAAAGCTCACTTTTTAAAGGCTTGGTACCTAGCTGGTGGTTCTATTAAAAAGATGATGGGGATAGGGGGGCTGGAGAGATGGCTTAGAGGTTAAGGCACTTGCTAGTAAAGTCAAAGGATTCAAGTTTGATTCCCCAGAACCCAGGTAAAGCCAGATACACAGGTGGCACATGTATCTGGTGTTCATTTGCAGTTGCTAGAGGCCCTGGCACATCCATTCTCTCTGTCTACCTCAGTATTTCTCACTTTCTCAATCGCCACATAGTCTCACTCATCTAGGGAAATAAAATAGTTTTTTAAAGGTGGTAGGATCACAAGGCCTCTCTCTTCATCAGTGGGTTAGCCTTCTAAAACTGGAACAAAGTAAAGCTTCCCTCTTTTTCAGTTGGTTTCCTTGGGTATTTTGTCACAGTGGTGAAACATGAATTACGACCCATTGTGACTGGGTGTGTCAGAGCTGCCCGAGCTGAGGAGTAGTGAGTGTAACTGTTGTTCAGCACTTGGATCACTGAGCCAGGAGAAAGCTGCAGAGATCAGACCAGGGTGATAATTATACAACATCTTGCTTAGGGCAGCCTCTGTTGACTCATGCAACTTAATTCACAGAAAACCTTGGGGGGTGGGGTGAGAAAGAGAGTGAGTGAGTTAGGGAAAGAGGAAGAGTGAGGGGGAAGAAGAGTGAAGGATAGGGGTGCAGACAGAATATGTGCTAAGATTTTCTGGAGGTTAGGTGCTCACTTGCCTTGGGTATCTGTCTTCACCTTGACTTCAAACCTGTTTCAAATGGTGCAAAGTTCTTTCATACAGGTCGGGAGGTTAGCACTCATCTCATTGGGCTAAAGTAAGTACTGACAAGGTCTGTTCTTTGGGGGGCTCTGAAGGAGAATCTATTTCTTTTCTTTTTCCAGCTTTCAGAACCTGCTGCATTCATAAGCTCCATTGTCACACGTCACCCCATGCTGTGGTGCTGAGGTGACATTGCATCTCCCTTGCCCAATTCTCAGTGATCCTCCTGTGAGGATCCTTGTGATCCATTGGGTCCTCCTGGATAGGCAGGGTCAACCCCTCATCTCAAGGTCAGAGCGCTTAGCCACATCTGTAAAACTCTTTTGCTGTGAGGTCACATCTTCTCAGATGCTAGGGCCTCGGCCATGGACATCTTTGGGGAGACACTGTTCTTTGTGCACCTGTGGCTTTCTATTCTTTCATGGTTTGTTTTAATGTTCAAGGGTTCCTTCTTTGTTCATCTGTCTTGTTTCTGCTTCCCTGAGCAGTGTCTTCCTGCTTACCTGTGTCTTCTTCCCCTGCTCACAGGCTACAGACAGGATGCATTGTATATGGGAGATGGGTTAGACTTGGTAGTTTTTCACTGGTCATACCACATCTTTTTTTCATTTTAATTTTTTTATTAATTAGTTTTGTACTCAGTGAATACAGTCAATTTGGTACCACTGTTAGGCTCATCCATGTCCTACCCCCTCCCCCTGGCCCCTCCTTGTTGAGGTATATGGGTCATACATTTTGGAGTTAGCCCACAGTTATGGGAGGATAAATGACTCTGCGTATCATGACCCAACATGTGGCTCTGACATTCTTTTCGCCCCCTCTTCCGCAAAATTTCCCTGAGCCATGTTGGGTTCATTTTTGGTCTGCTTCAGTGATAAGGTGTTGGGGGCCTCTGGGTCTCTGGCTTTCTGATTTAGTAGGAGTTGATTTTTCTCTGTGTTCATCTCCTTCACCCTTCTGCTGGTACCCAACTCACCAAGAAAACAGCGCCCTTGCTTGTTTTGCCAATTATTCTTAGTTTCAGCCGGGGCCCTTTTGGCGTATGATGGGGTGGCTCTCTCCTTAGGATCTACATCTATCTGAAAAAGAGAAGCAGATTCTCCAACGGAGAGTAACTTAGCACCAGGACAAATGGGATAACCCTTACTTTTTTTTATAGAGAATTTAATAGGTGTAGGCCCTCTTGTAGCCCATGGTTGATGGTAGCTTGATATTGCGAGTGGGCTTATGTTTGGATATGTTTCTGACTTGTTTCCCAGCTCCAGCTATGGGTCCCGTACCACTGAGGAGATCAGTTAGCTGAATCAAGAGCAGTTGGTTTCCCACCATGGCTGTGTGCCACTATTGCACTTGTGTGAGCATCACGACAGGTGGTTTGCTGCTAAGTAGGTTAGACCATGAGTTGCTTGGACAGATATTGGTCATTTTCCCCCAGTTGCCCATGTAGCACCTTCTGGCACTAGACGCGCTGACTGTCTGGGGACTGACTCTCTTCCAACTTCCAGCCATGCCATTCTAATTTGCATGTCAATCACATAAGGTGTCTTCAGCAGTAGGGTCTTACCACTAGCCTTTGGTGGGTCATCAAGTACTCTGACAGAAATCCGTCTGTCTTTTAGGAAACCTTGTAGGTCTCTCTGATCAAAAGCTCATTGTGGATGATAGCCCATGCTGGTTCTGGGAGTTACAGGTCAGTGCCCACTAAGAAAATGAGGAAAAAGATAACTAATATACAAGAGTTAGAGATAAGAGAGAGAGGAAGAAGGGAAGTGATGGAGGGAAGATGTAGAAGATTAAGGTAAGTCTTGATCTTACCCTCTCTAGTGTCTTGTGGTTCAGGTGTTCCCTCATAATTATGGAGGCTGGAAATTCAAAATTAATGTTGGGATGTCAGGTTTTACCTAAAGCTTCTGTTCTTGGCTTGTGGGTGGCCACTTCTTATTGTGTCCTCTCATGGCCATAGCTCTGTGTGTCCCTGGTGTCTATGTTTCATTCTTCTCTTCTTATAAGGAAAAATGTCAGACTGGATCACCTAAAGGGCCTCATTTTTACTTAATCACCCTAAAAGACCCAATTTCCAAATATACACACATTGTAAGGCTTAAATTTTAAAAAGTACGATTCAGTCCATAACAAGCTCTGCCTACCAGGTTTTTTCTCCTCTGCTTCAACTCAGACCATGTACAATGTATGCCAAATCTGGTGTCCTTAGCTACCATGGCGCCCAGTTAGGACTGTAGAAAACCCAGCTGAGGCCACCTCCAAATCACTGACCCCTACCAAAATCAAGAGTATCTGTACATTAGGCCCAGCCACTTGTAGGTTTAGAATAATGTAACTTGTCATGTTAAGAATCACATTTTGGTTCCCAACTTTTTAAAGAAAGTATAAAACTTATAAAACAGGGCAGGGGAAATGATTCAGCCAGTAAAGCACTTGATGCATAAGCATAAGGTCTTGAGTTTGGGTCTCTAGTATGCACCTGTGGTGGCTCACATGAAGGTAGAGGCAGGGGATCCCTGGGACAAGCTGATTGGCTACACTAACCAAGCTGGTAAGCTCTGGGTTCAAGTGAGAGAGCCTGTCTCAATAAATAAGGTAAAGAGTGATCTAGGAGTGTACTTGACATCAACCTCTGGCATCCACATATAGGCTCACACACATGAAAATATGCATGCCTATTTCCACATACACCACAGACATATGTACATACAAAAAAGAGATATAAAGCACAGATAATAGCATAAGAGCAAAAAGATAGGTAGTGAAGGAACATTAGCAGGTCTGAACCACTCATGTCTCATAGGGCAGCTGCAACAGGCAACAGTCCTGGGAAACCTGGACCTGACTCTTGCATTATTTCTGCCCCTAAAAACATAGAGAAGGGATGTCTTGGAACCTCTCTGCCCTTGAAGGTTTCCATGAGTAAAATGGGAATAACCACACTGTGTTAACAGCATGAAGTAAAAACTGAACTCTTAAAGTCTGAACTAGATGTGTAACCATGAAATTTTATTTTAAAACCCATTACTGTTTCCCAGATTTCATCCTGCGTGAAGTCAAGCCTCCTGGTGTGCAGCGCTGAGGGATCTCTGTTACTGCAAGAGGGCGAGTAGCAGTGCTCACTCCTCCTCATCCCTCATGCTAGACACGCGTTTAAAGCCTGTTCCTACAGTGTTTTCATTTTTAAATTCTTGAAGCAGAAAGACTAAGGGCTGGGCAAAGGGAGTAAGAAATAAAACGAAGATGAAAATGAAATGAAACCTTCAAATCATAAAATAGAGGATTATGAGAATGCTTCTAGAAAAAAAATAAAGGCAAGATGGATTCATTGATTCTACCCCAAGTATTTTTTTTTTTTTTTTTTGTAGTGAAAGCAAACAACCCAAGGCATGTCTTCCAAATTTGTAGGCCTATGGGCTGGAAAGTTCAGGACACTGAAAGAGAGCCTGGATATCCCCCCTTGGTTTCCTCAGACCTAACAAAGGAGAAAGGGTGACTACAGAAACCTTGCAAGGAACAGTGGCCACGCCCTCTCTTCACCTCTAGGTGGAGCACAACTAGTAAGATTTGGGCAGAAAAAAAATTGAGTGTTAAGAGAGTTTTCTCTGAACACAGAGCACGAGACAGATAAATCTCTAGGCTCAGCACTCTGGCACCTGCTGAACACATCTTATAGGCTGATTTTAATTAGAACTCTGTCTTGAGAAGAAACTATAACAATTTTCACAATCATAACCTTTTTCCAAATGGCAATCTTTTTGTGAGCCTCCCCTAGCAAGTTTTTGCGTATTTACAGTCAGACCAAAGACATTTCCCAGTTTCCTCCTCCATTTAAATTTTGTCTGTTTCAAATTTCTTCAATCTCATTTCCCGCGACCCTTTACCATGTAAAGAGGGTGTGTCCTTATGTCTATGCACAAGAAATGAAGGAAAATTAGCAAAGTGGCAAGAGGATTGGAGGGCACGTTTTGAAAGGAGAGTGAGAGCTAAATTTATATAACCTAGAAACAGAGATGGCTCTGGAGGATCAAGATAAAGTTACACTTCGCAGAAGCAATATAAATGAAGGGAGGGAATTATTCACAGTCTCAGAAGATGGCAGGACAGAAGGGCTGGCGCCAAGCCAAGGCTGGAAGGGAAATCACAATGGATGAGAAAGTCAGGAAAGGCAAGGTAGCTCCTGATGGGGGACCCCACCCCTCAGTTCATGTCTGATGGCTACCAGGACCCCAGCAACATCATGGTCAGCTGAGCAGCTCTCCCACTCAGAGCTGTGCCTACACTACTATGGACAGTGGGGTCAGGAAAAGAGAAAGTTCTATAGTGTAGACAAATTCTTCTGAAAGTAGCTTTGAATCCCCCACCTTCCCCACTAAACAGAAATAGTATGAAGTACAACAGTGTAGTTACATGTGTATTTTTGAAATTGTCTTGCTTTATTTTTGATGAGTAAGAGTGATGTTAATGTTTGTGACATGTTTTATCTAGCCAAAATATGAAGAGGACAACTTTTACTGGGAGCATGGTAGCACAGACTTTTGGGGCCCAATGCCACCATGGCTCTGAGAAGGGAATGGGAACAGGAAGTTTAGTTTCTACTTCTTCCTCTGTCATTATAAGGACATGGGAATACATCTGGAGAAGTAGACCAATAAGTGATTTCATCATTGTTTGAACAACACAGAGTGAGCCAACATAAATATGGATGGTATAGGTCAGCCACTCAGCCCCTTGATGAAATTAAGAGATACAGTAGGGCTGGAGAGATGGCTTAATGGCTAAGGTGCTTGCTGTGCAACCTAAGGAACCATGTTCAACTCTCCAGATGCCACCTAAGCCAGATGCACAAGGTGAGGCAAGCACAAGGTTGCACATGCCCACTAGGTGGTGCATGCATCTGGAGTTCAATTGCCCTGGCTAAGGCTCTGGTGTGCCAAATCTCTTTCTCCTTCTCTCTGTCTCTCTCTCTCACTAAAAGAATAATTAAATAAACTCAATAGATACAGTAAACAGACTGAGGCTGCTGCAGCACGACACAAACAGTTTTTTTTGTTTATTTTTATTTATTTATTTGAGAGCAGGAGAAAGAGAGAGAGAGAGAGAATGGGCACGCCAGGGCCTTCAGCCACTGCAAATGAACTCCAGATGCATGTGCCACCTTGTGCATCAGGCTTATGTGGGTCCTAGGGAATCGAGCCTCAAACTGGGGTCCTTAGGCTTCACAGGTAAGCATTTAAGTGCTAAGCCATCTTTCCAGCCCACAACACAGTTTTAATAAGCAGAAGGTATGCACAATGAAATAACAATGAATAGTAAATATATAAACCAGTAATTATAATTGTTCATTGTCATAATCAAGTGTTGTGTACTGCACATAGTTGTACAGATTATCCTTTTATACAACTGGCAATACAAGTTTGTTTGTATCACCCTCACCTCAATGTACAGAATTCATTATACTACAACATCATTAGGTGATAGAGCCAATTAGGAGCCATGTTAATTCTTCATTGCAGTCTTCTGGAACTGCTGTGGAACACAGTCTGTCATTGAACAAAGCATTATGCCAAGTGTTGTTCTATTAGTCATCTATACCTATACATTTATCTGTTATAGTTATCTATGTACAAACTTATCACAAACCCAGCAGCTCAAACTCTCGTAAGTTTTATAGGTTTGGAATCTGAGTGAAGCTTACCTGCTTCCTGACTCATTCACATGGTAATTGGGTATTGGTCCAAGACCTCTCTGAAGGCTACTACTGGGGTGCTGGCTGATCAACAGCTACCTCAAGGCTTCTTTGCAGGAGTACCTGCACCCAGAACCACTCAGGGGTACTGGCAGGACCTATTTCTTTATAAGCTATTGTACTGAAGATCTGGGTTGCTTCTAGCTATTAGCCCGAGATCACTGTCAATTTTTGTACCTGAACTCCACATGGGAGTTTGGTTCATCAAAGTGGCCAGGCCAAGATAGCAAGAGCCTAAATGAGAGAGTTTCAACAAGATAGAAGTCATAATCACCAGCAAACTTTCTCATTGCTGGGGCAAAGCACAAGACCGATAAGTAGCTTATGTAAGGAAAAGATTTATTTCCAGCTTCCAGTTTTGAAGGGAAGTTTCATCATAACAGGGAAAGCATGGCAGGAACAGACAAGTGGGCATCACATCTTCAAATCAGCAGGAAGTGACAAGCATGAGCTGAGTGTGGCAAACAGGGCTGGGCTGTAACAGTCCAAGGAATTCCCCCAGTGACACACTTCCTCCTTGTAAGCCTCCACAACCTTCCCAAACCGTGCCACCAACTAGGAATTTCATATTCAAACACATAAGGCTATGGGGGACATTCTACATTCAAATTACCACATAATCTTTCATAATCTATTCTTAGAAATGTTTTGCTTATTTGTACTAAATTCTATATATATATGAAAGAAGTCATTAGTGCCAACTCCCTTACAAGGAGCAGGAATTATGCAGAAGTGAGTAACAGGAGATGGGTACCATTGGAAGCCAGTTAAATAAGCTGCATTAACAAGATAACATTTAAAAGATGATTGAGCCAGATGAGGATGGCAGATTATGCTGCCTGGAAGGGTCTGGTAGGTTACATGAATTTGTAAAATGGGTCACATATGAGACAAAGAGCAGGGTTATGGGGACTTTGATAAGATATCCAGCTCTGCTGGACATAAGCCTTCAAAATGAAATCCCATAAAGGACATGGGCCAGTCAGAAAGAATCTCCATCTAGGCCGGACCAGAAGTCACTGGTAGAACATCACTCTAGTTAACATGTTCTAGATGGGTGTCACACAGTGCAGGTTCTCTATATGTTCTAGATGAATAGTGCACAGTGAAGGTTTTCTATATTTTTTTCTCTTTCCATTATTTTGTAAGCTGTATCACATTGAATCTCGACAAGGCACGTTGTGTAGGCCATTCTTTTGGTCATGATTTAGAATCCTCATGAGGGATCAAATGAAAATATGATTGTAATAAGAATGTTTTATTAAAGCTCAGACCTCCTGCTAAACAAATTAATGTTAGTTACCACAGGGAAAGAAGGCTATCTATTATGCCCAACTCTTTTTGTACTTCACACATCAAACTAATTAGAGAGATAGCCACTAAAAGAAAGCTATGTTAAGTTAAAGTAATACTTTATGATAAAGACCAAACATTGGTAATCTGTATATCTCAAATCCAAAATGCCCTAAAATCTGAAACCTTTTGTGTGCCAACAGGATGTTCCAAAGTTTGTGATTCTGGAGCATTTTGGATTTGGTATTTTCAAATTAGTTATGTTCAACTGGTAAATATTCCAAAATGTGAAAAATTCCAAAATCTGAGGCACATGTGGTCCCAAGCATTTTAGAGCAGACATGTTAGCATATGATCCTTTCCTCCACAACTGTTTACTGAGTTCCTGCTGAGCCTGGAGCCACACTAGCTCTAGGGAGACAAGGATGAACAAGACACAGACCCTCAGGCTCTTTTAATTTACAGAGGACACAGGGACCACACAGTGTGACAAGTGCCAGAGTCTCAGGAGAGGGACCGGGACCCCTGAGGTCTGTGTGGGATAGCTAGAGATAGTTATACATGAGGGCATAGCATCGTCTTTCCCCTCCCACAGGGCAGGGTCTACAAGTCCCATTTCTGCTTTTGATGTCAAAATGTTTTACTATGGGATTATCTCATTAATCCTCCTAACACTCTGGGATTGCACGAAGGACACAGGCATTACTCTGCCTGGTAGAGAGATAGCCATGTGGGAATCCTATGACATAAAGTAGAAGCCCTGCCAGCAATCACGCCAGCCCCTAACAAGATCCCAAGGTAGAGGTCTAATCCTGTCTCTCACAGCAGCTGGATTTCACAGCTCAGCTGGGCTGGGGATGGTGGTGGTGGGGTGCTTGAAATCATGTTACCCGTGCCTTTATACAGTGCTGCTCTGGAGTGGACTACATTGAGAGAGACATTGTGATTGCTGGCATGGCCAGTAGTGAAGACAATACTGTTTAGTATAACCTGCTTCACATTTTCTCTGATAGCAGCACAAATGTCTGATTTAGAAAGAAGTTTCACATTCTTTCATTAAACCTTAAAAAGTCAGAACCATATCCAGAAATGAGCCCGCTCTCCATTATCAAGCTACCACCAATCTTGGGCTAAAAGAGGGCCTACACCTATTAAATTCTCTAAAAAAATAAGGGTTAACTCGTTTATCTGGTGCTAACTTTACTCTCTTGGAGAATCTGCTTCTCTTTTCAGATAGACACAGATCCTAAGGAGAGAACCACCCCATCATACCTCAAAAGGGCCCCAGCTGAAACTAAGAATAATTGGCGAAACAAGCAAGGGTGCTGTTTTCTTGGTGAACCTGGTACCAGCCCAAGGGTGAAGGAGATCGACACAGAGAACAATCAGCTCCTACCAAATCAGATATCCATAGACACAGAGGCTCCCAAGACCTCATCACTGAAGCAGACCTAAAATGAACCCAACATGGCTCAGGGAAATTTGTGGAAGAGGGGGTGGAAAGAATGTCAGAGCCACATGTTGGATCATGATACACAGAGACATTTCCTCCTACCCATAACTGAGGGCTAGCTCCACAATGCATGACCCATATACCTCAACAAGGAGGGGTCGGGGGAGGAGGGAGGATAGGGAAGAGGCTAACAATGGTACCAACTTGACGGTATTCACTGAGTATAAAACTAATTAATAAAAAAAAGTTTGAATTAAAGCTGTTACAGGGACCACCCAAAACAGTATCAAAGCATCAAGTTCAGAATAAAGATAGGGAATTTAAATGAGTAATTACTTAATATTAGACCTGAGAGGGTCCTAATTTTTTTTTCTTTATTTATTTCAGAGTGACAGACAGAGAGAGAAAGAGGCAGAGGGAGAGGGAGAAAGAGAATGGGCACACCAGGGCTTCCAGCCACTGCAAATGAACTCCAGATGCGTGTGCCCCTTGTGCATCTGGCTAACGTGGGTCCTGGGGAATCGAGCCTTGAACCGGGGTCCTTAGACTGCATAGGCAAGTGCTTAACCGTTAAGCCATCTCTCCAGCCCCTAATTTTTTTTTTAATATGATGTGTGTGTGTGTATGTGTGTATACTTGCAAGATTCCAAACAAATGTCAGGCAAGTAGGCCTGAAGTTCAAACTAGCCAGGCCAGGAACTTGTGATTCTCATGGCTCTGACTCCCATTGTCTTATGTATACTGGGATTACAGATGGATCTGGCTTTCCATGGGAGCAGGGGCATTAAATCTGTTGGTAGGCTTTGCAAACAAGTGTCTTCAATGACTGAGTTATCTCCCTATGCAGTAATAAGCAATTTAAGAAAATATGAATGTAAAGTTTTTACCCTTTATCTTATCTAAATTTCCCTAGCTCAGTTTTTCTTTATTATTATTAATAATATTAGCAAAACCACTTCTTTGTCATTATATCCCTGGCAGTTTGCCAAAATCTATTTGCATGTTTAGCAATATACAAAAGATGGTTCCAACTGTCCACCTTACTCTCTGGTTATCAGTGAGCCCAAAGTGCTGCTTGTCTGTGATCAGAAAGAAGAAAAAAGTTCCTTTTATTTATTCTTCTGGGAGCTGCATAATCAGTCACTCCCACTACCGGCCCTGAAAAGCAGTTCAAACAGCAGCTATTCATATTGAAGGCCAATTAAATAATTATCAAAGGCATCTGGGAGACAGTGAGGAGAAGACTCAGAGGAGCATCCAGAGTCTGGCAGGAAAATGTAGCTGTTTTGAAATTTTCTCTCACTCCCCATTTACTAAACCCTGTACTGCCAGTGACCTCCAATATCAAAAAGCGCCTTGGGCAGCTTTCCGAATGCACAGATTTCCCTGAGCACAAAGCAGATCCCTGGTGTTTTGCAAGCTTAAGAGGAGATGGAGGTTTTTTTTCCAGCTGAGCAGCCAGGCCATTCAGGCTTGCACAAAATAAGTACTTGGTTAAAACCGAGAAGAAGGAGCATATACTCTGGCCCCATGCATGAGTTGCTTGCTCCTTTGAAACATGCCCAGCACAAAACCCACTTGGTCATGTGGCTGTAATCTTCAGAATGCTTAAATTGAATGGTAAATTCAGATCTCAATTTTGCATGCGTAATTTGTTTCTTCTCTGACTCCTTGGCATTCTGTTTCTGCCTTGCTCATCAAAGCAGTCCCAGGAAAATCAAGCCTCCTTTGGACGTGAACCCAAGCCAAGGACTCTTCCATCCATGCACCTACCTGGGGATCTTCCCGAGAGATGCTGCCCTGCTTCACTCAAAGATGGCTACTGTCTTCTTGCCCTGCGCATGCCGCCATCCTGCTGCGAGCCAGCCCCATGCCGTCACCCTTACTATAGACACAAATGGTCAGCAAATGGCCTATTCAGGACAGGTTTGCAACTTCTCATCTGTTTCAGAAATCTCTGAGGTGGCCCCAACACAAAAGGGTGCAAATGACAAAGGGTCAAGAGCAGATGCTGAATAATGGAACAAGCGCAAACAGCATTCAGGGGCTTCAGGTTTTTTGTGTCTCCCTCAAATGGCACCTCATTCTTCCCACAACCTTGTTTCTATTTCAGCTATTCTTATTTTCATGTCCAAGGGAGACTGGTAGGAACATCTGGACTGATTTCTGCTTAAAGATTTCTGTCTTTGGATTGAAGCAGGCCTCTTCGGTTTTCTTTGCTGAATGGTGACATGTCTGTAAAGCTCAGCAGCACCTGCCCCGTCCCACCCTGGGGCACAGACATGGCTGCGTTTCCATGCTGAGAGGAAGTAACTATATTGATGTGAGCCTTGCACAATAATTTGCAATCTGGAACGAAGAAAATATGGGCTTCACAAAATTGTCACTGGTTTTGATCTCAAAGATAAAGCACTGGACTAGGTCTATAATTTTAATCAAAGCTAGGCCATTTTCTGGTGTCACGAACCAAGGGGGCAGTATATATATATATTGCTCCCTTCATACACACACACACACACACACACACACACACACACACACACACAGATAGTCACAGTGCCCTCCTTTCTGTATGTGGGAGAAGGCAGCAAGGGTTCACAGTGGGGAGGGGCTGTCTCATCTGTGACATGAATGGCAGGATTGGGGGGGGGCGGCGGGAAACACAAGCCTTTGTAACAGGAGCAGCAGACGCAGCAACACCGAAGTTAAGTCAAAAGCTGTGTAAGGACAGGCTTTCTTTCATGTGCAATAGCATCTGCTTAGTGAAGTCTACATGTCAGGCTCCTGTCTACAAGGTGTTCCAATCCTCCCATCCTCAAGAGAAAGAAATAAATTGTGCCAGGGCATTGTGTGGGCTAAAAGCTAATCCCAGGGAAGTGTGCTCCTGTTTAGCCATGATCAAAGGACTTCATCAGCTAGGACTAAGTAAAGTTAATCTGCTCACTAACGGAAAATTAAGGGCAGCAGGAGCAGAGTACAGGTGAATTTATTTTATTTTCCTCTCTGGTAACAAAAGTGGAGAAGAACCAGCCGGGTGTGGTGGCACATGCTTTTAATCCCAACACTCGGGAGGTAGGAGGATTGCCATGAGTTTGAGGCCAACCTGAAAATACAGAGTGAATTCTATGTTAGCCTGGGCTAGAGTGAGACCTTACCTCAAAAAAAAAAAAAAAAAAAAAAAGTTGAGAAGAACCAAGCCCAAAGCTGGTATGACACTTGGTTTTTTGTTAGCTTTCATTGCTAGCTTCCTTACTAAAGACACATCTTCAAATCTTAAGTTCACTTCATGGTACAATAGGGCTTAAAGAATCTTATCTATTACATCCAGTTCCAGGAACTGAAGAGGAGGAAGGGGAAGGGGAAAATACCTCTATGCATCTTTCTGTTTCCCATTTAAGGAAAGTTTCAGAAGCTCTACCCAGTCACATCCTTTTCCAGCCCATTGACTAGAACTTAGTTACATGCCACACCCACCTACAAGACCGGTTGGGGCATACAATTTTTTAAGGAGAACACACTGCCACTTTGAATAAAATTATTTTCTAGAAGGTGCGGAGCCAGTAGGGCATGGCAGAGGTCTCAGGTGGGCTTAGCTGCAGATGTAAGTATAATAGCCACTTATCTACTTGATCTCATGGTTATCATGGGAGACAAGGAAGCTTCTGGGAATACTCAGACTGGTCTAAGTCCCAGCTTTGGACATATAGCACCTGCCATATTGGATGGCCTGGGTAATGCTAGGTACAGAAGAACTTAGAATTTAATTTCTTTTTCTCTCTGGTAACACACACACACACACACACACACAAACACACACTCGAATTGAAGAGTGGGAAATTAAGTGATTTGGACCCAAACCTTAGGTAGGAATGATTTAAATTTTAAGTCTTTAAAATACCAAATAGGTCACATAAATCGAAAGGAACTCAAATCTAACTAAAATTGGAACTTGGAAAGTTAATGAGTCTAGACATTAAATTCACTTTCTTCTTCCAAGCATTGACAATTTTGGCAATTAAAAATTAAATCTCTCTCAAACCAAGGAGGGCAGAATTTAAGGTGGCCCCATCTGTTTTCTGTCCCACAGGGAACAATGAGGTTAAATGTGAACCCACAATAAACCCGGTGTCAGCAGTATCAGTGTAACCACGCTGGAGGAGGATGCCTTGTTGCCAGGCAGGTTAGAGAAAATCATGTCTGCAAGATGCTACGAGACCCAGCCCAGTAGTGTGGACAGACTTGTGACTTGGCATTACATTTCCAGATTGATTTGCACACTTCAAATCACGGCTGTTTTAGTATGACTGATAGGACATGCATGCTATAGCAAACATAAACCCTTTATAAAAGAAGGCACATTCATCTTAAGCCTGAAAATATCTCCCTAGGACAAAAAAAAAATTAAGGGCAATGAGTGATATGAAGTAAAAAATAAGCAAGTAGCAATGAAATAAGGTACCATGAGCAACACTAGAGGTGACAGTAACAGATGAAACAGTCTCACACAAAGCCTTTACATATCACAGTTATAAAACATTGATTATAAAGTAACTATGCTTATAATGTATAAATAAAGTATAAACTTACAGTTTTCTACAAAAATGTTGAAAGGTAAGAACTGATCGACCATGGTAAGCAAAACTAACAACAAACAAATTTTTGATTAATGAAAGACAATAAACAAAAATGAAACCTCCATAAATGCTATAGTTTGAATGTGATTTTTCGAATGTCATATGTGCTTAAATACTTGGTCCCTAGCTAATGGTGGTGCCCCAGGGTCTTCTGATCCTTTTGGACGTTGGGTCTGGGTGGCAGATGTAGGACCAGAGGGGCAGAGCTTGGGGGATTGTGGTTTCTCTGACGCTTGTCTGGCAGGGTGATGTGGGGAACCCTTGCTCCTCACACTTCCATTATGGTGGACTTTCTCCAGCTGCCATGCCTTCCCTGCCGTGCAGACTGTGTCTTCTAAAACCAGAAGCCAAAATCAGTTCTTCCTTCCGTACCTTGCTTCTGTCAGATATTGTTTCACAGAGACGAGAAAAGCAACTAATACGAAGCTGATCAGAAATAAGTAATGAGAAAAACAAGCATGTAGAAATAATTCAGAATGCAGTACAGAAAAGAAAGAGATTAATAAATATGCAAGAGAATTAAGGAGAAATACAATGATGAAAAGAGGAAAATTCAATACATTTCAGATGCCTAAAAAGAGAGGAGATAAAAGAGTCAAAGGTAATATTTAAACATCAAATGATGGACACAATCCATAATTTGAAAAGCCTAGCAAAAATAATTATAATAAAGGCATTTGTACTTGCATATATTGTCAAGAATTATAGAAGACCAAGAGAAGCTTTTAAACCAACTCTGGGAGACAAAGAGACAAAGCAACATCAAATAAGCAGTTGCTATGCTGACAGAAGACACCCCAATTCAACAGGGCAGCCAGGGGTGGACTATTGCCATCAGGGATCACAAGGAAGATATCTCCAATCATGGACAGTGGACAACACACAAAAACATGTAAAGGATGAATGAAGGTAATAAAGATAATTTCAGTTAGATAAACACCAATGAAAGACTACCACCAATGGACACTAAAGGAAATTTCTGATAGTGTGAAAATAATTTAAGTATAGAAGTATGAAATGCAAGGAAATAAAAGTAATATAGAGCCATGAAACGGCAAATAGCTGGTTAAACCTAAAAGAAGAATAAATAACAGTTTCATGAATTTTAAGAGAAACAAATTACAAGTAAAATGCAGATGACAGCACATATAACAGGAAGAAGATGACTGGATTTAAATATTGTAAATTCTGGAAACATTATGGGATCCATATATAATGGCATTGATTAGTCTCAGAATTTAAAAATATTTTTTCATCATTTGATATTTTCAGTAACCACAAGAGTGGACAGACAGAATATATGACTTCCATTTTAGAAAATGGAAAAATAGGTGAAATGAGAAACAAAATCAATATAAAAGGGGTATGATATTGAAAGCATGCCAACTAAAGGATAAGAGATAAAGCGAACAAAGAAAGAAGAGAGAGAGAGAGACATAGAAAAAGAGAGAAAGGGGCTGGAGGGATGGGTTAGCAGTTAAGGCACTTGCCTGTGAAGCCAAAGGACCCAGGTTGGCATCCCCAGTAAGCCAGATGCACAAGGGGGTGCATGCGTCTGGAGTTCATTTCCAGTGGCTAGAGGCCCTGGTACACTCATTCTCTCTCTCTCTCTCTGTCTCATCTCTTTCTTTC
This sequence comes from Dipus sagitta, assembly GCA_036346955.1. Taxonomy (NCBI): domain Eukaryota; kingdom Metazoa; phylum Chordata; class Mammalia; order Rodentia; family Dipodidae; genus Dipus; species Dipus sagitta. The sequence continues at coordinate 55,789,562 of CM070770.1, read as the reverse complement.
TCTTCCTCTCTCTGCTTGCAAATAAATAAATAAAATTATAAAAAAAGAAAAAGAGAGAATGATTTAAAACAAATGCGTGAGTAATTATGTTGCTATTCAATTAATGAGTAAAAACAATAGTTTGGGTTAAAATTAAAGTGGCAATACAATCTAACTATATAACATTTACAAGATACATATAAAAATATCAGAACCAGAAAAGTTAAAAGTTAAAGAATTTTTAAATACAATAGCTACTTTCATATTAAATAAAATCTAAGACATGTCACTACAGATGGAGAGTGTCATTCACAAGAATAAATGTTCAAGTCACCAGGGAGCTATTTGGCCTTTTATTTATTTTTATGTTTAACTAACACATAATAATTGTGCATACAGTGTGATGTGCCAATTTTGGTATATGAGCAAATCAGATTCATTAGCCTATAATTTCACAAATGTATCACTCTACCTTAGACAGTCTTGAATGAGCTCATACAATAATTTGTCTTCTAACTATAGAAATAAAAAAATAAACTAATTATCAGATGAAACTAGTCAATAACTAAAGAGGAATTTTAAAACCCCTTAAAAATCTTTAGAAAATAAACTAGAAAAACAAGTGTTGTTATGGGCCCAAGGAGGTGACCAAGCCTTCTTTCACTGTGCCACAGCAATTAGCAATCCCTCTCGTTTTCTTTCAGACATGTGTTGGATAATTTTCCTTCCTCTTCCTACAGTGCATGAATGGCTTTGCTGGTGGGATATCATATACAGTCTGATTCCCCAGATATTCTAACCACTCTCCTACCCTCAAGAGTGCAGCTGGAAACATCATGCAAGAGCTGCTCTTAAAAGCAGTATATTCTGGATTCAAGATATTTAAAAGAAAATTGGCTTTCTTCTAACATTTCCCTGCTTGTTATAAGTCTGATAGGTCTTTGAATTTGGACTCTCACTAGGTATTTGGAAGAGTTTTCCTAGTTTCCAAGGGCAAAATATATAATCAGAAAAAAAGAGTGTAAAGCTTTGACTAAAAGGTTTAAAAGGACATTTCCATCTGTAAGGACTTCTCCCTCTTTGTTGTTTAGCTCTCAGAAAGAAATGGATAATGATATGCTGTAGATCTACAAAAGTAACTTCACTGGCAGTCTTTGAGTTTTACATTTTAAAAGATACTGAGTTTCACCTCGAAATTTTTTAAGGTGCACCTAGGATTTATGTATTTGTCATGGGTGTCCATGATGTTTTCATGTTTGCTTTCCTGTGTTGTCTTGTCAGAAGAAAAAAAAATAGAGAATAACAACATAATACTCAAAATATATACATACAACTTATAGCCACTGTATACCAACTTTAGCTATTAACCTGTGTGAATGTTTTGGTGATATATTAAAAATCATATTCATAAATATAAGTAATCTTAACTTCTTAAAATCTATAAAAATATTAGTTTTAGATTTACTAAATGTTTCATGAAATCATAAATGCTACTTCTTTGGATAATGAAATATTCATTGAAATCATAAAACAAGTTTCATTAGGCTATAGAGGTTAACATTAGATGCATAAATTTTAATAATGATTTCTTTCCAAAACAGGTTCTACAACAATTCTATTCCATTTTTCAATGATCATAAATAACAAAAATGAAATATCAAAATGCCTCTAAAATATATATTAAAGGTCATTTAATCAGATTGATGACAATGAATATCTGTTTGAGTATGATATACAAATACCAAATGTAAAATTTTATTTTATGTCCTTGCTGGGAATTTTGTCTGTACTACTGTTTCATAAGTGAGTACTCATATAAATTAAATATCAGTTATCTTCTTTGTCACCAGCCACTTGTAATGGTATTCTGTGTTTATGTTTCATGTAATTTGTCTTTATGTGTAACTAAATTTATGTCCATTAAATGTTCAAAAGTACATGGATAAACATTAAAATAATACTAAATTACTAAAATCAGTCTTACAATATATTTAATAAAATTCATCTCTAAGGTTTTGGCTATATGATTGTTCATACCATAATTTTAGTTACCATCTAAATATATAGTATCACTTAAATCTTTAACAGATTAATTTGGATTTATTAACAAACCACAAGATTGTTAATATATTTTGTCTATATTTATAATTGTTATACTTTCTGTAAAGTACAGCTTCCTAGATTTTCATTTCAATTTCTAAATTATAGCAATAACAATGATAATAAAAATAATAATGGAGACCATTCAATATAAAGAGATAAAATTACAAATATAAGGTATATTTTCAATTTAAAAGGCATGTTTTAGATCAAAAAAGAAGACATAGTATATAGCAAAATCATGTTATTTAAACAAAAAGAAGGGAGCATAAAGGATAAGGCCCAAGTCACCCATGACTAAACTGCATGTTATTATTATCAGTGGTGTCATGGCTGCTGAAACTTGGAGCAAACCAAATCAATTCTGCCTAGCCTGATGCAGACCAGATAGTCTCTATTGTGACCTGATGAAGCTGGAGAAACTTCCCCATCAGACGGAGGTGGTTCTGACAATGTCAGACTACCTAAGTCCTTCAGCCATGCTTGTGGACATGATGGCTGCCATCTCCTGCACGGTAATGTGTGTATCCAGGGTAGAATGAATGCATACTGGGCTTTCCTGGCTGACCTCCCCTTATGGGAACCCATTGCATGGGTGGATCTGCCCTTCTTTATTTTCAGTAACATCACTTCTTGTCCAAGTGGCATATGGCTTCCTGAAATTAACAACCAACTGAATCTTACTCACACTTCACCCTCAGAAATCAATTATTGGTCTACCCATTTGCCTATATGCATTGGTTCTAATAATTTATGCCTTGCATCCAAATTATAGGCCTGATTCCACTTTAAAACTAGGCAAGCTGAATTTTTGGTTGTGGGTAGATATATACATGGCAAGGAAACAATTTGTTTCAGTCTCTTATACCCTGCTACTCTGTTCATACAGCCCCTCATCCTGACTATCAAGAAATCTCATGGGAAATGTGTCAGGGCCCTATAGGTCATGTTACCAAACTGGGAAATTTCTCTATTATTGATTGGGGGCCCAAAGGTTGGATTCATGATAACCATAACCCTCCCTTGTCTGCCTGTACTTCTATTAAAGGCATAAATTGTTATATAACAATTCTATTACATGGGGAGAAAGAAGGCTATCCATCCTCAAAACCTTTTTAAGAAAAGTATCACCACAAATCTCTACTTGGTGACATGGCTCTGCCTTTTAACAATTATTGAATATGGTAAAATAAATTTATAAAACTTTAAAAATATATGTATTTTACATTCTATTGCTACCACATTGGACCAATTCATCATTTTAGTCCCCATCCATATGTCTTTCTTTTAATATTTTAATATTACACAAAAGAAAGTCTATTTCATAGTCTATGCTCTTCCAGCCTGTCTGTGTTACCTGCTTGTTTCTTAATAAGAGTATAATTATGTGATGTGAGGCCTATGGCTTATCCCAATAAATTATACTAAGCCTTGAAAAGAATCCAGGGCCCCTAATTAATTAGGTAGTATAATACCTCAAAAGACCCAAATGGTTTCTGGTACACTCATAGTCACTATAGTCACTGCTATTTCTTAGTCCTCACAGCTTCTGTCAGGGCAGTGACAAGTCACCTAATCTACTCTATCATCACACTTTGTACATCAAACTGTGTGTAATGTAATGAGTACCATCATCATCAACATGAGATAGACAAAAATCTGGACACACAGTACAACAAATGAAATCTGATATAACATATGTTGGAGACCAAATTCAAGCCATTGAACTCCAGGCCACCTTAAATTATGATTGGAGACATAAATCTATATATATGACCCCATATCATTAAAATAAATCTAATTATACATGAGAAAAAATTAATAACTATCTTCAAGGGTCCCTACTTAATTGTGTTACTATAAATATTAATTGATTATATGACCAAATTAGTCAGACACTGCTTGTCTTACAAAACAATATTAAAAAGATAGCGTTTGTTTTAAGTCAGGGTTTCATATAGGCCAGGCTAACCTGGAGTTCACTATATAGCCACTATGTAGCAGATGATCTTGGACTTTATTTTATTTTATTCGTTTTTGAGAGAGAGAGAGAGAGAGAGAGAGAGAGGGAAAGAGGCAGATGGAGAGAGGAAGTCACTTCAAATGAACGGACTCATGTGCCATCCCTGTGTATCTGGTTTATGTGGGTACTGGGGAATTGAACCTGGGGCTTAGGCTTCAGAGTCAAGCACTCAACAGCAACAATATGTTTGGTTCATCAGACTGGCTTTGAAAGCAAAAGAGAAGGGGAGATGTGGAGGTCAAGCTAATTGGCAAAAGGCTAATCTTTGCACAGGCTAGGAGTGGGGACATAGAAGACTATGCACCTTGGGCGGAGCTTCCTGACGGTAGGAAACTCACAGCTTCTCCAGAGGTTTCCTGATTAAACATAAACACATAACTCATGATCTGATCTGATGAGAACTCCTGATCTATCTTATGTTCACACCCCCCATAGCTTTCACTGCCTGAAACTTAATAAAAGCTCTGAGTACAGTTAGTTTGCAGAGCACTAAAATGCATCCCCGTGACCCTCCATTAAATCACATTTTGGGTGTTGTGTGTTCATTTCATGTTCATCCAAACACTGAAAAGTGTATATGAAGGAATATTTATTATAATGAATAAGTACAAAATATACTTTCTTGTTAAATATATGTGGACATTTAAAAAAATGACCACAGTACAGACAACAATGCAAGACTGAACAAGGTCATGGTGACAGATACTGTGCTCTCTGGACCACTGCAATTAATATTGACATCAATAGAAAAAATTAGAAAGTCTTCATTAATTTAGGAATTAAGAAAGCTATTGTCATGGAACAATGCCTGACTGAAAGTCAAAAAATTATTTTTTGTTATCTGTAAAGGGCAAACATAATTATCTGAAAATTTATAATTGTAAATAAATAGATAATATATAAAAGCTAAAAAATCATAATAAAAGCCAAATAAACTCAAAGAACAAAAAAGGTCAGAAAGAAAGTAGCTTAAGAGAAGAAACACAAAGTAGATAGAATACACAAGGGCAAGAATGTTGATTTCTTAAAAAAGTTAAAACTGAGAAACTTGAGGCAAGGTTGATTTAACAAAAACAAAGATCATACATAATGATTATCCTAAATGAAAAGAAGAATATTCTACTAGTGTCATAAATATAATAGATGGATACTGTAAACAAATTTATGTGACCAGATTGGGAGAAAAAACTGACCTAAGGAGAAATGGAAAGCCTGGATTGTGTTGCAAACATTAGTTACATGTCACCAGAATTCATTGTCTAAAGACCACTGGTGAGTTCTTCCTCAGACTTAAGGAACAGATTAAATGTTACACAGGCTCTTTTGTAACAAATGAAAAGCAAATACCATATTAGGGTGGTGATTCATGCACCCTCTAGGCCTTGGCCTAAACTATTCTTAGTGAATCTCTGAATACAAGTGACCTGTACCACTGTGGAAAATATGGAGAAGGCACCACCTTCTTGACTAACTCAGATTATGTGTGTATGTTCTTTGTATTCATATTCCTGTTGGTCAACACAATTTCATTGGAGACTATGAAGTATTATATTAGAGTATGTAGAAATAGTGTAGCATAAACATAGTGTCTTCAGCACATTCTGCTTAAACTGTATAAAGACAGCAGTAATAAACCTATAATTCAATCTACTTCATTTATAAAGGTACAAAAATTCTAAGCAAAATGTTAGCAAACTAATAAATCACTAAAACCTAATAATATAGAATAAAAATAACACATTAGGGTCTAATTAGTTTAAAGATTAGTTTAGAATACCAATTCATGTAATAGCCACATTGGAATATCATGATAAAATAGTCATGCTAATAATATAAAAGCTTATGACATAATATTATTGATGGCTAAAATAGTTTCTTAGTAAATAGTAAAAAAAGAGGGGTCAGACTTCTGGGTAAGATGGTGACATAGGAGTCATACCAAACCCACCTAGGGAGGGACTTAAGCAAAACCACAGCAAAATATACTCTTCTTCTGAAAAGTGAAGGTGTATAGGCTATTATCAGCCATGGTGGAGAAGCGGGAGAGACCGACATCTTCCAGAAAGGAAGAAACCAACCAGAATCCCGTGTAGACACTTGGGCCCCTGATCTGCATGGATCTGTGTGCCTGCCTGGCCCAGCACTGAGCTGCTGGAGCAGAGACCAAGCGAGGGGATTTTCTACCCACATCAGACTCCTCCCAAAATCAAGAAACCTGCAGGGGAAGATAGCAGGGGCCACCTGAGAAGCTGCTGAAAGAGATCCAGGTGGGACCACGTAAGCAGTTCCAGCACAACTCCAGGATTCCTGCACTCACTCTCCCAGCCCACAACCTTCAGGGCCATGAACCCCTGGAAAACTCATTCAGCCCCCAGTGGCAGGGCATCCAGCACAAATGATCAGAACTCCAGATCTGCAGCACAACACAGAGGGATCAAGATGGTCACTCAGCATTGCTGGCACTGGAACCACCCCAAAAGGTAACGTGGCCGACTGACAAAAATGTAGATACATAGGCCTGTACTGGAAGGACTAATCTGTCTTTCCGTGTCAGGGCAGATTATAGGTTACATATTTTTGGTTGACTTTACCATTCTTAATTAAGCTGTATTTGGGGGTTGACTATTGTTGCCTTGGATGCTTTCAGATGTGTAGGGCCTTTGTCTTTTGCTTCTGTCATTATTGGGGGCAGGGTCTGATTCTGATCCAGGCTGACCTGGAACCCATGTCAAAACAGAAATCTGCACCTCACAGCTGACAGGACTAAGGGTGTACAGCAACACACACCCCTGCAGACTTCGGCTTTTTAAGGTTATCTGTTTATCTTAATCCCCACATTTGCATACTCTGTGCTGGTTTTTATGGAATGTGTATATTGCTCAGTTGAATTTTAGAATTTCCCAGTAAATTGTTCAACTCAGCCCACTAGAATACTTTTATACATTTTTGTATTTTATTGTTTTATTGACAATTTCCATAATTGTAAACAAATCCAGTGGATCAAAGACCTTAATATCATACCTGAAACTTTGAAACTGCTAGAGGAAAAAGTCAAGGAAACCCTTCAACATACTGGCACAGGCAATGACTTTTTGAATATCCCATGGTAACTCTCTCCCTCCCCCAACTTTCCCTTTTGAAACTCCACTCTTCATCGTATCCCCTCCCCCTCTCAATCAGTCTGTCTTTTATTTTGATGTCATAAACTTTTCTTCCTATTATGATAGTCTTGTGTAGGTAGTAGAATACTGGGATAGCAGGAAAACTCAACACCTAGGATTACTGCTGCTGTTGTCATGGAATATAAGAGCTATACTTGGCTCCTTAAACTCCTACCCCGAAGTTGTATAAAGCTGGATTTGCATGGCTAAGAACACTGCATGTACTTAAAAAATGCATGCATCAAATTAACACAGGAGGCAAAAATCTCTACATCATAATACAAGAAACACAAAGAATCAAGACAATATGACTCCACCATAATTTATAAATCCATCAGAAATGACCCCCAATGACACTTTTAGATGAAATGCCTGACAAAGTTTCAAAAAAATGATTTTATCTATACTCAAAGAAATCTTTAAAACACTCAAGTGAGATATTGCAGAAGATATTAGGAAATGGAAAGACATCCCATGTTCTTGGATTGGAAGAACCAATGTTGTAAACATGTCAATCTTACCAAAAGCAATCTACACGTTTAATGCAACAATCATTAAAATACCAATGGCATTATTCACAGAATAGAAAAGACAATCCTAAAATTCATTTGGAAGCACAAAAAACCTTGAATATCTTCATGCCCAAGAATCAAAGACAAATGGACAAAAGACCTTAATATCATACCTGAAACTTTGAAGCTGCTAGAGGAAAAAGTCAAGGAAACCCTTCAGCACATTGGCACAGGCAATAGCTTTTTGAATATAACCCCCCTTGCTGAAGACATAAAACCACTAATCAACAATTGGGTTCTCATAAAATTGTAAAGCTTTTGTACAGCAAAGGACACTGTGAATAGAGCAAAGAGTCAACCTACAGGATGGGAGAAAATCTTTTCCAGTTATACATCTGACAGATGATAAATATCTATGATATACAAAGAACTCAGAAAACTAAATAATAAGAAATCAAGTAACCCAATTAAAAATGGGCTAAGGAACTAAATAGAGAGATCTCAAAAGAAGAAATATAGATGGCATATAAACATCTAAGAAAATGTTCTACATCCTTAGCCATAAGGGAAATGCAAATTGACTACTTTAAGATTCCATCTCACTCCTTTCAGAATGGCTATCATCAAGAAAACAAATGATAAGCAATTTTTGTGAGGATGTGGAATAAGAGGAATCCTTCTACACTGTTGGTGGGAATATAATCTGGTGCAACAATTTTAAAAATCAGTGTGGATGTTCCTGAGACAGCTAAAAATAGATTTACCATATGACCCAGCTATACCACCCCTAAGCATATATCCCAAGGACTCTTCTCACTACCTTAGAGATACTTGCCCAATCACGTTTGTTGCTGCTCTATTCACAATAGGTAGGAAATGAAACCAGAAATGAAGATGTGGTACATTTATACAATAGAATTCAATTCAACAGTAAAAAAAATGAAATTTTCAGGGAAATGGGTGGATCTGGAAAGGATTATACTAAGTGAGGTAACCCAGGCCCAGAAAGCCAAATGTCACATGTTTTCTATCATATGTGGATCCTAGTTTCAAATGTTCAGACTTGTGTGAGAGTTGGAGTAAAAATCAGTACCAGAGGCCAGTAAGCTAGAAAAGGGCTATAAGGGAGCAAAGAGAGAGGTAGACTTAAATGGATGGTTATATATATATATATATATATATATATATATATATATATATATACACACACACACACACACACACACACACACACAAACAGATTACTGTGGGTGTAATGGCCTAAGCAATGTCAGGGGAAGAGATTGAGTAAAAGAAACATGGAGAGAATGTTAATCAAAACTCAGGATATTGTGAATAAGCCATATGATAACCTAATTTTTTGGATAATGGCACACCCAGAAACCATAGACTGTTACTAGAAAAAATTTAGTGCCAGAGATGGGATATCTTTCCAGTGAATTGTTGGCCAGGAAGGTACCTGATGCCCCCAAAACATTACAGGCTATTGCCAAGGTTCTTGCTTCTCCACCAGGAATAGATGATAAGAACCTACTGCTGAAGGCTCCACATGCCTGGGCTGCAAGGTCACTGAAAAATCAAACTGGGGCTGAGCTGAAAACCTCTTCCTTGTTGACCAGCTGACAGAAAGCTGGGAAAGGCTGCCTTGCATGAAGCCCTATGGGGGAGAGAAGCCATCAGTGGTGAAAACAGTGGACACTGTAAGGCTCAAGTTTGGCCAGCCAGGCCAAATGAGCCGGTTGGGGCAATAGTGGTATGTATATTATGGGAGAAACCAATTGCTCTCTAACTGGACTGGAAACCCCACTCTATGGGAGGAAATACATGTCTGGTACTGGAAACCTAATCAAAACCCTGTGGTGGGGGAAGTCATAAGCATTAGGAATGTAATTAATGCTCTTGTCTGGCTAAATGCATATATTAAACCCACCAAACTTCCCTGTAAGCACTTTATTTAATGTTCATACCTATATATTAATGCTACTCTTACATTTGTTTGGAGAAGTTTCTTTTCTCAGATGGCAGTGACTACTGGGATGACTCAAAAGGGACCGTAATTCTGAGAAGACGTGATGGAGGAATGTTCAGCACTGAAACATTACTATCACACCTTCCAAGGCCCAGGGTTCATTGCAGAAGAGGTGGCAGAAAGAATGAAAGAGCTGAAGGAAGGATAGGACTAATTACAATACAACTATTCAGATAGAAACTGCCCTTGAAATCCATGACATCACAGTGCCTAGCACAACCTTTAGGAGGAAAAGATGATGACATCAAAATTAAAGAGAGACTAATGGAGAGAGGGAGGGGATATGATGGAGCATGGATTTGTGCAGGGGAAAGTGGAGGAGGGAATTATCATGGTTTATTGTCTATAAATATAGAAGCTTTAAAAAAAATAAAAACAGCAAAAGGGGAACTACGTGATTCACAGAAAGAAAACTGCAGATATCATGCTTAAAGGTGGAAGGCTGTATGCTTTCCCTGTGCAATCAGAAGTAAGAAAGTAGTGGCTAGTATGACTTCTGTTATTCTAAAATTGCATTAAAAGACTTACTCAGAGAAATAAGCCAGAAAAAAAAATAGCTGAAAATAAAAGCCTCACTTTGGCTAACTGATCCCCTCACTGGTATGGGACCCATAGCTGGAGCTGGGAAACAAGTCAGAACCAGATCCAAACGTAAACTCACTCTTCAATATCAAGCTGCCATTAATTGTGGGCTACAAGAGGGCCTACACGTATTAAATTCTCTATTAAAAAAAAAAAAAGTAAGGGTTATCTCATTTGTCCTGGTGCTAACTTACTCTCCGTTGGAGAATCTGCTTCTCTTTTTCAGATAGCTGTAGATCCTAAGGAGAGAGCCACCCCATCATACGTCAAAAGGGCCCCGGCTGAAACTAAGAAAAATTGGAGAAATAAGCAAGGGGGCTGTTTTCCTGATGAACCGGATACCAGCACAAGGGGGAAGGAGATCAACACAGAGAAAAATCAACTCCTACCAAATCAGAGAGCCAGAGCCTCAGAGGCCCCCAACACCTCATCACTGAAGCAGACCAAAAATGAATCCAACATGGCTCAGGGAAATTTTGTGGAAGAGGGGGTGGAAAGAATGTCAGAGCCACATGTTGGGTCATGATATGCAGAGACATTTAGCTTACCCATAACTGTGGGCTAACTCCACAATGCATGACCTGTATACCACAACAAGGAGGGGCCAAGGGGAGGGGGTAGGTCGCGGATGAGCCTAATAATGGTACCAAACTGACTGTATTTGCTGAATACAGAACTGACTAATAAAGAAAAAAAAAAGCCTCACTACTTGTGGATATTTTTCAAGTGTAAAGATATACAAAAAGTTTTAGATTAGGTTCTAGAGGGCATGGTGGTGCACTCCTTTAATCTCAGCAATCTGGAGGCAGAGGTAGGAGGATCACCAAGAGTTCAAGGACACCTTGAGACTACATAGTGAATTCCAGGTCAGCCTGGGCTAAAGTGAGACCCTACTTTGAAACAACAAACAAACAAAATAAAACATGCAAGTTGAACTGCAGTGAGATGACTTTACCTCCAGATATCTTTAACAAACTGGCAAATGAAACCCCACATATTTGATAGTGTCAGCGCTGGTGACAATGAATGCCAACTGATTGGAACCCTTTGGTAACCCATTGGTAATGATCAACTAAAGTAATAAATAACCCATATCCCGTGATACATTGTCTCATTCTACATAGATATCCAACAAAAACTGTTATCTGTATGTGTGTGCGTGCATGCAAGTAACAGCATGGTCATTCATCTGCTATGCTATTTTGTCACAAAGTTTAAAAAGACAAAATTGTGGGCATGGTGGTGCATGCCTTTAATCCCAGAACTCAGGAGACAAAGGTAGGAGGATTGATGTGAATTTGATCCAGCCTGTGACTATAGAATGTGTACCAGGTCAGCCTGGGCTAGAGTGTGACCCTGCCGCGAAAAAAAAAAAAAAAAAAAGAAAAAAAAGAAAACTAACAGACAAACAAAAAACTGAATGGTACTCTTTAGCAATATTTAGGTTAAAACAGTTTTTAAAAACCATGACCACAAAAGACAGGATCGAGGCTGATGGGAAAGAGGGACAGTTGTGAAGAAGAATAACATGTAGGAGACTTATTTGAGCAGGCAAGACTTTTTCCTTGGCCTAGGTCAGAGGTCAATGTAGTAGTCAGGGTGTTGGGGGGGGAGCGGGTGTTGTGGAGGAATTGCCCATGAGATGACGGTAGCAGTTCAACAATCCACAATTTGCCATCTGCAAACTGGAGACAGAGGGAAGCTGGTGGTGTCCTTCCTGTCTTGGTGATACTGCCCAAAACACAGCAAAGTCTATGGCATAAATCCCAGTGCAGGGGCAGAAGACTCATAGCTTATTTCAAGCAGGCAGGAAAGAAGAAAAAAGCAAGCAGTAAATTCCCTTTTATTGTCCCTTGTCTTTCCCTTCAGTCCCTCAATGAATTGCACAATTCCAGCCCCCCCCACACACACACATTGGGGTGGGCAACCTGCTTTCTGAGCCCACCTATTTAGATATCAATCTTAATCTGGAAACACCAGGACACACATCCAAAAATACTGTCGAATCTGGGCAACATGGGGCACAGCCAAGTTGACTTATACAATTAGCCATCAGTCAGTAAACTTTTTCTGTGACAGGACAGCTAGTAATTATTTTAGCTTTTTGGGACCATATGGTTTCTGTCATAAATGCTTAGGGCTGCCAATGCTGTGTTATAGCCTCAAAGTCGACATAGATACTATGTGAAGGAAACAGTATATATTTGTTCCAATAAGATTATTTACCAAAAAAAGAAAATCCTTTTTTTAGTCCTTGGACTAGATTTTTCCAGTCTTCCTCTAGGTAATGGTGTATTTGCTTCATAATTATGTTTTAAAAGGACTCAGACCCAAGGAAAATGTTTAGTCCATGTTGAGCTTTTGTATTATAAGGTCAGTGGTTTATATGTGTGGTTTATATGCCCTGGGCAACATATAAACATCTGTACTCTAGGAACATGCTGGACTCCCATATAATGTGTTTGCTTTGAGGGTTAGTTGAGATGGTCGGGTTTGGTGCTTAGCAGAGCTCTTAGCTCATATATATATATATATATATATATATATATATATATATATATATGTATATAAATTATATACAAATATACATACAAATTAAAGATGGCCATGGCTCAGTGACTCTTATCAAGACATTGCAGAAACAGCTCTTACTGCTATTGGCAAAAATTATTTCTGAGGCTGGAGGGATTAGCGTTTAAGGCATTTACGTGCAAAGCCAAAGGATCCTGGTTCGATTCTACAGGACCCAGGTAATCCAGATGCACAAGGGGGAGCATGCGTCTGGAATTTGTTTGCAGTGGCTGGATGCTCTGGCATGCCCATTCTCTCTCTCCCTCTCTCTCTCTCTCTCTCTCTCTCCCTCTTTCTCTCTCATAAATAAATAAATAATGTGGGAAAAAAATCACACATCAACATGGTTTATTGCCTGCATGTGCTGCCTAGTATTTCTTGGAAAGCACTCTGCTCTCAGTATACTTTTCTAAACAGGGGACTTGTAAAAAAATACATTTATATTCATTCCAAATATAAATTTTAAGGGTGGAAAAATGAGTGTGAAGGAAAAAGTTCATTCCTTATTCCAAAACCAGAATGATTGTGCTTTATACTTCAGGGAAGTCTCATTGAAAGGATAAAGCCCAACTGTCTACAAAAGGGTAGACTGTTGGGGTATGAACAGTAATGGTCTCCCAGAGATTTCCACCTTCAAATTCCCTGAAACTGTGAATATGTTACTAAGGCAGGAAGAGAACTCTGTCGGATTAGAACTCCTATGCCAGTAGCTCAAGCTGTTTTCCACATTAGCAAAGAATTTAAAATGTGGGCTCAGGGGCTGGGGAGATGCCTGCGAGGCTGAAAGGACCCAGGTTCTATTCCCCAGTACCCATGTAAGCCAGATGCACACGATGGCACATGTGTCTGGAGTTCATTTGCAGTGACCCATTCTCTCTCTCTTTCTCTCTCTCTTTCTCTCTCTCTCTGTGTGTGTGTGTGTAATAAATAAATTAAAAAATAGTGAAAAAAGAAAATGTGGGCACAGAGAAGGATAAATTAGGAGAAATATTTTAGGCATCATTAGGACAGAAAACAAAACAGGAAATCCCCCAAGGCAAAAGAAGTTCTCTCCCTCTCAGCCTGGCTGGAAGGAGGAGCGGAGACAAGGGAAATCTCTCTCACAGTGGTAGTATGAATGTGATAATGTAAATTTAAGGCCCCATAGACTCAGGTGTCTCATTAAAATTGAGCTTCAGCCTCTAGCAGGCATGTCTCTGCTAGAAGGGGTGTGTCAGTGGGGCAGATCCTGAGGTCCAGTCCTAAGTTGTGTTTGGGAACAGATTGACATTCTAGCCCAAAGGTGTGTGGAGAGCATTTTGAGCTCTGGTTATATGTGTTTTGTGGTGCTGGCTCGTGCTTGATGTCTCTCTGCTTGGATCTATGGAAGGTAGTCAGCTTATTCATCTATTGATAGTGTTCCCCTGGACTCTGTAAGCCTGAAATAAATCCCTTCCTCCCATAAACTGTGTCTAGTTGGATGTTCATCCCAGCAACAAGGAACTGAATGCAACACTCCCATAGGGAAAAGTCTCTCTCCAGGTAGGAAGTTTCTGGTGAAGAGAAGGAAGGGAACAGAAGGGACTTACAGATTTGTTTCAGAACCATTGATATCAATTAGACATTCATTTAGAATGAGCCTCGTTGCCAGGCTCAGATGTGTAGGAAGAAACCTGATTCACTGGTGGCCCCTGGAGGAATATTGATTTAGAAAGGATCCACAGCCCCAAAATTTGGGCAGCAACAGGAAGTTGTCGCTGACGAGTTGTTGCTGTCAGCCATTTTGGATAAGACTGAATCAGATGTAAATTCTATGTGAGTTCCATGGCAGGCAAGGTAAGGTGGCAGGTAAGTTTCTGTGTGCCAGTGTCTAGCTGACTACCTACCAGGGAAATGCTTCCTTGCTTCTAATCCTTATAATTACTATATATGGAAAAGTTAACCTTACAAAGCTAATTAAAGTCAGAATCTCAAAATGGGCAGGCTATCCTGCCTTATTTGAGTGCTCAATATAGTTGTAAGGAGATTCTTATAGGTGAAGAGGGAGGCAGGAAGGTCAGAGACAGGAATACTTGAAGATTTTGTCCTTCTAACTTTAAAGATGGAGAAAGGCCATGGAATATGAGGTCTCTAAAGCTGGCATGCTTTCTTTCCCAGAGCCTACAAAAGAAACAATACAACCAACACCTTAGCTTAAACTCAGTAAGACTAGTTCCAGATGTTAGACTTCTATTGCTCAGGCAAGTTTGTACTGTTTGAAGTCATTAAGTCTGTGGAATTTTCTAAAACTGTAGTGTGTGTGTGTGTGTGTGTGTGTGTGTGTGTGTGTAGTGTATGTATGGGTATGCTATGTGTGTGTATGTGCTCATGCACATGTGTATGTGTGCCAGAAGTCAACATCAGGTGTCTTGCTCAATTTATTTTTTTGCGGAAGGATCTCTCACTGAACCTGGAATTTTCCAATTCTATTAGACTGGCCAGTAAGACCTAGAGATTTTCCTGCCTGCCTCCTCAACACTGGGATGACAGGCTTGCCTGCTATATCTGGCTTTTTAGGTGGGTACTGGGGATAAAATTCAGGTCTTATGCTTGCATGGCAAACCATCTCTCCAGCCCCCATCTGTGGCAAATTTTATAAGAGCAATTGGAAACTAATAGAATAATTTGTTTAATGGATCATGTCTAATTGGTCCTACCATGACTCCTTAAACTGTCTGTATGATAGTAAAATGTCCCCCATAGGCCATGTACTTGAAAATATTGACAAGATCATGGCACTGTTTGGGAAGGTTGTAGAACCTAAAGGAAGCGGAGCCTTGCTCAAGGAAGAAGGTCACTTGGGCTGGCCTTGTGGGTTTATAGCTAGGCCCCAAATCTTTTTTGCCCTCTGCTTCCTGACTGCCAATGTGTGTGGCTGGTTCCACTCCTGTGTCTGACCTCCCCCACCATGATGGACTGTATCCTCCTAGAACTATGAGCCAAATTAAGCCCTTTCCTTTCTTTAGATGCTTCTGGTCAGGTATTTGTTCACAGTAACTTTATAGTTATCATATAGTTTGTAATGCATTTTAATAATCTATTGAAAAGCTGTTGGCAGCAGGAACCCTCTCCTTGCTAGGACAAAACACCCATCTAGAAGCAGATGATGGGAGGAAAGGGTTTATTTCAGCTTACTTTTTTTTTTTTTTTTTTTTTGGTTTCTCAAGGTAGGGTCTCACTCTAGCTCAGGCTGACCTGGAATTCACTACATAGTATAGTCTCAGGGTGGCCTCGAACTCACAGCAATCCTCCTACCTCTGCTTCCCAAGGGCTGGGATTAAAGGTCTGCACCACCATATCTGGCTCAGCTTACAGTTTTGAGGGGAAGCTTCATCATGGCCGGGAAAACATGGCAGGTGTCTTGTCACAGCAGCAGAGCAGGAATCACACGAGTAAGCCAGCTCTGAACATCTACTGCTGGACTAGTAAATCTCAAGTTTCACCTCCAGTGACAGACATCCCCCATCAAGGGCCCACCTGTAAAGCCTCTACCACGTTGGGGTCAAATAAAAGGCTTAATCACAAACACATGAGGCTATGGGGGTACATTTCACATTTAAACCATCAGTGTTTATTAGTGGCTGTGGTGGCTTAAATGTGAATGTATGCCTCCCACAGCCTGAGGTACTTTTGATTAACCTTGCAACTCAAGTCTTCATCAGCCTGCTGAAGGAGGGGTCATTGGGGGAAGGTCTTGAAGTCCAGCCCTAAGATGTATGTTCAGAGCAGTTTTCAACTCTGGCTATTTGTGTTCGCTGGCTGTTGGTGGTGTCTCTCTGCTATGGTTCTATGGAAGTGGGCCAGCTCCCTCTGCTGTGATGGAACTTCCCCAGAAATCTATGAACCCAAAATAAATCCTTTCTTCCCATAAGCTGTTTGTGGTCAGTTGTTTGTCCCAGAAACAAAACATAACTGCAATAGTGACCTTCTGGGTACGTAGTTACTAGAGTTACATGAGTCCAAGCCTTCAAAGCTTACTGTACAGAGTTGGGGAACTGTCTTGTGTTCCAAAACACCTTGTGTACAGAAACACCAGTAGCCTTTACTCAAGATTATCTTTTCCAGGATATCTGTCTGCATGATGAAGTCTCATGTGCTAGAATAGCTCTTCCCTCAAGATAGAGAACAGCCATACATAGTTCAGTAAATGTTTTACTTCCTTGAGTTCTGAGTTGCTCGGTTGTTAGAAAATAACTCACAGTGTGTGAACATCATCTTGCTCTCGTTATGTCATCTAATGCAGACTGGGGTAGGAAAATCAGCTCAAGGCTACCGCCATTACTGTGAGTGACAGATATCCCTTTATCTTGAAACAGGGCTTTATGTCTGCTGTGGGTATCATTGAAGCTGGAACAGGTTGGTTTATGAGCTTACAAATCTCAGCATAAACATCCCAGAACCTTCATAGTGTCTGAGAAATAACCAACAAAACTATGGATCAAGTTTGTAATATAAACTAAACTGTTTATAATAGGAAAGAAAGGGATGTTACATATTTTAGGCACTTTACAAACATTCTCATTATCTTTCACATTTGTCTGTAAGAAAGATGTTATCTGCCATTTTAATTGCTATCAGATGTCAGCTTAGTTTGGCCAGTTCTTATAGCTCAGATAAAAATGGCTCACAACTCCTCAATTACCTCACTCATTACATGTCCTTCAGAAGATTCAGTGCCCCCAGAAGACTTTGGAGTAGTGACTTTCAAGTGGGGTGATTTTCTATTCTATTCAGCAATGTCTCAAGCTGTTTTTGGTCACCGCAGCTTGGAATGATGCAATTACTATATTTTTGGCTTGAAACCTCAAATATTGCTAAACTTCCTACAATGAGCACATCTTCCACAAAGAATTATCCATCTAAACCACAAGTAATGTTAAGGCTGAGAAACCCACCCTAGTAACTGAGCATATCTCTCTCTCTCTCTCTCTCTCTCTCTCTCTCTCTGATTTCCAACCTCCAGTAATAGCTATTACTGTTCTTCATCCACTGATTTGTCTCACCTTGGTATCTATCCAAACACTCATTCCTTTCTTTCTTCATCAAGGTTACCACCCACATAAGCTTGTTACATGCTGCAGAAAAAAATTTTAAATATTTATTTATTTGCACGTGTGTGTGTGTGTGTGTGTGTGTGTGTGTGTATGTGTGTGTACATGTACACACATAAGAGGGCCTCTTGCTACAAACAAATGCCAGATGCTGGCACCAACTTTTTTTGTGTGTGTGCAGCTTTACATGAGTGACTTGAAATTGGACTTGGGCTTGCCGTCTTTGCAAGCAAGTGCCTTTAACAGCTGAGCTATCTCCTCAGCCATTGCTATAGAAATTTCATTTATAAAATTTTTAGCATAAGTTAGAAGAGTTCAAAAAATTGCATATGGTTGGAGAGATGGCTCAGTCAATAATGCACTTGCCAAGCATGTATAAGTAACTGAGTTTAGATTCTCAGCACCCACATAGACCCAGATTCTGTAGCAGTTGTCTGTAATCCCAGCATCCCTATGGCAAGAAGGGAAGCAGAGACAAAAGAATCCACAGGAAGCTCATAGCCCAGCTATCCCAGCAAATGGAGTGGTGAACAATGAGAGACTCTGCCTCAATGAGGTGGAAAGAGAAGACCAACACCTGAAAGATGTCCTCTGACCTCTACATGCACCGTGACACACATGTGCCTACACTTACACACCTTACCATGCATGCACACATATATACCAAAAAATTCATATCACATAGCAAATAAATAGTAATTTAGGAGGAATCCCTTCTTGCCACAACTCCTAGAGATTTTCTCATTGAACCTCCAGCCTCATGCCTTTCAATCTTGCTGTCTCTTTCCAGACTCTACAGGAACTCCAGACATCTCTCAGTGCATTCAGAAACCATTTAGTTATCTCAATATGCTCATATAAACTCGAGCCCAGGACTTCTTTGTTCTTGACCAGATCTGCTCACACTCGAGCATTCATCAGTCACCTAGGGGCCTTGTTGTGACAGTCTTCTTTTGCTTTTTTTTTTTTTTTGTTGTGTGTGTGTATGTGTGTAGTATTGCATTGTGCTGTGTGCATGCACAGTGTGTACACATGAGTGCAGATATTCAGGCCTTATAGGCATGCACGCAGAGACCAGGGGAGGGCATCCAGTGTCCTTTGTCACTCCGTTGCTTTTGATTCATTAAGAGAGAATCACTCAATGAAGCTGGAGCTGTGAGGATTTGGTCAGACTGGTTGATCTGAAAGCTCCAGTGCTAGTCTCATCACGCTCCCCCCGCCACACACACACACACACCAGGAATGGGCTTGCAGGCACGTAAGGCCCTTTCAGACCCTCATGCTTGTGTCACAAGTGGTCTTGCCTGCTGAGCCATTTCCCAGACTCTCCTCCCCATGATCCCCAGTTTCCTGGGATTTGATTACGTTGGTATGTTTGAAATTTTATATTTCTTATAAATTCCCATGTGAGGCTGAGGCCATTGATCTGGGATAATACTTCTATGACCACTCTAACAGCACCACCCCTCAAACCGGATTCAATAAAAGAACCATTGTATCTATAGCAGGACAGAGGAATATAGGCAGTGAGATTAAAGTTTTTCTCTTTCCTTCATCTGCCCAACTCACATGTGACTCTGCACAACATCTCCATGGCTAGCTGAGAAAGTTTGGTGCTTCCAAAGGGAACAGGACTAGGAACCTAAACACACTTCTGTCTGTGTCTCAAAGGCAACTACTAGGGGATGTGGACATGGGCATGGGCATATTTTTTGTAGGTTCTTCTCTGTGCATACATGTCTATTGTTTGTTTAATTTTTTATTGTGTTAAGTACATTATCCTTCATTTTGGTTGCTGTGTAAGTATTTGTTCAAGGTAAAAATAAAATTGTAAAGCAGGACTTACGAGCTAAGAAATTAAAAATTATCTTAAAACCCGATTTTCCTAAGTGTATAATTATTATTTCCATTCCAGAGCACACTGCAAAGGAATTTTCAAACACTGTATCTGTAGCAGACAGCTTCAGGTTCTCTGAGATGAACTTTCAGACCAGGCACAGTTATGGAGGAAGGGATATTTATTGAAGCTCACAGATCCAGGGGAAGTTCCATAATGATAGAAGAAACTGGCCTGCCTTCACAGGACCAAGCAGAGAGAGAGAAGCACAAGCCAAAAAGCCAAAAGCCACACAGCATACTTCAGGAACTCCAGCTAGGCACACTTTGCATATCTTTAGATTGAAACCTGAAACCCACCACCACACCTAAAGATCCACCCAGTGACATTGCCTCCATCCAGGTGGCTAAAGATGCAAACTACAAACAAATAAACAACTGAATATATTGGGGGCCATCTATTCTATTCAAACCACTACAGTATCTCAACCATAAAGGATAAATTCCACTGAAAGGTTTTTTTAATGTTTTATTTATTTATTTGGGACAGAGAGAAAGAAACAGACAAAGAGATTGAGTATGGTTGTGCCACGTCTTCCAACCACTGTAACTGAACTCCAGACACATGAATTACTCAGTGCATCTGGCTTTATTTGGGTACTGGGGAATCAAACCTGGGCCATCATGCTATTTCAAGCAAGAACCTTTAATCATTGAGCCATCTCTCCAGCCACTAATGAAAGTTTTTGATAATATTTTTAACAACCTCAGTGCAATTTGACTTACTTACATAAAACATCTACAGATGATTTTTGGTTTGCAGGAAGGGAAATGTTCATTTTTCAAATCTTGTTATCACAAAATCAGCTTTTTTGAGGAAGTTCCTGAGTCCTTCCCATATTCCTATCCCCTGCTTCCACCATTGCCAGCCTCTCTTCACCAATAGCCTGGAGGGTATCTATTGCCTTTTCTTCTCTTAAGAGTTCTTGTTGAGTATGGTGGTTTGAATCAGGTGTTCCCCATGAACAAATGTGCTCTGATCTCTTGATCGCCCACTGATGGCAATTTGGTTGTTGGAGTCTTACTGGAGGAGATGTATTGCTTGGGGTGAACTTTGAGGGTTATTAGCCTCTAGCTCACTCTTTTGCTGCAGTTATCACCTGCTGTGGCAGAGGTGATATCCAGTCTCTGCTCTCCCCTGCCATTGTGACATCATCTGTTATGAAGTGCTTTCAAAAGCTCAAACTCAGGAGACCTACATGATTTTAGATTTCAGCTTCTGAAATGGCAAATAAGCTTCTTTTTGTGGAGGTTATGGGGGATATTTTATTTTGAACCAGTGTAATGGGGTAAGATCATGTGATATATATATAAAATATTTAGTGAACAACTCATGGTCTACTTAGGAGTTTATTTTATTTTATTTTATTAGATATGGACATATTTGGTATGTAAACAACACATGTTGGTACCATCCTTGCCCTCCTCCCTGCCCCTTTTCTAAAGAGGCCTTCTTCATTGGGGATGCAGGTCAACTCCATGGGGATTGTGAGTCATGCATTTATGGGTGGGGCAATGTCTCTGTGCAAAATGTCCCAACTTGTAGTTCTAACATACTTTCCACCCCCTCTTCTACAAAATTCCCTGAGCCCTGCTGGAAGCATTTTAAATCTACTTCAGTAATGGGCACTTCAGAGCCTCTGGATCTCTGGTTTGGTCAGTGTTGAGTGTCCTCAATGTTTATCTCCATCACCCTTGTGCTGATATAAGATTCACTAAGGAAGCAGCACTCTTGCTCATTTCCCCAATTCCTCTGTGGTTTCAAATAGGGCTGGGGTGGAGTGCACTTGGATCATTTATCTCCTCAGGTCCAGCTCCTATCTGAAAAAGAGAAGCAGGTTCTCCAATGAAGAGTGAAATCAGCACTGGTCAAATGGGATACCCATTATTAATTTGGAAAGAATTTAAAGGATGTGAACCTCTTATAGCTCAAGGTTAGTGGGAGCTTGACAATGGAAAGCAGAATCATTATCTGGATATGATTATGACTTGTTTCCCAGTTCCAGGTATGGTTTTCTTTCCACTGAGCAGATCTATTATTCAATCAAAGAGCAGTTGGTTACCCACCATGGCTGTGTGCCACTATTGCACCTGTGTGAGCATCATATCAGGTTGTTTGCTTCTGAGTCACTTAGACTTTGAGATGCTTGGACAGATGTTGTCCACTTTCCCCCAATAACTCATGTAGCACCTTCCAGCACTAGATGGGCTAATTGAATGGGGACTGGCTCACTTCAGGATTCCAACCAGGTCTCTCCATAGTCCATGCTGACAGCTTATGGTGTCTTCAGCTATAGGGTCTTACCATTAACCTCTGGTGGGTAATCAAGTGCACTGACAAAAGTCTGTCTTGTTTTTTTGGGAGATCTAGTAGGTCTCTCTGATCAACAGCTCGTTGTGGATATAAACCACAATCCAGTATAGGAAATTACAGGCCATTGCCAAGGGAAAAGAAAAAAGAAAAAGCCAGAGAAGAAAGAGAAACAGGAGAAATTTGAGGGTAGGTTTCGTCTCACTCTCTTCAGGGCACTTTGATTCAGGTGCTCCCTCTCTGGTCCTCTTGAGGGTTCCACCTTTTTTTATTTTTTATTTTTTTTGGTTTTTCGAGGTAGGGTCTCACTCTAGCCCAGGCTGACCTGGAATTCGCTATGGAGTCTCAGGATGGCCTCGAATTCATGGCAGTCCTCCTACCTCTGCCTCCCGAGTGCTGGGATTAAAGGCGTGCGCCACCACACCCAGCCAGAGGGTTCCACCTTTTAGTGTGACTTCCAGGATATAGGATTCTATAGCACCACTTCATTTGGGGTTCAGTTTTGTGTCCCTCCCACCTTTTCCCTTATACCAAGACCTACCCACCCTATCGTCCAAGCCTCAAGATGCTATTCAGTTATATCAGCAACTTGGGCTTATTCATGTTAGGAAGAGCAGATGAGTGAGACCATGTGATGTTATCTTTTTGAGATTGTCTGAGTTCACTTAGAATGATCTGTTCCAAGTTCAACCAGTTTTGTACAAATTTCAGTGTGTCATTTTTTCTTACTGCTGAGTAGAATTCCATCATGTAGATATACCTCATATTGGTTATCCATTCATTAAATGATGGGCACCTGGGTTGATTCCAGTTTTTAGCTATTATGAATTGAGCAGCTATAAACATGGTTGAGGAAATATCTCTGAACTGAGATGTGAAGCTTTTAAGGTAAATGCCCAGTAAGGGAATAACAAAGTCTGTTGGTAACTGTATCTTCATCCTTTTCAGGAGTCTCCATATTGATTTCCATAGTGGTTGTACCAGCTTACATTCCCACCAACAGTGAATGAGTATTCCTATTTTTCCACATCCTTACCAACATTTGTTTTCATTCTATTTTTTAATGTTTGCTATCCTTACTGGGGTGAGGTGGAATCTCATAGTTGTTTTAATTTGCATTTCCCTAATGATTAGGGATGTTGAAGATTTTCTTAAGTGTGTGTTAGCCATTTGTAATTCTTCCTCTGAAAACTCCCTATTTAGTTCTCTGCCCCACTTTTGGAGTGGGTTGTTTGATTACTTATTGTTTTTTTTTTTTTTTTTAGTTCTTTGTAGATTCTAGATATTAGGCTTCTGTCAGTGTTATAATTGGCAAAGATTTTCTCCCATTCAGTGGGTTATCTATTGGACCTGCTTATGTTTCTCTGTATGTTTGCATGTTATGTATGTTTGTCTGTGCAGAAGCTTTTTAGCTTCATGAGATCCCATTGGTTGAGTGCTTGTTTAATTTCCTGGGCTACTGAGGTTGTGTTCAGGAAGTCTTTTCACAGTCCTGTATTGTGCAAAGTGCCTCCTATTTTTTCTTCCAGTAGTTGAAGAGTTTCAGGTCTTCTCTTGGGGTTTTTAATCCATTGGGACTTGATTTTTGTTTTTGGCAAAATGAGTGGGTCTAATTTCATTTTCCTACATATGGTCATCTAATTTGTCCAACACCATTTGTTGAAGATGCTGTCTTTTCTTCAGTCTACATTATTGGCACCTTTGTCAAAAATCAAGTAGCTGTATTTATTTGACCTATGTTCTCAGCCTTCAGTTCTGTTCCACTGGTCTATGTTTCTGTTTTTATACCAGTATCATGCTGTTTATGTTACTTTGGCTTTGTAATATACCTTTAGATGGGGTATGATGATACCACCAGAGGTGGGTTTTTTCCCCCTGAGGATATATTTGGATAGCTGAGAACTTTTGCAATTCCATATGAATTTTGAGATCATTTTTTCAATCTTTGTGAAAAATGATGCTAGTATATTTATTAATATTGTGTTAAATCTGTATATTGCTTTTGGTAGAATTGCCATTTTCACAATATTAATTCTACCTACCCAGGAGTATGGGAGGACTTTCTATCTTTTTAAGTCCTCCTCTAGTTTTTTTTTTTAATTTTAATGTTTTCATTATGTAGGTCTTTCACATCATTGGTTAGTGTTATTCCAACATATTTAATTTATTTTGTTGCATTGAAAATGGGACAGTGTCACTCAATTCTTTCTCTGTATATTTGTCCTTTACATATAGAAAAGCTACTGATTTTTTGTGCATTGATTTTGTATCCTACAAGTGTGCTTAAGGAATTTATCACCTTTAGAAGTTTTGAGATGGAGGCTTTCAGATCACTTATATATAGGATCATGTCTTCTGCAAATAGGACTAACTTGAGTTCTTTTCCAATTTGAATCTCTTTTACTTCTTTCTCTTGTCTTGTTGCTTGGGCTAGTATTTTTAGTACTATGTTGAAGAGCAGTGGTGAGAGTGGACACCCCTGTCTTGTTCACAATCTCAGTGGGAACTCCTATAGTTTTTCCCCATTAGGTAGTATTTGGGCTTTAGGAGTTTTATATATAGCCTTTATTGTGTTGAGATATAAACCCTCCATGACTATTCTTTCCAGTATTTTGATCATGAAGTGGTGTTGTATTTTGTCAAAGGCCTTCTCTGCATCAATTGAGATGATCATGTGGTTCTAATGGTTCAGTTTATTTATGTGGTATATTATGTTAACCAATTTCCATATGTTCAACCATCCCTGCATCACTGGGATGAAGCCTACTTGATCAAGGTGGATAATGCTTTTGATGTGTTGTTGAATTCAGTTTGCCAGGATTTTGTTCAGAATCTTTGTATCTAAATTCATTGATGATATAGGCCTGTAGTTTCCTTTCCTTGTTACATCTCTGTCTTCATTTGGTATTAGGGTGATGCGAATTGAGGAGGATTCCCTAGTCTCTGATTATGTAGAACAGTCTGAGAAAAATTGGTTTCAGTTCTCCAATGAAGGTTTGATAGAATTCAGCTGAGAAGCCTTCCAATCCTGGACTTCTCTTTTGGGGGAGGTTTTTGATTACCTTTTCAATTTCCGTGGATGTGATAGGTTTGTTTAGGAGATTAATCTGCTCTGAGTTTAGTTTTGGTAGGTGGTATGTGTCTAGGAATTCATCTATTTCTTCCAGATTACTTAATTTTGTGGAGTAGATGTTTTGGAAGTATGCTGTGATGAGTCTTTCAATTTCATTGATGTCTGTTGTGATCTCTCATTTTTCATTTATGATTTTGATAATTTGAGACTTCTCTCTCTTTTTTTTTTTTGCCTGTTCAATTTGGCCAGGGGTTTGCCAATCTTGTTTATTTTTTCAAAGACTCTGCTCTTCATTTAATTGATTTTTAATTGTTTTCTTGGTTTCCAATTCATTAATTTCTGCTCAATCTTGTGTATTTCTTTCTGTCTGGAGCTCTTTGGGTTGGATTTGTCTTGCTTTTCCAGTGGCTTTAGGTGGACAGTCATGTTATTCATTTTGGGTCTCCCTTTTTAATAAAGGCATTTGGGGCTATAAATTTCCCCCTTAGGACTGTCTTCATTGTGTTCCATAAGTTTTGGTAGGTTGTGTTTTCATTATCATTCAATTCTAGGAATTTTACAATTTCTTTTTTGCTTTCTTCCATGAGACACTCATTGTTTAAAAGTGTGTTGTTTAGTTTCCAGGAGCTGGTGGAGTTGTTGATGTGCCTCTTGTTGTTAATTTCTAGTTTTACAGCATTGAGATCTGACATGATGCAGGAAGTTACTTCCATTTTCCTGACTTTATTGAAGGCATGCTTTATGGCCTAATATATGGTCAATTTTGGAGAAGATTCTGTCAGCTGCTGAGAAGAATGTGTATTCTGTAGAGTTGGGTGGAAAGTTCTGTAGATATCCATTAGGTCTCGTTGAGCTATGACGTGGTTGAGCTCTAGTATTTCCTTGTGGGTTCCTGGGTCTTCCAGGGCCTAGCGGCAGTTCCCCCCATGGCATCCCAGGCAACGGTGGAGCCAAGGTTGTGGGCACATGAGGAGAGAAAGAATCACTTCTAAGAGTCAGTTTCAGTGAACAGCTCTCAGTTTATTGTCAGGGAAATGGTTTTATAAGCAGTTGAGGGTCCTAAGGGGATTGGATGTACAAGGTTGCTTGCTGATGCCTAATTAGCATATGGGTCATTCATTCCAGCACATAAGTCAATGGCAGGGGGAAAGGCTATGTGAAGATGCTGGCTGATGCCACATAAGGCATTTCCTAGGCAACTGGCAAAAGGCCACAGGGTTATGGGCAAAGCCTACATCTTATTTGAAAGTCCAGGTATCCTGTGCTGGGAGAGGGAGTGGCATTACTTCCTGCCAATCTCAGTATCTGAGATTTTGTCAGAGGGTCAAGGCTTACCAAAATCCCCAAGAATGGGTGGAGGATCCTGGCTCACTGCAACCCCCAAGGATGGGGCTAGGAGCTCCCCTGCTGGTCTAGTCACTGAAATATGACCAGCGGTTCAGGCTGTTGTGACCCCTCCATAACCTGGAGCCTTTGTATCAGACAGCTTAGGTTTACTTTAACCTAGGACCCTGCCTATGTCTGACATTTCCTTATTGATTTTCTGCTTGGATTATTTGCCTATTGATGATAGTGGAGTATTAAAGTCTCTGCCTATGATGGTGTTGGTGTTTATTTCTGTTTCATTGTCGAGTAGATTTTGCTTTATAAACTGTAGTGCCCCCATGTTTGGCACATATACATTTATGATTGTGATGTGCTCATGTTGGATTATTCCCTTGATGAACAAGAAGTGGCCTTCTTTGCCCTTTTCGATTATTTTTGGTTTAAAGCCTATTTTATCAGATATTAATATATCAACACCTGCTTGTTTTTTATTTCCATTTGCTTGGAATATCATTTTCCAACCTTTCCCCCTGAGGAGGTATCTATCTTTAGTGGTGAGCTGGGTTTCTTGAAGATAGCAGATAGAAGGGTCCAGTTTTTTGATCCATCCTGATAATCTGTGTCTTTTGATGGGTGAATTAAGACTACTAATATTTAAGGTTATTGCTGTGAGGCTTGAATTAATCCCTGCCATGATGAGGTGTTTTATGGAGTTTGGTGCTTTCTTGTGTTTTGTACTATTTTGAGCCTGGTCCATTTTGGTTATTGTAATCTTCTTTTTATTGGCTCTTGAGATTGATTGTTTGACTGTTCTGTGTGGAGTATTCCCTCAAGAATTCTTTGTAGGTTTGGCTTTGTGTTCATATAATCATAGAGTTGACTATTGATGCCAAGTTTTTCTTACACAATCTATTATGAGAGATACTTTTGCTGGGTAGAGTAGCTTGGGTTGAAAGCCATAGTTTTTCAGACTTTAAATTGTTCCATTCCAGGCTCTTCTGGGTTTTAGGGTTTCCATTGAGAAATGTGATGGAATTCAGATGGGATTGCCTTTGTTTGTTGTGAATTGTTTCTCTCTTGCTACTTTTAACACTCCTTCTTTGTTTTAATTGTTGAGTTTTAACTACAGTGTGTCTTGGGGAGTTTCTTCTTTCGTCCTGTCTGCTTGGTGTTCTTTGGGCTTTTTGTAGCTGGATGGGCCTCTCTTTTAAAAGATTTGGAAATTTTTCTTCAATAATTTTGTTCAGCATGTTCTCTATGCCTCTGGATCATATCCAGGCAACCCAAACCAGAGTGGTGCTAGGTGCCAGAAACAGGGGTATGGACTACTCACTGTGGACTGTATGTGCCCACCTGCACAATGTTTGTGCAAGGAACTCAGACCAGGGTGGTAGGAGGAGCCAGGAAACAGTGGTCTGGCCTACTCCCTCCATACCACGGAGCACACCCATATATTGTCCGCACAAGGAACTCAGACAGAGCAAGATTATATTCTTTATAGAGCACCAGCCTCTAGCATTTTGTTATGACAATGGAAAAATGTCCTTAAAATGCTTAAGATACATTAAATGATTAATAGTTTAAGAAACAAACTTTTTTTTTGATTTAAGTCTTAATCATTTTAGCAGCTTAAGAAAATAAAACCTAGGAAAGAAAATGTAAATCATCCAGAATTCCACATTGTTGGGATAAGCATTGTTAATTGACATTTTCTTAAGTTTCTAAGCATATAGAGTCTTTTGAATGTAAAATGTCCCCCATATACTAACGTGTTTGAATATTTAATTCTCAGTCCATGGAACTAATTAGGAAGGTAGTGGTACCTTTAGGAGGTGGAACATTGCTGAAGAAAGTATAATACTGGGGCTGGAGTGGGCAGGGCTTAAGGTCTTACAAGCCAGCCCCACTAGCTCTGGCTACTTCCTCCTTGCTGATGTAATGACATGATGCTGGCTGTCTGCTACTGTCATACTGAAACTTTTCCTAAAAACTATAGACCAAAACAAACCCCCTTCCTTCCTTAAGCTGCTCCTGGTCAGGTATTTCATCCCAGCAATGAGAAAGTAACTAACAGAGCTACCTAGTTTCCAGTGACACAACAGCCAGTATTATGAATGCTATTGTTTCAATGCTTTGTTAATTACTAAATAAATTGTACAGAAATTTTTAATATTTTGTTTTGTAGCTAAAATTCTTGAGCTTTGAGACAGGGATTCAGAGACCTTAATAGAATTGGCCTCTTCCCTTCTTTTTTTGAAAATTTATCTTTATTTATTTATTTCTTAGAGACAGAGAGATGGGTGGGGGTAGAGAGAGAGTGAGAATGGGCGCACCAGGGCCTCTAAGCACTGCAAACAAACTCCAGTTGCATGCACCACCATGTGCATCTGGCTTATGTGGAACCTGGAGAATCAAACCTGGGCTCTTAGGCTTCACAGGAAAGTACCTTAACCATTAAGCCATTTCTCCAGCCTCTTACCTTCTTGATGTGAGCCTCAGGTTATTTTGTTGTTGTTGTTGCTGATGTTACTGTACTCACTCATAGTTTTATTTCATCAGATATTTTTACTGTGCTTTTGGGGAACATCAGCTGACAAAAGGTTAGTTTGTCTTTAGAGCTGTCCTATTCAATATCCACTTCTAAAGTGGACTCTCCTTCCCCACAAAGTTGCAAAATATGTAGGAAAGTCAAACCATCTCTGGTCTCTTCATCTCTCAATTATCATTTGATCTCTGAACAAATGTCACTGGACACTGTGAAGCACATACTTTCCCTACATGCTGGGATTCTGCATCAAATAAGACCTCTAATAGCCTGGTACCTCCAGACTGCAGCTGATAGTGATGATTTAGACATAAGATGCTTCACAACTAGATCCATGTTTATTCCACATGGGGATCTATTAGCTCCTAGCAGTGTACCCCTGTCACCACAGTAGCTTGACACTGCAGCTATTTGCCAAGCAAAAGAATGAAAAATAAAAAAGTAAATTGCTCCAGAAACAAATAAGTTTTGCTACAGTCTCTGAAGATTTATTTCTTTGATTGAAGGCAAGCCAGTTCTGGTGAGAAATACAAATATCTCTAGTAGGAGCAACATAAGAAGTGCTTCTTAGCCATTAGCAGACTAGTGGAAATAAATCTCCCAAACATCTGGGAAAGAAAAGGGAGACCACACCTGCATTGGGTTAAGAAGTGTTGCTTGTGACAGATATGATTGTTCTTCTGAGCACTCAGGAATCAGAAGAGGTGCCCAGGAGGATCAGAATGTGGGGTAAGAAAATGTAGAAAACAAAGTTTGCTAATTTCACAATCATATCCTAAATTATCATATAGAAAAATAGATGAGACCCACAGCATATTAAATATATTTACATAGACCCTCTAGCAGTAACTATGGAGTTGACAAATAGCTGGCTCCACTGGGGAGCTGGAAGACAAAGTGTACATTTCTTTCTTTCCCATCCCACCTGTGAGGAAGACCCTGTGTAGCAAACACACGCTCAAACTGAAGTTCATATTCTCATTCACAGAAAGGGACCCAGTGGGATTTTGTCCTTTAGGCAACATTTAGCTGGTTGAAGCCTTGGTTTTGTGAAAGCCAGAATGTCAGTAAATTGAGAAATATGAGGAATGGGGTAAAATTCACAGCTTGGAGGTAAGATAAAATGTAATGTCCTTATAAATAAGCCCCGTAATTCTATTTGTTAATCATTCATGGAAACCTTAATGGAAAATAGATGCAGAATCAATTTGCACGTACTGACATTCATTTAAAAATCTATAAAGGTACTTTTACTATAGTGACAAAACCTCATAACTCACAATTATAGACCCCATATCCTTTTTGCTTTCATTTAGAATTGAATTGGAATGAGGGCTAAGAATAGAAAAAGAAGTAGATATAAAAAAATCCAGACAGTGTCTAGTAAATTTCCCTAGGATTTATTGAGTTGCCTACTTAAAAGTGGGATTCCTAGGTTTAATGTTTTGGAAGCTCTAACTGTCCTTGGATAGCTTGCACCTTTCATCCAAAGTGTTTTTATCTCACTGTGTGAAGCAAGAAAGCACATAAAAATAATGGAAGAAGGGCTGGAGGGATGGCTTCATAGTTAAGGCATTTGCCTGCAAAGCCAAAGGACCCAAGTTTGATTCCCCAGGACCCACATTAGCTAGATGCACAAAGGGGCACATGCATGTGGAGTTCATTTGCCATGGCTGGAGGCCCTGGTGTGCTGATTTTCTCTCTCCTTCTCTCCCTCTCTCCCTATTTCTCTGTCTAATAAATAAATAAAATAAAATAAATGGAAGAAGAGGAACACCTAGAATTCTCTAGATGAAAATATGCGTATGTATTCATTCAGATAAGCACACAAAAATACTTCCATGGTACACTTATTAAACTACCTTGGTATTGTCTCAGTGGGGTATCTATTTAGAAGATCAGATAATTCTATTAAAAGTCAAACTTAATTATTTCATTTTCCTATTTACAGATATCTTCTGAGGATCTCCATTGAATTTAGAGGTTGATGCTGAAGTTTTTATCATCTTATATCATTTATAAACTACTGTTCAGCCTTGTCTCTTAAGCAACCCCTACATGAACCCTCTCTTTCTTTCTTTCTTCCCAAAGAGAGTACCTTCTCCATAAAATCTACCTTGAGCCCCACCCTTGGTCTACTGCCTCTTCTGTCACTCCCTACACCATCCTCTGCTCCTCTTTGCCTGTCTGCATGCCAATCTTCACTAATCAGTACATTTCTCAAGAATATTGGGCTCTAGAATACTGCCCAACACAAACTATAAATGATTCCTTTTTATAGAGAACCCTATTATATTTATTACAACACTTATTTATGTAGGCAGCTAAAAGCTACCCAACTGGAGTGGAAGCAAATTCCCATAAGGACAGGTAATTGAAAAAAGAGAGCAGTAGCCTAGCTCAAGAGAGAGGAGTTGATCAATAGCCTTTCAGAACCTTACTAGGAGAGGTGTAGCATCATGACAAGATGGTATAGTGGGGTTAGTAGTTGGGGAGAGACAGAAGGAGCAAGGTAGAGAGAGAGTCCAAAGGGAGCCTCTTGTTTTAATGGATATCTGAAGAGAAGGGGGAATGTTTTACCCTATGTGCTAGGAGACATGGAGGCCGTAGAGTGTTGGAGATAAAAGTCTTTGATCCTTCAAGTTTTCTAAGGGGGAGAGGCTGTTTTGCATTGCTGCCCTGCTCAAGACCCTAGGCCATAACTCTGGTGGCCTTAGGTTTCCCTGGCAACAGGGGGTTGGCCTGGTTTTTGTTTGGCCTTGGTCCCAGGAATAGAGCATCTAAAAGTGACCACATGTATGTTCTCATATGGGTCACCCTGATGAATACCTTCACTGGGATAATGTGCACTCTGGAGGAAGGGTAGAAATGAAGCTGGTAGGCTCCATTCTCCTTGTTTCTCCTTCTCTTGCTCTTTCATCTCTTCCTCTCCTTCCTGCATTATTTGGAACCTCAGCACACATGCCTCTGGGCATCCAACTTAGGAAAATGGTCAACTGCTCACAAAACCAATTCCTGGTTATAGTGCAAAAAATATTTTGAAGGGCTGGAGAGATGGCTTAGCATTTAAGGCACTTGCCTACAAAGCCAAAGGACTCAGGTTCAATTCCCCAGGGCCAACATAAGCCAGATTCACAAGGTGGCACATGCATCTGTAATTCATTTGCAGTGGCTAGAGGCCCTGGTGTGCCCATTTTTTCTCTCTTCTACATCTTTCTTTCCCTCAAATAATTAAATAAATTAATTATAAAATTATAAATTTTATTTTATAATTAAATTAAAACTATAAAATTTTAATAAAATTATATATAAAATTATAAATTTTAAAATTATAAAAATAGTTGGAGTACAAGAGCTACACATGGCACCATAAACTCCTACTCTGAAGGTACATAAAGCTGGATTTCCAAGTCAAAGAGCACCAAAGGTAATTAGAAAACCCAAGCACCAAATCACGTCATGATGCAAAAACCATTACATTATAATAGAAGAAACACAAAGAATCAAGTCAATACAACACCACCAAAAATTATAAATCCATCAGAAATGACCCCAAAGAGACTGTTTTAGATGAAATACCTGAGAAAGATTTTTTAAATTATTTTTATCTATATTCAAAGAAATCAAAGAGGAAAACAAAGGAATTAAAGAAGAAAACAACCTCCCAAAGGAATTCCAAGAGACACAGGAAACCAGCTTAATAAAATAAGGAGTCATTACAAGACATGAGTAAGGAAATAGAAATACTGAAAGAAAAAAAATCAGACAGAAATTCCAGAACTGAGAAACACAGTCAAATAGAAAATTCTGTGGAAAGTCTCACCAGTAGAATGGATGAAGAAGAGAACAGAACATCTAAATAAGAAGACCAGGTGGCAGATCTAATACAGTGCAACAAAGAGAAAGATAAGATAATAGGAAGGTATGAATGGGAATTTCAAGCTATTTGGGACATAATGAAAAGATCAAGCATAAAAATTCAGGATACAGTAGAAGGAGAAGAATTTTAATCCAAAGGCATAGTAGGCATTTTCAACAAAATCATAGAAGAAAATTTTCCCCAAATTGGGAAGAAATGCTAATGCAGATACAGGAAGCTTTTATAACAACAAACAGACGAAACGTGGAAAGAAACTTTTCTCGCCATATTATAATTAAACTACTAAACATGCAAACCAAAGAAAATATATTGAAAACAGTTAGAGAGAAAAAGCAAGTCACTTATAAAGGCAAGCCCATCAGGATAACACCATATTACTAAACACGAACTTTAAAAGCCACGGGGGATTGAAATGATGTCTTCCAAGTTATGAAAGATAACTACAGTCAACTGAGATTACTTTATTCCATAAAGCTATCCATCCAAATTGATGGAGAAATAAGGACATTACACAACAAAAACATGCTAAAGGAATTTATGAAAACTAAGCCAGCCCTACAGAAAATACCTGAAGGAATACTTCACACTGAAGAGAAAGGAAAGCATACAGGATTAAACAGAAAAAAATACACCATATTCAACAATTAAAACAAGTGAGTAAAGGGAAAATGGGAAGCACTAAGAAACAAGAATGGTAGGAATAAACGCATACATTTCAATAATAACTCTTAATGTCAATGGCCTCAATGCCCCAACCAAAAGACACAGGCTTGCAGACTGGATTAAAAGGCAGGATCCTGCTGTTTGATGCCTCCAGGAAACTCATCTCTCAATAAAAGATAGACACTGTCTTACTTATGCTGATTAAAGGAACACTCAAACATGATATTACAATCCTAAACATATATGCACCTAACATGGGGGCTCCCAATTTCATCAAACAAACACTATTAGACTTAAGGTAATAGATAACACCAAGCAGAATTGTAGTGGGAGACTTCAATACACAATTCTCATCAATTCACAGGTCATCCTGGCAAAACATAAACAGAGAGACATCTGGGTTAAATGATGTCATGGAACAAATGGACTTAACAGATATCTACAGAACATTCCATCAAAACGCTGCAGGATATAATTTTTTCTCAGCGACACATGGAATATTCTCCAAAATAGACCATATATTAGGA
Source organism: Dipus sagitta (assembly GCA_036346955.1). Classification (NCBI taxonomy): domain Eukaryota; kingdom Metazoa; phylum Chordata; class Mammalia; order Rodentia; family Dipodidae; genus Dipus; species Dipus sagitta. The sequence continues at coordinate 55,755,315 of CM070770.1, read as the reverse complement.
CACAAAGCAAATCTTAACAAATACAGGAAAAGTGAAATAATCCCTTGTACTCTATCTGACCACAATAGGATTACTACTAATCAGCAATAAGAAAAACTACAGAGCATACACAAATTCATGGAGATGAAACAGTACACTATTGAATGATGAATGGATCATTGAAGAAATAAAAAAGGAACTCAGTAAATTCATAGAATCAAATAATGATGAGAATACAATATACCAAAACCTTTGGGATATAATGAAGGCAGTCATAAGAGGGAAATTTATAGCTCTAAGTGACTATATTAAGAAATTAGAGCATTCACAAGTAAACAATTTAATGTTCACTTTAATGCCTTGGAAAAAGAAGAACAAAGCAAATAAAAAACTCAGTAGATGGGAAGAAATAAGAAAGATTAAGCCTGAAATTAATGAAATAGAAACAAAAAAATCCAAAGAATCAATGAAACAAAAATTGGTTCTCTAAAAGAATAAACAAGATTGATAAACCCTTAGCAAATCTGACCAGAAGAGAGAAGAGACAAAAATTAATAAAATTAGAAATGAAAAAGGCACAATTACAACAGGTATCAAAGAAATTCAGAAAATCGTAAGGACATACTTTAAGAATCTATATGCCTCTAAGTTTGAAAATCTGAAAGAAATGGATGATTTCCTTGATACATATGATGTACCAAAATTAATTCAAGATGAGTAAACCATTTAAATAGACCTATAACAAGTACAAGATCGAAGCAGTTATAAAAAGTCTCCAAACCAAAAAAGTCCAGGCCAAGTTGGAGGCACTGTTGAATTTTACCATACCTTCATGGAAGAACTAACACCAATACTTCTCAAACTTTTCCACAAAACAGAAAAAGAAGGAATTCTGCTAAATTTCTTCTACAAAGCCAGCATCACCCTGATACCAAAACCAGACAAAGACAGAACACAAAAAGGAAATTATAGACCAATCTCCCTCATGAACATTGAAGCAAAAATTCTCAACAAAATATTGGCAAATAGAATATAAGAATATATCAGAAAGATTATTCACACCAACCAGGTAGGCTTTATCCCAGAGATGCAGGGATGATTCAACATATGCAAACCGATAATTGTAATACACCATGTACATGGACTGAAGGACAAAAATCACATGATCATCTCAATAGATACAGAAAAGGCATTTGACAAAATCTAACATTCCTTCATGGTAAAAGTCCTATAGAAACTGGGAATAGAAGGAACATATCTCAAAATAATACGAGCTATTTATAAAAAACCTACAGCCAACATAATACTAAGTGTGGAAAAACTTGAACCTTTTCCACTAAATTCAGGAGCAAGACAAGGATGTCCACTGTCCCCATGTTTATTTAATATAGGGCTAGAAGCCTTAGCTATAGTAATAAGGCAAGAGACACTCATCAAAGGGATACAAATTTGAAATAAAGAGATCAAATTATCATTTGCAAATGATATGATTCTATATATAAAGAACCCTAAAGACTCTACCAGCAAACTGTTGGAGCTGACAAACATCTTGAGCAACATAGCAGGATACAAAATAAACACACAGAAATCAGTATCTTTCCTATATACTAAAAGCAAACATGCAGAGAATGGAATCAGGCAATCTCTCCCATTCACTATTGCCTCAAGAAAATAATAAAGTACCTTGGAATAGACCTCACCAAGGAAGTGAAGGATCTCTACAATGAGAACTTTAAAACACTCAAGAGAGAAATTGCAGAAGATACTAGGAAATGGAATGACATCCCATGTTCTTAGATTGGATTAAAATTCCAATGGCATTCTTCACAGGAATAGAACAAACAATCCTAAAAATCATTTGGAAGCACAAAAAACGGATAGCCAAAACAATTTTGAACAACAAAAGTACAGCTGGCTGTACCATCATAACCAATTTTAAGCTATATTAAAAGCAATGGTAACAAAAACAGCATGGTATTGGCACAGACAGACATGTAGATCAATGGAACAGAATAGAGGACACAGATGTTAATTCAGGCAGCTACAGCCATTTTTTTTTTTTGACAAAAATGCCCAAAGATATTCATTGGAGAAAAGACAGCCTCTTCAACAAGTGGTGCTTGGAAAACTGAATATCTATTTGTAGAAGGATAAAAATAGATCCTTGTCTTTCTTCATGCACAAAAATCAAGTCCAAATGGGTCAGGAACCTTCATATCAGATCTGAAACTCTGAAACTGCTGTACAAAAAAGTAGGGGAAATCCTTCAACATATTGGCATGGATAATGACTTTCTGAATATAACCCCAATTGCTCAGGCAATAAAACCACTCATCAACCACTGGGATCTCATGAAATTACAAAGCTTTTGTACAGCAAAGGACACTGTAAATAGAACAAAGATATAACCTAGAGAATGGGAGAATATCTTTGCCAACTATACATCTGACCAAGGATTAATCTCCAAAATATACAAAAACTCAAAAAACAGAATAAAAAGAAATCAAACAACCCAATTAAAAAATGGGCTACGGAACTAAATACAGAGTTCTGAAAAGCAGAAATACAGATAGCATATAAACATCTTAAAAAGTGTTCTACATCCTTAACCATCAGGGAAATGCAAATTAAAATTACTTTGGGATTCCATATCACTTCTAAGAATGACTGTCATCAAGAAAACAAGTGACAATAAATGTTGGCAAGGATGCAGAAAAAGGGGAACCTTCTACACTCTTGGTGGGAGGTACAGCCATTGTGTAAATCAGTGTGGAGGTTCTTGAGCCAGCTAAAAATAGATTTACCATATGATCTAGCTATAGCACTCCTAGATATATATCCTAATGACTCTTCTCACTACCTTGGAGATACTTGCACAACTGTGTTTATTGCTGCTCTATTCACAGTAGCTAGGAAATGGAACCAGCCTAGATGTCCCTCAACAGATGAATGGATAATAAAGATGTGGTACATCTACACAATGGAGTTTTATTCAGCAGTAAAGAAAAATGAAATTATGAAATTTTCAGGAAAATGGATGGATCTGGAAATGATCATACTAAGTGAGGTAACCCAGGACCAGAAAGCCAAATGTCACCTGTTCTCTCTCATATGTGGATCCTAGCTACAAATGTTTAGACTTGTGTGTGAGCTGGAACCAAAAATTGGTAGCAGAGGCCAGTAACCTAGAAAAAGGCTATAAGGGAGGGAGGAGAGGGCAGGACTTAATGGAATGGTATTGTATATATGTAAGTAGAAGAACAGATTACAAGGAGTGGAATGGCCTAAGCAAGGCCAGGGGAAGAGATTGAGGAAAGGAGGGCAGGGGGAGGGTCAAAATTGAAGATATTCTGAATAAGACATATGAAAACCTGCTTTTGTGAATAATGGCACATCCAGAAGCCATAGATTGTCACTAGAAAAATTTCAGTGCCAGAGATGGGATACCTTCCATTGAATTGTTGGCCAGGGAGGTCCCTGTTGCCTCCAAAATATTACAGGCTATTGCAAAGGTCCTTGGTTTCCAATGAGAAACAGATGGTAAGACTCTATTGTTGAAGACTTTACTATTCTGGGTGGCAAGGTCACTGAGAAATCAAGCTGATGCTGAGATGAAAACCTCCTCCCTGTATACCAGCCTACTGGAAGCTGGAGCAAGCTGCACTGCATGCAGCCCTACAGGAGACAGAAGTCACCAGAGGTGAAAAGAGTGGACACTGGAAGTCTCAAATTTGGCCAGACAGACCAAATGACCAAATGGGTGTAATAGTGGCATATCTGCTCTAGGGGAACCCAACTGTTCTCTAATTGGACTGGAGGCCCACTCTATGGGAGGAAATACATACATGCATGGTACTGAAAACCTAATCAAAAGCATACAGCAGGGGAGGTCATGAGCTTTGGGGGTATAAAGTCTGCTGTTGTCTGGTTAAATGCATTTATTATGCTCACCACACTACCCACCAAGCACTATACTTAATGTTCATATTCATATATTACTGCTCCTCTCACTTTTGGTTAGAGAAGCTTCTCTTTACAGATGGCGGTGACCACTAGGATGACCCAAAAGGCAACACAGTGCTGAGAAGAAGTGACAAAGGAGTGTGCAGCACTGAAACATCTCTATCACACTCTACTAAGCTCAGGGTCCTTTGAAGAAGAGGTGGCAGAAAGAATGCAAGAGCCAAAGGAAGGGTACTGCTCCTTACAATGTAATTTGTCCAGACAGAAATTGGCCTCGTTATCCACAACCTTGCCGTGCCTAGCAATACCTTCACAAGACCCTCGTAACAGAAGAAAAATGAATGACATCAAAATAAAAGAGAGAGTAACAGAGAGAGGGAGGGGATATGATGGAGAGTGGAGTTGTAAGTGGAGGAGGGGAGGAAATTATCATGGTTTATTGTTTGTTAGTATAGAAGTTGTCAATAGTAAAATTAAACATTAAAAAGAAGTCTTCCTAGAGATGGCTTAGCGGTTAAATGCTTGCCTGTGAAGCCTAAGGACCCCGGTTTGAGGCTCCATTCCTCAGGACCCACGTTAGCCAGATGCACAAGGGGCGCACGCGTCTGGAGTTCGTTTGCAGTGGCTGGAGGCCCTGGTGCACCCATTCTCTCTCTCTCTCTCTATCTGCCTCTTTCTCTCTCTCTCTCTGTGACTCTAAAATAATTAAGTTAAAATAAACAAACAAACAAAAAAGTCTTCCAAGCTATAACCATGTAAAGTGAGTATAAGAATCATCTGGAGGGGACGATGGGGCTGTCACACTGCCTGTGCTATTGTCAGTCCTACTCTAGTCACCGAGTACTACTTACATCACACGTCACTTTTCTATCCACCCAAGCCATTCTCTGAGGGTTTTTTTTTTTTTTTTTTGACTGGGTATCTTATAGTTCATTTCTGACACTGTGTGCCTAGAATCAACTTCAGACAAATCATAAATGTAGCTTGCTCCCTTGAACTTCCAACTAACTAATGTAAAAAATAACTAATTATTAAAATTATACATTTAAAGAAAAGAGAAAAAACTAGGCAGAGCTAGGTATGGTGGTGCATGCCTTTAATTTTAGCACTCAGGCAGCTAAGGTAGAAGGAACACTGCGTGTTCGAGGCCAGCCTGAGACTACACAGTGAATTGCAGGTCAGCCTGGGCTAGAGACCCTACCCTGAAAAACAAACCTCCTCCCCACCCCCCACACACACACAAGAAAAAAAAGAAGAAAGAAAACTAGGCAGAATCCAAGAATCCAATGGTGGAGGCCTCCAAAGTCCTACTAAGGAGTTTAAGTTTTATTCTATCAGAAATGAACAAACACATATTTGAAAGTGTGACATGATTTATTGTGACTATTAATTTGCATTTTCCATTTACCTCTAGCCAACCTACTTTTTCTTCTTTCAAGATGAGAAGAGAAATTTTCACCTGCCCAGGAACTTTGCCAGAGCCAAAGGAGAAAATAACTGGAAGAATATTGTGTGTGTGTGTGTGTGTGTGTGTGTGTGTGTGTGTGTGTGTGTGTTCATAGACTCTTTGAGATGTGCTCAGTGTTTTGGGTTATCTTGGGTAGGGAAGGGAAAGAGAATGTCTGGGGGTGGAATAGGGAGAAGAAATTTCTTCATAGTGGAGAAGACAGCTTGGCAGTTCACTAGGAGTCAAGTACATGAACTTAGCAGCGACCTCTATAGGGAGGTCTGGGGAGGTGATGCAGATTTGTCCATGTGCTGCTGTTTCCTCCTGGTGAAGACTTCTGTACTGCTATTGCTACAGAGCTATACAGATGCCCACTCTTCAGGAGTCACATAGGTATAGACAATGACGAAATTAGTGTAGCCATGACAGAGAGAATATTGGAAACTACCTTCATTTAAAAAAATAAATTTATTTATTTGAGCAGAGCGAGAAAGAATGGGCACACCAGGACCTCTAGCCACTGAGGAGGAATTCCAGATGCATATAGCACCTAGTGCATCTGGCTTTAAAGTATGTGCTGGGAAACGAACCTGCATCCTTAGGCTTTGCAGGCAAGGGTCTTAACTACTTAGCCATCTCTCCAGCTCCAGAAACTACCATCTTTATGGGTATCATGTACCCGCTGGGAATTCTTACACTGCTCTGAGGAAAATATCCTAATTAAGGGTTGTGTCTGAATCTTTTGTCTGCTTTAAAAGTAAGAGTTTAGATTTCATAGATTTTTTTTTAGTATGAGTTTATTGTAATTAGGCACTCTATCTTTTTGGAAACTGATAAACAGGACAAAGGAAACACAGCGAGGGATCACAAAATAAATGGAACATTAGTCTTTAAGAGAAGGCAAACCAAAAGGAGAGTGTACTTTCTGCACTGGGGATGCTGAGGAAGGCGATTGCAAGTTTAAGGCCAGCAATGTGTGTGTGTGTGTGTATGTGTGTGTGTGTTGTGTGTGCGTGGGGGAGGAGCAGGTAGGGAGTGAGAGAGAGAGAATATGAGTTTCCCTGATGAAAGAGTTTATACTAAAATCTGTTTCTGAGGAATGAGAGATCAGAAATGGAGGCTGTGTTAGACATACCCTCAGCAAAGGATGTAATATCTACTCAGCCACAATTATTCAATCCTTCAGATGTCTATGTCCATTAAAACACATTTTAGAAGTACTTTATATAATCATAAATCTAAAAATAGAAACTCTATTACTGGATGCAAGTCCATGCCTTCTGGAATAAACTACTGCTGTTAGCATTATAGATTTATGAATATAAAATCTCAGACATTAGCTTTTTGTGAAAGTATTAATTTCACAAACATTAATGAAACAACACCATATTCCAGACACTGCTAAAATCTGCCTTGGAGAATTCCCATAATTGAAGATAAATGCATAAGTTTATGTGTTTAGGCACATATATTATATGCTTTGATGAGTGCTATGCAGATTTTGAACATTTCACTTGAAGTGCCTGTCTCCCTTCATAAAAACCATTTCTATGATTTCTCCTCTCTCTCTCTCTTTAGTACTGACCCCCAGCAGATATGGTCATACAACACAATGCAACATTATCATCATAATTCATTGTATCTAGTCTATATGTAAACTGAAGAGTAGCCACTTAAATTTAGAATTATGCCTATGTATCTGAATTTGTCTCCTAGGTCAGAGACCTTTTAGTAAATGACATATTTCTATGAATTTCATCAGAACTTTCTAAATTATTCACATGAAGTTATTCAGAATATCCTATTCAGTTAACATCTGCTTTATCTATAATGGTGGCTTAGATTTTTCATTCCTAATATCCTTTCTGTTGTTTTTATAGGATCTATTAGCTTTGCAGTAAAAAGCATTTGATTTGGTTAATTTTATTTTATGTTTGATACTATTTCATTAGATTCTTCTCTTGTCTCTATGATTTCCTTTTTCCTTCATTTGATTTTATTTTATAGATCTTTTCCTCTAAAGTTTAAAGATGACCTCTTTGCTTTAAATTATAGCCTATCTTCCACTCTAACATAAGCATCCAGACTACATATTTCTAAGTCCTGCTAGAATTGTATTCTATATAGTTTGACACTACTATGTAATATTTAAGTTGAAAATGTTTCTAATCTCAATTATCATTTGTATGTTGGTTCCTAAGTATTTCTTCTTTTTCAAATATGAGAAGTTTTATTTTATTTTTTGCTGATACACTATGAGGCAAAACCAAATTGACACCATACAAAATAACTTTGTAAAATAATCATTCACATCATCTTCATCAGACAGCATTCAGTGTATGTTAGGGGCTATGTAAGGAGATGAAAAACCACTCTGCCAAACTTTCAGTATTAGTTTATATACACACAGTAAGAAACAGAAACAAATAACTGTTAGGTTTTCCATGAATTTATTGCAAAAATAGTGCAAACTATTTAACCTAATAAGCGGTGAAAACAAACTTAAAGGAACCAGCTAAGTTTAAACATAGCAGGAATGTTTAGTGTCTCAGCGTTTAGCTTTCTTCACCACTTGTCGTCTCCATGAGGACCACTCTGGGGACAGGCTGGCCAGGGTCCCCACGGCAGCAGTAACTGTGGGATCACGCTACTTACTTATGGCAAGCCACGAGTTCTGTGTCGACAAGCTAAGGTTCCACGACCTTGAGCTTGGCGCTGAGAAGCAAAGTACCGACACCCAGGCGACAAGGAGAAGGGATGGAGGAAGCAGCATGAACAGAAAGGATCTGAGGAGCACTGTCTGCTGAAAGCATAGTACCACTTTCCTCAGGGGTGCTTGGAGAAAGCATTAAAGTAGGACGACCTTTGAACCCAATATTGCAGTTAAATTAAAAATAAAAAAGGATACTAACTGTGGTGGTTTGAATAGAATAGATGGCTCCCAATATATTCAGTTCTTTATTGTTTGTAGTTTGCATTCTGTAGCCACCTGGCTGGAGGCAATGTCACTGGGTGGATCTTTAGGTGTGGTAGTGGGTTTCAGATTTCAATCTAAAGATATGCAAAGTGTGCCTAGCTGGAGTTCCTGAAGTGTGCTGTGGCTTTTGGCTTTAGGCTTGTACTTCTTTCTGTCTGCTTGGTCCTGTGAAGGCAGGCCAGCTTCTTCTGCCATTATGGAACTTCCCCTGGATCTGTAAGCTTCAGTAAATCCCTTCCTCCATAACTGTGCTTGGTCTGGAAGTTTATCTCAGTGAACCTGAAGCTGTCTGCTACACTAACTTAAGCTTTCTTTCAACAGTCTTTTGGAGTTAAGAAAGTATATATCTAAACAAAATAAAATCCTACATGTAAAAGGTAAAGAAACACAAATGTAGCATATGCAGATCCTTTTCTTGAGGTACCTATATAAACTTAATCACTTGCTCCAAGTACTCCTGTGAGGCTAAAACAAAACCCTTACTGGAAAGCCAATGCAGGGCATTTCCTATTACCGACAAAGTACAACATTGCTGAGCTTAAAATGCAACATACTCAAGGATGATTCTTTTACAAAATATAGCTTAGTATCAAACTGATGAAAGTTAAAACATTAAAAACAGTTAACTACAATCATGTCTTTTTTGTTTCTACTGTTTTCCTTATTTGAGTTCTTGCATCAAAAAAAGAAAGAAAAGCCTCTTGAGTCAACTTTCAAAGTTTTGCCACTAAGGAAAGTTGTTTTTCTTATAAAATCCAGAGAAGTCCTTAAAATAGTAAAACTATATACTACAGGAAAGATCCCTAACTTATATTTCTTATTGGTATAAAATCAAATTCTTAAGACTCCAAAATATTGTGTTACCTCCCAAGAATTAAGGTTAGAAAAAATTGGCACAGTAGAGTAGGGAAAGTCTAGAATTGTAAACTGCCAAATCAGTCTCCTATCTTATTTTCTTACCCATTGGAAAACTTCCCTAATTTCCAGAACCCCCAGGGCTGTGGTGGAGCACCGACTCCTGCCAGCTATGTTCTTACCTGTGGTCCTTAGCACCTCCGCCATGTACATCTGGAGCTAGAACTGGCATGGGGCCATTGCTGCTTATGAGAGAAGCTCTCAGAAAACACATAAGAGGAAGAGGGGCTTGAATGGCTGAAAAAGCAATGGTAAAAGTAATTGTGAATCTTCTTTGGCCAGCCCTTCATTGGCACAGTAAACAAAGTGATAGCTATAAACACATGCATAGGAGAGTTTGGGATTTATTGTCTGTAAAGTGTTAAATTTGCTCCTGGACACATTTTTTCCCCCTTTTCCCAAGACAGTAGTTGGGATCCCAGGACACTGCAGTAATTAGCTGGGTACTGTCATGGCCAGCTGGGCTATCCACTTGCAAGAGAACATACTTAATTCTGTTCTGGTGGTTAAAAATGTATTAGGGTTCAACACGAAAGTCACAAAATAAACAACAGTATTATTAAATAAACAGTAAAGACAGTTTCAAGTTTCAGGTGCAGTCCCATCTCCCTGCTTGGTTTCTTTCCTCCAATTAAAGTTTTAATTCCAATGTAATTAGTCGATAGCCAACCGTTTAACTGAGATAGGTCCACGTTGTAAAAAAGCTGGGTTCCCTCTATTTTGTCTCTAAATTGAAGATGATTTCACAGAAATAAAACTGTTCAATCATATGCAGAGGCAGTGCCAGCTGCCATTGCCTGCAGGAGCTCAGCACACACATAGGTTTGAAAGAAAGACCTGTGCCCAAGCAGCATCAACTCAGCTTGGATGAAGGAGAAAAAGATGAGACATTTAAAGATGCCCCTGAAAAAGACTAGGCTATATGCATAGGTCTTTCAGACTGACTGCCACAGAAATGCACACGGTCGGTTTTCACCAAGCAAAGGCAGCGGACAAGCCAGACCAGGGGCATATCAGGAGAGGTGAAACCTGGAGCTTTCCCCTTTAGCTCCTGAGAAAAGACTTGTTGAATTATGGCCTAGAATCATGTGGAAACTCACTCTGGCAGTAGTTTTGCAAACTCTGAACTTCACAAATTTAATCTGATTAAGTCTTAATCTAAAGTGGCACCACCATCCTAAGTATGTCTTATTTCCAATTACAGTCAAAAATTTCCAAGTATCCAAGGGTCTTTTTACTATAGTCTTTCAGCTTTATTTTGCTGTGGTAGGAGAAAACTTTAATTCTCTGCAAGCTTCTTAAAACCTTTTTAAATTAAGAAATTTCATATATAAATAAAATGTAATTTGATCCTAAATTCCTTCCATTACCTTCTTTTGTCTCCCTCTGATGCTCTCATTCTATTGAACTCTCTTCTTTCCAACCTTTCTATTTTGCATGCCATTTTATTTTATATTTGTCCTCTTTAATAATCCATATTGAAATGTTGATGGGCTCTCAGAATTGTGCATGTCTTGTGGGGCTTCCTTGATCAACTACACTCTGGGAGATATCTAAGCTCTGGCACTGGGATTTACTGCAACAATCTATGGCTTCAGGGAGGACCATAATCCACCTCCATAGAGATTTTTGCCCAAACTCTCATTTAAAAATATCTTAATTATATTTTTGATTAGTTAACAAAAAAGTGGGTTACCCTATGGATTTTTCATACTGTCATTAATTTTTGTTAACTCTTCTCTCCTCCATTCCCTTCTCCTGACCCCATTTAAACCTTTCTAACCCCAGTACTCAACCCCTTCATTGACATATCTACTGTGCCCTTCCCTTAAGTCTTCCCTCCTCATCCACCTCATGCCCTTTCCAGCTCCCTGGCCTCTAGTGTTATTTATAACCTATTCTAACTTACATATGAATTTAAATTTTCAAAGTTAGGGTCCATATATGAGAGAGAACATGAAATGTTTCTCTTTTTGAGTCTGGGTGATCTCAATTAATGTAATATTTTTCAGACCTATCTATGTTCCTGAGACTTTCATTTCATTTTTCTTTATAGTTGAATAGAATGCCATTGTGTATATTTACCACATATTCATCAACAATTCATTAGTTGATGGACATATGGCTAATTCCATTAAGATATTGTGAAGAAAGCAGCAATAAAGAGGATGTGCAAATATCTCTACAGTAAAATATAGTGTGCTAAGGTTGTATTCCCAGGAGTAGTATAGCTGAATCATACAGCAGATCTATTTTTAACTTTTTGCAAAATGGTCAAACTGACCACCATAATGGTTGAATAAGTAGATACTCCTACCAACAGTGATTAAAGGTCCCTCTTTCCCCAACCCTCATTGACAATTTTTTACTTGATTATTGATAATAGCAATTCTAACTGGAATAAGATGAAATATCAAAATAGTTTTGTTTTGTATTTTGTTTTTGGCTAAAGATGTTGAATATTTAAAACAATCTTTATTTGCCATTTGTATTTCATTTCTTGAGTACTTGATTTAGTTCCATGACTCATTTTTTGGTTGACTTGTGTTTTAATTTATTGTTTTGTTGACTTCTTTGAATATTCTAGATATTAATCACTTGTCAATATATATCTGGTGAAGATTTTCTCCCATTCTATAGATTGCATCTTAATTCGGTTGATGGTTTCCTTAGCTGTACAATAGTTTTGAGTTTCAGAAAAGTCCCATTTGTTGATTGCCTTATGTCCTGGCAACCAGACTCCTATTTAGAAAGTTCTTCCCTATACCTATATCTTTTAAAAATATTTATTTATTTATTTATTTATTTACTCATTTATTTATTTGAGAGAGAGAAAGAAGCATGGGGGGTGCAAATAGAGAGAGAATGGGTGCACTAGGGCCTCCAGGTTCTGCAAACAAACTCCAGATGCATGTGCCACCTTGTGCATCTGGCTTATGTGGGGTCCTGGGGAATTGAATATAGGTCCTTTGGCTTTGCAGGCAGGTTCCTTAACTGCTAAGCCATCTCTCCAGGCCTGCCCCATACCTATATCTTAAAGTGTTCTCCCTACTGATTGTATAAAGGTCTTATATTGAGGTCTTTGATACATTTGGAATTGTTTTTTTGGGTGTGTGTGTGTGTGTGTGCAGAATAATAAAAGAAAGGGGTCTAATTTCATTCTTCAACATGCAGAATCCAGTTTTCCTGGTATCAGTTGCTGAAAATTGTGTCTTTTCTCCAGTGTATGTTTTTGATCTCTTTGTCAAAAACCAGGTGGCCATAGTTACAGAATGTTATAGTTACCTTTATATTGTTGGAACAAAACACCCAATTAAAGAAAACTGATAGGAGGAAAAAGGTTTATTTGGGCTTATAGTCTTGAGTGGAAGCTTCATGATCACAGGAACACATGGCATGAGCAGAGGCTGGACGTCATTCCTTGCAACAGCAGGTGGCAAATAGCAGCAAGAAAGCAAGCTGATCTCAGAAACACACCTTCTCCAACGAGGCTCCATCTCCCAAATTGTTACCAGCTAGGGTCCAAGCATTCAAAGCACATGAGTTTATGGAGGACATGTGTGGTGCTTTGAATTAGGTATTATCATAATCTCATGCCTTTTGAATGACTGGTTCCCAGTTTATGGTAATATGGGCAGTGAAGCCTTTCTGGAGGAGATGTGTTGTTAGGGGTGGGCTCAGAGGTGTTATAGCCAGCTCTCTTTTGCTGGAGTTCTGCTCACTCTCCAGCTGCTGTTGTCTACCTATTGTTAGCAAGAAGACAATGTCCAGCTTTTGCTCTACCATCATTTCCCTGCTATCATGAAGCTTCCCCTTAAGATGGTAAGCCAAATTTAAAAAAAAAAAAAAAAAAAAGAAAGAAAAGAAAAGAAAAACTTTACTCCCCTCAGCTGCTTTTGGTTGGGAGCTTTATCCCAGCAATGAGAAGGTAACTATAGCAACATCTGATTCAAATCACAGCACCAAGACTTATACTTAAATCTTTTATTCTATTCCATTGAGCTATATGTAAGGTTTTGTGCCAGGTACCATCAGGGACATTCCATGATATCTATTTTTTTTCATGATATTGGGAATGGCACTGTTTTCTTTATTTCTTTCTCAGTATATAAGGCTACTGATTTTTGTATGTTAATTTTTTATCCTGCCACTTTGCTAAAATTATTTATCAGCTCTAGAAATATTCTGGTAATCTTGAGGATCTCTTATATATAAAATTATATCATCTGAAAATAAGGATAGTTTGATTTCTTTCTTTCCAGTTTTTATCCCATGTATTCCTTTCTCTTACCTAATTACAGCTAAGATTTCAAACACTATATTAAATAACAACGGAAAGAGTGAACATCTTGTCTTGTTTCAAATCTTAGTGGGAATGCTTCTCTGTGTCTAGTATGATATTGTATATAGACTTGTTATATAAAGGCTTTAGTATGTTGAGATATGTTCCCTCCATCCCTAGTCTCTCTGTGTTTTATCATTATCGGATGTTGGATTTCATAAAATACCTTTTGCTGTACCTATTGAGATAATCATGTGATTTTTGTCCTTGAGTTTATTTATGTGATGTATTATATTTACTTATTTATGTATGTCAAACCACCTTGAATCTTTAGAATCAAATCAACTTGATCAAAGTGAACGACTTTTATGATATGTTCTTGAACTTGCTGTTGCAGTCAGGTTTGCATTGCTGGTAGAAATCACCGAACCAAGAGCAGCTTGTGGGAAAAAAAGAGGTTTATTTTGGCTTACAGGCTAGAGGGGAAGCTCCATGATGGCAGGAAAAATGACAGCTTGAGCAGAGGGTGGACATCATGCCCTGGCCAACATAAGGTAGACAATAGCAACAGGAGAGGGTCCCAAACACTACCAAGGGTGATCTGGCTATAACACCCATAAGCCCTTCCCCCCATAATACACTGCCTCCTGCAGGTGTTAATTACCAAATCTCCATCAGCTGGGAACCTAGTATTCAGGACACCTAAGTTTATGGGGGACACCTGAATCAAACCACCACACTTTCATTGTATTTCATTGACAAATTTGTATTTATGTTCATCAGGGAGATTTATCTATAGATTTCCTGTATGCCGTATCTCTTTCTTGTTTTGGCATTAGTGCAATGTTTATGGGGTTCATATAAAGAGTAAGGGAGAATTCTCTTGTTTTCTATTTTGCGGAATTGATAAGTTCTGGTTTCAGTTCATCTTTCAAGGTCTGATAGAATTCTGCAATGAGCTCATCAGGACCTGTACCTTTTTTTTGGCTGGGACATTATTTTTATTACTGCTTTAATCAATTTCACTGACTTCTATCCAGTCTTGATTGTTTCTTTGCATCTGGCACTTTTGTGGTTTGTTTGTTTTTTTTCTTGCTTTCTGGTACACCATTAAGTTATTTGAGATCTCTCTGATTTTGAGTGTAGGTATTTAAAACCATAAACTTCCTTCTGAGGAGTACTTTCATTGTGCCCCACAAATTTTGGTATGTTGTGTTTTCATTTTCATTCTGGTCTTAGGAATTTTTTTAATTAATTTCTTCAATGACCCATTTGTTATTCAGTAGTATGTTATCTAATTCCCAACAGTTTGTGGATCTCTGTAGGTTTTTTTTCTTGTTAATAAAATACAAGGAATTATTTCAGTCTTCCTAAATTTCTAAAGATTTGCTTTGTGCCCTAATAGGTGATCTATGTCAGAGTAAATTCTATGGGATTATGTATAGAATATGTATTCTCTAGTGTTTCAATGGAATGTTCTGTAAATGTCTGTTAGGTCCATTTGATCCACAATGTCATATTATTCCAATTATTCTCTGCTTATTTTTTGTCCAGATGATATGTTTCATGAAATGAGGTGCACCTATGTTTGGTGTGTATATGTTCAGAATTATAATGTCTTCTTGGTGGATTGTAAACTTGACCAGTTTGATGTGATCTTCTTTATCTTTTCTGATTTTGGTTTGAAAAAAATTTTTTTCTACATATTAGAGTAACAACATCTGCTTGTTTCCTGGTTTTATTTGCTTAGAATAGCTTTTTTCATCCTTTCTTTAAGATAGTGACAGTTATTGACAATGAGATGAATTTTTTGAAGACAGTGAAAGGGTGGGTCCTGTTTTCTAATCGAGCCTGTTAAACTGTGATTTTTGACTGAGGAGTGCGAAACATCAATATTAACTTATTACTGAAAAGTGTGAGTTAATCCCTACCATATTGTTATTGTATGGAGTCTGGTGTTTTCTTGGTCTTCCTTTGCTCAACAACTCTTCCAGAATTGGTAATTGTTTTTCCCTCCTGTAGCCTCTTGAATGTGCTTATGCAAAGTATTCCATGCATTCTCCTCTGAAGAGCTGGCTTACTACTCATAAACTCCTTTAACCTGCTTTTGTAATGGAAGGTTTTCTTTCACACTCTACTATGAGAGATAATTTTGCTGACTATAGCAGTTTGGGTTGGCAGTTCTGGTCTTTCACTACTTAAAATACATCATTCTAAGCCCTTCTGGCATTTAGAGTTACCATTGAAAACTTGGATGTGAGTTTGATGAGCCTGTCCTTATAGGTGATGAGATATTTCTCTCTTGTAGCTTTCAGTATCCTTTCTTTATTCTGTGTATTAGTTTACTGACTATAATATGATGTGGGAAATTTCTGGTCTTGTCTATTTGGTGTTCTATATGCCTCTTCTACCTGTATAGGTATCTCCTAATATATAGGAAATTTTTTCTTCTATAATTTTATTAAGAACATTTTCTAAGCCATTGACCTGAAGTTCTGCCTTTTCTATGCTCATTATTCAAACATTTGTTATTTTCATAGTGTGTCACTTTTCTCTCATGTTCCATTCATATATTTTTTGAACTTCTCAGCAGTTTTGACTAATTCATCAAGTTTTTCTACCTTGTTTCAAGGCCTAGTATTCTGTCTTCCACTTGATGTATTCTATTGATGAAGTTTCCATGGAGCTTTTTGTTTGACTTCTTGTATTTATTTTCAGCTTTATTTCAGTTTGGGTTTTCTTGAGGATTTATAGCTCTTTATTAATTTCTGTTTTCAAATTCTTATTTGACATCATAATTTCATTTAGCTGCTTGTATTCTCTTTTCCCTCTCTAATGATGCCTTTTCTAGTTTCATGGTATATACCCCCACATACATATAGGTACATATATAAAAGTTAAAATCTAGAATACACATGTGAGATAAAACATATAATATTTGCCGTTCTAGATTTGTGATATTTTACTTAAGATAATAATTTTCAGTTCCATCTATTTTTCTTCAAATTTCATGATTTCAGATTTCTTTACAGCTGAATAAAGTTCCATTCTGTTTATCTACCACATTTTTGTTATCCATTCCTCTGTTGATAGATGGCTCGGATAGAAATTGGGAGTCATATGTCAATAAACATGGGTATATAGGTATCTCCATGATAGGACTTAAAGTTATTTGGATAAGTAACCAAGGACTGGTATAGTTGGGTCATATAGTAGTTATATGTTTATTTGGGGGATGTGGAGGAAATCTTCACACTGGTTTCCATAAGTGGCTGCACTAGTTTATACTCCCACTATCAGTGAATAAGTGTTCATCTTTCCCTGTTTCCTCACCAGCATTTTTTTTTTTTGCTTAATGATGATATTCTTTAGCCCAGGCTGGCCTCGAACTCCTGATCCTCCTGCCTCCGCCTCTTCAGCAATATCCTACCGGCATGCGCCACCACAACTGGCTGATGATATTCTTTAAAAAAGCCATTTTGCATTTTTCTAGTGGGCAAGGATTTAGAGCATATTTTCAAGTATGGATGGGCCATTTGTATTTTTTATTTTGAGAACTGTGTTCTGCTTATTGGCTCACTTGTTAATTGGAAGACTGAGGGTTTTGGTAGTTAATTTTTATATTTGTTTATGTATTCTGAGTGTAGCTCATGTCCCAAAGATTTTGCTCCATTCTGTAGCCTGCTACTGAACTCTACTGATAGTTTCCCTTGCTGTGCAGAGCTTCTCAATTTCACATTATACCATGTGTCAATTCTTGAGATAATTTCCTGTGCAATTTGAGTCATTTCCAGAAAGTCCTTGCCTATGCCCATATTTTAAAGTGTTTTCAGTTTTAACATTCAAGTCTTATATTAAGTTCTTTGAACCATTTTGAATTTATTTTTGAGCGCAGTGAAAGACATGGATCTAATTTTTTTCTCGGTGTGACTATCCCCTTTGCTAACTTTTTTTTTTTTAAGAGGCTATCTTTTCTCTAAGGCTATCTATCATCTTTTTTGCATGTTTGTTAACAATTAGGTGGTTGTAGCAGTGTGAACTTATTTCTACATTCTCTATTCTATTCCATTGTTTGCATGGTTTTTGCTACATGCCAGTTCTGTGCTGACTTTGTCACTATGGCTTTGTAGAATAATTTGAAGTCAGGTACTGTGATACCCCCAGCACTGCTCCTTCTGACTGCAGTTGCTTTGGCTATTGGAGAGTTTTCATGCTTCTCTGCAAGTTTCATGATTTTTTTCTAGTTCTATGAAGAACGTTATTTTAATTTTGATAGGAATTACACTGAATCTGTAGATTACATTTAGTAATATAGTCATTTTCACAATGTTGATTTTTTCCAATTCATGAGCACTAGAGACCTTCCCATTTTCTGGTGTCTTCTTCAACAAGCTTCTTCAGTGTCTTAGTTTTTATTGTAGAAGTCTTCTACCTCTATAGTGAAGTTTATTCCTAGGTACACTCTTTGAAGTTATTGTGGATGGGATAGTTTCCTTAATTCCTTTTCAGCAAGTTCATTATAAATAGATAGAAAAATCACTGGTTTGTATGTTGATTTTCAATCCCATCACTCCTGAAAATACTTATAAGATATAATTGTTTTCTGGTATAGTATGCAGAATCCTTTAATTACAGGATCATGTCTTCTATTGACAAGGATAATCTGATTTCTTCCTTTCTGATTTGTCTCCCTTTAAAAACTTTCTCTTGTCTGATTACTCTGCTAAGACTTTATACTCTACTTTGAATAAAAATGGAGATTGTGCATCCTCCTCTCTTTCTAGATTTTAGAAGAAATGTTTTCAGTTTTCCCTTAGTGTAACATTGGCTATAGCCATTATTAAGTGAAGTTATGTTCCTTCTCTTCCTCAAATCATCAGGACTTTCATTATATGTCAAACTTTGTTGAATGCCTTTTCTTCCTCTATTAAGAGGACAATGTAGCATTGGAGAAATGGCTTAGTGGTGAAGGAGCTTGCCTGCAAATCTGAAGGACCAAGGTTCAATTCCCGAGGACCCATGTAAGCAAGACGCGCAAGGTGGTACATGTGTTTGGAGTTCGTTGTAGTGGCTGGAGTTCCTGAGGTCCTGGCTTGCCCATTCTCTCTCAAATAAATGAATAAAAATATTTTTTAAAAGAGGACAATGTAATTTTTGTCTTTAAGTATATTATATTATGGATTCCATTTATTGATCATTTATTGATTTACATATATTGAGTCAATTTTGCATCCCTGAGGTCAAACTAACTAGACCAAAATTAGTTGTCTAAGTGTGTTTTGTTTGCAAGTATCTTGTTGAGAAATTCTGAATCATGTTTGTCAGTGAAATTGGTTTATACTTTTTTGTTTGTTTGTATGTTTTTCAAGGTAGGGTCTCACTGTAGCCTAGACTGACATGGAATTTGTTATGTAGTCTCTGGCTGGCCTTGAACTCATGGTGATCCTTCTACCACAGCTTCCCAAGTGCTAGGATTAAAGGTGTGTAGCTACTATACATACATATTCCAAGTATCAGTTGTGATATGTTTGGAATCTATTGTAACAATTCCCTTCTCATTTCTGGGACTTCTCTCTATCTTGGTTAGTTTGACTAGGTTTTTTAATTTTTTTCCTATTTTCCTTATCTTTTCACAGAACTTTTTATGTTTGATTGATTCTGTGTATTGTCCTTTTGTCTTTATTTCACTAATTTCTGTCCTAATCTGAAATATTTTTGCTATATATTGCATTTTAATTTTGTTTCTTCTTGTTTTTCTAGAACTTTGAGGCATGTATTAGATTATTTGAATATCTTTCTTTTTTAATATAAGCAATTATAGCTACAATTTTTTTTTCTTTTAGAACTGCCTTCGCTATATCCCAGAGATTCTGATAGGTTGCTATCATTTTCATTTGATCCTAGAAAAATTTTAATCTTCTCATTTATTTCTTCAATGACCCACACTGTTCTTTCAACAGTGTAGTGTTCAGTCTCTAAGCTTTTGTGTAGTTTCTCTTGGTGTCAATCCCTGATTTGATTCCACTATGTCCTAATAACATGCAAGAAATTATTTTGGCATTTTAAAAATTTTGTTAAGGCTTACTTTGTGGCTTGTAATATAACTGATTTTTGAGAAGTTTCCATGGGCCATTGGGAAAAAAATGTATTCCCTATCTATTGGATAGAGCTTTCCATAGATATCTGATAAATCCAATTGATCTGTGGTATGACTTCACTATGAACTTTCTTTACTCTCTATCTAAGACCTATCTAAATGTGAGAGTGGCTTATTAATGCCACCTACTATTATTGCATCTATACCTGTTAGGAAAACAAACAATAAATGAAAAGAAAGACTCAGTTCAACAGCCCAGAGAAGCATTATTTGGGAACACCTGAGGACTCCAGCCAAGCACAGCAGAAGCAACTTCCCTTACAGACTTCTAATGGGACAATGGGGCAATTTAAATTCTTTGTTTTCTTACTGCAGTCAGCTTTTTATTGCTGGACACACACTCAACCAGAAACAGCTTATGGGAGGACAGGGTTTATTTTAGTCTTATAGATTCTAGGGGAAACACCATCAATGGTGAAGAAGCTGGCTCATTTGCGTGCATCAAAGCAGAGAGGCATCACCAGTCAGCAAACACCAAAAACAAACATCCAGAGCTCAAGGCTTCTCTCCACACACCAAGGGCTGGACTTAAGATCCACCCCCAATGACACACCTGTTCCCCAGTAGGGCTCGGCTCACTGTGCACTCAAGTTGCCAGCCTGAGTCAATGGGTCATACATTCACACCACCACATTGGTCCAGCTTACATTAGGACTTGGGCCATTTCATGGAAATAATGAAGATAGGTGGCCTGGGCCACTTCTAAGAAACAGAGATTTAGGGCTGGAGAGATGGTTTAGCGGTTAAGCCCTTGCCTGTGAAGCCTAAGGACCCCGGTTTGAGGCTCAGTTCCCCAGGATCCACGTTAGCCAGATGCATAAGGGGGCGCATGTGTGTGGAACTCATTTGCAGTGGCTGGAGGCCCTGGCACGCCCATTCTCTCTCTCTCTCTCTATCTGCCTCTTTCTCTGTCTGTCACTCTCAAATAAATAAATAAATAAATAAAAATGAACAAATAAACATCTTTAAAGAAACAGAGATTTATAATTGCAAAATGACAGAGTTAAAAAAATAGATACACTCTGGTTCTAACATTCTCAACTCTGTCATTCTGTAGAAAGCTGGTGTAAGATGTTACACAAGTAGGTTTCAGTCACAAGGTTCCAAAAATGATAGTCAAAATGGATATGTGCCTCAGTAGGACTATAGCAGGAGGATAGATTCAATGTGGTCCCAAGAGATGGTTCTGGAAACAACTTTACTCCTATTTATAAAGAATTTCTGGAAAAAAATTATAAAGCATGGAAGAAAGAAGCACTTGGTTTTGAGGTAGTGGAAGGCTCTCTTTTCTTTAGCAAGGAAAAATGGAAGAAGTAAGACCATACTTAGAGTTTTGTGGCCCAGTCTGGTAGTGATCAGAAGAACTTTGAAGGGTCCTTCTATTTTGGATGGAGGGGTCCTTGTTGGTATAGCAAAAACATAATCTCTAACCTGTAGTGAAATGGGGAGTGGTGTCAGTGAGTCATAGGGCTGAAATGAGCAGAGATTGACATAACTCCAGAAGAGGGAGCAGATAGTCTGGGAAAACATCTCTGTAAGAGTTCTTAGTGAGTCAGATGACTATAGGAAGGATGTAGAGGCATGGAATGTGTTAAGAGACCTACCATGACAGAAGGCAGCCCTAGACAGCAATAGATATTTTGGAAAAAAATCGGAATATGAAGTGCTGAAACAAATTGTACAAGCAGGCAAAGAAAATACTGATTCATGATATTGGAAAGCAGGAAAATCTCAGTAAGTGTGAGGCAGACCTGCTACACAAGATAATGAGTTTTACCTCAGAGGAAATAGGCAAGATCTCATGTATAGGTCTAGCTTAATAGGGATGTGCCTTTAAAGACTATAACCTAGAACAGTAGGTGTCTTGGCTGGCCACAGAGATGTCAAGTCATACAATAAAGATAGTAAGCTGGCTATTTTAAAAGGTTAATGTACCGCCAAATAATGCTGGCTCTGAATTGGTAACAATTGCTGCAGTCCATCTTGGAAGTACTAGTAACAGAGTTATGGCTTCTGGGAGCCCCAGGTTTGGTACAGGTATTGGCTTTTTGCCAATAGCATGTTGCATTTTGTGCACATGGCAAGCTGTTGTCCCACATGACTAGGAGGCTTCCTTCTAGAGTCTGTTATAGGTGATGCTGAACAGGCAGGGAAGCAGCTCTTCAGGAGAAAGATACTTGTCAGAGCCATTAGGAAAAATTCCTGGATTTTATCAAATCTATTAGCCATTATAATTCAGTCATTATATATCTACATACAAATTTTCTTGTATGTGACATGACAGTTACAGGTGATGCATCATATGAATATTATAGTATCTATCTGCAATTTTACATACTCTAATGTTTATTTATGAAATTAGAGCCCAAACATTCAGTGCAGAAATATTTGTAATTGTTAAAACATATTGATTACTGCCTTTATTAATAAGAATATGTGATTTTCCCTCTTTATTTTTATGTGATAGCAATCCTTATGTTTTCTAACTAGTTTTGGTTCTATTTTAAATTATCAGATATGAGAATAACTACACTCAATTTTTATAGCTTCCATTTGATTATCAGGTCAATTTCCATCTTTTAACTCAGATTTTTTATGGTTTTCCTAGTGAAGTGTGTTTCTTAGAAACAACAGATAGTGGATATTGTTTTATAATACAATCAGTCTGTATCTTTTAATTAGTGTGTTGAGGTGATTTGCATTTAAGAACATTATTAAAAGGGCTATGTTGCTTCCTGTGAGTTTATCAGCTTCTATTCTAGTTGTTTGAATTATTGGTAGTTCTTGCATTCCTGCCCTGTTAGTATTAAGGCTTTACTATGTTGGACACAATAGACTCCTTTCAACCTCTCCTATTTCTACTCATGAAATGTATTCTTTCCTATGCTGTCATGGGTGAAACCATCTTTCATTACTCTTTTTGTATCATACCTCTTTAAATATTCTCTGCAGCATTGGCTTAAATTCCTTACTCTATATTTTTCTCAAAATGTTAATTCTCTACAAATTTTGAGGTAACTTTGCTGGGTATAGCAATTTTCATTGACATTTATTTTAGGGCTTAAAATATGCTTTTCTGCCTTCTAAAAATGTTTATTGGATATCTTATGTTATTATTATGTTTCTGCTCCTGTTTGTGAGTTGACATTTTCCCTCACAGATTTTATATTGTTTCTTTGCTTTGTATTTTTGATATTTGGTCTATAATATGTCATAGTGAGGTTTTTCTCTGCTTCCATCCAGTTAGGGGTCTAAATGCCTCCAGTGTTTGGATATCCATTGCTTTCTTTAAGTTTTGTAATTTTTCTGCTATAATTTCATTGAGTAAGTTTTCTAATTTTTATACCTTATCTCAGTTCTTTCTTCTATCCTATAAATTCTTAGGTTTCATCTCTTGAATTTCAGAATTCTTACAAGTTTTAGTAATTTTCCTCATTTTTCTTTATTTATACATAAAGGTATGGTCTCAACTTGCCCTCTGTCCCTGAAATTCATTCTTCAGCTTGGTCTTATCTGTTGATGATGCTTTCCATTTTCTTAAATTGAATGGTTACATCTTCCATTTATAAAATTTATGCATTTAAATTTTCTTACTGAATTTTCCTCCATGTTTTAATTTTTTTCCTTAACATTCTTGACCATTTTATTCATACATAACTTTCTTGTCAAGGTCCTAAATTAATTTCCCTATTTAATTCATCTGCTAGTTTGAATCTTCTATATGATCATTATTTCTTTCAATGGCAGGACTCCGAAAGGTTTTTCTAACGTGTTTGCTATTTCATTATTTTTGTTTCCTGATAGTGAGAAGTTGCGAGCTTTTAGAGATATCATAGTGAATTTTATTCTCGTGTGTGTGTGTGTGTGTGTGTGTGTGTGTGTGTGCATGTGTGTGTATGTGCATATGTTCTTTATTGTTTCAGGTATCTGCCCAGTATAGCCCTGATGCTCTATATAACTCTTATCCTCTTATACAGATGAAGAGGCAAACAAAAGTCCTAGTAAACCTGCAGAGAGAACATCTGACCCCTCCCAATTCCAGTGGTTAAGCAGTGTTCTTCACACCCACCCCTAGGCCAAGTGGCTAGGGCAGATCAGCATCTATCTACAGAGGGGATAATCTATCTTTACCAATACCATCAGTGAGGAACAATTCACTAGGTCTCTCCTTTAGCTTTTCCAAGGCAGTGACAGAACAGAACAGGACATAGATTATCTACAGAGAGGAGCATTTGGCTCCTCCCAACCCTAGTGGCCAAGCAGCCAAGTGATGTCTCCCACAAAATCTCAGTCCTTTGCTCAAGGCTTTTTAAACCAGAAGATAAGTTCACAGCTGGGCATGTGAACCACTTCCTCTGGAAAAGACTAGCCCAAGTGGCTGAGTATTGATCCCAGGAACATTACCTACTCTTAGAACTCAGAATTTGCCTTGTCTAACTATATATTTCCTGGTCAGGAGAAATAGCCTGTAATACTAACTAATCAGTTGGTGACCACCATGTCTAGCTGATAGCTCCATGTGGTGGTTTGATTCAGTTGTCCGCCATAAACTTAGGTGTTCTGAATGCTAGGTTCCCAGCTGATGGGGAATTGGGAATTAATGCCTCCTGCAGGGAGTGTATTGTTGGGAGAAGGCTTATGGGTGTTATAGCCAGTTTCCCCAAGCCAGTGTCTGGCACACTGTCTTGTTCCTGTTGTCCACCCTGTGGTAGTTTTAATAGCTGGCCCCCAATATATTCAGTTCTTTATTGTTTGTAGTTTGCATTCTGCAGCCACCTGACTGGAGGGTGGATCTTAAGGTGTGGTGGTGGGTTTCAGATTTCAATCTAAAGATATGCAAAGTGTGCCTAACAGGAGCTCCTGAAGTGTGCTGTGGCTTTTGAACTTCAGGCTTGTGCTTCTCTCTCTCTGCTTGGGCCTGTGAAGGCAGGCCAGCTTCTTCTGCCATTATGAAACTTACCCTGGACCTGTAAGCTTCAATAAATCCCTTCCTCCATAACTGTGCTTGGTCTGGAAGTTCATCTCAGTGAACCTGAATCTGTCTGCTACACACCTCATGTGGGTCAGGGTGATGTCCACCCTCTGCTCATGCCATCATGGAACTTCCCTTCAAGCCTGTAAACCAAAATAAACCTCTTTTATCCACAAGCTGCTCTTGGTTGGGTGATTTGTACCAGCAATGCGAACCTGACTGCAACACTCCATTTGGCCATAGAATTCATCTCATTAGACCACAGATACAGCCAGTGGTCCTACTTGACCTCAAAGCACAGGCAGTTTCCCATTCCAAACACAGAGCCACAGCAATGTCTGCCTGCTTAAGATTGTTAGCAATTGGCCTGTCCCAGATTTCAGACCAACTAATGAAACTCTGTCACTACCAAAGAATACCTGAAAAAACTAGAGGTGGTAACTTCCCTTCAAATATTTAAATACCAAAGCAAGGGCATAAGGCTTACAAAGAACCCAAGAAACATGGCATAACCAAAATAATCTAATAATGGATCCTAAAGAAATGAGATAGATGAAATTATTGACCCAAAAATTCAGAATTATCCTCTTAAAGAAGTTTTCAAGGAAGTTCAAGGAATTATAGATAGAAAATTAATAAAATTTGGAAAATAATTCACTTTGTTAAGTTAGGAGCTTGACAAAGCATCAAACTTTCAAAAGTCTTAATAGAATTTTTAATGCTTGGAAAAGTCTGAGCCAGGTGTGATGGTGCACACCTTTAATTCCAGCACTCAGGAGGTAGAGGTAGGAGGACTGCCATGAGTTTGAGGCTACCCTGAGACTACATAGTGACTTCCAGGTCAGCCTGAACTAGAGACCCTACCTTTTAAAAAATTAATTAAAAAAAGAACTTTCAATGCTAAAAACTACAAAAACAAAGGTGATAATTTCACCAGATAGCCCCACCAGCAGACTTGATCCAGCAGAGAGATCAGCACATTTGAACACAGAACATTTGAGATCTGTTTTTCTTGAGGCAGGGTATTTTAGTTACTTTCTTACCGCTGTGACCAAACACAACTTAATGAAGGAAGGACTTATTTCAGTTTACCGTTCAAAGTTACAGTCCATTATGGTGGCAAAGGCATGGTGGCAGGAGCTTGAGGCAGCTGGTCACATTCAGTCCACAGGGAGGAAGTAGCAATAAATACTGCTGCTGCTCTTCTGGTGTATTTCTCCTTTTAATTGAGTCCAGGACTCCAGCCCATGGGATGGTGCCACTCATAATTAGGGTATATCCTCCCACCTCAACTAGCCTAATCTAAAAAATAAATAAATAAAACTCAAAACACCACCAGAGATTTTTTTCATGGTGATTATAAATTCTGCCAAATTTACATCAAGATTAACCATCACACAGTTTCATTCTGTAGTCTAGGCTAGCCTGAAGGTTGCTATGAAATGAATGTTGACCTTAGACTCATGACAATTCTTTTGCCTAGCTTCAGTGCTAGCATGAACTACTATACAGAGTTCTTAAATTTTACAATGAGAAAAGTAATAAAAAGTGAAAAAGAAATCAAAAAGCTTACATGAATGACAGGCTACCATCAGGAGAACTAACTTTCATATAATAGGAGTTTCAGGAAGAGAGGAAAAGAAGAAACGATCCCTCAAAAAAAAATCTCAAGAAACAATGACTAAATAATTCTCAAACCTAGGGAAAGAAGACATCAAGATACCAGAAGTTCAGAGCTTTCTAGTAAAATTCAAGACAAAAGAAGAAACATAGGACACACCATAATCAAATTATTAAAACTCAAAGATAACCAAAGAATTATGGGAACAGAAAGACAGGAATCATTTCAAGGCATCTCAAAATGTTTTTCAGTGGATTCTCTACAGAAACCCTGGGAACTAGGAAAGAATGAGGTCATATGTTTAAAATGCCCAAGAAGAAAATAAGCAGTGAATAATACTTTACCTTGAAATTGTCCTTCAGAAATGCAGGAAAAATAAAGGTTGCCTTGGCAAACAAAATTTAAGGGAATGCACTATCATGGACCCTTGCTTATGGGAACTGTTAAAAAGCATTCTTCAATCTAAAATGAAAAGCCCCTAATCGATAAAGTAAAGCATACAAAAGAATTAAAGTTAACAGTAAATATAATACATAAACATGCTCACAATACTCATACTCTAGGGGTGCTAGGCAAAGCGGTTTTGTCTATACCATAAATACTCTAACTGTAGGAGTCAAAAAATAACAGTAGAGCTAGGTGTGGTGGCATACGCCTTTAATACCAGCACTTGGAAAGCAGAGGTAGGAGGATTGCCATGAGTTCAAGGCCACCCTGAGAGTACATCATAGTGAATTCAAGGTCAGCCTGAGCTACAGTGTGACCCTACCTCAAAAAACCAAAAACAAAAAAAAAAAAAAAAAAAAAAAAAAAGTTAACTGTAGAGTCAGTGATGAGTTGTTTGGCCTGGAGCGCTTGTGCCGTTGGTGCTCAGGTTCCTGGACCACGTTAGTGAGGCGCAGTTTCTTCACTTTCACTAACAGTTAATAGGACAAAGTACAGATCTTCATGAAGACCCTTACAAGCAAAGCCATTGCCCTGGAAGTAGAGCCTAGTGACACCATCAAGAACAGGAAAGCCAAGATCTACGACAAGGAAGGTATCTCCCGACCAACATCATGTCATCTTTGCCGGCAAGCAGCTGGAAGATGGCCGCACTCTTTCTGATTACCACATCCAGACAGAGTCCACCTTGCACCCGGTCCTGCGCCTGTGGGATGGCTGTTAATTCTCTAGTCCATTCCCAGTGGCCAAGGATGGCATTACTCGGCACTAGCCATTTGCCCAAATTTAAGTTTAGAAATTACCAGTTTCAACAATAGCTGAAGCTATGCTCAAAATGCTAATAAAGGTTTTGTTGCATGATAAGCATAAACAACCCCTATAATAAACTGTCAAGGCATAAAAAATTACCAAAGTATGTAAATTTTGACATCTAAACTAAAACCTAGAAGGGGAAGGAGATGAAATATGGAGTTTTGTATGCAGTCATTCTAAAACAGTCTATTGTGTAAGTGATAGTGCATACAAACCTCTAATAATAACAAAGTAAAAATACCTACATTACCTCCACTTGAAAAAATGGAAGGGATTTAAAACATGGGGCCTCAGCAAATCATCAGATCACAAAGATGGCATGAGGATGAGGTGAGGAGCTACTAGAAAACAGTTATGAGATAGAAGTAGCAAGTCTGTACCTATCAACAACCACCCTGATGTAATGGATCAAATTCCAACTAATACATAGGGCAGATGAAACCCAGAAAGGAGAAGGTAGGATTCAACTATTTCAGGTATATAAATATATACCTAAAAAAAGTCTCGCTTTACTAGGGGTTGGAGAGATAGCTCAGTAGTGAAAAGTACTTGCTTGCAAAGCCTGATAGCATAAGATTCAATTCTCCAATAACCACATAAAGCCAGGTGCACAAAATGTTGTATATGTCTGGAGTTCATTTGCAACAACAAAACACCCTGGTGTTCCCATACTCACTCTCTTCTCTCTCTCTCTCTCTCTCTCTTACACACACACACACACACACACACACACACGAATAAAAATATAAAAAAATCTTTCAATTCTCACTTTACTACTAAAGACACCTATCAATTGAAAGTGAAAGAATATTCCAGGACTACAGAGATGCCACAGCAGTTATGTGCACTTTCTGCACAAGCATGAGGGCCTGAGGGAGCTTGAGACTGCATGAGTTCAAATCTCCAGATCCTACATAAAACAGCTAAGATGGCCACACATAGCTGTAACCCCAGTCACCTAGGGGAACAGAGGTCCAAGAATCTCAAGCTCTGGAAAAAGAAAAAGAGATTTGGGCTCCAAAATAAGATCAAGAGGAAAAGTGGTGGAGTGGGTCACCTGAGGTTCCACTCAGGTCAATGGGGTGCCAGATAAACACACACACACACATGCACACACACACACACACACACACACACACACACACACACACACACGCATTAATACACACATGGCAAAAGCAAGAAAAAGAAAGAAAAAATGAATGATATCCCATATAAATGAAAGCCAAAAGAAAGCATATATAGCTATACTCACATTGGACAAAATACAACTTTAAATCAAAATCAGCATAGAGACACAAAGAATAAGGTTACTATATAATGGGGAAAATTCACCAAGAGAACTGTCATAAAGATGTACCACACCCAACACTGGAGCACCAAAATGCATAAAGCACTCACTGAGCAATCTCAAGGGAGATAGGCTACAATGCAACAATAGTGAGGAATTGACAGCCTGCTTTCAATAATGGTTAGGTCATCTAGACTTAAAAATCAATGAGAAAACACTGAACTTAAAGTTTACAGATTTAATAAATGCCCTCAAGGCAACAACAACCTCTTGATTCTTCTTACAGCCTTCTGAGTTTCCACATTGGGTTTAGTCCTGAAATAATTTTTTTCTATCATTTTACCATCTGGCTATTTAAAGAATATTTTCTAGGTTTTTTTATTCTCAGCATTTTATGTGTTAATATAGATACTTGTCCTAATGTCTTACAAGTAAAAGAATTCTCACTTTTATTCTAATTCTCAATGATGTTGGAGATTTAAATCTTCTGTTAATAAACTAAGTTGTCTAGGTGATATGTCTCTTACATATGTGAAATTATGTTATTTTCAGTGTCACTAGTAACTTTTTCTAACAAATATAAATTCATAGTGAATTCCTATAGTTCTTACCTGCTGTTAATTCCTTAAATATCAGATAAATTTATCATAAGAATTTCTACCAGAGTGCATTGCATATTATGTTTGGATATCTATAAAGTGCTAGGCTTGGGTAAATTTGATTCAAATGTCTCTGTATGTATAAGAGTATGCCCTGGATTTTTGTCTATTTTCCTGTCTAAAATAAAATCTCTGTGTTGGTTATCACAGTATTTAATTATTCAATATGGGCAATGTGACTTATTTTGGCCAATAAAGTATGAGTAGACATTACCACTCCCTGATGGAATCTTAAAAATGGTACTCTTAGTTTGATCTCGATTATGCTCTTTCTTCATCCTATTTCCTAGAATAAGAGATATTCAGATTAAAGTTCCTAATTGATGGACAGTTGAAATGGGTGTCTGGGTGAAAAACAAACCTTCGTCATCTAAGATTTTGGGGATTGCTTGTCACTGCTGTATGATTTAGCCTTGCTGTTCTGATACATGAATGACAGGGACAGCTTATTTCTAATTGTATTTCCCATAGCATAACACAAGTCTTAGCTCAGTAAGTGGTTGTAATTTATTGAGGTATAGTTTAGAATCAGAGCTTTCTGTCTTCTGTTGTCCAAGGGGAGGATTCTCTGATTTCTCATGAGATTTTGCTTTGAATCCTCAATATAGGAAGGATGACATCTAAGTAATACAAACAGAAACCACTTTTGCTTTGTACAAAGCCCATTAGAAATGGGAAAACAAAGTGCATTTCTTTCAGTGAGTGACCTTTTACTGCATTTCCCACGAGCACTGAACACTGTATTCCATTAGCCTATGAGAGATGGTGTTAAGTGGGAGAAGAGGCAAGGTCTTGTTGCTTTTCTGTGTCTTAGATCAAAGCCATTCCAGAAGAAACATCTTCTAATCATAGAATTCTATGGTAATAAAGAGCCACTGAGCTACCTCACTGCCTATGAATAGTCTGTTTTGTAAACTATGTTATATTCTCCAAACATATGAAGCCATTCTTGGTCTATGAAGTAAGATGACTGAATTTACCAGTGGAAACTCATTCTGTTAGATAAATATTTTTTGAATTTCTGTTTTTTCTAGGAGGTAGAGTAGCTGTATTATATAGTGTCTAAGCACATAGATATCTGAGAATAAAACATATCACCAAAGTACACTTAGATGCTCCTAAGAAAATTGCCTGAACACCTTATGAATAAGGGCACATATGAATGTAAATTTCACAACATATGATCAAGGTATTAAGTACCTTGTTCTAAGAACAGCCAGCTGATAAAGGGAGCAAAATGCCAAGGGGAGGAAATATCATCTCTAATCAGCATTTGAATGATGTCATCATTTTCCCATTAGCCAGTTATCAGTGGACTTTTCTTATACATACCCCCAGTGGGATCTTTGATGCCTTTGTCCAAATGCACTATATGCCTAGGCTAGAAGAGCATATTTCCTCATTACTCCACAACACCAAACCCAGACTGAATGTCATTTTCTACAAGAGGCATTCTTCAGCATCCCCATATGTTTGTTTCTGATAGCTGTTTCCCTAGCACAGTGCAGGCATATCTCAGCAACACTACCATGTTAGAATGCATTGCATTTTCCATTTATGTCTGCTTTCCCTCATGGGTTGTTATTTATTTATTATTTTTGTGTGTCTTTCTAAGGGCTTTTTAACATAAATGTTTGGTAATTGCTCAATAAGTTATTGAAAAGATGAACCCAGAGTATTATTCATCCAAAAAAAAAAAAAGATTTATAAGGACATCCCTGCATGAGATAAAATGAATGAAAAGAATAAACTGGTTTACCAGCTTATTTTCTAATTCTCAAGGAAAGAAATATGGAGTGATTCTGAGGTAGAGAAAGAACAAAACATACTTCTTTCATTTTAATTACATTAGCTGCAGATCCATTTCAGGATGGAGCTCACAACACCGGAACTGCTAGGAGCTGCTAGCATGTTTATTACTTTGGGGGAAACAATACAATATTCAATATTCTAGTCTTTAAAAGATTTTTAGAAGACTGTTGTAATATATATATATATATATATTATATACATATATATAATACATATATATATATATATATATATATATATATATATATATATGGGACAAAATTGAATGTAGGTCATATCCCATGTTATTTAAAGAAATCCAGTGTTAATTAAAGCAATCAAGGATACAGAGAAATTCTCTGTTCTGTCCTCCCCACACAACATTCAGAGTGTCCCTGCATCACTTCTGCAGAGCCCCTATCATCTCCCAAGAGTAGGCAGAATTCTTGACAAAGCACAACAGGCTGCTTTGGAAATATAAAATGGGTGCTTGTCTTCTAATGCTAGATGGCCTTGATGAGGAACTGGGAATTGACAGATGTTAAATTGGCAGAATTCTTGAAGGAGCTACCTGAACACCTCTTGCTCAATCACTCTCTCTCTCTCTCTCTCTCTCTCTCTCTCTCTGTGTGTGTGTGTGTGTGTGTGTGTGTGTCTGTATGTAGGAAAAGTCTTCTCTTCTGGACCAAAAGAAAATGAAGTGGGTCAATTTTCTTTACTGGGCTATTTTTCAAGAGTTGAGATGCATGTGGCATGATAGATGTGACCTTAAGAGTTAATCACTATAGTCCATGAAGAACAACTTGGGGCAGTCACTTCTTGTTATGCCTTATAGCAATGGAAATGTTTACTCTGTGCCATTATATGTTGGAAGTCATATAACTTGTTTTGGTTTTATAGAACTCACACATAAGAGACAGTCTTGAATCTCAAATGAAACTTAGAACTTTGAAACAATCTTAAAATTGGTAAAGACTATGCGGACTTTTGAAGTTGGGCTGAATACAGTTTACAGTGTGAAATGGTCATGAGTCTATTGGGAGCCAGAGGAAGAATGTGGTAATTTGAATGTATATCCTCCATAGACTCAGGTGTTTTATTAAAGATTGTAACCTAGGTCTCCAGCTGACTGGCTGGAAGAGGTGTCATTGGGGGCTGATCCTGGAGTCCAGACCTAAAGTGTCACTGGGGATGGAACTGAATTCCATTCCAAATGTATGCAGAGAGGTGTGAGCTCTGATAGGGTCCCTGCTGTTTGTTGCTTTTGGTATTGCTGGATAATGGTGATTTTTCTCTCTCTGCTTATATTTATGAATAGTAGCCAGCTTCTACTGACCTAGATGGAATTTCCTCTGGATCTCTATGCCTAAAATAAATCTCTTCCTCCCATAAATTGTGTCCGTTTGGAAGTTCATCCCAGCAATATGAAACTGACTACAACACTATCCATCCATTTATCTATCTACCAAATGCTGACCTAAGACTTTACTACAATCCTCACTTATTTCCAGAGAAAAGATGATAAACAGAAAGATGAAATGGGAAAGTCAACACATGAAGAGATAAATGGCATATGAAAGTTACATCTGTTAGGCTGTGAGGTTATGAGTCCTCACATTTGGTAAGCTGGACACAGGAAATTAAAAGCAATTCTATGAGAGTGACTAGTGGTGTCATGACATAAGGATGCTTGAGCTTTTTAGATGTTCACTAGGGTGTAATGTGGTTGGGGATGGGACCCTGGGAGAGAAGCAATGTGAGCAAAGGAGTACCACAGAGCTGAGGTAGTGCGAGGCAACCCCATGCCCTGGTGACAAATTGTGAACACTAGCCAGTTTTATTTTGCCTTCCTTGGCTCAAGATATCACCTTGACACATCCCAGATGTGACTCCTTTTTTTTTTAAACCTGGCATACTTGAATGTCTGTGTTCCACCCTTGTAGATGACACTTTGTCATGACAGAAGTTTTCCTATTTAATCAGCTTCTCCTTTGTTAAGGTCTCTACATTTATGCCAGATCAGTTAACATTTATGTGTTACTTTCTATGCTCCAAAATGCTGTGAAATTTGTCATGTCCTATTTCCATTTTCTTCATGTCATATTTATTTATTTTTAATCCTCTATTATTTTGGAGACTTTTTCTGGAAGGAGTTGAGTTCACTTGTGTGTTCTCTATCACATTTAACCAACAGTCTTATTCCTTGTGCTGCAACTTGGATTTTTCTGCTGACTCTCTTGGGAACTCCCCTGAACCCTATCCTCAAGCCTAAACCTGTTGCTATTGTTATAAGGTTGTAATGTTTGACAGACTGAAAATATATAGGGTACCAAGTTAAATTTGTGATTTTGGTCAACAAATAGGATAGGGAACATTGTTAATCTCAAAAGTGATGCATTTTTTTCTGAGACTCAGTCTTAACTGAGTATTCAATTGGAATTTGGAATTTGTTTTAGATCATCCTGTCATAAGACATCCCACTGGCTTTATCCACAAACTGTATTTCTCACAGTTCTGGAGGCTGAAAGTCAAGAATGAGTGCCCACATAGTTTGGATTCTGGTGATGGTCCTCTTCCAACTTTTTATTATCACCTGTGGTAGTTTGACTAGATGGCCCCCAATATATTCAGTTCTTTATTGTTTGTAGTGTGCATTTTACAGTCACCCGGCTGGAGGCAATGTCACTGGGTGGATCTTTAGGTGTGGTGGTGGGTTTCAGATTTCAATCTGAAGATATGCAAAGTGTACCTAGCTGGAGTTCCTGAAGTGTGCTGTGCTGTGTGGCTTTTTGGCTTTTTGGCTTGTACTTCTCTCTCTCTGCTTGGCCCTGTGAAGGCAGGCCAGCATCTTCTGCCATTTATGCAACTTCCCCTGGATCTGTAAGCTTCAATAAATATCCCTTCCTCCATAACTGTGCCTGGTCTGGAAGTTCATCTCAGCGAACCTGAAGCTGTCTGCTATATCACATCACTTAATAGGAAGAGGAGGAGAGAGCTACATGAGGCCCCTTTTATGAAGGTGGTAACCCCGCTCATGTGGATACTGCCCTGTGACTTGGTTCTCCTTCTCCTACTAATATAATCACACTGAACATCACATTTTTTAAAAAAACATTATTATTTATTGAGAAAAGAGAGAGAGAGAAATAGGTGCTGGGGAATTGAACTCAGACCTTAGGCTTCACAGGCAAGTGCCCTAACTGCTAAGCCATTTTTCCTACCTGACCATCACATTTTTTTTAGTTGGAATACAAAGATTTAGGTACCATTCACCATTTATTCTGGCATCTTCAAATATAGTTTGTGTTGAGTCCCATATCACCTCCTAGCCCCGATTTCCCTGTCCCGTCATTTCCATTCCTCACTAATATCTTTCCCCTTTAAGGTTTTAGCATGAGTTCGGAAGGACATCTAGTCTATAATACACCCCAATCCAGATAGAAATGTGCTGTTGCACTTTGGCCTCTTAGAACCTAATCCTTGTGCCTAGCCACATAGCTTGTGCCTAATAATGGCACAGGAGAATCTCTGGCTCCAGAAAGTTCACATGAACTTGGTCCCCCCCCCCCCCCACATAAGGGAGTTTTGTAGCCGAGGTCAGAATCAGAATGAGGGACTGGTGGGTCCAGGTGAGACTATTGGGTATGGCCTTGATGGCCATGTGCTATTGCAGCACATACCATCCCCTCCTCTACTCTGAAATCATAGAAAACTTCAGACAAGTTGTTCATCTACAAGGGACTGCACATCTTCTACCAAGACTCTGGGGGTGTGGTTTGAAGGCCTGAAATGGTTGTTCTTCCCAATATCCAGCCATGCTTGGCACAAGATCTGGAAAGCTCTGACCTTGATTTATTAGGCTGTGGCTTCAAGACAAATGGAGATTTTTATCACCATTCCAAATTTGAGCAAGTCAGCATTGTGGAGGTATTTTGCATACTCTAGGGTTGCAGAACTGCAGGGTCAACCTGTAGTTTCTCAGTTATGGAGATATTCTTGCTCAAGATCTGTGCTATACAGGTACGAGCAGAGTCAATCTGGCCAGCTTACCATAAAGAGTATGGCTTGTCAAATGGAGGTATCTTTCCCACAAAACACCATCCTCTCCTCCTAAAACTACTCAAAGATGGTGGCACAAGAGAACACAAAATGCATCAATCTCATGGGATAAAAGACATTATCATGTCAACAGATATTGGTTTAGGGGGCTAGGGATTTAGCTAACACAAACACTTAAAAGTTTTCTGTGACCTATGTGTACCCACCATGACATGCATGCCTCTGATACATAAACAATTTTTAAATATGATTTGCCTATACATGCATATATATATATTTTATAAGGATTTTAAAATAGCAGACCCTAACAAGTAGACCTTATTAAATATGTAATGTCTGAATTCCTAAACTTCCTCAAACCATAGGACATTAAAGAGCAATTGCATCTGTGACAGAAATTTATTCATATTAGCTGGAAACAGCAAGCCTAACAGAACATAGTCTGACTCCTTAGCCCTTCAGTGCTTAGGTGCATGTCTTCTGAACTGAAACCAAGTGGAAGGGACCATCATTATGGGCCAAATTACCACGATGAGTGTGTACTGATTCCTCTTATGATGATGGCATAGTATCCCTTTGGCTGTTCAAAGAGGCTTTCTTATATAGCTGAACAGCTCCTGTGCCTTACAGAAGGCAAATTCCCAAGCACTGTAAGAACACATTCTGAAAGACTTATGAACAAATGATACTGAATATGTTCTTAAGCC
This sequence comes from Dipus sagitta, assembly GCA_036346955.1. NCBI lineage: Eukaryota > Metazoa > Chordata > Mammalia > Rodentia > Dipodidae > Dipus > Dipus sagitta. The sequence continues at coordinate 55,719,238 of CM070770.1, read as the reverse complement.
ATATTTTAATTGTGTTAGTCAAAGCAGGATTATTAACTCAATATTTTAAAATCCTTATTTAAATTAGCAACCCCAGAGATAACAACTTTGGAACTGGAGCAAGTATTTATTTTCTATTACTAAAGTTTTTCTATTTAGTTTTCTATTAATAAAATATTTTATTTTCTATTAGTAAAAATGAATTATGATTAAAAAATGGTTCAGGACACATTTATCTATGGTTCAGATCCTTCTTCGTCATACTAAAACAAGACAGGTAACATCTGCCCCTTGTATTTTCTTTAGGCCAAGCTAAATACCTTGAACTTCATTCTTAAAGCTTTGGAAAATAGCCAAATACTTTTAATAGTGAAGTAGCATGATCAGATTTGGAATTCTTATTAAAAAAAAAAAAACACCATAACAGAGGGGCTGAGATTCCTTCTGGCATAGACCTGTAGGTGACTATTGTACTAAGTAATTCACACAAGAAAAAGAATAGCATTCTGAGCTGGGGGAGAACAATAAAGAATGCAGAGAAAAGTGTAAGGAATATTGAAGGAATAGGAACTCCCAGACTTGGAAATTGATGGCAAAGGGAAGTAAAGCATTGAAGGGGAGTGCTGAATTTTTAGTTTTTTACTCAGGCAAAAGATACTGAGTACAGTCTTTCACCATGATAAGAAATTCAGGGAGAGAATAGATCTTAAGGAGGAGGTTATCATTGGTTTTCTCCCAGAGCGTAGTTATATACTCTGGGGAGGAGCTATTCTAGGAAGCATAAATTTCCTTGGTTTGTTTCCCAACTCAAGTAAGATGTGTTCAGCTTATTGGAGTCATTTGCAAACTGCTGCTCTTGCTCTGGTATGAGTTCAGCTGATGAAAAGAGACTTTTACTTTCCATGTGTTAATCCTGTCCTGATGATGGCAATTGTGACCTCAGTGACACTGGAAAAAGGCCTCATTTTACCCTAGCCTTTGATGACCCACAGGAGTGCCAGGAGCTGAAATAATTCGTCTTGGGCTGAGGTCTGAAAGGATCAAGTGGGACTGCTTTCTTATGAGCCAGAAGCCTTCCCCTCTGCTCTCTCTTAACCTCTAGATGACATCATTTGCATCAAGGTCCTTTACTATACCGAATCCTCTGCCTGGAATAATTATGTCTGGAACAATTTGTCAGCCACAATCAGCACGTATCATTTCCGGAGGAGTAGGAAATACAAACTCCTCTGTCTACATTTGTTGCTCACACCAAATCTCATTATTGAATCAATTGGGTTGGTTAAGAGTTTAACATTAAGTTTAATGCTGGTTCTTTGTCCTATTAATACTCAAGCCAATAAAAGCACCTGGTATCTCCTTTTAAACTAATGAGGCAGGAGAAAGGGATGGGAAGGATGGCAGGTGAGGCCAGTTCTTTATCCCCTGAGTCTCTTGTTGCCGGGGTAACTTGTCCTGCGACTGTAAATGATGATGTTTTGCTTTTCAATGTTGTTTCCCTTTACCTTGAATTAGTAGGCTGCCATTCCCAAAGGACTGACCCCTCTGCTTTTGTTTTCTCAAAGAATGTGTAGGATGAACTCAGCTAACAGTCTCATGGCAATTCCACACATAGCTTCTCCATTCATTTATATTGCTGTCAATTCCATTTCTTTTTTTAAAAAGTTGTACAGAATTAGAAGCACAACTTTGCATATGAAATTACTAGCACAACATAGCAAATTATTGCAGTTCCTATGAAAAGGAAGGCACTGGTTGAAAAACACATGTAAAAAATTGGGGACAGGGGAGGCAGTTTAATGAGCACATAGAGAAACAGAAAAAGGGTCTGCAAAGTTTGCAGCAGTGTGGATTTCAGAAGCATTATTGTTCCTTGGTTTTCCTTATCAAATAAATTGTTTAATTCAAGTCTAACAACAGGAAACAATAAGTTATCTATGGCCTTTTTTTTAATATGGATAGTTTCGAATATAGGACTTCAGTGGAAGCAAGGGAAGCATTGTACTTTCTATACAGAAATTAACATTCCTTAGGCAGTGTGGGCTTGCTAATTCTTTGTTTTTTATGTGGCAATCATGGACTATAATGAATTAAATTTAATGTTCAGATTCTTGCTATACTAATACATATCAGTGTGCACCCACATCAGCAGGGTCTGTAGCTGGCCCACCAATTTCTATGAAGTGAAGAATCTAGTGGTATACACCTGTAATCCCAGCATTCAGGAGGCTGAGGCAGGAGAATTGTGAATTCAAGTCCAACCTGGGCTATATAGTGAGTTTGAAACCAAGCTGAGCTATATATGATTTTGAAGCTCAGGAGTGGTCCCCTAAGTTTATGAACCCCAATTTTGTGTCTTTGAGGCTCAGTGTACTCATAAAGGTGGGGTGTTTAAAAGAGAAATAACATGGGTGTCTGGCTTAGTCCAGATAGTATATTGATATTTTTAAAAAATATTTTTTTATTTATTTGACAGAGAAAGAGGGAGAGAGAGAGGGAGAGAGAGAGAATAGGCACGCCAGAGCCTTCAGCCACTGCAAGTGAACTCCAGATGCGTGCGCCCCCTTGTGCATCTGTCTAATGTGCATCCTGGGGAATCGAACCTGGGTCCTTTGGCTTTGCAGGCAAACACCTTAACTGCTAAGCCATCTCTCCAGCCCAGAATATTGGTATTTTTTTTGGTGAGACTTGCCTGCAAGTTTGTTCTGTTGATTCAGTTCTCCGATGGAAGTGCAATACTCACCCATTTTCTCTGTTTCCTTCTAGAAAGCCCTTCCTAAATCCTTGCTCCACTGCTCTGATTTGCTGGCCAGTCAAAAAGCCTCCTGGCTCTGGGTCAGTGGAAGCTTGGTTCTTTTCCACTGTGTGGTGGGGATTGCCCAAGAGCACTGTGACAGAGGTGCTAATGAGTCTCAGTTTAACTGTGACTGTGTGCTCCCTTGACAATTGGGACAGAGAGGAACACCTTGCACAATAATTAGCTTTTCACAGCCATTAGCAATTTGTAGTCATTAGCACTGAAGAAACACTGCAAACAACACTCAGGAAGCAAATAGCACTGTGAGTCACAGCAGAGCTCCTGAGCAGCCCAGGGCCCAGTGAGTCCTGGTCTGAGAGCATGAGACTCCCTGTGCTTACCTGCCCAAGGCAATGGCTTTGGTGATCCACAGCTTCCATCCTATCTTTGTAAATGACTCCTTATTTGTTCCAGTGAAATGTAAATCTTCCAGAGGAAAAGTTCAGAGGATGTGGTGCATAATAAAGCAATTCCTAATTCTCTTAAAGAGCAAGACGCCTAAACAAGGCAAGAAGGAGGGATGTGAATAATTGAAACTTGAGTTGAGAGGCACTCCAGTGCATGCCTCAGCAGCACTGCTAAGTACTGGAGCCATGTGTATCTCTCACATTAAGGATTACTTAAATAATTGTGCTAGCTGGGCGTGGTGGCGCACGCCTTTAATCCCAGCACTCGGGAGGCAGAGGTAGGAGGATTGCTGAGAGTTCGAGGCCACCCTGAGACTACATAGTTAATTCCAGGTCAGCCTGGACCAGAATGAGACCCTACCTCAAAAAAACAAAAAAACAAAAAAACCAAAAAAAATAATAATAATAATTGTGCTATACTCATCCAGTGGATACAATGCAGTCTTTAAAAACAGAATATTGGGACCAGATGTAGATTACATTAAAAAGATTATGAAGCATTATTCCATTTTTATTGCAAAACCAATATACATCTCAAATATTAACTCAATACTATCTGCATGGATGTTTATTTTTATTCTTTTGTTTTTATTTGAAACTAAGTATATATGCATGTGTACTCCCTTGAACTAAAAAGAAGGAAAAATAGCAGGGTGTGAAAGTAAGTCTTGTCTGGCCCAGTGGGTTTAACATAACTGAAAAAACTTCTAAGTGCCTTAGTGAAACATGGCATACGTCCAGAGAAAAAAGCACAAATAACAAGGACATGACTTGATGGCAAGTCTCCAAAGATGTGAACTGAGATGCAGAATGAGTGTTAAACACCATGATGGTTATACCTGCAACTCCCCAAACATAGCTGTGTGAGCAGTGACAGTAGGAGGTCAATCCAGAGGGGTTCAGTATGCAGTACAGGTTGGTGAAATGTGAAGTCCATGATGGGAACCTCTGGAGGAGATGGCAAGTCTCCGTTTCCTATATGCAGAAACTGAGCCATGGGCCGAATTTTCATCTGAATCCCACAGCTTTGAGTGGAGGAGCTGGTATTCATTCTCACAGTCAGGTTCTGGTAACCATGCCTCTCCAAGGAGAAAAAAAATACAGCTAGAGCAATTAACAGGAGGCCAGATCAAAATGTTTAATGACAAGTGTAGTTAAAGTGTAGCAGACAGCAGGAAGACCACATTTTAAGAAAGACAATAGAAAAGAGTTTCCAGCAGCTCCTACCATAGGCAGATCAGAGGGCAAATGAAGAACTCTGCATATCTCATGGACACTGAGAGGGGGCATATGAGGCTGATGTGCTAGTGACGTTGCACACAGGTCCGGTCTCCTCCAGAAGGCACACTTATCAAAGGAGATGGATCCAGACTTGTGCTTTATTGAGATTTCCAGATGTGTAGGAAAGTTAAGTCACTTCTCATAGTCTTCATTTGGAGAAAAGTGGACCCACCACCTTCACCCAATTTTCAAATTTGTTTTCTCCTTGAGACAGCAGTTCTGGGTGAGCCACACAGAGGCCTACCCTGGGAAAGGGGTGGTTCTGGAGCTTGTGGGAAGAGTGATGAAGGCTAAGGTAGAAAGCCACCTTCCCAAACAAACTCAGATGCAAAGGACCTAGCATGGGAAGTTTTCACAGGTAACCATTTCTTGAAGAATATTTGCCTAAAACTCTCTTTTCTTAATTGCCACAGTGGTAGTATCACACTATTTCAATAGTACAGGGCATGAGATGTGCAAATGCCCCTACATAGGCCATTCACCCTGTTTTGGAACTGAGAGGCATTCAAGGGTGGAGGCTATGTATGTGGTTGCTCATCTCTCTTCCCCAGTGCATAGTAAAGTCCCTGGTAGAGAGATGTTAAAAAAATGCCTGATAAATGTATGAAACACATATGCTTGAGTTTTGAGGGCAACACACTGTTGTATATACACTGATTTGAATCCAGAAACACTGATCACCACACAGTTACATCTAAATGTGGCTGATGGGAATTTCTAGGAATTCTCAGGAGAGAACCTCTAAGCAGCAGTCACTATCCCAGTCATCACTTATCTATTTAGTGGTGGGCTGGAGAGATGGCTTGGCAGTTAAGACACTTGCCTGCAAAGCCAAAGGACCCAGGTTATCACTTTTTTGGAAGATTACACTGTATTTTTTTTATCATGTACAGTCTTTTTTCATAGTTTTCCCTGACAGAAATGAACTGCCAATGAAACAGTCAGAAGTGGGCCGGAACCTAACTTGGCTCCTGATCTTCATATTTTAACAAGTTCAGAAGTTTTTCTTACCAAACACATTTTTTATTCATTTAAGGAAGTCTTACTAAGTACTGAGTTTATCTCAATGATGTATAAAAATCAATAAAACAGAATCTATAGTTATGAAAATTAGGTGACTTATGCTATAAGTTGGGTGTCACATCTTTGATTACAAGTAATATAAAAGAAATAGTGGTTAAAACAATAGGATTTAAAACCATCTCACCCATCATAAAAAGTCTAGAAGTGTACATTTCCACACTTGTTCACCAATTGGACAGTATCACCCAAACCCTCATTTCCTCTGTCTTTTTACTATTATATCCTTTGCCCTTTGTCTTGTCTGCTCATCACAGAATGGATTTTGTGGCTCCAAGATCCATGTTCTCACCCAACCGCATTCATGTCAGGGAGGAAGGAGTTTTCTGTTTCTTTTTATAACAGGAAGCAAAGACCTAAGAGAAGAATCATCTACAAAATGTTCCTTTGGTCTTATTGGTGAGGACTGAGTTATCTATCTATTCCCTAACCAACAGGCAAGTGGAATGGGATTTCCATGCTTGCTGTATGCCAATTTTGTTCCATTTTCTCAGATGGGAGGAAGGGTTCCATATTCCTTCAGAATGTGGTCACGGCCTAAAAATGAGGCTCCTATATATAGCCTAGAGAAGAAGGTGAACAGAAAGGGAGAAAATAACCAACCATGCTTGCCTCAAGGTTAAACACCTGGTGACATGTGCTACGATGCCCTATGCCTCTAATTTGATGCCTTGTCTGTGGCTCCATGCTCCTTCCCTAGAGCAAGGTCAGTGGCCCAAGGCAGCAAGAAAAGCCCATCCTTTTCTTGGCCTTGGGCACCTCAGTGCAGGGAGGAAAATAAGCTTTCACACTCAGCTCTGGCTGATCAGTAACCTTAAACTTCCAGGGTTCCAATCAACTTTCAATGCTGTGGCTTGTGGGTCAAAGTGGGAGCTTGGAGTGCTGGAGAGGAACGGAATAGGGAGATTGCAAGTGCTTTTCTGTCCTCACACACGAGGATCACAACAGGACACCAAACTCAGACGGCCTTTCCCAGGTGGGAAAGAGGAGACATATTTCCAGGAGACCAGGACGGCTCAGTTAAGGGTATAGCCAGGCTGAATGTTGTTTCAGAGAAGGAGCAAGGGGAGTACTGGGTTCTACTGTCAGTACAGGCAAGAGAATGAAACAAAGGCCTGAGTCAGGAGCAGAATGTTCAGGAGCTACTTGGGGGACTCTGCGGAGGACATGACTCTGGTTAACACAAGCACAGACCCAGATTTAATAAGTCCCTTCAGTATATGACTGGCAAGATACAGAACTGTTCTATCTAAATACTGCTGTATATAATTATATACTGTATCACACATGATTGATATGGCATGACATATATACTAAGATGTCAAGTGGTACAATAACATAACAATACAACATAATGATAACTATAACTAACATAGATTGGACTTTTTTTTTTTTAATTATTGCTGGGTGTGGTGGCAGAGGTAGGAAGATCACTGTGAGTTTGAGGCCACCCTGAGACTCCATAGTGAATTCCAGGTCAGCCTGGGCTAGAGTGAGACCCTACCTGGAAAAACCAAAATAAAAAAAAAAAACATTATTGGCACTTCCATAATTGTAAACAATATCCCATGGTAATTCCTGCCCCCACCTTCTCCTTTGAAACTTCACTCTCCATCATACCCCTCCACTCTCAATCAGTCTCTCTTTTATGTTGACGTCATGATCTTTTCTTCGTATTATGATGGCCTTGTATAGGTAGTGTCAGGCACTGTGAGGTCATAGATGTCCAGGCCATTTTTGTGTCTGGAGGAGCACATTGTGAGGAGTCCTACCCTTCCTTTGGCTCTTACATTCTTTCCACCACCTCTTCCACAGTAGACCCTGAGCCTTGGAAGGTGTGATAGAGATATTTCAGTGCTGAGCACTCCTCTGTCACTTCTTCACAGCACCATGATGCCTTATGAGTCATCCCACCTGAAAAGAGAAGGTTCTCTAACCAAAAGTGAGAGTAGCATTAATATATAGGTATGAACATTAAGAGAAGTACTTACTGGGCAGTTTGGTGAGCATAGTATATACATTTAGCCAGACACCAGCAGACATTACACCTCTAGGACTCATGACCTCCTCTGTCATAGGTTTTCAGTACCAGGCATCTGTTCCCTCCCATGGAAGCAGACCTCTAGTCAAATTAGAGGATGGTGTTTCCCTCATTACAGATATACCACTATAGTACTCATTGGCTCATTTGGCCTGGATGGGCAAACTTAAGGCTTGCAGTGTCCACTGTTGAGTATTTTCACTGGCGATTTCTCTCCCATTGAACTGCATGCAGCATGGCTTTTTTCCAACTTTCTCTCAGCTGGTCTACACAGAAGAAGTTTTCAGCTCAGCTCTGATAGGATTTCTCAGTGACCTTGCAGCCCAAGTATGTGGAGTCTTCAGCAATAGGGTCTTACCATCTATTCCTGGTGGGAAACCAAGAGCCTCAGCAATGACCTGTAATGTTTTGGAGGGCATCAGAGACCTCCCTGGCCAACAACTCATTGTATGGTATCCCATCCCTGGCACTGAAAATTTTATAGTAACAATCTACGGCTTCTGAGCGTTCCATTGAGATTGGGTATTTTTTAATTATATGCAGGATTCAAAGTACTTTCTTTACATTATTACTCCTAATCATAAGTTCTATTATAATACACAGACTAAGTACTTTACAAAGATAGATGATGGGTGAGTGCTACAGGAGATGTCCACCCCAGAAGCCCTCTATGTGATCTCTTTGCTCTTCTAGTCCCATTTTTATCCCTCTCACAAGGGGGTTAATGAATTTAGGTATGACAAGGCCAGGCCACCATGGACAAGACATTGGGGACAGTATAAGTGAAAAATGGCTCATCATGAACAAAATTCTGCTGACTGGAGGATGAAAGTGATAACGTACAAATTATTGTAAATGGTCAAGAACAAAATAGCAAGTTTTCTCAGTTTACAATGCTCTGGAAAAGAATAAAGAAGAGGGAGCCAGGTGTGGTGGTGCATAACTTTAATCCCAGTGCTTAGGAGGCAAAGGTAGGAAGATCACTGGAATTTCCAGGCCAGCCTGAGACTACAGAGTGAATTCCAGGTCAGCCTGGGCTAGAGCTAGACCCTCTCTTGAAAATGAAAAAAAAAAAAAAAGAAAGAATAAAGAAGAGGAAAATTATATAAACATGATTTTTTTCCTTATCAAGGAATCCATGAAGATCCCCCCCCCCCCCCCGCCATGGGCCAGCCCCTGAAAACCATCCCATCCTTAGAAATCCCTCCTGGTCACTAACAATGCCTGTATAGAGAATGGATTCCCATTTTGATAGCAGATATCCTAAGCAGAAGTCCATGTTCAAAGCAATTGGCTTCTGCAGGGTATATCCAATTATGGTGATGCTCCATGAAGGTGTATATAGGCATAACACAAAGGATGGCAGAATCAAGAACAGGAGTCTCCCCACAACCACTTCTACCAAAGCCTGAGCATTTGTCCCTATTTATTCCTGCATCCAGATATCCTCTGTAAAACAAATTATACAGACGAGAGGAGTCCTTGGTTGTTTTTTTTTTTTTTTCAATCAGGATTGAGCATGCTATGACCTCTATGAGTACTATTCACTCCTATTATCTACTTTTGCAGTTTGCAATGAGACTTCAGAGCTCTAGTAATCCTTGCTGTCCATTCAAATGTGACGTTCAATTTCCATGATAAATACACACTGAACATAAATGCCTGGGATCGTTGGCAGTCCATAAATGACATTCCCAGCCCAAACATGCAAAAGATATTCTGTGAAATGACACTGTGGCCCCTGTGAGAGCCATTCTGGGGGAGGAGAGCCTCAGCCAAAGGTGCTGCAGCATGGGCAGAATGCCCCACACACCTGTGATCCCAAGGACCTATGAGTGGAGAGAAGGGAATGGGCTGTCCCAGTACACAGGTTTGGCATCCAAAGTCCTATTTGATCTTGGAAATCTGGCCGTCCATGGAACGTGGAAATGTGAACACCCAGGGGCTGTGCAGTGTAGTGGAAAGAGAACTGGCCTTAGGATCAGAAGTTCTGCTTTGAGTCTCAGCTCTGCCTTGACCAGCTACGTGACTAGAAGCAGGTCTCTCAGCCTACAGAGTGTGGGTTTTCTTCTCTGTCCCTTGAAAAGCATTAGATATCATCTCATAGGGCTGATAGTTCCTGATTGCTTTTTCTGAACACAATGTACATTTCCCTGGTTATGCCTTAGTCCCCCTCTGACAACAAGCTTAGAATAAGACAATGATAAAGTTAATATTACCTTCTGTGGCTAATATGACATGAGTCACTATTGCTAATAGCTGTTGGGCCCTTATTATATACCAGGTACTTTGATAAGGACTTGAGAAACATTATTTCATTTCCCCAAGGTCACATGGCTGATAAATTTGATGGTAGAACTCAACCTAGACAACTGGAAGCTAGTCTTAACCGCATGTGTGTTTTATTCCTCATGAACAAACCAGGATTTTCAAATTCAAGAATGAGAGCAAGGTATCCTGGTTTGTCCAACTAACAGATTAATAATCAACCAGTCAAAACCTTCAGAACAGCCAAATGTAGCACTCTCCCTTGCTGCTGTTATTATTGTTGTTTTTGAGACAGGGTCTCACTGTTTACTCCTTCTGGTCTAAAAGTAGCAATTTTCAGACATTCAGTTCCTAGAGTGCTGTGATTACAGATATGTGCCAGGAAAGTCATGTTAAAAGACACACACGGAACAGAGTTAAATAGTCACAGAAAATGTCCTTTGTATTTTGCAGTGTATGCACTTCTCAGGGCAGCATTCCTCCCAAAGAATTATGGTTTGTGTATATTTAATTTGGTATCACTGATTGTTATTTGATAAATAATGCTTTGAAGCCTTCAATAGGTCCAAATCCCATCAACAAATACTGCATTTAGAAGGAAACAATTATAAAAAGCATAACTTTCTGGATCCCCAGTTATCTGAGACATACTTCTGGGTCTGGATGTATTCCCAGAAACGTGATTGAGCTGAACAGTAACTTGGAATATGGGTCATGTTGTATGTTCCTTGCTGAAGTCCATAATGTGACTTTATCTGAGCCTTTTTTTAAAAAATGTTAATTTTTATTTATTTATTTGAGAGCAACAGACAGACAGACATAGAAAGAGGCAGAGAGAGAGAGGGAGAGAGAGAGAGAATGGGCGCGCCAGGGACTCCAGCCACTGCAAACAAACTCCAGATGCATGTGTCACCTTGTGCATCTGGCTTACATGGGTCCTGGGGAATCCAGCCTCGAACCAGGGTCCATAGGCTTCACAGGCAAGCACTTAATCACTAATCCATCTGAGCCTTTTAAAAAGCTGTACATAGAGGTTTTGGGCATAATTCTGAATCCAGTCTGTATTCAGATCTCACAAAATATGTTGATTATAGCAAAAACAAAATAATAAAGTTTGGGGCTGGAGCAATGCAGGTTTGATTCCCAAGTCCCCATGTAAAGCCAGATGCACAAAGCGGTGCAAGCATCTGGAGTTCCTTTGCAGCAGCTGCACCCATTCTCTCCATCTGTCTCTTTTCTCTCTACCTCTCTCTGTTTACAAATAAATAAATAAAAATATTTTAAAAAGAAAAAAATTAGTGTAATTCTGTTTGCTCAGTTACCAACATAGTTTATTGTTTTATGTACAACTTTTTCTTTTCAAATTTATTGTCATTTATTTATTTGGGTAGAGGGGGAGAGAAAACCAGGGCCTGCTGCCACAGCAAACGAACTCCGGACTCTGTGTCATTTTGTACATCAGGTTTCACTTGGGTATTGGGGAATTGAACCTGGGTTGGAAGGCTTTGTGAGCAAGAAACTTTAGCCACTGAGACATCTCCCTATCCCTACAACTTTTTCTTTTCTTTTTTTTTTTTTGTTCATTGTTATTTATTTATTTGAGAGTGACAGAGAGAGGAAGAGGCAGAGAGAGAGAAAGAGAGAAAATGGGCACACCAGGGCTTCCAGCCACTGCAAACGAACTCCAGACGCGTGTGCCCCCTTGTGCATCTGGCTAACGTGGGTCCTGGAGAATCAAGCCTCGAACCGGGGTCCTTAGGCTTCACAGGCAAGCGCTTAACCGCTAAGCCATCTCTCCAGCCCAACTTTTTCTTTTCTTAAACAAAATGGGCATCCATTCCTGTCATTCACCTAGATAGATAAAAACAATTACTGAAAACCTGCTCTGTGACACACCTGTGAAATGTTCAGGCAGACTCATTAGGGAACCAGGTGTGTCTGTTCTTTAGGTTCAGTCTAGAAGAGTCCAGTAATAGAGAAACAGCCTGAGAGCATAAAAATCCATTGAAAGGGGCATTAAGAGGGAAAGGACAAAGAAAATAAGAAGCTTGTCAAGTTTGATGCTGTCAGAGGAACTTTCCTAAGAGATGCAGTGACTAAGGAGAATGGGAGTGAAAGGGCGGGACATGGAAGGGAAGAAAGGAGGAGGGAAGAGGCTGGACATTTCTGAAACTGTGAATGTCTTTTACAATGGCTAAGAGGCAAGGAGGGCATGACCCAGTCATGGAGCCATAACAGTTTTGTGACAACAGCAGAGGTTACAGTGTCTAAGGTCAGGAAGGTGAGAGTTGAACTACAAGTAATGACATGTAGGGCCATGTATGGCTTGCAAAAAAAGTCTGAACTTTATTGTCATTATTTGGGGAGTTAACTGAAGAAGTTCAAACTCAGGGCTGGGGAGTAGGTCATTATCCCATTTTATTGTTACAAAATATGCAACCAGTTAGAAAGTAATCTCATGCAAAGAGAAGGTCAGTCAGCCTGGGATGTTTCGAGCCTGAGATACTGATGGTGGGAACAGAGAGACGTGAACTACATTAACCCCTACCAGGTGAGCCAGTGTGACCTCCTGATGGGATGAACAGTGCTGAGGAGGGACACTGTGCGGACGCTGTGGAGTTGCTTTATTCTATATCCTTTCCCAGGAAAGGTGTAACAGTTTCACTCAAGCAAGGGCTTTTTCCTCTTTGGGTGACAATTTTCTCATCAATAAAATGAATGGAGTAGTTTCTACTAGTGTTTGCCCAAGTATATTCTCTCGAACATTGCTTTCATGAGATGCTCTGCACAGAACTCTTCTCTAGGGCTGGAGAGATAGCACAACATTTAAAGGTATTTGGTTGCAAAGCCTGGTGGCCTGGTTTCAATTTCCCAGTACCCACGTAAAGCCAGATGCACAGAGTGGCACATGTATCACGAGTTCACTTACAGCAGGAGGAGGCCTTGGCACGTCCATTGTCTCTCAAATAAATAATAAATTCTTTTCTGTTTAAAAGGATCTGGGAAATTCTAGTGGTTATCTATGTGTGTGAGTAAGTTTGTGTATAGTCTGTGTATATGTGTGCATGTGGTATATACATGTATATGTGGTGTGTATAGATACCTGCATCCCTTGCATACACCTGTGAAGGCCAGAGGATCACTTCTGGTGTGTTCTCCTCTATGGCTTTCCTACCTTATTTCTCTGAGATACATAGGTCCCTCACTGCACCTGCAGATCCTTCTTTTTTTTTTTCTTGGTTAGACTACGTGACCAGGACACTGCAGATATTCTCCTATCTCCACGTTCTTCAGTGTCTGGGTTTCAGGTGTGCCCAGCTTTTAACATGGGTGCTAGAGATTCAACTCAGTCTTCATGCTTGTGCAATGAGATATGCTGAGACATCTCACTAGCCCTGAACTTGGGAAATTCTGTGAACTTTAAATCGCTCTTGGAGGATAGTCAGGGATCATAAACATATTGAAAACTATGGGAAGAGTAATACAGAGGAAGTCTGCTTCACTTGCTCTAGTCTGGAGTTTTCTAATTTTGAGAGCTGACATTCATAAATCCAAGTATTAGTTGATGTTGCAGTCAGGTTCACATTGCTGGTAGAAATCACCCAACCAAGACCATCTTGTGGGAAAAAAAGAGGTATATTTTGGCTTACAGGCTCGAGGGGAAGCTCCAAGATGGCAGGGGAAAATGACGGCATAAGCAGAGGGTAGACATCACCCTCTGGCCCACATAACATGGACAACAGGAACAAGAGAGTGTGCCAAACACTGGCAATGGGGACACTGACTAAAATAGCCATAAGCCCGCCCCCAACAATACACCACCTCTATCAGCTGGGAATCTAGCATTCAGAACACCTAAGTTTATGGGGGACACCTGAATCAAACCACCACAGTTGATGTGTGTTAGCTTTCCATTACTGTTAAAAAAAAAAAAAAAACACTGCAATAATCAACTTTTTTAAAAAGGGAAAATGTTATTTTGTTTTTAGATGCTTCACCTCATGGTCAGTTACACTCATTGCTTTTGGGGTTTGGAAGAAACATCTGGTAGATAAAGCTATTTACTTCCTGACAGCTGGGAAGCAATATGAGAGGAAGATAAGGGGCTGAGGCCCCAATATTCCCCTTGAGGGCATATCCACAAATGACCTAATTTCCTTGCATTATGTTCCTCCTCCTAAATGTTTCAACACCTCTCAATAGCACCATGGTGTGGGGACCAATTCTTTGACACATGGGCCCTTGGAGAACATTCAGATCCAAACTATAGCATCATGTTATATGAACTGCTTTTTTCATAACTGAATAGGCTACTGCTACAGAGACTTGGATTCAAGTTCATAGGGGGCGCTGTCTCAGTAACTAAGACCTAGGGTATGGTAAAAAGAGGTAGAAGCTGAGGGAAAGGCACATTTCATGAATCTGAGTGTGATAGCTATATACCAAGTCCATCTGTTCCTCTTTGATATTAGTGAGCTGCAGCTAAAGTGACTAACCCATGGAACATTGTGCATCTGAATAGAAGTATTCATGCTCATAAGATTCTGCCTAAACCCCTCCCCTTTTCTAGACAGAGATCCTGCTGAGTCCATATCATGTGAAGATCCCAGATACTCACAGACCTGTAGAAACAAAACAGAAAATAAAGAAAACCAACAAGACAAAAACTCACTCAGAATTTTTGGAGGATGCATTAGTCAGAGTTCTTCAGAAAGACAGAATGAATGAGCTGACCAGATAGATAGATAGATAGATAGATAGATAGATAGATAGATAGATAGATAGATAGATAGATAGATAGAGTGGTGGTTTGATTCAGGTGTCCCCCATAAACTTAGGTGTTCTGAATGCCAGCTTCCCAGCTGATGGAGATTTGGGAATTGATGCCTTCTGGAGGCAGAGTATTGTTGGGGGTAGGCTTCTGCTTATGGGTATTTTAGCCAGTTTCCTCATGCCAGTGTTTGGCACACTCTCCTATTGCTATGTTCCACTTTATGTTGGCTGGGAGGTAATATTCACCCTCTGATCATGCCATGGTTTTCACCTCAAGCCTGTAAGCCAAAATAAACCTCTTTTTTTTCCCCACTAGCTGCTCTTGGTTGGGTGATTTCTACCAGCAATGTGAACCTGACTGGCAACAGTAAAGTGGTACCGAGGAGTGGGATTGCTGCTAGACACCGGACTGTGTGGCTTTGGCTTTTTGGAGCTGATTTTCAAGAGGAATGTGGAAGGATTTGAAACTTCGGTTGAAGAGATGCCTTACAGTGCTGTAAGTACAGCTTGATGGACTTTTCTGGTCAGAGTTGAAAGACCTGAATGCAGTAAGAACTATGGACTGTGAGGTTTGGCTTATGAGGGTGAGAAAGAGCTTTGCTTGGACTGGGATAGAGGCAGTTTGTGTGAAAAGGTTGCTGTTATGCCCATGTCCTGAGGAGTTGTACAGGGTTGCTTTGCATAGAAATGAACTGGTGTGAGCAGAGGGATATGGCACAGAAAGAAAAATCTTTGGATGAACTGCTGCCTGTTCAGCTGTGATTAAGAGATTACAACCTTTGAGATTGGGTCAGCTGACCCTCACTGGGGCAACAGGAAGGATGTAGACTCTTTTGAAGGGGTCTGAGTGCTCAAGGAGTGTCCTGTTCTTCAAAGACTGCTTTATTTCCCCTGGATTAACAAATTGGCACCCTACCTGGTATTGTGGAGTATAAGAAATGCAGGAAAGAGAGGGTCATTAAGTTTGCAATGCAGTCTTGTGTTTTGGAAACAGCCCTGGGCAGTGTGAAGCAGGATTGTCTGCATGGACACCCAATGGAGCCATAAGGATGACTTGCAGATGTCAGTGGAGACCCAGTGGAGATGCCTGGAGATGGCTGCTAAGGACAGCTGCTGGCCCCAGATGAAGTTTTCCAGAACTGTGAGTATCCTAGCTGGAGGGGCAGAATTGAAACTCCAGAGACTTGTTGCTGGTTAGAATTATTGGGCTTGGAGACTGGTCACTGGATGGAGCTGCTGGACTTGGAGCTACAGAGTTTGGTGTTTGCCCTGTTTAAAGCATGTATTGCTTGAGTATTTCTTTACCATGCCCAATGCCATCTTTTGCAGTGTGAATGTTTATTCTGTGCCATTATGTTTTTCTTTGAGTTTTTTTTTTTTGGTATTATGGCTCAATTAAAAGATTTTAGGCTATGGGGGTGTATGAATATCACTGGAATTGATTAAAACTATGGGGACTTTTAAAGTTGGATGAATACATTAAATTTTACATCATGTATGGCTATCAGTTTATGGGGGCCAGGGGCGGAATGTGGTGGCTTAATTCAGGTGACCCCCATAAACTTAGGTGTTCTGAATGCTAGTTTACCAGCTGATGGAGATTTGGAAATTAATGCCTTCTGGAGGTAGTGTATTGTTGGGGGCAGGCTTATGGGTGTTAAGAGGCCAGTTTCCCCATGCCAATGTTTGGCATATTCTCCTGTCCATGTTGTCCACCTGATGTTGGCCAGAGGGTGATGTCCACCTCTGCTCATGTTATTTTCCCCTGACATCCCGGAGCTTCCCCTTGAGCCTATAAGACAAAATAAACCTCTTTTTCCCACAAGCTGCTGTTGGTTGTGTGATTTCTACCAGCAATGTGAACCTGACTACAACAGATAGGTAGACAGATGATAAATAATAGATAGGTAGGTAGATAGATAGATAGATAGATAGATAGATAGATAGATAGATAGATAGATAGATAGACAGACAGACAACAGGGCATGCTAGGGAAATTGGGTCATGCAATTTTGGAGGCTGAAGAGTCCTATAACAGGCTGTCTACAGGCTGGAGACCATGGGGTACTGGGAACATAGCCTATCCAAGTCCAACCACCTCAATCCAGGGAAGTCAACAGTGGAATTTTCCACTGTTGTAAAGCTGAAGACCAGAGAATGGAGTCAGGTGAAGGGCGCAGATGTATGTCTTGGAATCACAAGGCAGGTGAGGGTGAAGCTTTGATGTCCTAGGGCAGGAGGAATAGAGACTTCTAGCATTAGGAGAGAGTGGGGGGGGGGGGGAGGAGAGGGGAGGAAAGGGGAGAAGGAAAAGAGGAAAGGGGAAGAGAAAACAGGAGAGAGGAGAGGGTGAGGCAGTGAAGGAGAGGAGAGCTTTCTTCTTTCTTTGTTTCACCCATACCCCCTGTGGAGTTGGTGCTGGAGAGCAATCTTCCCTGCTGAGTAAATCTATTCTCAGGCCTACCTTCTCTACAAAGAGACAAGACATACACAATAGTATAGCCCTGGTGCCTCTGCTCTAAATTATTCCCGATGTTGGAAAAGCTGGTACCTAAAATTAACCATCACCAGGGAGAACTCCCCCCTGAGCCACACCCATTATGTTTATTTAACTAGGAAACACAGATTCTCAAGCTGCAGTGCTGGCTGGGCAGCTTCCCTCTGAGCCTTTCCAGGCATGAGCGAGTTACTCAGCTGAGGCTAGTTCCATGGCCAAGATACATGGGAGATTTACCACTCTAGAGGCCAATGGGAGCTGTCGGTCAGGCCCTGTCTCCCTGTACTCCTGTGGTGCTTTCAGAGCATCCCTCACAGAGTCAAGCCACTCTCCATGGCCCGCCCAGAGCCATTCCCATGTCACCAGAACCAGAGATAATGATGGCAAGTTTTACCACATTCTAGCTAATTTTAGTTCGTTTTGTAATTACCTAAGGCTGAAAGTTGTCTGAGCTGCCTTGAACCATGTTTCCAGAGAAGCCTGGAGCAACAGGGAACAGTGAACTGGCTTCTTGGATATTTTAATAACTCTAAATTGGAAACAAACACATTTTATACAAATTAAACATGTTCCAGTTATCTTTTATATGTAACATTTGTATCGTGGACACTTCATGTACTGCGTAGTTGCTTTAAAATATAGAAGTCAATGGCCTTTAAAATATTTATAGAATGGCTCAATAATCACAATGAATTTTAAGTAATTTTCATTACCTCCAGAAACCTATTTTCAGGCAATTCTTATTTTTGTTCCAAGATTTCCAACCCTGGGCCACCACCAATTTCTATCTCTACAGGATTATGTATTGTGGAATTGTTTTATAAATAGAGAAATGCAATATTGTGATATTTTGGACTGTCTGCTTTCATTTACCATAATGTTTTTAAGATTTATGTATGTTGTGGTACATACTATAATTAATTCTAGTTTATGGCTGAATAGTAATCCATTGCACCAACATATCATATTTTGTTCATTCATTTATGGGCTGGTGTTATTTTTTTTACTATTATCAATCATATTGCTGTGAACATTCACATTGTGTGAACATGTTTTCATTTTTCTTAAGTGTATCACTGATAGTAAATTACTAGGTACTATGGCAACTCTACAGTTAAGTTTTTTTGGATACTGCCAGTCTGTTTGTCAAGTGTGTGTGCCCTATAATGTTTTCAGCATTGCATGAGGTTTTAATTTTAATACTTTCGAAATCACTCCTTAATTATATCCATCCTAGTTAATGTGAAGTTGTATTTTGTAGTTTTGAGCTGTACTTTACTGATGATGTAATGATGCTAAATATCTTTTCATGTACTTAGAGGATATTTGCAGATATTTTTAGGAAAAAATATATATCAAGGTCCTATGTCCACTTTTAATTGGACTTTCAAAATTATGGAGTTGTTTAGGATTCTTTACCTCTCCTATCAGATAAATGATTTACCAGATATTTTGCTACTCTGTGGATTATCTTTTTAATTGCCAGGGATCAAACCTAGGGCCTTGAACATGCTAGGCAAGCTTTCTACCACCGAGTTTCATTCCCAGCTAGGGATTATCTTTTAATTTAATATATTTTTAATTTACCTATTATTTTCTTTTCCTGCTTGGAATGTTAATGTATCTATGTGGCCATTGTCTAATCCAGAGTCAGGAAGATTTAAACCTGTAACTTCTTTGATGTGTTTTCTATATTGACTTTTACATTTTGTTTGTTGATACATTTGGGGAGAGTTAACTTTTGTCTATGCATAAGGTAGAATTCCAACTTTATTCATTCGCATATGACTATAGAGTTGTATTATCACCATTTTTCAGAAAAGTATTTCCTTCATTAAATTGTCTTATCATTTTGCTGTTCTTGGTCCCTAACACTTCTAATGAATTTCAAGATCAACTCTTTATTTCTACCAAAAGAAAAGTCAGTTTGAATTTGGTAGTGGTTGTGGTCCATAGCACAATTTGAGTACTGTCATCTTAGCACTGTCTTTGAAAGCATGATCAATTTAATTGGGATTTCTTCAATTGTTTTCAATAGTGTTTACAGTGTTTAGGACACATGTTTTGCAGTTCTTGTTTGAAATTTATTTTTTATTTTTTTATTTTTTTATTTTTTGGTTTTTTAAGGTAGGGTCTCACTGACAGTGAGGCTGACCTGGAATTCACTATGTAGTTTTAGGGTGGCTTTGAACTCACAGCAATCTTTCTACCTCTGCCTCCCGAGTGTGAGTACTGAGACTAAAGGTGTGTGCCATCACACATGTCTTGAAATTTATTCTTACAGTATTCTCTTTGATGTTACTAAAGACTTCCATAATTTCATTTTTTGAATTGTTCATTGTTCTTGCATAGAAATTCAGTTTTTTTTATATTGTCCTTAGATCCTAAAGCCTCACTGAATCTACTTACTAACTCTAGTTTTTACAGGCTTTTTAAAGATGTGTTTTAAACATTTTCACCTCTGAAAACAGTTTTACTTCTTCCTTTACAATCTGATGTTTTTGTTTTATTTTTTATTCAATTGCTCTAAATAGAGCTTGCAGATATTGAAGAGAGTGGTAAGAACAAGGTATGTCTGCTCTATTGCTGATTTTAGAGTGTGAGCATTCAGGCTTTCTCCTTTTTCTCATAGGAACCTATTCAGATTAGTTACTTCCCTTAATTACTAATCGAGTGTTTTTTACAATGAAAAGGCCAAGTGCCTTCTCAGCAACACTAAGATCAGATTTAAAGTATTAATTCTCCTAACATGCATGTTTTATTAATTGATATTTAGATGTTAAATCAATCTTGCATTCCTGGATAAATCCTGTTTGGTTATGGTATATAATCTATATTGTTATATTATTATTAAGACCATAGTTTGCATGGATACACCTTGCGTTGGTACCATCTTTTCCCTTCTTCCTGCCCCCATTCCACATGGGACCTTCCTCAGTGGGGTTGCTGGTATTCCCCATTGGGCTGTGGGTTATGCGTTGCGGGAGCAGTGGCAGTTAGTGGGGGGGAGGCAGTGTCTCTTTACATGACATCCCATCCTGTGGCTCTTACAGTCTTTCTGCCTCCTCTTCTGTAAGATTCCCTGAACCTTAGTGGGAGTGTTTTAAGTGTACTTGAGTGATGAGCTCTTAGGAGCCTCTGGGCCCTCTGCTTTGGTATGTGTTGAGTATCCTCAGGGTCTGTCTCCTTCACCCAGTCACTGACTGTCAGGCTCACCATGGAAGCAGCACTCTTGCTCATCTCCCCACTTCCTCTGTGGTTTCACCTGGGCCTTGGCTGAGATGCTAGGGGTGGTTTATTTCCTCAGGTCTCCCTACCTCTGGAAAAGAAAAACAGATTCTCCAACAAAGAGTAAAGTCAGCATAGGTTAAATTGGAAAAGCATTAATAATTTGGGGAGAGTTTGGTGGATGAAGCCCCTCTTTTAGCCAAAGACTAGTGGGAGCTTGACATTGGAGAGCATAATCTTTGTCTCCATAGGATTCAGACCTGGTTCTGGGTTCCAGATATGGTTTCCTTTCCAATGAGCAGATTTCTTAGCCAATCAGAAAGCCATTGGTTACCCACCAAGGCTGTGTACCCCCATTGCACTGGTGTGTGCTTCTTGTCAGCTTGGTTGTTTCTGAGTAGCTTAGACCCCATTTGCTCACACCATTGTTGGCCACTTTCCCCTAGTAGTTCATGTAGTGCTGTCCAGCACTAGACAGGCTAACTGGGGACTGGCTCTCTTCTGAATAAAACTTCCAGGCTAACCTTCATTGACACACTGCCTCCAGCAAGGCTCCACCTCTTAATGGTTTTCCAACTTCCCAGGTCAGTGCCACCAGCTGTGCATTAAGGATTCAAACACATGAGCCAACTGGGACAGTTTACAGTGAAACTATCACACAGGCTTATTCAGATTATATATTGCCTTTTGAGTCCCATTTGTTTACTTTGTATCCTTCTGCTGACTTGTTAAATTTATCTGCATTGTCTAACTTGTTGGCATACAATTGTTTCATAGTGTTTCCTTACATTTTCATTCCCATAAGATTGTTAGTTACATCCTTTCTTCTGTCTCTGACTTTAGCAATGTGAATCTTCTAGTTTTTTGTTAGTTTTACAAAAGGTTTTGATTGAGCCTTCCAAATTAATTTTTGGATTGTTGATTTTTTGTATTGTTTCTCTGTTACCCATTTCATGAATTTCTAGTGTAGTTTATATTAGATTTTGTCTGCTACTTTTGCACTGTGTACTTTTTCTAAAGTCTAACACTAGAAGGTTGAGTCACTGATGTGAGATTTTTTCTTTTATGTATTGAATTTAATTTTTCTCTCAGCCCTACTTAAGATGAATTACAGATGCTTTGCTATTATTATAACTAAATTTTTATTTCGAAGTACTTTCTAATTTCCTTTGTGAATTTTTCTTAAACTTTTTGGTTATTTATTACTATGTCAGTCATATAATACCATATTTTAAGTCCATCATATTTACTTCTTATTAATTTCACATTTCAAATATTATAGATAGAGAATTTATTTTATAGGAGTTACACCCTTTTTAACTTATGGATTCTTGTTTTATTCTCCAGCATCCTTTCTTGCTGCAAAATGTCCAAAGTACTCTGTAAAAAATGAGTATTTTGCAGTTGCATGTGGAGTGTTGTGTGGATGTCTGTCAGACATGCTTCAAATCTGCTATTTATCCATCGTATGTCTAGTTCTTTCTGTGATTGTGGGGCCTTGAAGTCTTCAGTTACTATTACTGAATTTCTTTCTTAATTTATAAATTTTTCTCTATTATTTCATTTTAGTTTTGGGCCATGGATTTCAGGCTCTGTATTCAGGTGTGTTATGTTTGTAGCTCACTAATGGTTTATTCTTTTTATCATAAAATCTCTCCTTACCTTTATTAACTTTTCTGTTTAGAAGTCTATTTTGTTTGACATTAATACAGTCACCCCAGCATTTTTGTGATTACTTGTAAGATATATTTCCCTATACTTTTACTTTCAATAGATTCAAATCTTAGAATGCAGAGTGTATCTGTTATAGGCTGCAAAGAGTTGAATCTTGTCACTTTATCAATCTGTGTACTCTCCCTTTCAGTAGAATTGTTTAATATGTTCACACTATATACTATGTTTGATATTGTTATATCATGGTTCCTTTTACTTTCAATATGTATATTAGTTCGCTAGAACTACATAACAAAGTATGAGAAACTGGAAACTTAAACAACAGTTTTGGAGATGGTCAAGATCAAGTTATCAGCAGGTTGGCTTATTTCTAAGAGCTTTGACAGAAAGAGCTGACCCAAGACTCTGCTTTTGGCTTGAAGGTGGCCAAATCCTTGAACCTATTCATGTTGTCTTCCTTCTGTCTATGTCCAAATTTACACTACTTATAAGGAAGGACACTAGTCATACTGGATGAGACTGACCCTAGTAACCTCATTTTAAAGTGATTACCTCTGTAAAGATCTGGTCTCCAAATATTCATTACTGGGGCACTGTCACTTTAGGGAATTAGTGGAGTGAGGGGAGAGCCAATTGAATACTCATCAATATGTCTCATGCAGTTTTTGTTCTTTTCCTACCTTCTTTTGCATTAATGAATACTTTCTATGGTAGCATTTCATTATGTAATATTTGTTTGTTTGTTTTTGTGGTTTTTGGAGATCTAACACAAGCTGACCTGGAATTCACTATGTAGTCTCAGGGTGGCCTTGAACTCACAGTAATCCTTTTACCTGTGCCTCCCAAGTGCTGGGATTAAAGACATGTGCCACCATACTGGCTTCATTATGTAATTTTTTGAGGTTTTTTTTTTTTTTTTAAAGCAGGTACTCTAAGCCTTACCATATACATCTTAACTTTTTAAAGTCCATTTTAGATTTATGCTGACTGGATTCCAGTGAATTGAGCTTTATTGTTTCTTTTCCTTTTTTGTCTTAGTAACATCATACTTACCTCATTTGCATATATTATAAATACAATATATTGTTGAAATGATTATGTAATTTTATGTCCTCTAAAGTTGCTGAGAGAGGTAAGAAGATAAAGCAAATACTTATAATTTTTTGTTATGGTAATCATCTTATTTGCGTTTTCTTTTTCATTTCCTCTGTTTCCATAGCTTTAAATGAGCAGATGATGTCATTTCCAATACAGTTTTGTTCTACCCCTCTTTGTTTTGCTGTTATGATCAGATGTACCATTTGTCTATTTCTTGTGGACCCCAAATATCATTACCTACATATTGTGTTATGTAGTTGCTGTTTAGGGAGGTTAAGAAAAATGAAGAGAAAATGGCACCTGTACTGTCTTTTGTAATTACAAAATTAACTGTAAGTGCCCTTTGGTTTTTCATGTAGGTTTCAATTGCTACGTGGTCACTTGCATTTAGCCAGAAGAACTTCTTTTACTATTGTTGTAAGAATGCTAATAACAAATTCTCACAGCTTTATTTGTCTGGAGATGTCTTGATTTTTGCCTTTAGTTCTGAAAGACTGTTTGGTAGATATAAATGTCTTAGTTGACAGTGTTTTTTTCTTTCAGCAATAAATACATCATTCTACTATCTTCTGCCTTCATTGTTTCTGTAGACAAATCAGCTGTTTAAGATTTGGAGGGTTCCCTTTTACATGCTGAATTATTTTCTCTTACAACTTTTAAAAAATATTTAATCTCTGTTTTTATCTTCAAGCATTTCAGGTATAAATTTCTGGCTGTAGACTTTTCGAATTCTATGGTACATAGAACACATTGGACTTCTTGAATATACAGACTGCTATTTTTCATTCAACTGGACATTTCTGGCTGTTACTAAATTGTTCTACTCCTTTGTCTTTCTGCTCACTTCAGTAACTCTACTGTATGTGTCAATGCTCTCAAGGGTGTCCCAGGTTACATGTAGGTACTGTTCATTTTCTTTTTTGGAACTGTTCATTTTTTTTTCTTTATTTGTTAGTTTTGTATTCAGCAAATACAGACAATTTGGTGCCATTATTAGGCTCATCCTTGACCTACCCACTCCCCTTGGCCCCTCCTTGTTGAGGTATATGGGTCATGCATTGTGGAGTTAGCCCACAGTTATGGGTAAGCTAAATGTCTCTGCATATCATGACCTAACATGTGGCTCTGACATTCTTTCTGCCCCCTCTTCCGCAAAATTTCCCTGAGACATGTTGGGTTCATTTCTGGTCTGCTTCAGTGATGAGGTGTTGGGGGCCTCTGAGGCTCTGGCTCTCTGATTTGGTAGGAGTTGATTTTTCTCTGTGTTGATCTCCTTCTCCCTTGTGCTGGTATCCGGTTCATCAGGAAAACAGCATCGTTGCTTGTTTCTCCAATTGTTCTTAGTTTCAGCTGGGGCCCTTTTGAGGTATGATGGGGTGGCTCTCTCTTTAGGATCTACATCTATCTGAAAAAGAGAAGCAGATTCTCCAAACGGAGAGTAAGTTAGCACCAGGACAAATGAGATAACCCTTACTTTTTTTATAGAGAATTTAATAGGTGTAGGCCCTCTTGTAGCCCATGATTGATGGTAGCTTGATATTGGTGAGTGGGCTTATGTTTGGATATGGTTCTGACTTGTTTCCCAGCTCCAGCTATGGGTCCCGTACCACTGAGGAGATCAGTTAGCCAAATTAAGAGCAGTTGGTTCCCCACCATGGCTGTGTGCCACTATTGCACTTGTGTGGGCATCACAAAAAGGTATTTGCTACTAAGTAGATTAAACCATGAGTTGCTTGGACAGATATTGGTCATTTTCCCCCAGTCGCCCATGTAGCACCTTCTGGCACTAGACGCGCTGACTGTCTGGGGACTGAATCTCTCCCAACTTCCAGCCATGCCATTCCATTTTGCATGTCAACCACATAAGGTGTCTTCAGCAGTAGGGTCTTACCACCAACCTTTGGTGGGTCATCAAGTACTCTAACAGAAATCTGTCTGTCTTTTAGGAAACCTTGTAGGTCACTCTCATCAAAAGCTCATTGTGGATGATAGCCCCATGCTGGTACTGGGAGTTACAGGTCAGTGCCCACTAAGGAAATGAGGAAAAAGATAACTAATATACAAGAGTTAGAGAGAAGAGAGAGAGAGAGAGAGAGAGAGAGAGAGGGAGGGAGGGAGGGGAGGGAGGGAGGGAAGATGTACAAGATTAATGTTAGTCTTGATCCTACCCTCTCCATTGTCTTGTGGTTCATGTATTTCCTGTAAGGGCCTGGTGAAGGATCAGCCATTTGGTCTGTCTTTTAGTAAGTAGAATTTTATGGTACCATTGCCATTTGGGTCTAGATTTGTGTTTCTCACCCCTTTCATGCCCTCTCCTCCCTCCCCTTCCATCCTTCATTTTTAATTCACTTATTGATTGCTATTATTTTGCATCACATATCCTGTAGTTGCTGATTCATCTCCCAGTTCAAATCTACTGTTTATTTTTTGTTAGCAAGTTTTTTTTTCTTTTTAATTGCTGCACTTTTTCAACTCCAGAATTTTTGCTTGTTCATTAGCTATAATTTAAAAAATTTTTGATTCCCTATCTGATGAGACATTGCCATGGAACCTTCCATTACTTCTTAAAGCATGGCTTCATTACTTCTTTGAATATGCCATAGTGGCTGCTGCAGAGCCCAAACTTGGCATGTAGACCCTTTTCACAGCCGCTTCTGTTACCTGAGATTCCCATTCTCTCTCCTGGCCATTGTTGATGATTTTTGATTGTTACACAAATTTTTGGTTGTTGAAACCTGAACGTTTTGATACTACACTTGAGCAACTGTAAACATTGATTTGCCTTCTCTATGCTTGTTGCAAACATGCATAATTTGTCTGGTAATTTTGATAGTATATTTTAATGGACTATATTTCCCACAGAGGGTGAATTACCTGAGGTTATTCTTGAGAGACACAGCCTTGGGCATGAGCACAGTCACACGGCATGAAAGGTTTCCATAGGGATCTCTGTCTTATCATCCTCCCAAATTTCTGTTGAACTGCTTTTCATTGTTGGAACCATACTCAGCTACGAAAGTCCACTCATTTTTGGCTGATTGCATTTTAAATAATGTCTTTGAATAATGATCCAGTTAAATATGGGCTTTTAGGTTGGTTCAGGCTTAAGCTTTAAGGTTTGTTCTAGCTACAGGAGGGCCCTTCTTAGCCACTATTTCTTTACCAGTTTATCTGAGGTAATCTAGTTGACATGAGGTTGTGCTGGTTACTTTTAGTGAACTAGCAGCATCCTGTTCAATGCTATCACCAAAGTCCCCACCCCATTTTTCTTTGAGATTAAACTTATCCACAAGGTTCCCAGAAAACTCAGCAGATCAGATATTATCTACTGTGTGACCACTTTGGCCTGCCTTTTTTTTTTTTTTTTTTTTTTTTTTTTCACATACAGCCCATGCTGTGTGAGCTGAACATTGCAGGGGCTGTAATCCCTATTTCTTTTTTTTTTTTTTCTTTATTAGTTAGTTTTGTATTCAGCAAATACAGTCAGTTTGGTACCATTATTAGGCTCATCCGTGACCTACCCCCTCCCATTGACCCCTCCTTGTTGAGGTATAGGGGTCATGCATTGTGGAGTTAGCCCACAGTTATGGGTAAGCTAAATGTCTCTGCATATCATGACCCAACATGTGGCTCTGACATTCTTTCTGCCCCTCTTCCGCAAAATGTAATCCCTATTTCTTAGTTTGCCTCTACTATATTCTCAATGGGGCTGCTGGGAGAAAAGAGTCTTTGATATCTTAGTCACCAACACTTGCTTGGAAGTCAGCCTCTGAACAGGGACATAGGAAAGGTTGAAAAATGATGACAGCCTGTCTATCCTTGGGACACTGACTGCTAGCCTGTGGTAGCAGGGCTCCTCTTCCACCATGGGGCTTCCATCATGCTGACATGAGGGACAGGGTAAATAGGAAGTGGACTGTAGCTGAAGCAACATTCCTCCAAGACTTAATGCTTTATTGTTGTATATTTAAGTTGTATAATGTGCTGATTTGATATACATATACATTGCATAATTACTATCATAATCAAATTTATTAATATATCCTTTACTACTCCTGCTTTACATTAGTTTCCCAGAACTTGTTCATACTGTAATTGACATGCTGTACCCTTTAGTCCACACCTCCCCATTTCCCTCACCATCCTGTACCTAGCAGCCCCCATCCTACTCTGTTTTTATTAGTCCAACTTCTTTACATTCCACATGTGAATAAGATCATACAGAAATTGTCTTTGTGCCTGGCTTATTTTATTAGCATAATGATCTCCAGTTTGGCACATATTAATGCAAATGGCAGGATTTCCTTTTCCTTATGACTGAATCAGGTTCCACTGTATATACATTTTTATAGTCCATTATTTGTCAGTGCATACTTGGATACTGTTAATAATGCTGCAACAAACATAGATTGCAGACATTTCTTTGACATAATGATTTCCTTTTCTTTGACTCTGTTTTCATTACTGAATTTATTGTATATCATGTGGTTCCTACATCAATAGTGTGCAAGGATTCCCTTTTCTCCAGATGCACTCCATACATAAGTATCTTATCCTTAATTTTTATAGTATCCACTTTATTTTATTTATTTATTTTGAATTTTTGATCTGTAAAGTGATGAGTCATTGTTATTTTAATTTACATTTTTGATGATTAGTGATTTTGAGCACTTCTGTATATATGAATGCTAGGCATTATATATATTCTTTGGTAAAATGTCAAAATGCCTATTCAAGTCTTTTACTAAAACTTTACATTGGAGCTAGGCATGGTGGCACATGCTTTTAATCTCAGCATTCAGGAAACAGAGGTAGGAGGATTGCCATGAGTTCAAGGCCACCCTGAGACAACATAGTGAATTCCAGGTCAGCCTGAGCTAGAGGAGACCCTACCTCAAAAAACAAAACAAAACAAAATTATATTGGAGCTGGAGAGATGGATTAGCAGTGAAGGCATTTGTCTGTGAAGCCAAAGAACCCAGGTTTGATTCCTCTGGACCGATGTAAGCCAGATGCACAGGGTGGCACATGTGTCTGGAGTTCATTTGCAATGCCTGAAGGCCCTGGTGTGCCCATTATCACTCTCTCTATCTCCCTCTTTCAATCTCTTTCTCAATTAATTAAAATTGTTAAAAAATTACATCTTCAGTCATTAACTTATCTATTGAGAGTATACATCCTTATGGAACAGAGTGTGATGTTTCCGTTCTTTTGTACATTGTCTTTAACAACCCAGTATAGTTACATTATTCACTATCTCAAAATGTAGTACTTATTTGTGATGAGAACATTCAAACCCATTTTGCCAAGCTATTTTTAATTCTAATATACAATAATTTGACTATAATCATTGTAATGGCATAAATTATTTGGCTGTGACTTTACACCTGTTAAACAATTGCTTCCCACCTTCCCTTCTCTCCTACAATCCCTGAGGTCTAGAGACTACTGTTTTCCTCTCTATTTCTATGAGGTCAGTTTTTTCCAATTCTATACACTAGTGAAACCATGTAAAATTTGTGTTCATGTATCTCCTTTACCCACTTTTAAATTGGATTATTATATTTGCTGTTGACATGTGAGTTTCTTATATATTTTGACTGTTCATTTTCTACCCTGTGTGTGATTTGAAATCTTTCTCCCATTCTATGAATGGTCTTTTCATGTTGTTGATCATTTTCCTTATTGTGCAAGAGCTTTTCAGCTTGATGAAGTCTGATTTGCTTATCTTTGCTTTTGTTGTCTGGACTTTAGATGTTCTAGCCAAGGCCAATGACAAGAAGTTTTTCCCTTGTTATTTTGCTTTGTCTTTTAGGAATTATATGAGATCATATCTTACCTGTAAGCCTTCAATCTATTTGGAGTCATTTTTGTGAAAGATGAGAGTCCATTTTCAATTTTATTTTACATGTGGGCATTCAGATTTCTGACACCATTTACTGAGGATACTTCCCTTTCCTCCCTACATATCCTTGGTGATTCATTTATTGAAGAAACTTTCTTCCTTGCACATTCTTGGTGCCCTGGTCTAAATTAATTGACCATATAGGTTTCATTGAATAGGTATTTATCAATTCTCTGCATGCTTTTAGGCAATTTACAATTTTAAAATGTTTTTGACAGTTCAAGTTGTTTTGTAGGGAGGCAGGCTTACAGAGCTCTTCAGAATCCATTCTAGAAGTCACATCTCTACAATTATCCTTTAGATGAAACTCATTTGATTAGAGTAAAGGAAGCAAATTAATGTGAATACAAAGATAACAAACCTGGGGTGTGACTAATTTGGATATTAGTAGTAATTAGTGTTTACAGATAGATTTGTTTGTAGCTCGTTAACTGAAAACTTGCTACATTTGTGCTGGAGCTCATTAATCAGAAAACTATGTTGAGTGATAGAACTTTAATGTAGGCTGACTTTTATAAATAAATTCCAAGATTCAGATATTGATTTCTAGTGGAGCATTAAATAACTATTCAGAGCACTGAAGAATTGGTAACTAGATGCAAATATTTCCATAATTCAAATACACTGGAATCTTTAGGGCAAGTGTACTTATACAAGTGACTAATAGATATGTATATTTTTTTAAAAAATTTGTTCATTTTTATTTATTTATTTGAGAGTGACAGAGAGAGAGAGAGAGAGAGAGAGAGGCAGATAGAAAGAGAGAGAGAATGGGCGTGCCAGGGCTTCCAGCCACTGCAAATGAACTCCAGACGCATGCGCCCCCTTGTGCATCTGGCTAACGTGGGTCCTGGGGAATCGAGCCTCAAACCAGGATCCTTAGGCTTCACAGGCAAGCGCTTAACCACTAAGCCATCTCTCCAGCCCAATAGATATGTTTTCATAAGTCTACTTTGTTTCATATCTTATGTTTTCAGAATGTGCATAGTAGGAAACCTTTTCTTATAGGTCATCTAGCATCTAATTTAATTAACTAAAAATATTTATAGAGTATCTCTGCCTGGAAATTCCTTGTGTTAGAAGATACAGATCACTAAACAAGATATCTCTTTCCGAGAAACCAATCAATGAAATACTAATACATTTTCTATATGCATTAAAATATAATCTCTAAGACTGCATACTTTAATGACAGATGAATGGTCTGGAGGGATTCATGGGAGAATTGGGCTTCTTAGGATTGAAGTTACATTTTTCAGTTAAGATTCTGACTTAAAGCATTAGCAATCCTTTCCCCCTTCTTTAGATCATAAATCTTTATTTTAGCCAGGTGTCAGTGGAAAAGACTCATAGAATATTAGCTGGGAAGTGGTAGTAGATGAAAATTAAATAAAGACTGGAATATTTGCTTCAAAAATGCTCCTTCATGTAACAATTTAGAAATACTAAGAAAAAAATCTATGGCTTCTTCTTGGATATTAATTTTTTCAGATGATCCTAAGGCCAAGAAGAGAGATTCTAAGATTTTTCTTTGTCTCATCTTATAAGCCTGAATTAGATACTTCCAGGAAATTGTAATTAGTTCCCAATTTTCACCTCTAAGGGGGCATTAACTTGAAGAGAGAATGAGCACTTTCTTCTATAACTTCATTTTATTTATTTACTTATTTTGAGAGAGAAAGAGAGAGACAATAGGTGAGCTAGGGCCTCCAGCCACTGCAAATGACCTCCAGATGCATGCACCACCTTGGGCATTTGGCTTATGTAGGATATCAAACCTGGGTCCTTAGGCTTTGCAGACAGGTGCCTTAACCACTAAGCCATCTCTCCAGCTCCTGAACACATTCTAACTTTAGGCAATTTTAGATAGAGCTGAAGGAGCAGCAAAATTATGGCACTGAGGATCCTGCGAAACACTAGGATAATTGTTTGCCTTCTGGTTGTCAGGGGCATTATTTGCTACCAAGGAGTTGCATTGATAAGAGAAAAGGCTTGAGATGACAGGGAGGTAACTTATGTGTGGGCTACCACCTCTGAGAACAACTAAACTACTGATGAAATCTCCTGTTTCAAAATGCTCCAGGGTACCATTTCCAGTAGAAGTAAACTTTAGCTCCTGGCCATCGACTTGATAAAAGGAGACTCAGGGGGGCTGAAGATGATACCCTTGCTGGAAATGCCATCTGTCACTGCTATGAACCCCTAAAAGAAAATTCCCCAGGGAGCTGAATTTAGATGGAGGTCAGTGGTCCAAGATACCCTCCTACTGAGCCTTGACCTTAATGAGAAGAGAAGGTTGACATTTAATAGACATCAGCACAAAGCAGAAAGTACATTGAAAAGTGCATGAGCCTTGCAGTGTGTTTCAGATGGGTTTGCACCCATGTTCTGTCACTTACATTTGTCATTTACAGCTTCCCTTTGGTGGTTGACTCAGTCTCCTGGTCACCTTTTGTTTTTAAATCATAGAGTAACAGAGATGATGTGAATTAACATTTGTGATAGAACGTAACACAGTAAGGTACTAAAAATAGTAGAGCCAATTTTGTTCTTTCCTATCTGAATCCCAAGTAAAATGGAAAGTGATGAAACCCCAAGTCCTCTTGATGGTTACTGACCTCTTAACTTAGCTCCCGTCTCCTATTCCTATAGGTGGGATCAAGAAGGGAGAGTGTTAATAAAGTACTACAGGCTGCCTTGTGCCTATGAGAGCCAGAACACTATTCTTGGAGGTGGATTTGCGACTTATCATGGCACTTTCATGGGCTTAGGAAACCAGAATTCCCACCCATATATTTTCAATGATGACTTCCAGACACATTATCATCAAAAACTAGTGAAGGAATTGTACTTGCAAAAGATTAAGATTTTTTTTTTTCTGGAAAAGGCTCTCAACTTAAGTTTCCTTTATCTCATGCATAACAAGTGAGGTCAAATTACTTTAAAAAATCTACTGCTTTATTAATTTATCTTTACACGGGCTCTAGATAAAATAGCTAAATGTTTTGGGCATCACTTTACAATTCAAAAATCTAAGTCTTCCCCTGAAGATTCTTGATATAATGTTCCAGATGGTTGAGAAGAAAATAGACTAAGTGATTGCTTGTGGCTTTCAAAGGTCATGATGCATTTCCTTTAGTGGGTTGGAGGATGTCAATCTGCCCCTGAATTTTATGCCTCACATTTTATGGACACAAATCACATGACAGTGGCTAGTAGCTCATCTCATGCATATCCAATAATAATCAGATAAGGCAAGGTTTGAAGCTAGTGAGCACTTCCTTGATAGGCAGTTCTGAGGTGCCTTTATTTCAGGTCTTCTTTCTTCACTTAAGTCCAGTATCAAAGAGACTTGAAAAATTTGGCTGACAGACTTAGGGGAGAGCTTTTCTTCACCATATATGTAATCACTTATAAAATTAGAGCTCTCAAACTGTATTATTCCTTTATAATTCAACTTTTGTGCATAAATCTTAAAAATGACATACATAAGCTGAGGAGATAGCTTAGCAGTTAAAGCAGTTGCCTGCAAAGCCTAAGAACTCAGGTTTGATTCCTCAGTCCCAGCGCAAGCCAGATGCACAAAGTGGTACATGTGTCTGTAGTTCATGTGCAATGGCTAGAGGCCCTGGCACACCCACTCCTTCTCACTCTCTCTTTCTCTTTCTGTCTGCCTCTCTCTCTCAAATAAATAAAATGTTAAAAATAAAATATATTACATATTTCAAAAATATTGCAAAAATTATGAACATTTGAAGCATCAATACACATTAAAAATCCCTAAAATTCATAGGAACATTGCTATTCCAATCTAGCAACAGGTCATTGTCCTAAAGCACACCTTTTTTTGTTTCTGTTTCTTTGAGGTAGGGTCTCACTCTGGCCCAGGCTGACCTGAAATTCACTATGTAGTCTCAGGGCGGCCTCAAACTCATGGCGATCCTCCTACCTCTGCCTCTCAAATGCTGGGATTAAAGGAGTATGCCAACATGCCTGGCCTAGGAACACTTTTGACAATTATGGAATATTTTCCTGAAGTATAGTAAAAATAGTGATATAATGTAAGTGGCTTTTTTTTTTACATATACTACAACAACATTATCATGCTCAGTGAAGACAATTCAAATGTGTATTTAGCTAACATTTATTCCAAACCCATTTATACCAAGCCTTGAAGTAGCATTGCATTTTAAAAGGTCTAAACTTAGCTATATACACAAACATGAGCACATAAAATAACTGCATAAATAAAATTTATGTGTAGGGCCAGTGAAGTTTATAAGGTGATCTACTTTAGATAGAGTAGTGAAAGAGCCTTTAGAACTTGTCACAGTTGAGCTGAGAACTGAGGAATGTGAAGGCGGGCATTTGAAGAGTAGCAGGAAGAGTGCTTGGGAAAGAGGAAAGCCACACAGACTTATAGGGACAAAGGAAAAGATTTGCAGGGTGTGGCTAGAGAGGCATGAGCATGGAGTGTTGTCACGATGCCAAGTATATACTTTTATTATCTTTTAAAAAAATATTAGGACAACAAGGCTTAGAGAGAAATCATTGAAGCACACAGAGGCCAGGAGTAAAAAAATCACTAAATTCTGGTGTTCTGAGATATCAAGCCAATATCGGTATTGGAAGGACAGAAATGAGGCAAGAGATGGACAAAGAGTGCAAAAGTCATTTTCCCTGGCCCCTTGATGCATGAGACAATGTTCCTCATGAGCTTATTATATTCCTTCTCATAAACTCATATATTTAAACAGTATTGGCAAGAAAAATTCCAGGATAATAAAAAGGGAGAATGCCAAAATAAAGATGAATATTTTTAGTTTTTATAAGAAAAAAACAAGTCATTATAGGGAAGGCAAAAGTTGAACATTGGGCATCGCAAGGCACAACTCAGTACTTGGGAGGCTGAGGCAGGATCTCAAACTCCAGGCCAATCTGAACTACGTAAGAGCTTGTCACCAAAGAATGAAGGAGAGAGGAAAGAATAAGAAAAGGAAAAATAAAGAGAAGAAAAACATAACTTTTAATTTTATTTTAAAGAAAGTGAGAGACACAGAGGGAGAGAGAGAACTAGCATACCAGGGCCTCAGCCACTGAGAATGAACTCCAGACGCTTGCACCACCTAGTGGTCATGTGAAATCTTGCCCTTGCCTCACCTTTATGCTTCTGGCTTACGTGGGACCTGGAGATTCTAACATGGGTCCTTAGGCTTTGCAGGCAAGTGCCTTAACCACTAAGCCATCTCTTCAGCCCAGAACTTAACTTTCTAATAACTTCATTGATTTCTTCAACTACACTGCATGCAAGAAACTACTGGGAACTTCTTTAGTTACAAAATGTATCATTCAGTTTGTAAATCAAGTGTGTGTGTGTGTGTGTGTGTGTGTGTGTGTGTGTGTGTGTCTAGGATTCTATACCTCTTGGTATTTTGTCTTGACTTTGAAAAACTTAACTTAATTATCAAGTGTAGCACATGCATCTGGGATTGGATGTTAAACTGGCTGAGTTAAGTAGCATTATGGGGATAAATATGCCCAGACATGCTGGAACTTCACAGATTATTAAGGATCTTGGCAGGGGCCCTGGAGGGATGGGGTACATGCGTTCACAACAAATGATAATGATGAACTTTGTGGAGTTGGAGGTTTAAGCAAACATTCATTCAGAGCTTAATGTACAAAACCAAAACCCTCTCACCCAGCACTGAATGGGGCCTTTGACTACACAAAGCAGACACAGGATGTTCTAAAAGTAGATCCAGGGTCTGATTGTGAGTTAGGTTGCAGAGAAGGCTGAATTTGAAGCATGATTAGATCTCATATTCTGAAGCCTGGGCTGTGATAGGGAAAAGATGAGACCCTGGGACATGGGATGAGGACATCTATGTAGCAAAATTTGTGAAACCTGACTCCTCAGAATCTGAGAACTTTCTGGTCCTGTAGAAGAGGCCTATTATTCTTTGCCTGAAACTATTACATAGGCGATGCATTCAGGCAAATATTATAAAACTATAACATTCCTCCTTCAAGATTGGTCTCACCTCCAGGATTGATGTTAATGTTGTTAGGCTGATTAATGCATAATCATAAACAGCTGATGCAAAAGAACTTTGAAAATACTGATTTCACTCTCTACATCCAAAATGTTTCTATTGCTCAACATATTTTTTTTAAATGGCACTTACAAAATGTTTTAAAAGTTTTGCAATGTTTATATGGCTCTGAATGTTCAAAATACAACTTCTTTTACTCACAAGAAAGAGAGATAGAAAGAGTGCACATGAGAGAGAATAATAAAGGCATGCCAGGACCTTGTGCTGCTGCAAACTCCAGACACATGTGCCACTTTGTGCATCTGGTTTTACAGGGGTACTGGGAAATCAAACCCAGGCTGTCAGGTTTTACAAGCAATTGCCTGTAACCACTGAGCAATCTCCCCAGCCCCCAAATATGACTTTTTATAATGAATGATTAATAAAAGCTTTGCAAGACTGAATCTAGATCATATTTGCATAAAATGTACTGTTATTTCTAACTACATAAGTTTTTCCAGTAACAATGACATTTAAAAATTTATTTCTTAAAATTTTAACACATACATTGCCATCCGGAAGGCTCCCATTCATAAAAGGTCCCCTTAGAGTTTTCTCTTTGTTGTATTTCAATATTGTCAAGGGCTCTGTTTACTTATAAGGGCTGTGCATTATATCAGTGGGTGAAGTGAAGCTTCCACATGCTAAGCACTTCCACCAAGGTCTTTGGCATGGCAGTGTTGTAAAACTAAGGGAAGTGGGCTGGAGATATTGCTTAATGGTTAATGCACTTTCCTGCAATGCCACAGGATATAGGTTTGATTCCCCTAGGACCCACATAAGCCAGATGCACAAGGTGGCACATGCGTATGGAGTTTATTTGCAGTGGGTAGAGCTCCTGGCCCATTCTCTCTCTCTCCCTCTCTCTCTCTCTCTCTCTCTCCCCTTTCTCAAATAAATAAGTAAAAATGAAAACCTAAGGGACAGTATATGTAACAAGTGACAAAATGTATGGATAGGTTCCTTTGGAGCTTTTCAAATCTTGGAAATGATGTATTCAGGGAAAGGAGTTTAGTGTGATCAGTTTGTGACTTAGCCCATTTACCATCCTTTTGTATCCTGAGCCATATTGCATAATACATCTACACAGTCCTGGGTGGCTTCAGTGAAGTGTGAAAACATATGTAGGTCACTGTGGAGAAGCTCATGTTTTTTTCACTTAGCCTCACAGGATGGGAATTGTCCCAGCTTGCTTTGTCAGTGCAGGAAGCACTCAATAAAAATTTGGTGAAATAAATTCAGGTCACAGTATGTTCTTGATGCTGGGACACAAAGATAAATAAGACACATTCCACCCTGGAGGAGCTCACAGTTTGGCAGAAATATCAGAGAAGCTTAAGAAGGAGGGTAATAAAATATTATATAATCAAGGTTTCTCTGGGAACCCAGTAATGAGTAAGATTCATTGCCAAATGGAATTGGGCAAGATTGGTGGAAAAAGGTGACATTCTTCAAGACCCTCTAGGCAGAGCAGCTCAAGGGCAAGGGAGAGGGATTGAAGGAAGCAGATATGAGGATCCAGTCAATGAAAGCACTGAGGATATTCATAGAACTCTATGTAGTTTGGTTTGAACGAAGCATGAAAATGCTGAAAAGAGGTGACAATAAATTAGTTCTGTAAAAGCAAGTTGAGGTAGGGCTGCAAAGAACATCATAAATCATGCAAAGAGTTTGAATTTCATTTTCCCCACTGGAAATTTGATTTTTAAAGTGCCACATTGCCTATAGTATTGAGTTTTCCAAAGGCTATTCCTGGGCATGCTAGTACTATATGATGTTCATGGTTGCTACCCTGTAACTTCTATTCAGGTTTTGATTGAAGATTAAAGGATAATTGCCTTGAATAGATAGTGTGAGATAATGCTTATGAAAAAAAAAGTATTTGCAGACACTTTCCTGAAATGAGCACAGTTCATATATCTTAAAGCAACTTCACTTGCATATATAGCTTAATAGTTTGCCTCCTCCTAGAAATGAGATTACCCTTCTTTTTAAAAAATATTTTATTTTTATTTACTTAAGAGAGAGATATAGAAAGAGAGAGAGAGAGATTGGGTGTGCCAGGGCCTCTAGCCACTACAATTGAACTCCAGATGCATGCACCCCCTTGTGCATCTGGCTAACATGGGTACTGGGAAATCAAACCCGGGTCCTTTGGCTTTGCAGACAAGTGCCTTAACTATTAATCAATCTCTCCAACCGAGGTTTCCCTTCTGAACTTTGGCCATATAAGACTGGCTTGTGCTGAGACGTAAAACAAGAAATAGTTTGATGCAACATTTGTGATGCTTCACTGCAATGGCTGGAATGTCTTTATCTTATAGCATAAGGGGTCTCATAATTGATTGCATGTACATTTTCACTATAAACATTAGGAAGCTCGCCTCCAAGAAGATCTATAAGGCATGTATTTTGGTAATGGCTGAACCAAGGATTTTGTCTACCTTGCCACAATTCTGATTGTTTAGGGAGGGATGACAGTTGAAATTAAGACAGTATCTGAATGGGCATCACTTCACACAGTGCCTGGAGTATGATGCATACAAGTTAAGGATTTGTTTCTGATACTCTAGTTTTCCCTAATTCCACCTACTCCATTATAGTCCCTGATGTTGACAGAAGTAGAAAGGCAGCACACCTGACTGACAGAATATTTTTTAAATCTCTCCATGGTCTCGTGCTCCATTCAGCACATAAGTAATTAAACTAACATTAGTTGAGTAATTTCCAAAGCCCTGAACCTTGTACTATAAGAAAGATAAGTCAGTGAGTCAGTATGGAGCTTCTAATATTATTAAGGAGCTCTTCATATATAAGGTGGGAAAAATAATACAACTTCCTTTATAGATTCATTGTAGGGATTCTTATTAGACACATATGAAGAGTCAAGCATAGTACCTGGATACTTGGCTCAGTGAATAACATGCTTGTCTTGAAATCATGAGGATCTAGGTTTGATCCCCATAACCTATGTAAAAATACTGTACATGGTGGCACATGCTTGTAGTTTCAGCATTGGGAAGAGAGAGATAAGTGGATTCCTGGGCTCACTTCTCAGCATGACCTTCTCGACAACTTCCAGGCTAACAAGATACCCTGTCTCAATAAGAGTTGAGAAGGACCTGGAGAACAGTGTCCAAGATTGTCCTCTGGCCTCCTCACACATAAATATACACACACTTTAAAAAATATAAAGAAAGGGCTGGGGAGATTGCTTAGTGGTTAAGGTGCTTGCCTGCAAAGCCAAAGGACCCAGGTTTGTTTCTCCAGGACCTATGTGAGCCAGATGCACAAGGGGTACATGCATCGGGAGTTCATTTGCCACAGCAGGAGGCCCTGGCATGCCCTTTTTCTCTCTTTCTTTCTCTCTCTTTCCCTGCCCTCTGCCTCTCTGCATCTTTTTCTTGCTCTCAAATAAATAAACAAAAATCAGTAAACAACATTAAAAATATATATATAGAGAGAGAGAAAAGTATTTGGAATGAATAGGTATTACTACTGGGAATAATCTTGGTATGTGAACATCATCATAATGTAAGTCAAGTCATTCAAGGAGGTTTCCCAGAGTATGTCCTAGACCTTGAAAGATGGAAAGAATTCAACTAGTTATAAAGGATGGAAATTGGTCCATATGGAGTTCAATAACCAAATGTACTGAGGAAAGGGCTCTTTCTTCAGGGGGAGAACTCACTGAACAGAAGATTCATGAAGGTGGCTGTTGATGGCAGGTCAGGCAACAGCTCTTGTCTTCTCTTTCCCCATTACTGACATCATTGGCATCAATAACTCACCTGATGATGGGTCATCCCAATCACTTGAGAGAAAATCCAGCACTGTTCTCTGTGCAACTTCTGAGCATTCTTCTGCACCTTTTACCTATCTTCTAAGTCCTAAGAATGATTACCTCGAAGTGTGGTAATTTAGAGGGAAGCCACAGATCGCCTGTCTACTCTCCCTTGAAATCCACACTCCCCCTCCCATGACATAAACTATGATACTATTTTGGGCAGCAGAGAATTTAGTGAGGAAAGTGCAGGGAATGTGAAGTGAGAAGGTGGAGCTGAATTCCCATCTGTGCCAACACTGAGAGTCTTTATTGGGAATGTGAGAGGGAAATGTGGTGAGTGCCTACCGTGATGTCTGGACTGACTCCAGGGAGCATCAGAAAACAGCACAGACACTGCTGCCAAGTCAAGTGTTCCCAGGGTTTCTTCTCCACACTCACCTGCGATGTTTAAAAAAAAGAAATGTACTGTTCTTAGAATGTTCCAGAGACTAGTATTCTAGTGCAGCTCTACCCCACCAAAAAAATTGGAGGAAAACAACCCAACTCAAAGATAATCATTTGGATACTGAATCATAATCCTTCTATCAGATTTACAGTATATCTGTAAAGTGTGAACCAGTTAGGTATGGGGAATATTTGGCATGTATAGGCCCAT
Organism: Dipus sagitta; assembly: GCA_036346955.1. Lineage (NCBI taxonomy): Eukaryota > Metazoa > Chordata > Mammalia > Rodentia > Dipodidae > Dipus > Dipus sagitta. The sequence continues at coordinate 55,679,673 of CM070770.1, read as the reverse complement.
TGGCAACAGAAATTTAAAAGCTGAATGATTAAAATATTATGCAAAGAATGAAATTCCAATGTCCTAATATACTTATTCTGTAACTTTAAAATTATTTGAGCTTGATGAAATTCAATGGGAGAAGTCAAACTGAAAAGAATACCTGTGGACAAATTTAGCACCATGTTTTTTGCATGTGTGTCTGTTATATGTACACATATGTATACATGTTCACTTGTGTGTGCACATGTGAGTGTGTGGGCAGGTGAACATGGACAAGTGCGAATGTGTGTGTAGAGGCTGGAGGGAGATGGTGGATACCTTCCTCAGTTGCTCTTTACCTGCCTTATTTTTAAAGATAAGTTCTCTTGTTGAACTAGAGCTCACCAGTTTAGTTAGACTAGCTAACCAGCAAACCCTACAGATCTTCTTGTTTCTGTCTTCTCAGTGCTGGGATTAGACTCATATGTCACCACACCTGGCTTTTTATGTGGGAACTAGGGATCTGAATTCAGATCCTCACACTTACTGAACCATTTCCCCAGACCCTCTCAGTACCATATTTTTTAAACCAAATGCTAATCTGTGTTCAATGAGAATTGTTTTTTTTTTTCTTTTCCTTTTCCTTTGTATCATGTGACAGCATTTGAGAAAAAGGCATTATGCAAGCTAGTTATGCACTGTAGTCAAACATATCACACTTTATTTTTAACACAGACATGAACACCAAAGAAAAGTAATGTTTCATAAAGGAAAATTTTTTGAATTAAAATCTTTATTGAGTATTGGGAGATGGCTCACTAGTTAAACGTATCTTGCTTGCAAGTCTGCCAGCCTGAATTTGATTCCCCGGCACCCATGTAAAGCAGGACACAAAGTGACACATGTGTCTATAATCCAGAAGCACCTAAAATTTGCTAGGCTGGCTAGACTGGCACATATAAGGGGAAAAGAAAAAAAATCAACAAGGGAGACCCCATCTCAAGCAAAATGGAAGGGGAGGACAAACACCCCCAATTTCTCCCAGACTTCTGTACATGCATTGTGTGGCATGCACACACACACACACACAAACACACACACACACAATAATAATAAAAAACGTGTTGAAGTGTGATTCAGATATATGCACAAATAATAAATATTCAAGTATTTCAATTTTCACAGCATGAAAATGTCAATCTCAGACAAGAAACGGAAAATTACTTAGGTTCCAAATGTACCTCAAGCAACTACTGTCACAATTTCTAACTCCATAGGTGACAACCTTGGCCTGTTGAGCTTGAATGGAATTCCGCATCAATGACTCCTTTGTGTCTGGCTTCTTTCTAGTATTGCATGCAGCTATAATTCTTACTTCTTGTTGTCATATGCATTTCATTTATTTTGAAGGCTGTGATAGGGCTAAAGAGATGGCTCAGCAGTTAAAGACACTTACTTGCAAAACCTGTTGGACTAGGTTTGAATCCCCAGCACCCACATAAGGTTAGATGCACAAAGTGGTGCATGTGTCTGGAGTTCATTTGTATCAGCAAGAGGCCCTGGTATGCCCACATTATTCCCCTCTCTCTAATAAATAAATAAAAATATCAGACATAAAATATTTAAACTAAAATAAAATGCTATGATAGGGACTGGGAAGATGGCAGTTTCTAAGAACCTTCTTGGACACATCTTATAAGTGCTATACCCACAAAGAGAATAGTTTCACCTAGTGTTGATGCTTACTATTTACTAGAAACTAGGAAACTAGACACGAGAATAAAATGGTGAAAAGGCACAGTCCAATTTCAAGGACTTCAGGATGCAGTGAAGGGCAAAGGTGAGTTAGCAGAGACTCCTCAATGTCTGCAGTCATTAGGTACAAAAACACTTTGCACCGGATGGAGGAATAGGATATGAGTAGAGTCAGACTGGGCTCCCCAGTGGAGGTTTAGCAGTTATCTTCTTGTTGCTGGGACAAAACCCACAACCAGATGCAGTTTATGGAAGGAAAGCATTTATTTCAGGCTTATCGTTTCTAGAGGAAGTTTGATCATAGATGAGCAACCATCTTCATCCACCAGTGGCAAGGTGGGTACAGTCTGAGTGAGCTAGCTGTGAACACAGTGGGAAAAACTAATTAACACCAAGGTCCACCTCCAACAGCACACCATCTCCAGCAAGGCTCCACTTTCCAAAGGCTCTATCAGCTGAGGACTATGTAAGAAGCTTAATCACAAACACTTGAGGCTATGCCAGATCACCACAGGAGGTGATTCTCAAATTGTTTTTTGAAGTATAAGGAAGTATTGACAAGGGAACAAAGTGGAGAAGTGAGAAGGAACAGCACATGGAAAGGAGATGATGAGGAAGAAAGAAGATTGAATTCAGACCACTGCGTTAGAGCAATAGAGGAAGGCAGGGAGAATGCGTGGAGGAGAGGACTGAGTAGATAAGCTGGTGTCTCATAGAGAAGGAACTTGCTTGCCATTTGTATTAGTTCCTTTCCTTGTTGCCATGACAAAGTACCTGACAAGAAGCAACTTAGTGAAGGAAGGGTTTATTTCAGCATACAACTCAAGGAAATACAGACTGTGATAGTGGGGGCAGTGGGGACATGGTAGCAGGAGCATAAGACAATCAGGAAAGAGAGAGTGATGAATAATGGGGCTCAGCTTACTTTCTCCCTTTTATCCAGTCCAAGACTCCAGCCCATGGAATGGCACCTTTCATAGTTAGGATGGGACATCCAACTCAATCTAATCTAGAACCTTCCTCATAGATATCCCCAGAGATTTATTCCCATGGTGATTCGAAATCCCATCAAGATGTCAGTCAAGATTAATCATCACATCATCTATGGAATGCATGCCTTCTTCTGAATGTGCTGAAAGCCACAGAAGACTTCAGGGTGACGATGAGGCAATCTACTCATCCAAGTGGCTGTGTGGAGTCAGGGACGGAGAAGGGATCCTAGAACCTTTATGTAAAGTGCTTTCCTTGGAAACGGGGATGGCTTGTGGTGTCTTACATTGGAAACTATCTGCTTCTTTTGATGAAAGCCTGGCTTTGGCCCAATATTCACACCAAGAATCTGGGTGGCTTCTGATGGAACACAGTGAGTGTGTGGGGAGGGGGCGGGGGGAGGATAGAGCAAAGGAAGTGTGTGTGGGAGGGGTTGTCAGGTTTCAATGTGCAGAAAATGCACACAGCTAATCATGCAGAAAGCCACCTGCTGATACCCAGACGGTGCAGAGAAGGAGCCTCTGCTAGAAAGCGGAAAGGCAAAGCATATGCATGGGGGTCTTTGAGCCAGAAAGCAAATACACTCCAGCATGGTGCTGAGGGGAATGCCAAGATCTCAGAGCAGCTTCCTGGCCCCTCTGGAGACTAACTGAACCTGAGTGGGGATGAGCAAGATCTGATCCTGCCCAGCTCCATGTTGGACTCAGCAGGTATTTCTATGAAGGTATTTCTTTGTAGGTTGAAATAATAAACTTAATGGGAACATTGTGTAAATGAAGCTAATATGGAGGCTTAGTTGGAGCTTGGACACTTGCTGTCTGGATTTACTATGGATACTTGATACAGCAGAGCACTGCCTAAAATTAAATATAATAGAAAAATGTGATCAATTTATTAGGTCTCATTTTGAAAATAAATTTCATTTTGGTTATTCTGTGTATGGAGTCTGTGGAATATTAGAGTAAAAAAAAAAACTATGCCAGCCATGCCTGCACATGCACATAGCTGTAATCTCAATGCTAAGGAGGCTGAGGCAGAAAATTCCAAGTTCAAGGCCAATCTGGGCTACATGGCATTACCCTGTCTAAAACAAAACAAAGCAAAAACAAAACACTATAACACAGAACAGACTAAGAAAACATTTGTTTCAAATTCCACTAGTTAAAGAAAGTCAACATTAGGGAAAACTATCCCTCCCTTCCCTCCTTCTTTCCTTTCTTCTTCCCTCCTTCCCTCCTTCCCTCCCCTCTCTCATGTATGTGTATGTATATGTACATATGTATCTTTTTCTTAACTATGTAGGTAAAATAATTTTGTTCTACTATACTTGGCACTTCCCTGTGCCTGTGTCACCCAGAGGATATCAGCCTGTTCTGTCTAAGGCCCTGGGAGGCTCCACCAGTCAAGTCTGCAGAACAAACATTGGTGCAGGACAGAACACTTGAGCTTTGAATCTGGAGCCAGAGCTTGAGTCGTGACTTCACCTCCTGTGACCTGGGTAAACTGTGGCAGGTCACTTTACTTCTCTCAACTTTATTGTTCTCACCAGGGTACCTTCCTTTTATACTCTTCCTTACTTCTCTAAATTCACTCTTACTTAAGTTGGCCCTAGTGTCTCCATCCCCCATATCTAGAAGGCTGGTGCAGATTGTAAGTTTCTTGGAGGCAGGTATGATATCTTACTCAAAGATTTTCCTTTACAAAACAAATGAATGGAGTAGTAACTGATTGAATGATCTCAATAACTTCCACTCATCAATATACTTTTCACATATCAATATTAACTATGATAGGAAAGAGACCTATAGCTGAAAATAATGGATGAGTTAGTTCCATCTTATGAGAAGCTGGCAAAGAGGTGGATATGGAGTCACACCTCTGGAGTTTCACTTAGTACAGTTCTCAATTCTCTCCTCTCCCTAGAGTACAAATATATTTTTTATATTATTGCAGAGGTTCTGGTTGGATAAATGTTTGAGTCAATAAAGCTGTCAGCATAGATCTCAGGCTGAGCTCAGGTGAACAGACTCACAGTAATTCTTCCATAGCCTTAGGGCACCAGGCAGCACAAGCTAAGAGGTACCCCATGCCTGCTCAACACATATGAACAGTCATACCCCACAGAAATATGAACATCTTGCCCAAAGTGTGCTTGGCATACAGTAAAATTCTTTGTCTAACAAAAAGCTATCAATAAGAAAGAAATTAAAACAAAACAATGGTACAGACTGCTGACAATGCAATCTTCCAGACACAAAACAATGCCTGACACTACCTACATAAGACTTTCATATTAGGAGGAAAAGATGATGACATCATTATGAAAGAGAGACTAATTGGGAAGAAGAAAGGATTCAGTGAAGGTAGATTTGAGAGGGGTGGGGCAGGGAATTATGTTTATTGTCTATACTTACGGAAGCTGTCAATAACAAGTTTAAAATGTAGTTGCACATATAGAAATCACAGGTCATCTCTGTGATTCTTGTGGCTTCTATAAACTCCAGGAGAAACTGGTGTTACCCAAAGGGTTTTGTATACATATCCAGCAACTATGCACATTTAGTCATTTACACTATGGTGGACATATAAGAGCTCTAGGTTGTCCAAGACACTTTAATTTTATATTTCCACATTTTTTCCATTTTTAAAAAATTCCTTCATGTGTAAATACGTATCTGGTGGGTGTGAATGGTGTACAGGTTTGTGCAGGTTTGTATGCAGTGGCTACATTTGTGCAGATGCATATTTGTATGTGTATATAGAAGCCAGGGGTTGATGTTGGCTGTTTCTCTTGATTACTCTTCAATTATTTACTGAGGTAAAGTCTCTCACCAGACCAAGAGCTCAACAGGTAATCTAGCTAGCCAGGTTACCCAGTGACCCCCTGTCTCTTCCTTCTAAGTGCTAGGATTACAGGAGGGTTGCCATGCTCAAATGGCATTTATGAGGGTGGTAGGGATCTGACCTCTGGTCCCTGACGCTTTCATAGCAAACACTTTATCCACTTAGCTATCTCCCAAGCCTTTTGACCTTTATTTTTAAAAATAAAAAAAACTGGAAGATGTTTATACTCTCATTAATTGAAAACTGGTAAAATAAGTGACATACAGTGCACCATTCTATAAGTACTAAAATTGTGCAGAACTCTACACACTCACTTGCATAGCAGCTATATGATATGTTTCATTGTTATGACATGAACTTTGCAGCCAATCTGCCTGTCTTTAGCTGTGTGACACTGGAAAACTACCTCCCCACCTCTGAGCTCCTGTTTGCTCAAGTATCAAATGAGGAAAGCAGTAATAATTGAGGCATAGGTAGACTGTGAGCAGTGATATCTGTTAACATATAGTATTCATAACAATGCTTGATTCATAGTCAATCAATAAGTAAGTGTTTACTGTTAGTAACATTGATTCAGAAAAGGTCATGGAACTTGGAGGTCAAATTCATAAGGCTTGAGGTGAAGGGGCACTTTTAACATTTTTTCCATTTTTGAAATTTTTATTTTTTGTGGATATGAATAATCATGTGTGTGAATGCTGGATGGGTGTGTGCAGGTATATGTGTTTCCATGTGTACGTACGGATAGTGAGGCCAGAGCCTGATGTAGGTGTACTCTTCAATTGATCTCCACTTTGGCTTTTGAAACAGAATTTCTCACTAAGGCTAGACTAAACCAACTAGCCAATGAGCCGGGTGAATCTGCCTGTCTCTACCTTCCCAGCCCCGGGATTACAGGTATGTGTCACCTTTTACTCAGGTCCTTATGTTTACACAGCAAGCACTGTATCAACTGAGCAATCTCCTCAGCCTCTACTTTTGATTTTTATTGTATATTGTTTGGTTTGGTTTCAGTGAGCATAATTTTATTAAAATAATTAATTAAAGTAATTATTCAAAAGTTTGTTGGATAATAAGACAGTTGTTCTAAAGTTGATCAAGCAATGGGGACTTTGGGATAGGGAGATGGCTTAGCAGTTAAATTGCTTGCTTGCAAAGCCTTCTGGCCTCAGTTGAAATTCCTGGTACCCATGTAAAATCAGATACACAAAATGGGACATGCATCTGGAGTTTGTTTGGAGTTACAAGAGGCCCTGGCATACTCATTCCCGTCCTCCTTTCCCAAATAAATAAATAAAATATGAAACATGCTATTCAAATAGAACTCAACTTCTAAAAAGAGAATTACAATCATTGCTGTATATTAAATGTATTATGAGATGACTATGAGCTAGCCTTTTCATTTACTCCCTTGTGTCTGTAATGCAGCTTAAACTTAGAAAAGAATATTTCTATATTCAAGGACTCTAGTCACTCTAGAAATAAGGACAACACTTGACAAATGACACCTCATGGAATCAAAAAGTCTTCTGTCTATCAAAGGAAACAGTTAATTGAGGAAAGAGGCAGCCTACAGAATGGGGAAGAAATCACTGCTGCTATACACCTGACAGAGGATGAATATCTCAAATATATAAAAAACTAAAAAGTCTAAACCAAAAACTAAACAACCCTATCAATAAGTCAATCAATACATGGGCTAATGAAATAACAGACAGTTCTCAAAAGAGTAAATACAAATTAATGACCAATAAATATGAAAAAGTGTTCAACTTCACTCACTATCAGGTAAATGAAAATCAAAACTATAGTGAGATTTCACCTAACCCCAGTCAGAAAAACACTCATTAAGAAATCAAAAACTATAAATGCTGGCAAAGATGTGAAGAAACCCTTATACACTGCTGCTGGTAGTGTAAACTAGTCCATCCATTATGGAAGTCAGTATGGAGGTTCAAACACAAACACACACACACACACACACACACACACACACACACACACACAAGATCTACCATACTACTCAGTTATACTGTTTTTTGGTATTTACCCAAAGAACTCCACGTTTATAAATCACACAAATACATGCATATCAGGGTTTATTGTAGCACTATTCATTGTTAAATTGTAGATTTGACCTAGGTATTCAAACATAGAGGAATGGATACAGAAAATGTAGTTATACACAATGGAATTATATTTAAATCATAAAGAATGAAGTCATGTCATTTGCAGGAAAATGAATATAACTGGAGATAATCATATAAGTGAATTCAGCTAATCTCATAAAGATAAATCGTATATAATTCCTCTTATATGTGGTTCCTAGATATGATATGGATACTTAAAATAATATATGTATATTTGACATGAAATTCAAAGTAGAACTATGTAGAGGGACAATGGGGACTAACCGGAGAGGAAGGAGGCAAGAAAGGGAAGATGGGATGATGCTCAACATATAATGTATACTTACATGAAAACTTTAACAATAAATTTACAAAGGATTTGAGTGCCTGCTCTTGGATGCATTTCCATCCATTGGACAGTGTTGTCATGTTTTATATCAAGATCTTTCATCCAACATTGGCAAAATGTTAAGCAGAGCTATTTCCCATGGTGAACTTAAAAATTGAATGAAGAATACTTTTAAAGAAATTACCTGACCAGGCCAAGCATCACATGTTCTCTCTCATATGTGGATGCTAGCTACAGGTGACTGGGCTTCTGTGTGAGAAGGAAAAAACTCAGTAGCAGAGGCCAGTAAGCTAGGGAAGAGAAAGGAAGGGTGGGGGGTACTTAATAGGGTGGTATTGTATATATGTAAGTAGAAGAATAGATTAATGGGGGTAAAAAGGCCCCAAATGAGGTCTGGGGAAGAGATTGAGTAAAGGAAAGGTGGATGGACAGCTAATCAAAATCTAAGAGGATATAAATAAATCATATGTAATCCTACTTTTTTGGACAATGGAACACTCAGGAGCCGTAGATTGTTGCTAGAAAATTTTCAATGCCAGGGATGGGATATCTTCCAGTGAGTTGTTGGCTAGGGAGGTCCCTGATGCCCCCAAAACATTATAGACCATTGCCGAGGCCCTTGGTTTCCCACCAGGAATAGATGGTAAGTCCCTATTGCTGAAGACTCCATATACTTGGGCTGCAAGGCCACTGAGAAATCCTGCTGGATCTGTGCTCATAACCTCCTCCATGTAGACCAGCTGACAGAAAGCAGGAAGAAGCCATTCTGCATGCAGTTTAATGGGAGAAAGAGAAATCACCAGTGAAGATACCCAACAGTAGACACTGCAAGCCTTATATTTGGCCAGCCAGGCCAAATGAGCCAACTGATGCAATAGTGGCACGTCTGTTATGGTGGAAACCAACTGCCCTCTAGTTGGACTGGAGGCCCGCTCCATGGGAGGGAATACATCCCTGATACTGAAAACTTAAAACAGGGGTAGTCATGAGCCCTAGGGATGTAATGTCTGCTGTTGTCTGGCTAAATGTATATACTGTGCTTATCAAACTGCCCAGTAAGCACTTCTGTTAATGTTCACACCCTTATATTAATGCTACTCCCACTTTTGGTTGAGAATTTTCTCTTTTCAGATGGCAGTGACCTTGGAACGGCTCAGAAGGTATCATGGTGATGGAAAGAAATGACCTCAGTGCTCAGTACTGCAATATCTCTATCACACCTTTCAAGGCTCAGGGTCTAATGTGGAAGAGGTGGCGGAAAGAATGTAAGAGCCAAAGGAAGGTAGGACTCCATACAACATGCTCCCTCCAGACACAAAATGGCCTGGATATCCATGGCCTCACAGTGTGTCACACTACCTGCATAAGACCATCATTATAGGAGGAAAAGATCATGACATCAAAAGTAAAAAAGAGACTGATTGAAATGGGGAGGAGGTATGATGGAGAATGGAGTTTCAAAGGGGCGAGTGGGGGGAGGGAGGGTATTACCATGGGGTATTTTTTATAATCATGAAAGTTGTTAATAAAATAAAGGAAATTACCTGAGCTGGGCATGGTGGTGCATACCTTTAATCCCAACACTCGGGAGGCAGAGGTAGGAGGATCGCCATGAGTTTCAGGCCACCCTGAGACTACATAGTGAATTCCAGGTCAGCCTGGGCCAGAGTGAGACCCTACCTCAGAAAACCAAAAAAAAAAAAAAAGAGAGAGAGAAAAAGAGAAATTACCTATCTAGACATATGTCTGCAGATGCGGTTTTAGGGGAAAGGCCTTATTAAGGTTCCTCATAGCATCTTATGCAGAATCTAAATAGAATATATTAATTCTGGGCCTGGAGAAAGAGTTCAGCAGCTGATCAGTAAGTATTCTTCCTGTTCAAGTATGAAGACCTGAGACTTTCCAACTTTGAATCTCTAGAACTCATATTAGCAACTGGGCATAGCCACCACCTGTCTGTAACCCCACTCCTATGGGAAGCAAAGAGTAAAGACTCACCAGGGCTTGGGAACAGCAAGGTTCAGAGTAAATAAGACTGTCTCAAGGAAAAACCAAGTGGGTGAGTAGAGGGGCATATCGAACATTATTTTATCCCCTGCTACAGGCAAACCCATGGGGCACTGCATCAGCACATACACACACATATACACCATACCCACCTATTCATACACAAAACACCTACATTAGTTAAAATACCTCAAAAATTCAATATTAGGGCTGGAGAGATGGCTTAGCAGTTAAGCACTTGCCTATGAAGCCTAAGGACCCCAGTTCAAGGCTTGATTCCCCAGGACCCATGTTAGCCAGATGCACAAGGGGGCACATGCATCTGGAGTTCATTTGCATTGGCTTGAGGCCCTGGTGTGCCCATTCTCTCTCTCTCTCTCTCTCCCTGACTCTTTCTCTCTGTCTGTTGCTCTCAAATAAATAAATAAATAAATAATATAAAAACATTCTATATTAATCAGCTCATATAATCCAACTACCAGCCTGTGAAGTGATTTTCATATATATGTTCTTAGGTACAGGGCACAACAAGAGAATTGGTTTAGTTTAGTTTAGTTTAGTTTAGTTTAGTTTTTTTAACTCACAAAACTGCATCTTAGTGTGTCAAGGCCTTGGTTAGATCAGACAGCTCCTGAGTGAGAGAACTTGATGAAAAGACAGGTTTCCAAAGCCAGAGCTATTTCTACCAAACTACCAATGCTCTGTGAACTGGATTACTATAGCAAAAATGACAATCCAGCCTCTTGACTGAACTGACTGAACACGACCAGTTGTCTGGTTTCTTAAGAGGGTGGATTCCAGTGAGTCATTGAAAATCATGGTGAAAAGCTGAAACCTGAAAGTTATAACAAGGGCTTCTACAACCATCTCAGGGTACAACTGAACAATGACTGACAACTGACACAACAGACTATATACTTTTGCCACAGCATCCTAACTGTGACAGTGCTAACGAGACTGAACGTCATCTCTGATTCCAAAATATAATGAATGATAAAGTTGGCAAAGCAAGAGTAAAACAAACAATAGGGCCTGGTGTGATATAGTTACAAGCATTTTAACCATGAACACATTTGGAACAGTCAGCTAACTAACCAACACCTCCAAATATAGATCTGGTTTCTGGCAAAGCCTTTTGTCTTCTTAGTTGCTGGTTTTTCAACTTAGAAATAAATAAGTTGCAATTGATGGTTTCCTAAGATGGGCATGGTCACTGCTCTGAAAGACTACATTCTGGCAGAAGCTAGGCAAAGAAATAAGAAATACATCAGACATGGATAATTCACATCCATAGAATTAAAATAGGCTGATAGGAAAGAAAATGACTATGTAGATTCTGTGTGGGAGTGTGAAGAAGTGATATTTTAGATGAATAAGAATATGAGAGAGAATATATCAACTAGGAAAGCACTAAAGAAGCTTATTTCAGCCCGTGTACAAGCTAGCTAGTCGAGGGCCATGAGAGGGAATAAGCCTGCTGTTGTGAGGAGCCAAATGCAGACTCAGCACACAAAAGGTAGAGTGTGGAGAAACCTGTAAGAGGTGTGTGAAAAGGGATGCCAGGATTTTGAGGATATGGAATAATAACATGATACTTTTCATGTTCTGAATGATTTATTCTTCTTGCTACATGCAAGATTAGGACAGAGATACCAGCTAAACAGCTACCGAAATAGTTTAGAAGAAAATGTCATGGTGCCTTTGCTAAAGAAGTAGTCATAGCAATAGAGAGAAGAGGGAAGTAGAATCAAGAGTGTTTGTAAATACATGGCTTTTGTGGGTTAGTGAAAGGAAAGATTATTGGCTTGAGCAAGAATATTGCTGCCATTTCTCAACATGGGAAGAAAGAGGTATGTAAGGAGCAGTAAAGGCGTGCACACAGAGGATGCACGACAGGCTATTGTTCTGGTCACACAGCATCTGGTCACTGAACGTCCATGTGAAGACGTCAAGTAGATCTAGAACAAGGAGTTTGGAGGACACAACATGAGGAGAATAAAGTCTGGAAATCTTTAGCATGAAAAGTATGGACAGGACAGACCAAAATAAAGAGAAGAGGTAGGTAGAAAAGAGGTGGGGAACAAATTCAGGATCCTGAGGCATTTTCACATTGGACAACAAGTTGAGAAGATGGACCTAGCAAAGGAGAAAGGAAAAGGGAAGCTAAGGTGACAGGAGATAGAAGGAAACCCAGGAGGATGTGGCATGAAGGGAAGCTTCTAGAATCAGAGGACAATTCAGTATATCAAATGCTGCAAGAGGTCTAGTAAGATAAGAACAGAGAACCAAACACTTGATTCCAAAGAAAAGAAACCATGTTTGATATTTTGCTATATTCACAAGTACCATGTTCCTATAACACTTATAGGCTAGAGAGTAGAAAACCTTAACATAAGTATATCCAGGGGGGTCTAGAGGGTTAAACTGAAAGTCAATAAACATCTTTTTAAAAGAGAGAGGGGCTTGATTAGATAACCCAGGGTGACCTGGAACTCACTTTGTAGCTAAGACTGACTTGGAACTTGAAAGCCTCCTGCCTCAGTCTCCTATGTGTTATAAGATTTTCTTATGTGACTATTCCAAGTTGTAGACAATCTCAAGCTCATGCAACAAGAGGATGAATAAGCGTGTGGTTGTAGCAGTCACTGAAACAAGCAGCCTGATATCCTTCAAGATCCATGGAATTATCTTAATGAGTGGAATGAACTTTTTTGAAATAATTGCACAGTATCAGGAAATAAGATTTATATGTGAGTGGGCACCAATCCAGAAATTAGGCTTACCAATAACTGTTATATAATCATCAGTGCAATTAACTAAACAGCTGATGCGTGGATATAAGGCACAGTCAGGACAATAACTAGAAAAGAACTGTTTTCATTTAGGAAAATAATTGGTAATTCTGAATAGGGCTTTCAGAACATGAGTCAGCATGAACCTAACAGCTCTGCATTAAAGATGCATGATAATGAGGTAGAGATAGAGAGAGAAAAAAAAATAATCCAGAAGGCAGCGCTAACTAACATGGCTGGGAAGTAGAATCTTATTTATAGAAACAGCAGAAGGACTTCTGGGAATCCAAGTTTCTAACAATGAATTTAAAGGTTATGTTGTTACAAAGCAAATTGTCTCAGCCTCATTGAGAGTTGATTAGTTTCATGCAAATAAGTTACCCCATGTTCCTAGAGAAAAGACCTAGAGTTACTAATATTTAGGAATAACCAAATTAGAAGGTCAATTACCCAATTATTCTATAGCACCATAGGTGAATTTTAACCTATTTTTAAAAATATGAAGTCAAGGTTTATGTAAAATTTGAAGATAACAACTTGTGACATGAAAGATTAAAAACACCAGTGTGGGAAAACAAAGGAAACAGAAAAGTAACCGAAGCAGCACACCCAAAAGAAGATGACTTTAATCAGAGTGTAGTTAATAAGCTCAGAGTGATAAGATAAGCTATTTATCTCTAAAAGCAGGTCAGGTTGCTGTTTTGGTAGAGGAATAAATGTAGATTGTTATTAGAAAAATAGGTTTTTAGAAATTTAAATATGATAGGTAAATTAGAGTGGGTAGGATTTAGGAAATAAAATATACCAAGTCTTTAAAAAAAAAAAGAAAAAGATGTATAGCAACATTTCCTGTACCTTAGGAACATAAGTCTCCAAGCTAAGGAACCCTATTGTGCATAAGGTCATGTTTGCTATAAAATGTTATTCTGGCAGGGCGATAGAAAACGTCTCAAGAAAGGAAGCAATAGGACCCCTATAAGTGACCAGGAAAAGAATGGCAACGAATACCATACCCAGTGCTATCAAGGGAGGAAACAAACATTTTTCTGGCCTTTTAAAATCTAAAAATGCATGGCCAACTCTTTTCTTGCTGTCCTCAAAGTCTACTGCAAGATTGGACTTCACCTAACATGGATCATGAGAGACATCAAGAAAGAAGTGCTATCCAGAAAACAAGGGAGTGAGATGACAGAATTCCCCAGAGAATAAGGAAAGTAAGTCTGGGTATGACAACAAGACATAGGTTTGGACAACCAGAAATCCAGACTCGCACACAGGATAGAGAGATTTAGGTGAAAGACTCCATGAAAAAAAATTAATTGATGGACTCGGATTATATGGAAATATGCTGGGTGAAAAACTACATATCTGGGGGGAGATTCATTGTGTGGAAGCATGACTAGGAGGAATACAATGGGTTCAGTTCTGCTCTTATGATCACATATAAGTTAGTTATCTCTTTGTTTAACATTTCCCATGTTTACAACATGGATCACAAGCCAAGTATGTGGCTCACACCTGTAATCCCAGCACTCAGGAGATAGGCAGGGGGATTGCTGCACATTTGTGGCTAGCCTGGAGTACATAGCAAACTCCAGGCCTGCCAGAGCTAAATAGTGAGACCCTGTTTCAAAAAAGCAAACAATGATGAGAAAGCAAGGAGCATAGAGTCAACTCAGAGAGGGATTGTACAAAGTAAATACAATATGATAATGTGTTGAAAGTACTGTCTTGATTATTATGGACTGTTGGAAGAGCTGCGAGACCATAACATAGAAGATGAGTAATTTTTTTTTCTAATGAGCAAATTATCAGCTACAGGAAAAACAATACTTGAACAAGAAAGGAATTGTAATGACAGAAGTCTCCTTGGCTCAGTAGAAACTAATTCCATTGTCAGAATAATGTAAATCATGATTAGAATGCAAACAAACTGGAAGTATACAGGAAGGAGAAGCAGATTTAAGAGAGAAGTCCTTAGCTACCATGGTAGGAAGTGACTAGAATGTACAATGTTAAATATTGAAATAAACTGCTAAGTATGCTTAAAGTAATCCTGATTTATAATTCCCATGGATTTTGATGCTTTCAGCAATGAGCAGGAACACTGAGTTTGGGGGTTTAAATCTTTCAATCATTTCTCAATAGAACCAATTTACATTAGTCATTTTCCTTTGGAAAAGCATTTCAGTTTATATAATAAGTTTTCTCTCCTGGGTTAGAGCTATGATACAAAGAAGACATACCAAGGAAGGGAACATGCATTTCTAAAATGCTCATGTTATGCTGGGCATTGTGTTAGAAGCTCTGATTATGTAATCACAAAAAGTTCTCATGATTCCAAAGAAAGAATCATGATTATGATCATTTTAAACACAAAGGGACTGAAAATCAGTTTATAATATGTCTAAAAATCACAAGGCTGAGGAACAATAAAGCTGAGAGTAGCATGAAGGTTTTCTGTGTCTTTCAAATCAATGTGACTTTTGACAACTGCACTCCCATGTTCATTGCAGAATAGTGCCTGATAGCCGAGAGATGGAATCAACTTAAGTGTCTGTCACAGACAGTCAGCTCCATGCTGCTGGAATGAACCTTCAAGCCAGGCACAGTTTATGGGAGGAACAGCATTTAGTTCAGGCTTACATAGGCAAGGGAAGTTTCATAATGCTGGAAGAATGCTGGCCTCCTTTACCAAATCCACTCAGAGAGAAAAACCTCCAGCAGCACCACAAGCCAGCACACTCTGGGAACCCCAAGCAGAGCTCAAGCACTCTGCATGCCATAGGCTGGAATTCAGATCTGCCTTCCAGTAACACCTTAGGGCTGGACCCCAGGATCAACTCACAGTGACACTTCCAGGCAGCTAGAAATCCAAGTTACAGGCTTTAATAAATTCCTGAGTCTGTTGAGGGACATAAATTCAAAGAACCACAGTGTTCACTGATGAATGAATAGAAGAATATGTAACAGAATACCATTTGGCCTTAAAGACAATATAATGGCTATGATTAATAGCCATGTTTTGAATACTTAGGCTGTGTTCAATAACAAATGTTATTTGAAGTAATATTTATATATGTTAATAAACTTGCTTTTGCTATTTTATAATATATACCTATTTCAAAACATGCTATATATCATAAACACAATTCTATTTGACAATGAAAATAATAAAAGAAATAAATATGATCAGAAAATTCCACGTTTTTTCCTTTACACTGGGTCCCTTTTGTCCAAGTCCAAACTCAGATCATTGTTTTTTCCTCATGTAGTAAGACACTGATGTCACTCTCAAAAACACTGTATTCCATTTGTGGCTGTAAGTTGTAGAGGAGGGTCCATAAATTTAAACTGAAAGTAAATGCACTTATTTCTAGTTTGTCAATTAAGGTTCCGACTGCAGCATATTTGTTTGTTTTGCCAAATATTTAAACATCTTTATGCATTCCCTTGCACCTGGCCTAACTGAAATTGGCAAGTGCTGTTATCCTCACTTAATAACCCACATTACCAAGGGAATAGCCTGGATTAGAAGCTATGATACTCAAAGCTCATGGATAAGTGCTTAGAGTCTACTGTCTAGACTTAATAAATAATTCAGAGGCCTAGCTGCTGGAAATCTAGTTACGAGTCTGTCAGAGTTGATTGCTTTTGACTGTGGCTTCTAGGATGGTGCCCTTTCCTGTTTTCCTTCTATCTCTTTGATGGCATCTTTTAAAATGAATCCTCTTCATTCCTTAATCCTCTAAGAGTTAGCAGAGCATAAGCTTTTGGGTTTAGCCCTCTCCCTGATTCACTTGATTCATTTAGCCTAAAAGTATTTAAGCTACAATTATATGTGCCTATTGGCCTTCAAGTGTATTTCTAGCTTTCCCTTTCTCTGCTCTGATTTCTCCCAACCTGACTGGTCAGCTTGTCCAGGCAACCCTTCGATATGATTCTACTTCCTGCCAGGCAACAGGTTCTGATAACACCCTCCTTTCACTGTCCCTCCAGCCCCAGGAGAAGTGGTTAGCATCTTTCAGCTGTTACTCATCTCCTGTAGCCTCATTGCTCCTGGACTGGCTTATCAGCTTTTCTATTTCCCTTTTAAGCAACTATCTGTGTTAAATCCCATCTGTTCAAAAGACCTCAAGGGCAATTTTCCTGGCTGGATTCTGATGGATACAAACAGTATTTTCAGTTACAAACTACAGAAATATACCCTGGTATTTTGTAGAAAAAATTTACTAGGAAAGACACTAAGAAGGCCAAAGAATCAGGCTCTGATGTAGGGAAGGAGAAACACTCACAAAGTATCACAGAAGAACTTGTCTAAAGCTACCATCACCGCCACCCTTGATGCCTAGGAATTCACCACAGGTGTCACCAATACTAGGTTCTGAAGGCTTCCATTTGAATTAACTCACTTTTTGTCACCAGAAACAGCTCTGGGCACTTCCTTTCTCTTCCCCATACTAGCTTCCAATTTAGAGACTTGGATGGATGCACGTTATTGCCCATGTACACATCACTGGTCATGAGGGATGCAAAAGCAACCTGTATCTTCAGTCCCCATTATGGGAGCAGCATTCCCTAAATATAGGAAAACGTTTAGATATTGAGTGGATATTTTTATCCTAATGGACCACAGGGGTAGAACTCTAGTATAAGTGCTTTGTTTGGGAGGAAAGGGAACTCCAGGAATCATTGTTACAGAGGTGGGTGAAGTAACATAGGAGAGAAAACAACCAGTGATGATAAACTATCATGAAGTGGGTTGTGGTGATTTGAATGTAAACGTTCCCATAGTCTCAAGTGTTTGTGCTTAAGCTTTTTGCTTAGTCCCTACATGGTAGAGTCTTTGGGGAGGTGGAGCCCTGCTGGAGGAAGTATGTTATCAGGGGGTAGACCTTGGTATTGAGTCCAGTCCTGTGTGTTCAGAGCCAGCTAGCATGCTGTGCTCTGCTATGAATATATGATGACATGAGACAACTGACTCTGCCATGATGAAGCTTCCCCTGAAAACTGTAAGCCTGAAATAAGCCATTTCCTCCTATAAGCTGTTCTGGTCAGGTGTTTTGTCCCATAATTAGGTAACTGCAACAGAAAATTGATACCAGAGGAATGAGGTCACTGCTGTGATGTATTTGACTATGTGGGTTTTGGTATCTTGGAATGTGTTGGCAGAAGGAATATGGAAGGATTCGTTACTTTGGAATGGAGAAGGCTTGTAGTGCTATAAACAAAGCTTGAGGGACTATTCTGATGAGCATTTTAAAAATCATAAATACAGAGAGAATTATGAACTGTGAAGGGTTGGCTTGTGAAATTTCAAAGGGGAAGGAACTGGGCTCCTGGCAGAAAGGCTGGCTGAATTCTGCTCATGTCCTGAGAATTCGAGCAAAGTTGAAGTTAAAAAATGATGGACTGGTGTACTTGGAGGAACATAGAACAGAAAAAATATGAACGATTTAATTTATCACATAAAGAAATTCAAGTAAGTTTGAAGGTATAGGCACTGAAACTGGTTTTAGGCCACTAAGATATAATTGTTAATGATATTACAACCATTAAAGGTGGACCACATTTTGGCACTGGGAAAATGGAAAAGATGCCCTGAGGGTAAAACAAAACGCATGGAAGGCTCAAGCTAGTAAGAATGCAAATTCACTTGAAAGGAGGGGCCTTGAAGGAAGACTGGTGAAGCAGTATCCTAAGCTTCAAGGTTAAGCTTTATTCCCCCCCCCCCCGATTTACAAATTTGGCTATGCCATCCACATGGTACTGGTTTTGGAAGCATGAGAAATGCAAGAAATGGGGTCATGAACGACACACAACTCCAGGAACTGTTAAGATATAACAAGGTGAAGCAGGGTTTTTAAAAAACCCTGTATGGAGACCCAGTAAGGCCATTTTTGGAGCTACAAAGATGAACTAAGGATTGTGGTGGAGATGCCAAGACTGAGATGGAAACCAAGGTAAACTTATAGCTCTGCTTTGGGTGAATCTGCCCAGAGAATAAGCAGACAGTGGTGGTGGTGATGGGGTTCTGAAGTCTTTGAAAGCCGAAGGACTTTATCATGGATCCCAGATGCAATATGGGACTGTAGATGTTAGATGTTAGATGTTTGATATTTGCCCTTCTGTTTATTGATTTTAAATTGGTCCAGTCCACCTTATTATGCCTCCTTTATGTAATGAGAATTTTCACTTTTTGCCATTATGTGTTAGATGTATGTAACTTTTGCTTTGATTTTACAGGGCTCACAGATTCTGTCTTGAATCCCAAATGAAACTTTGGACCTTTGAATAGTATTGATATTGGTAAAGACTATGGGGACTTTTAGAGTCAGACTCAATGTATTTTGTAGTGTGAGATGGTCATTAATTTGTTGGGCCAGGGGGAAAATGTGGTGACTTGAATGGAAATGTTCCCATAGCCTTACGTGTTTGTGTTTAAGCTTCCTGCTTAGTCCTCTCCTGGTGGAGTTTTGGAACGTGAAGCCCTGCTGGACAAAGTGTGTTGCCAGGGGTAGAACCTGGGGTTGAATCCAGCCCTGTGTGTTCAGAGCCATCTAGTACTGCTAGCCTATCTCTGCTATTAGATGTATGATGAAATGAGCCAGATTATTCTACCACGGTGAAGCTTCCCCTCAAAACTGTAAGCATGAAGTAAACCCTTCACACGCATAAGCTGCTTCTGATCAGGTGTTTTGTCACAACAATGAGAAGCTAACTACAACAGGGATTAATTTAAATACCACTGAGGAGACAGTGGAAACTATATCTCAGAAGTGTTCCAGGCATTAAGGGCTTTGGCTCAGCTGGAAAAGTTTTAAACTTTCCCTCTCATTTAATATCCTAAAATTCTCATGTTTCTAATCTTATCTCTAGGCAAAGGGAAAATTGTTCCCTTCAGCACCAATATTTAATTGGACTCATCAACTAACTAAAATAAAATGATTTTAAGATATTGGAAATAATGTGATATTTAAGTTACTTTGTAGGGCTTTTCATGCTCATTCAGATAATGCAGAAAAGTCATCTCAAACTCCCATTTTGGACCTATACAGAGCCATATTCAGATGTAAAGGGAAGAGGGAGACAATGGTTTGGAAATGTTCAAAGAATTTTTTTCTGTCTTATTTAACTGGACAATATGTTCCTTTAGGTTTTGCAGTTACTGATAGCCATTCATTATCTCTGCATGAACTCCCACATTTCCTCAGTTATAAAACCACTGTTGATAGCACTGACTTATTTACAGTGTTTTGGTACTAAGGGTGGCACAGGAGATATAAGTAGAGAGGTGGGGGTGAACCAGACAGAAAACACTACATGAAATATTCACGCATTTTACAATGTACACATCTTTATTTCACTTTGCTAAAATGTGGCCCTGGACATTGTTAGTATTTAAAAAATATTCCCATTGCAAATTAAGTATTCAAAGAAAAATAAAATTTTCAAATGGTATTTATAAAGAGGCTATATGTTGTCTACTCTAAGTGGTATGTCTAGACATAGCTAAACTATGATAACAAAAGGAGGTTTCACATACATTATATTTCTGAAGACATGAATACTTAAAGCATTTAATATATTTGGATTTGTTTCTGAAACTAGTAAATTGAAAAGTTAGTTTAAAAACCTGTGTGTGTGTATACACATGTGGGTAATCAGTATAAGCTTTCTTAGTAAAAATTGAAGTCATATCTACTTTATACTTTAGTTCTTTTTCTTCTGAGGAAAAATAAGTCAGTGCCCATCAGATTTCAAATGGAAATCCATAGAATGAGAAAATCAGACTGACAGATCATCAGTTATCCCTTCAACTCAGTCACTGACGCAGAAACTTGGAGGTGAACAATGGCTTGTATTTCATGTCTTTACCACTTCAATAACTTCTAGTACAGCTTTGCCACAGTGCTCCTTGGCAATATTAAAATGACAGTCATAAGCAAAGCCGCCCTTTTACAAGGATCAACAGTGCATGAACTTTTCAAGGACCTCAGTATGTATTCCCAGATACCATGAGAATCAAGAGAGCAGGACAGACACTGAAATGTATACCAAGTGAAGACACAATATGAAAAGCATTATGACCAGGAAGATACATATATAAATCCATATCACATGTACTAGGAATAGAAAATATGATATGCTGTTCCCTCTTACACCCACAACTGAGATCTGTGCCACCATAAAGCCAGAGGGATGCTCAGAGTCTGTCTAACCATTCTTCCTCAAAAAGCCATACCAGATGACTGCATGTAAACCAAGATAAAATTCTTTGTTCACATCATTGAAAACTACTGAGTACAAATCTTTCCCATGTATAATTCAGACTGGTTACACCAAGCTACTCACTCAACTTGTTTCATGTGTCATGCAGCTTCAAACATTTATACCTTCACTTTCACCTCAGTCTCCACTATTTTAAAAAACATCTTTTATCTACACTACCTATGGAAGTCGTTTTTTTGTTGTTTATTGATTTTGATATTTTTTATTAAAAAAAGGTTTTACTCTTAGATCCCTTCTTCTCTCTCCCAGTTCTGCTGAGAGTCTTCTTCACTGGGGTCATTGGTATTTATTATGGGGAACAAGAGGCCACAGTCAGTGGGTAGAGGGTATGGTGCCTCAGGCTATTCCCACCCACCCTTAGGCTCTTACAATCTTTCTACCACCTTTTCTGCAATCTCCCTGAACCTTGGCAGACAAGATGTGGATCTGATTTAGTGTTGCTTTCTCTGTAGCCTCTGGATCTCTATTTTGATGAGGTTTTAGTGACCACAGTGACTGTCACCATCTCCCTGGGACAACTCGTTTTCGGACTAGCCTGAGAATAGTATTCATGCCACCACTTCCTCCAATAATGACTTCTGGTCCTGGGAAGATGAGGTTGAGTTGATCCATTTCATGGTAGGCAGTCAGCTCTCTCTTCTTGATGTATTGATATATCCTGGCTCTCCTCAGTACTCTCCACCATCTGTAAGATAGAATAGATTTGATAACCAAAAGTGAGAGCAGTTTGAATTGAAGGGGATAAGTCGAGCTTTTATAGAAATACATTGATGTGTATATCTACTCTTCTTTGTTAAAGAGCAGTAGAGGTTCTTTCTAGAGCCTACTGGTTTCCTGTCTGAGGGAATCTGGGTTGGTTCCCAGAGCCAGATGTGAGTTCTCCCCCACTGAGTGGGTCTCATGTCCAATATGTGAACAGTTGTATGCCACTATTGCACAAGTGTATACTTCTTGTTTGGTTGGTTGATGTTTTATATCTTGTAAGATCTTCTGCTTATTTAATCTGTTGGCAACTATTATTCTCCAGCTACTCTTACAGCACTTTCTAGCATTATGAGAGCTATCAGGGAGGCAACTGGATTTCCTTTCAGTTCCAGCATGGTCACGTGATGTCTTGTGGCAGCAGGCTGTAGTGTCTTCAGCAATAGGGTCTTACCTTTTACCTCTTGCAGATAGCCAAGTATCTTGGCAATGGCCTGTATTATTTTGTGGACCTTGTATCTCCCTGACCTCACTGTGGGGTGGAACCCAATTTTGGCTCTAGGAATTAGCAGGCAAAGCCCATGGTTTTAATAGGGTTATGCTTTCTCCACCTTTTTATGGCACTCTTATGTTCAGGTTCCTCCTTCCTCTTATTGAGGGTAATGACTTATAGAATGGTATCCAGGAAGAAAGTTTCTATGGAATTGATTCATGTTGCCATTAGATCCAGCTATACCTCTTTTGGGCATATACCTCAAAGAGTACTATATACCACAGAGACACTTGCTTAACCATTTTTTTTATTACTGCTCTATTTGCAATAGCCAGGAACTAGAACCAGCCCAGATGCCTATCAACAAATGAATGGTTAATGAAGATGTGTTACATATACACAATGGAATTCTACTCAGCAGTAAAGGAAATTGAAATAATAAAATTTGGAGGAAAATGGAGAAACTTGGAAAAATTAAGTGAGGCCACACAGGCTCAGAAATACAAATGCCTTCCCTCCATTTCTATTCCCTTTATATCCCCTTTCTAGCATACTGGCCTCTGCTACTGAGTTTTATTTCAACTCACAAAAAAGTCCAATTATTTGTAGCCAGGATACACATATATATGGACTTAATAGGATGGTACTCTATACATGTAAGTAGAAGAATAGATTAATGGGGGTGGAAAGGCCTAAGTGAGGTCAGGGAAAGAGACTGTGTAAAGGAAAGGTGGGAAGGAGGGCTAATCAAAATCTAAGAGGGTATGAATAAGTCATAGGGAAACATACTCTTTTGAACAATGGAATACCCAGAAGCCATAGATTTTTACTAAAAAATTTTTAGAGCCAGGGATGGAATACCTTTCAGTAAGTTGTTGGCCAGGAATGTCCTTGATGTCCCCAAAACATTACAGGCAATTGCCAATGCTCTTGGTTTCCCACCAAGAATAGATGGTAAGATACTATTCCTGGAGATTCCACATACTTGGGCTGCAAGGTCACTGAGAAATCCTGCTAGAGCTGAGCTGAAAACCTCCTCCATGTAGACCAGCTGACAGAAAGCTGGAAGAAGCCATTCTGCATGCAGTTCAATAAAGAGAAAGAAATTGCCAGTGGATATACTCAATAGTGGACACAGCAAGCATTATATATTTGGCCAACCAGGCCAAATGAGCCAATGGATGCAATAGTGGCATGTCTGTTATGGGGGAAAGCAACCACTCTCTAATTGGAGTGGAGGCCTGTTCCATAGGAGGGAACACATGCCTGATACTGAAAACCTATGATGGGGTAGTCATGAATCCTAGGGGTGTAAGGTCTTCTCATAATGTTCATACTCATATATTAATGCTACTCTCAGTTTTGGTTAGAGATGCTTTTCAGATGGCAGTGACCTTGGGATGACTCAAAAGGCACCATGGTGCTGAGAAGAAGTGACAGAGGAGTGCTCAGCCCTGAAACAGTTCTATCACATCCTCCAAGTCTCCAGGTCCATTGCAGAAGAGGTGGCAGAAAGAATGTAAGAGCAAACATTTTATGCCACTGAATTACTCTTCCAGATAGGGCACTCTCACAATGGACTAATACCTAGAGTTGTAAGGGGAACTTTGAAATAAAAGAAAACAACAAAACTTAGATTTCTTAGCCTACTTCTTGGCCTTTGAGGCAGCACTTTAGAATGTAGGGTCCAAGATTCAGTACTCTATAAAAGCCCCTTTAGGAGCACTCTGAAGAGCAGCCAAGCTGGCCATCTTAACTGATGACTTTTGCAACGAAGAGACTGTGCTGAGGACACTAGTAAAGGTCCCTAACAAGTATGAATATACACATGCGGGCACACAAGAGTTGGATTCCATTCATACTGTCAATTTCAAACATGAACAGGGCATCAATTTACTTATTGTGCTGTTTTGGTACTAAAATTCTCAGAGGAGAAGGATGGCTACATGTTTCCAATCCAATACATATCTGAAAAAAAATAAAATCTTGACTGAATGGTTGTCTTCAGTCTAAATAAGAAAAATACTCAGGATAAAAAAGCTTTATTAAAACTGAATTGAACTAATTTATATAACCATGAATAAAAGCCATTTTTTCACATTATAAAAGACTATGAAAATCTGGTTTTGATTTTCAATTAAATTGTGTGTGTGTGTGAGAGAGAGAGAGAGAGAGAAAGAGACAGAGAGAGAGAGACTAGGGTTTTAATTTAATTCCTTGGGCATGGGAGGCAAGTGACTGCCTCAGAACTACATCCCAGCCTTCTTGTTTATATGTTTGTTTTGCATGGAAATTCTGCCAAAACAGCTTAGCTTCTAAGGCTCCTATTACATGATGACCTTAAATTCTCAAATGAGGAAGGAATTTGGACATATTCAAAGAAATAAAAATTTATAATAATAGTATTCTACAAAATTAGAATTCCTACAGATGTAATTTATACCTTCTTTGGGCTAACCATCCACTCCATAAAAGATCAGGAGATTTGAGTCTAGTGGACTCTTCTGCTTAACAGGATATGTCCTGACAATCCCCTAAACACAGCTCTCTAGTGGTCAGTAAATTCCTGTGTTAATAATTGTCTATGTTCACATGCTCTGGTTAGAACAAGGGCAGCAGGAATATAAATGGAGGACTTGATTCAACCCTGATAAATAAATAACATGAGAAATGTACCTGGCTCAGAAGCAACACATTATCCTTATCATAGTCTTGTATAAAATGAGACTAGTAGAGGAAGAAGAAAATGACATTCATGAAAGAAAACTATTTAAAATTCTATAGCAAAGCACTCATTCTCATGAATTTCCCTGTGCCTTTCTGTTCTTGTGTTTGCAGACTGAGCTTAGTGGCAAAAACAAATAGAAAGCCACCCACTGCTGGTCAGACAAGTCAAAGGTAGACTTTTCTCATGCTTGGGATGCATCATTTCACCTTTTACATTAAGATAAATTTTATAATACAAAGGAAAGCTAACTTAAAAGCTACAATATGCCAGGCATTAGGAAGACATGAGATATAATTAAATTTCTTTGGTTGGGGAGGGGCAGGTGAAGTCAATGGATATTGAGATACAGTGAGATAGGAGGGAAGAACTTTAGTATGCTGTTTCATCATAAGATGGTAATAAGTGGTGACAATGTCCCATGTATCTTACAAAGCTAGAAAGCATTTAGTGTTCTCATCAGGAAGAAATGATAAATGTTTGAGGAAATAGATGTATTTAACCTGCTTTAAATATGAAGCAATGTACACATGTTTCAAAGTATCATATAGTACTCCCTGAATGTGTATAATACATGTATTTATGTGACAGTTAAAAATATATTTAAACATTTCTTGTTTGCTACATGACATTTTATTGCTTTTCATCATGCATGAATCTGGTCACTAAAGGTGAAACTGTAATTCTTACATCCATCTATGGTAACTGTAAATCTTATATCCAGCTATGAGAGAATTTAGCTTTTTTTCCCATATTTCCACAGCAAATTTGGCATCAAAAGAGACAGACTTATTGTGGCAAGTTCTATCTTCCAAAAATTTCCATATTTGTATTTCTTATTTTACAAGCATTTATAGAACTCTTACTCCCCAACCAAGAAGGGGAGTCCCTTTTCCTTCTCCTTGAATCTGGGCAGTGCTTTGTGATTATCTTGACTCCAAGAATGGGGAGGTGATTGTGAGTTACTTCCAAGTTTAGGTCCCAGCAGTTCATGGAGCTTCCAGTTGGTTCTCTCTTTAAGATCTAGCCACTGTATGGTGAGGAAGACAAGAGCAACATGGAAGGGTCACCAGTGGGTGTTCCAGCCACAGCTCCTGCTGACAGTCCGCATCAACCTCCAGACACTTGAGTGTGGGCCCCTTCCAAAGATTCCACCCTTTAGCCTTCTAGTCAACTCACCTGAAGTCAGGTAGAACAGAAACAAAAATTCCCCACCATGTCCCAGCCAAACTGAAATTCTATGAGCAAAATAAATGTCACTGTTGTTTTAAGCCACTCTTCTGGGTGATTTGTTAGGGAGCAACTGGAATACATATCTAGTGTCGTAATGCTGTTTGATGTGTGGTCAACAGTTGAGGCATTTTAACAAGGAAAACAATTTAACAGTCACTTAGCAGTGATCCCATTTACAACAATTCATATGTTGTATTGCCTGACTTTCTCACAATAAGTGTTTTGTACCCACTGTGCCTGGTTACCATTTGTCCAGGATCAATTATAAACAATGCCAACCTCATGTGTGCAATTGAATTCATTTTTAAAGTTATAGAAGGAGGGCTTGAGAGACGGCTTAAAAGTTAAGGTGCTTGCCTGCAAAGCCTAAGGACGATGTTTGACTACCCAGAACCCTTGTAAGCCAGATGCACAAGGTGACACATGTGCAAGGTCACGCATGTATACAAGGTGGCACACACATATGGAGTTCAATTGCAGTAGCTGGAGACCCTGGTGCATCAATTCTCTCTCTCTCTCCCTTCCCCCACCCTCTCTCTTCCTCTTGCTCTCACATACTCTCTCTCTCTCATTAAAAAATAGTTATAGAATGTATATATATTCATGAAACTTCAAGCTTTACAGACCTTAAGTTAAGAAGACAGGCCTACTTTATTGCCCAATGCCCCTCCAATCCCACATCTTTCTAAAGTTGCCATATTAAATCTAACACGAATCCTTTCAGATCCCTCTTGACTTCTTTACATCTTTATGTACACATATACACACACAGCAAGGACATATCTTAAGAATTTGCCCATTTGTCATAATTTCTTTTCAGTATGTTGAGAATGTCGATCTGTTAATGAAATTAGATAATTATGATCAAGAGATATTGATGATGTAATATAATGATAATGACAGTTGCCATTTTCTGAAATCCATGCACTTGGAACTCTGCCAACAATGACTTTACATTTTTTATTTCATGTAATGCATTGTGTTAAAGTGAACACAATCCTCTAAGGGAAAAAAAAAACTTAAAAATCAGAAACAAAAGAATATAATTTAAAATTACCCAATTCTTGTCATATTGTCCCCTTATATAAATGCAAAAAATCCTCATAACACATCTTTTTAGTTTTTTATTTGTGAGAGAGAGGTAGATAGAGAGAGAGAAAATAGGCATGCCAGGCCTCTAGCCACTGCATATGATCTCTAGATGCATGCACCACCTTGTGCATCTGACTTACATGGGTCCTGGGGAACTGAACCTGAGTCCTTTGGCTTTGCAGGCAAGCACTTTAAGCACTAAGCCATCTCTCCAGCTATTTTTTTTTATTTTTTAATTCATTTGTGGTGCTAGACCAACCTTGGTCATTGCATATGCTAGACAAATGTTCTTCCACTGAGCTACATTCCCAATCAAAAATATCTTCAGGAAAAATAGTATAAACAATTGGATAAATGCTGAAAGGATGTCTACTGCCTGAGAGAGAGGTTTCTCAAACTACATCTACATTCAAATCACTTCAGAATATTTATCCTAGACCAAAATTCTATTCTGAGTTCTAGACCTATACCTATACACCCACTTTAAAAGATAGTGCAGACTCTCAAGCCCAGGATTCCCCCTCTCTGCTACATACACACACACACACACACTCACAAACAAAATATTCTCGTACTTTCTCTCTGGTACTATTATCTAGCCAGTTGTGCAAACCACAGACATATCCAGTAATACACTGGGTACCAGCCTTTATTAATCAAACTTAATTTACAGTATGACCCATAACTTCTGTTTGAGATGCTCTCCCTTTTCTCTGATAATCTTATTTTACATCTGAAGTTCTGAGCTTAAATATTAGTTACCCAGGAAATGTTTTCCCACTTGAGGTCATATAACTTTATTTCATTCTACAATAATGCCATATTCCCCTTCTCTATAGCCCTTATCACAAGTTGAAGTGACAGTTTAATTTTTTAATATGTGTCTCTTCCACTTACCCATAAGTTCTTGGACATCAGTGGTATGTAGAAGCCAGTTTAAACTGGCTGGTAATTGCTGGGTGTGTTCACATCCTGAGAGTGTAAGACACAGACAGCTTGAAAGAAGCTTTGGTGGAATGTTTCCAACACAGAAATAGGCAAATACTAATCATCAGAGGTTTTGTTCCTGGAAAGCCAGATGTTACTCATTTATCAACAAGGACAATGCTTGCCTTTACTTACTAACATATTGCCAAGAGTATGCATCTAAAAGACAGCCAATAAATATTTTCAGAGTAGATGAATGAATAAATGAATGAATGCTCTAATCACAGGCCCAGATAGATGTCCACTTGTACACCTGCAACAAATATGACTTTCCAGTTTTATGAACAAGCATGATCATTTGCTGTTTATTTTTAGACAGTTTGTTTTTTAATTTGGAAAAAAAAATGGGTGACCTTTGTTCTCCCTTGGTCACCAGAACCCATGACATAGCTGAAGTGTGTGATTCATTGGGTGGCACAGTTCCCCAATGGCCAGCTGCTGAGGTAATAAAAGAAAAAAACCTGCAACTAAAACTTTCGTTATTTTTCCTCCTCCCTTCTCTATGAAGCTTCATAAGTGGCAAAATTGGGGGGCTGGAGAGATGGTTCAGTTGTTAAAGGCACTTGCTTGCAAAACTTTCCAACCAGAATTTGATCCTCCCCAGCTCCCACATACAGCAGGACTCAAAGTGGCCCGTATATCTGGGATCCCAGCACACCTATGGCAGACAATGGGAGGCTGGGCCAGGAGAATCCAAAGTTTGGGATCCAGCTAGACTGACATTCATTTACAATAACAATGAGACCCTGACTCAAAGAAGGTGGTTAAAGAGCACAAACACTTCAGGGTTATTTGACCCCCTCAAGCACACATGCCCTTACCACACACATACATACATGCAAAATCAGTATGTAAGTCAATTGTTTAAAAAAGCAGCAAGATTTGTTCAAAGAATAGCCAAGTTAATCAAACTGCATTCAAAAGCACACATACACTGTGGGAATATGTGTTCATATGGGTACTTGAGTAAACAGGCATACCCCAGTCATTTCAGAGTGATCT
Organism: Dipus sagitta; assembly: GCA_036346955.1. Classification (NCBI taxonomy): domain Eukaryota; kingdom Metazoa; phylum Chordata; class Mammalia; order Rodentia; family Dipodidae; genus Dipus; species Dipus sagitta. The sequence continues at coordinate 55,650,320 of CM070770.1, read as the reverse complement.
AGGTCCATAAGTTATATCTTCTTTAAGCAGAAGTAGAAGGAAAGCTGGTGAAAGATGGGTAACTTGAATGTAAATGTGAAGTAAGGAAGTCCCAAGGTACAGTCTGTCAGAGGAAGTAATCATAGTTGTAAAATGGTTACCTCCAAAATTAAGCAACTACCTAGATACCTATTAGCAATATATGCAAATATATAGCAATATGTGCCTGCAGGAGTCAAGAAAGTGAGCTAGTGATGTGGTAAGAGAATAAAGGCTTTCCACACCTGCAAAAATGATAGACTTCATTTACCCATAAGGTCATCCTCTGGGCTTCAGACAGCTGACAATTATCACAGCTGATGGAATGATAGACATCTGTAACGCACTTCCCCAAATTCCACCTCTGCATAATAAGGAACAAATGTTTTCCCAAAGCAGATTAGTCTTTTAAATTAGCTTTGTTGTGGGCTTTGAGAAATTCTACTAGGTTAGTCTAGACATGAGGAGATGAAAGATAGTGGTAGTGACATTGGTTTACTCTTTAAGACTAGCTCTGTCTAGTAATGGGTTAACAAAAGATATTTGGCTGAATTTTCTTTTTTTCTTGAAATTCTAGGAAGTCTTAGAAATCCTTTGTCTGTTGCTATGAGAAAGCTCATCATGGTATTACCAAACATAGTGTGGCTTTTGCCAGAGCTGAACCTCACTACTGAAAGCATGGTTCCGCGACCCTTGCTTCCCAATCTTATCAGGAAAGTCCACTACTGAAAACCAGCCATCAGTCTTAAAGGATTTACAATCAAAAGCACAGGAAAGCTATAAAAAAAGTTGGGAGAAAGTCTGATATTCTTCCTGTAGAAATCAAAGTAAATGAAATTAAAGGAATGTCCTAAGAAATTTCCTAGCATTTCAAAGCTTTTTAATGTCAGAAAAATAAATTAGCTTATCAAAGATTCCAAGTGAAAGAGAGAGAGAGAGAAAAAAAAAAAAACCTAAGGACAGAACATTGCAAAGACTCAAGGTGAGTCAAAATTAGAAAAGCCTATTAGTGTAGCTCACTTTATTCTAAGTCACAGAGAAAACCAGATATCTTCTTATTCTTTTCCTACCCTTTTCTAGTCTCAAAAATTCTGTCAAGCCAGGCATGGTGGTGCATGCCTTTAATTCCAGCAATTGGGAGGCAGAGGTAGGAGGATCGCCGTGAGTTCGAGGCCACCCTGAGACTCCATAGTGAATTCCAGGTCAGCCTGGGCTAGATTGAGACCCTACCTTGAAAAACCAAAAAAAAAAAAAAAAAAATCTGTCAAAAATTATTATTTATGTCCATAAGGAATGGGGTTATATTGGAATTTTAGTGGTGTGTTTAAAGGCATTGATCAAACAAGGATTAAGGATAACAGAAATCAACACAGGTATCAAAGGAATTGGATCTGAATATAAGCATTGATATATACTCATGATTATATATAGATAGCAAGATGGTTGGGTAGATGGATATACACATAGAGATGAATAATAGGAAGACACATATGTATGCATACACAAGCTTATATCTACTCTTGCTCAGTACACTAGGAGGGCCCAAAAGCAGTGACCCTCAGAAGGCAGTACGTATCCCTTAGTGAACAAATCTTGGTTTCTAAATATCATGGTACAACAAAAGAAAGCAATGATTCTTTAAGGAATTCCTATTTCTAGGGCTGGGCCAGACAAAGTATGAGATGAAACCAGAGCATCTTCTTGTATGAGAGAGTAAGGAAGAGGTAAGAACAAAAGGTGCATGCCACAATGACACAGAAGCCACTTTGAAGGGGCTTCCAATGGCCAAGTCTAAGAGAGTTTGACAACCAAAATAGATAATACTAGAAACATACCATAACATGGCCCATTAAATATGAAAGCATGGGTTCATTCTAATATAAACCAATAAATAAATATTTAATGAAGAATGGGATATGTATGTAGTTTGGAAGTACTTTTTCACAAAATAAAATCATTTCAAAGGGGAAAAGAATGACTTTATAGGAAGAAACATGTAATAAATTACCTTAATGAAGTTAACCACTTAATGAAATAAAGCAAAATCACATACTTCTTGATAAGTGCAATGAGAAGAATACAGTATCTGTTCAGGTAATGTTTCTGGCTAATATGTAATCTAAATCTCATTATGACATCAAACAATAAATTGAAGAAAAAAATAAAGAAGGGCTGGAGAGATGGCTTAGAAGTTAAGCACTTGCCTGTGAAGCCTAAGGACCCCGGTTCGAGGCTTTATTCCCCAGGACCCACATAACCTAGATGCATAAGGTGGCACATACATATGGAGTTTGTTTGCAGTGGCTGGAGTCCCTGGTGCACCCATTCTCTCTCTCTCTCTCTTTTTCTCTCTCTCTCTATCCTTGCCTCTTTCTCTCTGTCTGTCTGTCACTCTCAAATAAATAGAAATAAACAATTTTTTTAGAAAAATGAATAAGGGCTGGAGATAGATGGCTTAGTGCTTAAGGCACTTGCCTGCAAAGCCTAAGGACCGATGTTTCATCTCTCTCCAGATCCCACATAAGCCAGACACACAAAGGTGAAGCATTTTCAAGGTTGCACATACACACTAGGTGGTTCAAGCATCTGGAGTTTGATTTCAGTGGCTGAGGCCCTGGTGCACCAATTCTCTCTCTCTCTCTCTCTCACTCATGCTCTCTCTAATAAATGAAGAAATACTGAATAAGTGCCACATGTTCAAGGAGTGTATATGTGACAGTTTTAAAAATAACAGCATTAGCCAGGCCTGAGTTCCTTGTGTGGACAGTTTGTGGGTGAGCACTGCAGTCTGGAGTGAGAAGGCCAGACTCATTTCTGGGCTACTCCCAACTTCCCAGTCTGAGTTCCTTGCATGGACAGTGTGTGGGTGGGTGCAGCAGTCTGAAGTGAGTAGGCCAGTCCCATTTATGGACTCCTCTTACCTCCCAGGCCTGAGTTCCTTTTTGTGGACAGTGTGTGGGTGGGCGCAGCAGTCTGGAGTGAGTAGGACAGACCCATTTCTGGGCTTCTCCCATCTCCCAGGTCTGAGTTGCCTGGCCTGGTTTGTGTGCTGCAGGACGCAGCACGAAGTAGGCAAGATCCCTTTTCCTTTGCTCCTTCCAGTTCACTAGTCCTGGTAGGTCCCTTTGTTCCCTGCTTGGGGAGGCCTGGTCCCTGTGTGAGCTGTGGAATCAGGCCTTTTGCTCTGTTATCCTGACCAACACCCCTGTTCACCTGAGTCAGAGGGCGAATGGGCCAAAGGACAAAAACTTGCTTCCTCCTCAATAAAATAAAGAATCTTCCTAAAATGGGTACACAACAATGCGAGAAAAGCCAATAAAAGCCAGAAAACTGAGAGATCTCCTCTAAGGATGCCTAGTACTACAGTGGAAGCTTCCAATTAAGTCATACAGAAATCAACAGAAATTCATTCCCAAAGTGAAAACACAACAACCAATGACACCCTGGTTAAAAAAAAAAAAAAAATTCTGAACTTGAAGTAAAGTATCAAAGAACCAACAATTGTATCAATAAAATTGAACAGAATTGTCTCCTACAGCATTCAGCTTTTGACAGTAGGCTTAACTTGATTGAGGAAAATGATAGAGCCCTCCAAAGACATATGAATAAATTGAAGGTAAGTCAAGAAATGGAAGACCTCAACAACCGGTTGATTAAGCTTTCTGAAGACTTGATCAAATGCAAGAATGAACTACAGGAAGCATCAAGAAAACCAGCACTTGAATTGAAATTGTACCTCAGAAAAGAGATGGACATGATACAAAACAACACAACAGAAAACAAAAATAAAATAGAAATTACAAAAACTGCCCTAGAACCATTCACCAACAGTTACTCATGTGGAAGACAGACCCACTGACCTGGAAGATAAAACAGAAGAAATTGATCAGGAAGCCAAAAACTTTGCTAGGTTCAAAAAAATCAAGTGAACAGAATATGAGGAAACTGTGGGACACCCTGAAACGACCAAACATACAGATCATGGGTATACCAGAAGGAGAGGAAATCTAGACCAGAGACATAGAGAACATACTCAACAAAATTATTGAAGAAAATTTTCTGAATCTTGCAAGAGAGGACCATCCACCCAAATACAACAAGCCCACAGAACACCAAGCATATAGGACCAAAGAAGAAACTCTTCAAGACACATCATAATTAAAACTCTTAACAACAAAAACAAAGAGCGAGTGTTAAAAGCAGGAAGAGATAAATAATTCACAACATACAAAGGCAATGCCAACAGAATTACATCAGATTTCTCAATGGAAACCCTGAAAGCCACAAGGGCCTGGAATGGAACAACTCAAAGTCTAAAAAAATTATGGCCCCCAACCCAAGCTACTGTACCCAGCAAAAGTATCCCTTATGATAGATGGTGAAAGAAAAACTTTCCATGAAAAAAGTCAACTGTATGATTATATGAACACAAAGCCAAACCTACAGAGAAAAAAGAAGAAAGTCTCAAATTAACAAAATCAGAAATGAAAAAGGAGAGATCACTATAGACATCAATGAAATTGAAAGACTCATTAGCACATACTTCCAAAACCTCTACTCCACAAAATTAAATAATCTGGAAGAAATCAATGAATTCCTAGACAGATACCACCTACAAAAACTAAACTCAGAGCAGATTAATCTCTTAAGCAAACCTATCACATCCAAGGAAATTGAAAAGGTAATCAAAAACCTCCCCGAAAAGAAAAAGCCAGATGGCTTCTCAGCTGAATTCTATCAAATCTTCATAGAAGAACTGAGACAATTTTTTCTCAAACTATTCTGTATATTCAGAGAACAGGGAATCATCCCTGACTCCTTTTATGAAGCTAGCATCACCCTAATACCAAAATCATACAGAGATGCAACAAGGAAAGAAAACTATAGGCCTATATCCCTAGTGAACTTAGATGTAAAGATCCTGAACAAAATCCTTGCAAACTGAATTCAACAACACATCAAAATCATTATACACCTTGATTAAGTAGGCTTCATCCCAGGAATGCAGGGATGGTATACATATGAAAATCAATCAACATTATATACCACATAAATAAACTGAACCTTAAGAACCACATGATCATCTCAATTGATGTAGATAAGACCTTTGATAAAATACAACACCACTTCATGATCAATACACTGGAAAGAATAGGCATGGAGGTTTTAAATTTCAACACAATAAAGGCTATATATAAAGATCCTAAAGCCAAAATAATACTTAATGGGGAAAAATTCCAGGAGTTCCCACTTTCAATAGCAACAAAATAAATTAAATACCTTGGAATGACACTAACCAAGAATGTGAAAGACCTATCTAATGAAAACATAATGTGACATGTATATGTATACATATGTATATATGTTGAAAGGTTTCCCTTACTTTTTTCTCTAGAAGTTTCAGAGTTTCAGTTCTGATGTTAATGCGCAATTGCTCAGCCAATAAAACCACAGATTAACCAGTGGGACCTCAAGAAATTACAAAGATTTTTGTACAGCAAAGGACACTGTGAATAAAGCAAAGAGGCAACCTCCAGAATGGGAAAAAAACCTTTGCCAGCTATACATCTGATAGAGGATTAATATCTAGGATATACAAAGAATTCAAAAAATTAAATAATAAGAAATCAAACAAGCCAATAAAAAATGGGCTATGGAACTAAATAGAGAGATCTCAAAAGAAGAAATATGGATGGCATATAAGCATCTAAAAAAGTGTTCTACATCCCTAGTCATCAGGGAAATGCAGATTAAAACTACATTGAGATTCCATATCACTCCTGTCAAATTGGCTACCACCATGAAAACAAATGACCATAAATGGTAGTGATGATGTGGAAAAAGAGAAACACTTCTACACTGTTGGTGGGAATGCAATCTGGTCCAGCCATTCTGGAAATCATTGTGGAGGTTAAATAGATCTACCATATGACCCAGCTATAGCACTCCTAGGCAAATATCCTAAGGACTCATCTCATGACCTTAGAGATACTTGCTCAATAATGTTTATTTCTGCTCAATTCACAATAGCTGGGAAATGGAACCAGCCTAGATGTCCCTCAACTGATGAGTGGATAATGAAGGTATGGCACATTTATACAATGGAGTTCTACTCAGCAGTAAAGAAAACTGAAGTTATGAAATTTGTAGGAAAATGGATGGATCTTGAAAGGATTATACTAAGTGAGGTCAACCTGGCCCAGAGAGCCAAACATCACATGTTCTCTCTCATATATGGATCCTAGCTACAGATGACTGGATTTCTGTGTGAGTAGGAAGAAAACTCAATAGCAAAGGCCAATAAGCTAGAAAAGAGATATAAAGGGAAGGTAAAGGAAGGGAGGGGTGTACTTAATAGGATGGTATTGTATATATGTAAGTAGAAGAATAGATTAATGGGGGTAAAAAGGCCCAAGTGAAGTCAGGGGAAGAGATTGAATAAAGGAAAGGTGGAGGGAAGGTTAATCAAAATCTAAGGGGATATAAATAAATCATATGGAAAGTTATTTTTTAAAAAAAATTTTGTTTTATTTATTTGAGAGCGACAGACAGAGAGAGAAAGAGGCAGATAGAGAGAGAGAGAGAAAGAGAGGAATGGGTGCACCAGGGCTTCCAGCCACTGCAAATGATCTCCAGATGTGTGTGCCCCCTTGTGCATCTGGCTAACGTGGGTCCTGGGGAATCGAGCCTCAAACCGGGGTCCTTAGGCTTCACAGGCAAGCGCTTAACTGCTAAGCCATTTCTCCATCCCGGAAACTTACTTTTTTGAACAATGGATCACTCAGAAGCTGTAGATTGTTGCTAGAAAGTTTTCAGTGCCAGTGATGGGATACCTTCCAGTGAGTTGTTGGCCAGGGAGGTCCCTGATGCCCCCAAAACACTACAGGCCATTGACGAGTCCCTTGGTTTTCCACCAGGAATAGATGGTAAGACCCTATTGCTGAAGACTCCACATACTTGGGCTGCAAGGCCACTGAGAAATACTGCTGGAACTGAGCTGATTATCTCCTCCATGTAGACCAGCCGACAGAAAGCTGGAAGAAGCCATTCTGCATATAGTTCAATGGGGGAGAGAGAAATCACCACTGAAGATACTCAACAGTGGACACTGCAAGTCTTAAATTTTGCCAGCCAGGCCAAATGAGCCAACGGATGCAATAGTGGCACATCTGTCATGGTGGAAACCAACTGCCCTATAATTGGACTGGAGGCCTGGTGTATGGTAGGGAATACATCCCTGATACTGAAAACTTAAAACAGAGGTAGTCATGAACTTTAGGGGTGTAACATCTGCTGCTGTCTGGCTAAAGGTATGTACTATACTTATAAAACTGCCCAGTAAGCACTTCTCTTAATGTTCATACACATATATTAATGCTACTCTCACTTTTGGCAGAGAACCTTCTCTTTTCTGATGGCATTGACCTTGGGATGACTCAGAAGGCATTGTGGTGCTGGGAAGAAGTGACAAGAGTGATCAGCACTGCAATAATATCTTTGTCACACCTAATACTCAGGGTCTATTGCAGAAGAGGTGGCAAAAATAATGTAGGAGCCAAAGGAAGAGTAGTACTCCTTACAACATGCTCCCCCCAGACACAAAACGGCCTGGATATCCATGACCTCACAATGCCTGACACTACCTATACAAGACCATCATTATAGGAGGAAAAGATCATGACATCAAAATAAAAGAGAGACTGATTGAGAGGGGTTGGGGATATTATGGTGAATGGAGTTTCAAAGGGGGAGTTGGGTGGAGGGAGGACATTAGCATGGTGTGATGGTTTGATTCAGGTGTGCTCCATAAAGGTGTTCTGAATGCTAGGTTCCCAGCTGATGGATATTTGGGAATTAATGTCTCCTGGAGGGAGTGTATTGTCAGGGGAAGGCTTATGGGTTTTATAGCCATTTTCCCCATGCCAGTGTTTGGCACACTCTCATGTTGTTGTTGTCCACCTTATGTTGGCCAGGGGGTGATGTCCAACCTCTGCTCATGCCATTATTTTCCCTACCATCATGGAGTTTCCCCTTGAAGTGAGCCAAAATAAATCCCCTTTTTCCCAAGAGCTGCTCTTGGTTGGGTGATTTCTACCAGCAATGCGAACCTGACTGTAACACATGGGATATTGTTTACCATCATGGAATTTATTAATAAAAAAGTAATAATAATTTTTAAAAAATCAAACAACCCACTCCCAAAGTGGGGCAGAGGACTAAATAGGAAGTCCTCAGAGGAAGAAATACAAATAGCTAACACACACTTAAGAAAGTGTTCAATATCCCAAACCATTAGGAAAATGCATATTAAAACAACTATGAGATTCCACCTTACCCCTGTAAGGATAGCAAACATTAAAAATTCAAATGAAAACAAATATTGGTGATGCTATGGGGAAATATGAACACTCATTCACTCTTGGTGGGAATGTAAGCTGGTACAACCACTGTGGAAATCAATATGGAGACTCCTGCAAAGGATGAATATAGAGTTACCTACAGACTCTGTTATTCCCTTACTCGACATTTACCCTAACAGCACCTCAGTTCAGAGATATTTGCTCAACCATGTGTATAGCTACTCAACTCATAATAGCTAAAAACTGGAATCAACCCAGGTGCCCATCATTGGATGAATGAATAACCAAATGTGGTAAATCTACACAATGGAATTCTACTCAGCAGTAACAAAGAATGACACAATGAAATTTGTAGAAAAATGGCTGAACTTGGAACAGATGATTCTAAGTGAACTCACACAATCACAGATAAACAACCATCGTATGATCTCACTCATTTGCAGTTCCTAACTTGTATCAGCCCAAGTTGCTGACATAACTGAATAGCATCTTAAGGCTTAGAAAATAGGAAGGGTAGGGCTTGAGGGAAGAGAAAAGTTTGGGGGACACAAAACTGAACCCAAATTGAACAGGTACCACAGAATCCTATATCCTGGAAGTCAGACTAATAGGTGGACCTTAGTGGGAGCACCTGAATCTAATGTTCCTGGAGAGGGTGAGACAGAAAACCCAAATATACCAACATGGAGACACAGGACTGAATCAGTAATAAAAGTGTGTCCCATTAAAGGAAAGCCTAGGACTACATGACTTCTTACTGAATTCCACCAAATATTTACAGAAGACCCATTATGAATCCTTTTAAAATCATTCCGTGAAACGAAGAGGAAGAAATTCTTCCAAAATCATATTGTAAGGCCAGGGTTACCCAGATACCAAAACCAGACAAGGGCACAACAACAACGAAAACAGTACAGACCAATATCTCATATGGATACAGTAATAGTCAAGATTATGCATAGAAAGTCTGTAAAATTTCAAATAAACTAATAAATGAGGCTAGTATGACCATGGGATATAAGATAAGCATATGAAAATCAGTAGCACTTCCGTAGACAAATAATGAATTTTCTGAAAAACAGATCAAGTAAGCAAACTTATGTATAATAGTTACAAAAAAATAAATTTATGCAAATAAGTAAAAGAGCTCTACAACAAAAATTACATTTAAGAAAAAAAAAGATTGATGAAGACAAAGAAGATGGCTCACTGGTAAGAGCATGTGCTGCACTGGCATGAGATCTGATCTCCAGCACCCACATACAAAGTCATGTGGCTTTACACACCTGCAACCCCAGGACTGAGTGGGGGCAGAGACATGAGGGCCATTGGAGCTCACTACACACACACACACATGTGTGTGTGCACATGCACACACACACACACACACACACACATACACCCCCAAAATTGGCCAGCTCTACGATAATCTTATGAAAAGAACTCTCATGAATGTGATCTGGGACTGGTGATCAAACTCTCACAATCAATGTATGGCTGCGATTTTCCTGCCTGCAGGTAAAGTTGTTCATGGGCAAGGTCAGTGCTATACTGTGGTGTTCTGGCGTCTCCTCAGCGCCCAGTATATATTGAGTGCTCCCACTTCATGCTTAATAAACTATACTAACTACCTGGAGAGAAGTTGAGAGATGGTACAAGTTTGTCAGCTCTTTAAATAAATATTTTGCTCTTTAACATGTTCTAAGCTCCTTACATGTAGTATGCCAACGTTAGAAAACGCTTCCAATTTTGTGGAAGAGGGGGCGGAAAGAATGTCAGAGCCACATGTTGGGTCATGATATGCAGAGACATTTAGCTTACCCATAACTGTGGGCTAACTCCACAATGCATGACCCGTATACCTCAACAAGGAGGGGCCAAGGAGAGGGGGTAGGTCATGGATGAGCCTAATAATGGTACCAAACTGACTGTATTTGCTAAATACAAAACTAACTAATAAAGAAAAAAAATTGAAAAAAAAAAAGAAAACGTTTCCACTTTGTGAATAAAGATACTTTCTCCAAATCATACAGACACTAAATGAAAGAGCCAGGACATATTACAATAGGGGAAAATCATGTAGAATTATTTGCACACACACACACACACACACACACACACACCAATGGACAAATCTGAACGTCACATGTGAAGATAGGAAGAGCCTCCTCTAATATCTAAGCCTTTTCCTGAGTCTCATTCACCAACCCTTCCAACACCTGCAGAGCTGTGATCTGTTGAGCCCCCTCTCCCCTCCCCGCAGCAGGTGACCCTCTCTTCACAGGGGATTTTGAGACAACCTCTGCTGGTTTTATCTTTAACATCTTTCTCATTTGCCCGTACATTGTTTGCTTTCTTCTGGACTTACCAAAGTAGCAGAGCTTTTCAAGCTGCTCCAGAGTCATCTCTCAGTACCTAATCTCCTCCCTGACCATGGAGGAATAAGGGTACAGAAGGTACTTTCTGCCTCCTTCCCCCTACCCCCAAGAGCATTGCTCACATAGACTGTTCTGAGGCACGCCCTTGTTTTGCCCATGTGTGCTTTTGTTTAAGGCAGCTGCACTGAATTGCTAAGAAAAAATGATGCAGATTTCAAGTTTTTTTTTTTTTTGATGTACAAAAATTCTATTATCTCCAAGCCACAGGGACCAGAACCACATCTGGCAAGGGAAATAAAGCTGGAGATGTAAGGAAAGAACAGATTAGGAGACGCCATGGAAACAGGCAGCTGCGTTTAGATTGGATGTGGTGGGAAATGAAGATCCCTCGAGGGTTTCTAAGCATGGGAGTGGTGTGATGAAAGCAGTGATTAAAGAGGATGAAATACAAGCAGGACAAATTGAAGGGAAGGACTAGAATCTGAGAGTAGGCAGCAACCCAGGCCCTGGGGAGGTGAGGAAAGCCAGGGTAATAGGAGAGAGGGTTGTGATTCTGTACAAGTTAATTAACACATGCCCACTTCTGATTCACTTCACTACCAAGTTACTACCTAGGTGTTTTTGAATGCTCTTACTATTCTTGTGAATGTAAAAATAACCCATGAGGAGCTGAGTATTTTCATTAAAATGGTAATAAAATTTCATCTCTGTGACTATAAATGGGTTTACCTGACAGAGCACCCTGCCGAGCAAATAAGCTTTGTCATGAGCATTTGGAACAGTTTGGTGGGAGTAAATGGACTTCAGAAAATATTATATTAGGCCCTTATTCACCATGTAAACAAGCACAGTGAAAGCAGGAACTTTTAAAGCAACCTCTTGCAGATGAAGCCCAAGTGGTGAACAGAAGTGGCTATCCTGAATGTCAACCCAGCCCTAAGAGGACTACCAAATCACTTTCACACAGGACTCTAAAAGTGCCCTACACATGTGCGCTTCTGTAGCAGTAGGAAGAATAGGTTGACTCTTCAGTGACACAATTTGTCTAGACCCAACTCAGGAAACCTAGGCTCTAAGCAGTTCTCTTCTTTCATTCTGGGCCACTGACTGACTCAATGGGTTGCTTCTATTCAGGACACCTAATTTAAAAATGCATTCACCAGCACATGGAACATTCTCTAAAATAGACCATATATTAGGTCACAAAACAAATCTTAACAAATACAGGAAAATTGAAATAATTCCTTGCACTCTATCTGATCACAATGGGATCACACTACAAACCAATAAAAAGAAAAGCTATAGAGCATACACAAACTCATAGAAACTGAACAATATACTATTAAGTGATGAATGGGTCAATGAAGAAATCAAGAAGGAAATCAAAAAATTCATAGAGTCAAATGATAATTGGAACATAACATATCAAAACTTTGGGACACAATGAAGGCAGTCCTAAGAGGGAAATTTATAGCTTTAAGTGCATATATTAAGAAATTATGCTGGGCATGGTAGTGCATGCCTTTAATCCCAGCACTGGGAGGCAGAGGTAGGGAGATCACTGTGAGTTTGAGGCCACCCTGACACTACATAGTGACTTTCAGGTCAGCCTGAGCTAGAAAGAAACCCTACCTCAAAAAACAAAACAAAACAAAAAAGACCAAAAAAATTACAAAGGTCACAAGTAAACAACTTAATGCTTCACCTTAAAGCCCTGGAAAAAGAAGAACAAGGCAAACTGAAAATCAGTAGATGTGAAGAAATGATAAAGATTATGGCAGAAATTAATGAAATAGAAACCAAAAAAATAATCCAAAGAATCAATGAAACAAAGAGTTGGTTCTTTGAAAGGATAAACAAGATTGACAAACCTTTAGCAAATCTGACCTAAAGAAAGAGAGAAAAGAAACAAATTAATAAAATTAGAGATGAAAAAGGTAGCATTACAACAGATACCAGAGAAATTAAAAAAATCATAGGGACATACTACAAGAACATATACTCCACTAAGTTTGAAAATCTGAAAAAAATGCATGATTTCCTTAATTTATATTACCTACATAAATTAAATCAAAATGAATTTAACCACTTATATAGACCTATAACAAGTATGGAGATCCAAGTGGTTATCAAAAATCTCCCAACTAAAAAAGTCCAGGCTCAGATGGATTCACTGGTAAATTTTACCAGACCTTCAGGGAAGAACTAACACCAACGCTTCCTAAACTTTTCCATAAAACAGAAAAAGAAGGTATCCTACCAAACTCCTTCTATGAAACCAGCATCACCTTGATACCAAAACCAGGCAAAGATAGAACAAAAAAGAAAATTACAGACCAATCTCCCTCATGAACATAGATGCAAAAATTCTCAACAATATATTGGCAAACAGAGTACATCAGAAAGATCATTCATCCTGACCAAGTAAGCTTTATCCCAGAGATGCAGGGATGGTTCAACATATGCAAATCAATAAATGTAATACATTATATAAATATAATGAAGGACAAAAATCACATGATCATTTCATTAGATACAGAAAAATCATTCCACAAAATCCAACATCCTTTCATGACAAAAGTCCAACAGAGACTGGGAATAAAAGGAACATATCTCAACATAATAAAGGCTATATATGACAAGCCTACAACCAACATAATACTAAATGGAGAAAAACTGGAAGCTTTTCAACTAAAATTAGGAACAAGACAAGGATGTCCACTGTCTTAGCAATAAGGATAAGGCAAGAGACACACATAAAAGGTTTATAAATTGGAAAGGAAGAGATCAAGTTATCATTATTTGCAGATGACATGATTCTATACATAAAGGACCCTAAAGAATCTATCAGAAAACTGTTAGAGCTAATAAACACCTATAGCCTTTTAGCAGGATACAAAATAAACACACAAAAATCAGTAGCCTTCCTATATGCTAACAAGAAATACACAGAGAATGCAAACAGAGAACCACTCCCATCCACAATTGCATCACAAAAAAAGTACTTTGGAACAAACCTAACTAAGGAAGTGAAGGATCTCTACGATGAAAACTTTAAAACACTCAAGCGATAAACTGCAGAAGACACTAGGAAATGGAAAGACATACCTTGTTCTTGGACAAGAAGAATCAATATTGTGAAAATGACAATCTTACCAAAAGCAATCTACATATTTAATGCAATCCCTATCAAAATTCCAGTGGCATTCTTCACAGAAATAGAAAAAACAATCCAAAAATTCATTTGGAATCACAAAAAAATCTCGAGTATCTGAAACAATCTTGAGCAACAAAAATAAAGCTGGTAGTATCACCATGCCGGATTTTAGCCCATAATACAGAGCCATAGTAACAAAAACAGCATGGTACTGTCAAAAAAGCAGATATGTAGACCAATGAACAGAATTGAGGACCCAGATGTAAATCAGGTAGCTATAGCCACCTGATCCTCAACAAAAATGCCAAAAATACTCATTGGCAAAAAGACAGCCCCTTCAGCAAATGATACTGAGAGAACTGGATATGTATCTGCAGAAGGATGAAAATAGATCCTTCTCTCTCTCTCCATGCACAATAATTAAATCCAAATGGATCAAATACCTTAATATCAGACCTGAAACTCTGAAACTGCTAGAGGAAAAAGTAGAGGAAACCCTTTGACATATTGGTCTTGGCAAAGAGTTTCTGAATATAACCCCAATTACTCAGTTAATAAAACCACAGATTTACCACTGGGACCTCATGAAATTACAGAGCTTTTGTACAGCAAAAGACACTGTGAATAAAGCAAAGGGGCAACCTACAGAATAGGAGAAAACCTTTGCCAGCTATATATCTGATAGAGGATTAATATCTAGGATATACAAAGAACTCAAAAAATTAAATATTAAGAAATCAAACAACCCAATTAAAAAATGGGCTCTGGAACTAAATAGAGAGTTCTCAAAAGAAGAAACAGAGATGGCATATGAACATCTAAAAAAATGTTCTACATCCCTAGTCATCAGGGAAATGCAGATTAAAACTATGTTGAGATTCCATCTCACTCCTGTCAGATTGGCTATCATCATGAAAACAAGTGACCATAAATGCTAGCAGGGATGCAGAAAAAGAGGAACACTTCTACACTGTTGGTGGGAATGCAATCTGGTCCAGCCAATGTGGAAATCAGTGTGGAGGTTCCTGAGATAGCTAAAAATAGATATACCATATGACCCAGCTATACCATTCCTAGCATATATCCTAAGGACTTGTCTCACTACCTTAGAGATACTTGCTCAACCATCTTTATTGCTGCTCTATTCACAATATCTAGGAAATGGAACCAACCTAGATGTCTCTCAACTGATGAGTAGAAAATGAAGATGTGGCACATATACACAATGGATTTCTATTCAGTGGTAAAAAAAATGAAGTTATGAAATTTGCAGGAAAATGGATGGATCTGGAAAAGATTATACTAAGTGAGGTAACCTAAGTCCAGAAAGCTAAACATTGCATGTTATTTGTCATATGTGGATCCTAGCTACAAATGATTGGACTTCTGTGTGAGTAGGAAGAAAACTCAATAGCATAGGCTAGTAAGCTAGAAAGGAGATATGAATGGAATAGAAAGAGAGGGAGGGGCTACTTAATAGGATGGTATCATATATATATAAGTAGAAGAACAGATTGATAGGGGTAAAAAAGCGTAAGTGAGGTACTGGAAGAGAATGAGTAAAGGAAATATGGAAGGAGGGCTAATAAAAATCCAAGAGGATATAAATAACTCATATGGAAACCGACTTTCTTGGACAATATAACATACAGGAGCCATAGATTGTTACTAGAAAATTTTCAGTGCCAGTGATAGGATACCTTCCAGTGAGTTGTTGGCCAGGGAGGTCCCTGATGCCCCCAAAACATTATAAGCCATTGCCAAGGCCCTTGGTTTCCCACCAAGAATAGATGGTAAGACCCTATTGCTGAAGATTCCATATACTTGGGCTGCAAGGTCACTAAGAAATCCTTCTGGAGCTGAGCAGAAAACCTCCTCCATGTAGACCAGCTGACAAAAAGCTGAAAAAAAGCCATGCTGCATGCAGTTCAATGGGAGAGAGAGAGAAATTACCAGTGAAGATACCCAACAGTGGACACTGCAAGCCTTATATTTGGCCAGCCAGGCCAAATGAACCAACGGGTGTAAAAGTAGCACACTGGTTATTGGGGAAACCAACAGTCCTCTAATTTGACTAGAGGCCCACTCCATGGGAGGAAATAAACCCCTGATACTGAAAACCTATAACAGGGGTAGTCATGAGCAATAGGGGGGTAACGTCTGCAGCTGTCTGGCTATATATACTATGCTCACCAAACTTCCCAGTAAGAATTTCTCTTAATGTTCATACCCATATATTAATGCTACTCTCACTTTTGTTAAGAGAACCTTCTCTTTTCAGGTAGCAGTGACCTTGTGATATCTCAGGAGGCACCGTGGTGCTGAGAAGAAGTGACAGAGGAATGCTAAGCAATGAAATATCTCTATCACATCTTCCATGGCTCAGGGTGCATTGTGGAAGAGGTAGCAGAAAGAATGTAAGAGCCAAAGGAAGGGTTTGATTCTTTACAACGTTCTCCTTCAGACACAAAAATGGCCTGGATATCTATGACCTCACAGTGCCTGACACTACCTACACAAGACCATCATAGTAGGAGGAAAAGAAGATGACATCAAAATAAAAGAGAGCCTGATTGACAGGGGGAGGGGATATGATGGAGAGTGGAGTTTCAAGGGGGAAAGTGGGAGGAGCGAGGGAATTATCATGGGATATTGTTTACAATTACGGAAGTTGTCAATAAAAAATTAAGAAAAGATTTAAGATCAAAGAAAAAAGTAAAAATAAAAATGCTTACAAGATGTGCAATTCTTTTTACCAATTAAATCCAACAGAAATACAACAGGCCAATGTTAAAATGAGGTTCATTGGTTAGGACAGAGGTAAGAGGCCTAGGACCTACTTACTCCCTGTCCCCTATCCCTTCCCCACATATACAGTAATGGCCTCCCTGTGATCTTGAGACTACAAAGAAGAACTGTTGGTAAAATACTTAAGAAGCAAGCATATGTATGTGTGTATGGGGGGCAGTGCTTCTTAGGACACATAAATGTGGATTTCTGTTCCATCTACATGACACACCAAACCTTAAAAGCTATATTTAGAAGTACATACAATGCTGCTACATACAAAATCTATTCACATATTTTAATAAGTGAATTCACAAAGATTAGATCATTAGTTTTCAAGTTATGGGTACTGCCTGTGACCAGGCAAGTTCCTGTCCAGGTATATATCCAAGATCAGTGTTTTTCAAATTTTCAGTGGACACATAGGGTCATCAAATCACTTTAGTAAGTTGTACCCAGCAAATTTTTCAGGGCGAATATAGGAGGTGAAATATGCTAAGCTAAACTGTACCATAATTGAATGAATTTAAAGGTATCATTTTGAGAAACTTATGTTCCTTATATATTTGATATGTACCCACATGAATGCAACACATCCACACATGTGCTGGTTTTCCATGTAAAGTGCATGTAAAGTTACTGTGCATGTAAACAACACATTTTGAAAAACATGTCTTAGAGGAACTTTTGTGCAAGAATCCTCTGAAATTTTGTTTTAGGATAGAGGAAAATCAGAAGCAAGTGTTTATCAAATGGAGAAGAGATGAAACGTTTTTCCACAAAGCAGTTCAAATGAGTAGAACCAGAAACTAAATGACTAAAATTTAATATGAAATTTTAAATGCCAACTTACAGAATAATATATATAATACATTGATTTATTTAAAGCTTTAAAATATGCTAAATAAAACCACATTTTATTGATCAATGCATATATACATATAGAGTATGCTATATGCAGACTGCATACAACACTTTGGGGAACAGGGAGTAACTAGAATTAGAAGATGTGTATAAAGAACTTCAATTGTTCTGAAGCAAACCTGTCACTCTGTTTAGATTGTGCCAAGTTGAATGATGGCACATACAATTTTGTCATTTCATTTTATTTTTTGTTGACTTAAAACATTTTTTAATCTGAAGTACTGACCTGAAGGCCAAGTGGCTGATTTCTGTGTTTTTACTAAACTTCTGGGGACTGGATCCTTCTTGAGTCTAACTCTCATCTTCTTTCTCCATAGCTACTGGTTCATGATCAGTTTTCAAACTGAAGGATTTGCATCAATTTGTTTCTAATCTTAGTAGTTTATTTATACCTGGGAGATATCATTCCCTACAGTCATCAAGGCCACATGTGTTCTGGCTAGAAATAGCACAAAGCATACTTGTCCTATGAAGGCTGAGCTGTTACTTCCCAGCCTGTCACCTGGCTCTGGATTTCAACTTTTCCCCTGCACTGCCATAAAATATTAAGCCACCAAAGGGTCAGTAGAAAGGTCAATATATATATATTTATGGAGGGTGAAAGAGATCAGTATTGACTGAGAGTACACATAAAGTCATAGGAACCAGTCTTTTTTAAGTCCAAATATTGCTGAGAAGTGGTAAGGACAAGCATGAGAATTATTTCATAGGACAGAAATAACTTGAAATAGCATTTTATAGCCTTTAGTCACAAATTCACAATCTACTAGGAGAGGCTTATTAATTTCTTCCTAGTCTATCTTAAGACCAAAACAACAGGGCAAATGGCACCTTGATAAGGACTAGGGATTCCTAACACAGAGACTAACAGTACTTTGGAAAAGTTCAGGGCAGCGGTTTTATCATTGACTCCTTTACACTTTTCAGGTTATATGAGAGGCTCTTATGTCTGATTCTTTGAGACAAAAGCTTGATCACAACCTTCAGGTCAGCCTTTGCTTTTCAAGTAGTCAAGCTAAGACCTTCTGCTGTTGGAGGAGTGATGTCGGCAGAAAATGAAGGTAACCCTGCGAGTTTGGAACCCATAGCAGATCAGTCCCTGGGGTCAGGCATCCAAGTACCTCTTGGATATTTCTCACCGTGGGAAGTCCACCCACTGTCATGACCTATGACTGTCTTCTCTCTGTAGCACTGCAGAGAGCTCAGATCTGTCTGCTTCCTGCTGCTGGGAGGACAACAAACACAGCAAAACCTAACCTTTCTTTCATTTGTTCTTCTCGGTGTGTTGCTTCATTCCGTCTTCACAATTTTCCCAGGAAAGTTCTACTACTAGCTCCCATTGTACAAATGCAAAACTTGGACATAGGAAGGTTAAGTCTTATACCTCAGAATCAGTAGTGAACCAAGATTCAACTTGACTGGCTGATTCTTACAGTCTGGCCTTTTAGGTACCACACTGAGTGGAGGAAGTGATGCTTAAGATAAGTGGCAGCAGCTACTGAGATGGTAGTGTATTAATGATGTTAGGAGTCATGGCTTCCCTGTTCCCGCTATGCGGACTCCTAGAGTGGTGCTTTCACACACCACACCACTGCTGGTGAGTGTGTAGCTCTAAAACCCAGAGACCTTTGTTTGGAGGTCTAGTGCTTTAGAATACCTGTTTCATGAGGGAGACAGAGATTTTGTCCTACCTAAACTGTGGTTAATTTCTGTTCTTCTATCAACCACCAGCTCATGTGCATTGTTGCCACTTACTCTGTTAGTGGATTTAATCATTCTGGTCTCATTTTCCTTGTCTGTTAAAAAAAAAAAAAAAAAAGGAAACGAAAAAGGAAACAATGTTGACCACATAAGATGGTAAGAGTGAAACCAGACAGAGGCACAAAGAACGCTGACGGACATGTTCTGCACAGGACAATTTTATTTTCTTTGTTCCATGAGTTAAAGATATCATACCACAGTGCCATACATACCTAAAGGAGACTTTCTTTGCAGTATGACCACTAACCTTGTCCACTTTTCTTTCTATCTTCCTTTATTTCTTCCTTTCTCTCTCTCTTTCCCTTTTGCTTTCTTTCTTTTGCATCTGGAATCTCCAAAGTCACTGCAAATTTTAATATTTTGTGCCCCAGGTCTAGTTTATATGAACCCAAGGTCAGGTACTATTCAGCAACCTGATCCTCCCAATGTGCAAAAACACATCCCTGAAGTCCCACCAGTCACATGGGAAATCTAACTGCCCAAAGATATAATTATAGTGGTTCCCATGGCCAGAAAGTTAATGTTAGAGAGAAGAGAACTGGTTTTCTATGGTAACTAGTAGATATCCAGCTTAACAGAAACCCTATTAGAAGCGGGGATGGTGGCATTCCAACACTTTTGCTCTGGGTAATACCAGACACATGAGGAATGTAAGACAGGATGACCTTTGTGGCCCTGTGATCTCATGTGACTGCTTCTCTGATAAGTATCACTTGACAATGACATGGGCATGACTAGCTCCAGCAGGCTGTGAGCCACCGTAGGCTGTGAACCATAGCCCTCATAGGCTCCCTGCCTCCCTGCATGGGTGGGCATCTGCACTAAATACATCCAACGTGACAGCTGTACTTGACAGGGTGGCTGAAGTGTGGTATGGAAGCAGCTGTGTGCAGCTGAACACTGCCAGTCCTTCCAGCACAGAATTGGTGCCAATCTGAAGAAAGCCAGCCTTGACCACATTTGGGAAAGCTTTGTCCTGAGGAACAGAGGCTAGAGGTGATGTATCCATGCCCAAAGGGTGAACAGACAGGAGGGGATTGGCCACTCTGGTCTAGGAGAGCATAACTCAGATAAAACCCAGAGCAATCCTCTCCTCTGGGCTCTGATAGCCTGAAGTAGATCATAGGAGGATTCACACGGATATGCATTGCTCACTCAGCAGCATGAGATCTGTCAGGGGCAGTGATCTGAGTCACTAGCACAGAGACTGCCTTCCATAGCACCTTGTAGTGGGCACAGAACAGCCAAGCATCTTGTCTCCTGCAAGCCAGGCCCATGCTTGCCTGAGTGCCTCTATACTCACTCTTTCCTCCTGAGTGGCTTGGTCCTCAGAGCTCACTCATTTGGCTTCCTTCTGCCACTCAAGTCTCATTTCCAATAACACAACCTTCTGGTTGTATTTTTAATATAGCAAGCATTCCAATGCTTTAAATTCTATCCTATGCTTAATTATTTCATCTCCCACAAAGACTTCTTTCCTATGTGGACTCAAGGTGGCTCCTCAGATTTAAATCCAGAGGCTTCTGAGGCCCTGCTGACTGTATCTCCCTCTGGGTATCTCAGATAGTCACCCCCACCTGGCTCAGGAGCTACTCAGCCCTCTCCAACACACTGCTTCTCGGAGGTGACCCAAACAGTGCAGACATTATGTCACCAGCCTGACAACGTCCTCCTCCTCTTCACCTTCAGACAGGTTGTTGGGGTGCCAAATAGAGAGAAGCCCTTGTGGACACTAAAGGCCTGGATGTGATCAAGGGCAGGGGTTGGAGAGGGAGTACCGCACCAACCCCATGCAGTACAGCAAGTACTGGGTGACAAAGGCCAGAGCGAGACCTGCTTTCTGACTGCTATCATGGGCCCTTGTTTATCCAGGCCAACCTCACAGCCAGTTTAAGATGACTTCCCCACTTATAGTCACAGGGATGTGGTAGCAGTTCATCTGAGTTATCTTCTCATGTGATTTCCTCTCTGCCTATAGCTCCTGTCCTAACACCTATGAATTTGACATTTCTTTTTATGTATATATCTCTTAAACTTGTGCATACTTTTAGGAAGATTTCTTAAAATGTTGCTTGCAACTTCTAGGATTTAAAAAAATATATTCGTTTGTGTGTGTGTGTGTGTGTGTGTGTGTGTGTGTGTATGCCAAAGTATCTCACCGCTGCAGACAAATGCCCTTATGGCTTTATGTGGGTGGCTGGAATTCAACCTAGTCTGGCAGGCTTTGCAAGCAAGTACTTTTAACCATGGAACCAACTAGCCATCCTCAGCTTCCAGGTTTTGTATCAACAAATGGTACCATGGCCAGAAAACTTCTGGATGCACCTGATTACATTTAATAGCTTTGTGACTGCCAGATGCCACAAAGTCTAAACTATTCCAATGTGCCTGAAGAACATCTGAGAGATGGGTGCACTATGTGTTCCAAGCTGTTGAAATGATGAAGTTTCTTTCCTTGGAATATAGTGAAACTCTGATTACCCTATAGAAATTGGAAGCTATCCATTCTCATGGGATGAACTTTGACAGTCTATACCAGGGTTGGCCAACCTGAAATTGGACATAATGCTGTCATGGAAAGATGTATGGGGCTGCATTCACAGCTATCTTGGGACACATGCAGCCTATAGGCCACAGGTTGGACATGCCTGGACTCTACACAACTCCTTTGGGGAGCTCTGCTAGTGAGAAGTACATGGACATACATCTTAAAGCCTATATGTTACCTCTTTTTTAATTTTTTAAAACATTTTTATTTCCTTATATGCAGAGGAAGAGAGAGAGAATGTACACACCAGGGCCTCTTGCCACTACAAATGAACTCCAAAATCATGCACCGCTTTGTACATCTGGCCTTCCATGGGTGATAAGAATTGAACCCAGACTGGAAGGCTTCACAAGCAAGCACCTTTAACCAATGAGCAATCTCAGAACATATTCTGTGACAGGGTTAGCAGTCCGTGTCCACACATAAGGGTGCTGCTAGTGACTGCAGCCAGATGGTGAGCACATCCTTGAGCCTGGGGTTTCCCAGCTGTGCAGTATGGCTGCTGTCCAGGGTGAAAGCACATAGGTCTACGAGTCTCAGACTGAGCATGCCGTGTCTCTTGTCATCAGTCACCTACTTTCTGAAAGCATTTTGAGCCATGTGAGAGGCAGAAGAATGGAGTCACAGGTAGAGCATTTAATACCTTGTCTTCGGTTCCAACATCAAATTAGAGAAGTTTGGGTTGACTTGAGTGTGACCCACCCACCCTGACCTCAGTGATTAAAAATGTTTTTGTGTTGTTGAGATCACCTCCCTGTAAAAGAACATGATAAAAACATCCTTCCTACCAACGTACAGACATGTCCCCAAGATATGTGGCATGATTCAGCTGCCTCCTAAACCTTATATGTTTTAAGCATCCCTAAGCTGACAAAACAATTTTAGGAGAATCAAATGCCTAGACTGGCAATGGTTCTTCCAAAACTGTATCTATAATACATCTGGGGAAGACAAACAAACTCATGCTTCCATAGAAGGTTTTTTCTCCCCCAAGGGTAAAGAGAATCAAAATGGGGAAAGAGCTAGATAGATTTACCATTGCATCTTAATAACATATAGTTTATGAAATAATTCTTAAAGGGTTACATCTACAATGTTTCAGCATTGTCCACTGCCAAATAATTTAAAAAATATACATTTATCTCCAGGATGAATAGTTTCAACCTACATTAATAAGGCTCATTGCTGCCTTGATACTCTGGCTTTATATTTCCCCAAACTGAAGTTTTTGAAATGTCCAAGAAAATTCAAAATCTAAGTGTACCCTGATATGTTATCACACAGCAAAAAGGCATGGAAAATGAGAATATTGCAATTACTAAAACATGAATAAAAGATAACAAGGGTATCAGAAAACCTCAATTCCATTCAGTCCTTAGCTGATGTTGAATGGGGTTGAACTAGGGTTGAATGGTATCCTGCACAGAATTTTTATGCTGAATATTAATCCCTAGAACTTCAGAATGTCACTTTATTTTTATAAAGGGTCTTCAAAGATGTAATTCACTTAAAATGAATCCATTGTGGTAGTCCCTAATCTAGTATGCTCCATGACCTTATAAGGTAAAGAAATCTGGGAGCTGGAAAGATGGCTCAATGGTCAAGGTGCTTGCCTCCAAAGCATAATGACATGGGTTCCATTCCCAGATGCACAAGGTGGTACATGTGTCTGGAGTTTGTTTGCAGTGGCTAGAGGACCTACCATGCCCATTCTCTCTCTCTCTCTCTCTCTCTTTCTCTCTCTCTTCCTCTCCCTCTCTTTCTCCTTGCAAGTAAATAAAATAAAATAAAGATGAAGATATCTGGATACAAACATATAGAAGGAAGGTGACATGAACAGAGAGGGGCAAGATAGTCATCAACTAGCCAAAAGAAAGAGTTGAAACAAACCCTTCCCTCAAAACTCTCAGGGGAAACTAAACTTGTCCACACCATGATTTTGGACTTCCAACCTCCAGAACTCTGAGACAGTAAATTTCCATTCTTTAAGCTCATTGATTTATAATACTTTCTTATATAAACCCTGACAAAAACTAACATAGCTATGTTCCTAAACAAGTCTTATAATATCCTGGGGCCTTAGTATCCCCACTTATAACATTAGGAAGTCATTGCCTTTGAATGGTCTTTAGTTTCTGAAGGTTAATGGTCAAGGATAAGGTAGTCTCTTGCCATCCCTCCTGAGATAAACTTCCCTTCTAATCTTCAGATTAATGGATGATAGATGAGTTGAAACTAGCTTTGATTACCCTGGCTGGCCAATTTATCTTCCAGTAATGACTCCAGAAAGCAAAAGGAGGCTCAAAGTGACTCATGAAAAGCTACAAATTTATAAGTTAATATCTTTTCATAAGAAATTCATCATTCAGAAAACTAGCTTATGATCGATTTCAATGGAAGTACTAGGGTGGGGATAAGATGGAATGATTAATAACAAATATAAATGTTGGAGCATGGTTCTCCAAGCAAACAAGAAAAGCACACCTATTTTCTATCTTCACAGTCTCATTTCTGGGTACTCTGTCACTAAAATGTTTATTGTGAAAGGAAACATGTTTCAGGAATAAGGACTAAACTTCTGAATGTTGTTGCCCTGATCCATCTCACCAATTAAAGTTAATTATAATGATATGTACATCATTTATCAACCTCTCACCAGCATGCATGCTCTTGGCATGTACCCAGAACATCAATGTGTCTTCTAAAGCCTGGCATATAGAATTAATGCAAGAAGCATAATAAGAACTGCATTTGGGTAATTTAAAGTGTGATTCTAAATGCTATAAAACAGAGCTGATGTTCTAGCCCCTCTTCTCTGCACACCCTCCTGTCAAAGGAAGTAGAAAGATAAGCATTCCACTCCATGTTGTTGTATCACTGAAGGCCAGGGTGACCCTCTGTGAGCAGCTGAACAGCTGGCTTAGTATCAGCTGTACTAAAGAAAAATCAACATACTTGGCAAACATAAATCCAACATTTACATGCAAAGCATTTGTACTGAGCCACAAAATGGAACACTTGTATCAGCGTAATCAAAGAAGGTTTGTTTAATTTTTTGATCAGGGTGTATATAGGTATAAAAGAACCACAACAGTTGGCAGATAGTAAGCCAGGGTTAGAAGCCAAACCAATTTTATCACGCCAAGATTCTAGTAGGAGAGTAGCAGAATTGAAAAATGGACAACTCTGAATAGAGAATGCTAGTCTGAAAAAAAAAAAAAAGCTGTCTTAAAAGGACATATAGCCAATAGTGACTTCACAGAGGGAGGCATGAAGGGATCCTCCTCTTCAATTTCATGCTGGAGTATCCTCTTGGTCCCATACAACCAAGGTAGAAAGCATGGTCCCCACTTTTGTGGTCCATAGGGGCTAGTCCCTGAGAACAGTCTGAAAAGAGTTCAATGGGTAACAGGATGGCATATGGCACAATACTAAACAATCCCATAACATCATTGATATTTATGCAAATTTTGAGAACAGAAATTTGCTTTTGTTCATCTTTCTTTTTAGAAAAAAATATTATTTACAAGCAGAGAGAGAGAGAGAGAGAGAGAGAGAGAGAGAGAATACCAGAGTCTTTAGCCACTGCAAACAAATTCCAGATACATGTGCCACTTTGTGCATCTGGCTTTACATGAATATTGGGGAGTTGAATCCGGGTTGTTAAGCTCTGCAGGCAAGTGCCTTAACCTCTGAGCCATATCTCCAGTCCTTTTGTTCACCTTTCTATCCCCAGCTATATTATTCCTATTCCACCAGTCCTCTGATTTTCTAGCACCAAGCAGGTGGCCAACAGTTCAATTCCCTTTGGATACAACCCAATCACTACAGTCCCTGAAAATGAAGACACAGTTGTAGAAAATGTCATAACTTTAAGCACCAGCTGCAAATAAAGTCCTCTGGCTACCTGTACTTCAATTCAACCTACCAGAAAGGTAGGGCTTCCTACCAGCCACCCAGGTTCATTTTCTAGTATGACTCACAGAACTCAGGAAAGCGCCATCCTTTCTATTGCAGTTTTATTGTAAGTGATGCAATCCAGAAACATCTAAATGGGAGAGTTCAGTAGGACAAAAAATAGGCAGGGGACACAACACAGAGGTTCTATGATATCTCTGTGTGAACCACCCTCTTAGTAGGTCTGCATTCACTGACCAGACAGCTCCTTAGCCTCATGATTTCAGAGTCATCAAAGCTTCACTCTGTAGGCACAACTTAACTAAATTACTGGCCATTGATGACAATGAATCTCCAACTCTTGGCTGCCTCCTGGAAGTGATGTGCAGATCTAACACAGATCTAACCTTCCTTTCAGGTGTGTGGTTCTCCAGTGACCAGCCTCTGTCCTGAAGCAATCCTGGCTGGCCTCTGCTTTTGTTGCCTCATTAGCATACAAAAGATACTTGTCTCACTAGAAAAATTCTATAAATTTCAGGAACTCAGTGCCAAAAACTAGAACCACGACTAATATATTTTTTTTACTATGTCATAGCAGTGCCACAGTGCCTGATGCATGACAGACATAAAACATTTACCTATGAATGAGTATATGAATGAATAATGCAGTGTTTGGCAAGCCATGCTACAATTATTTCCTGTTCCTCTTGTGATATAATGCATTTTAAAACCCAACCCCTACATAGTTTTAAAGGTCTCCTTCCTTCTAGCTGCGTAATCTAGAAAAGATAAACCCTGAGGGTTTCTAGAATCTCAGGCACTTCACAGCCTTGCCAGTCGAATTAACAGCCATAGACCCAGCTATCACTATATCATCTTGCTTATTTCCCTGTCATTACTATAAGTCAGAGAACTATGCTTCTTGATGGCTGATGGCCAACGCCATACCCAGAGGAAATACCACTACTACAACAGGGACTGGTTCTGTCTGGTGGGTGGGTGCAATACCTTGTAGGAGTCATCTACTTGAATTTTACATCATTTTATCTTCTACAAATCAATTTTAATCATTTGATATGTTATGCAATAGCTATGAATACTCATCATTAAGATAGCTGAATATGGCTGTGTCTTTCTGAGCATGATAATAATATAGTCTAAACTGCTAGGAAAAATCTTCCTTCCCTTTCTCCTCCTTCTTCCACTCCTCCTCCTTCTCTTCCTTCCAGTAATCTCCATACGTATTGGTGAGGATCCTAAGAATTGGTACTTTGTTAAACAGTGCTGTTCAAGGACACTGTACTATTAAAAGAAATGGTATCTATCCACATCCTTCACTTTGGTAGCCAGCAGCCACATGTGGTTAGTGAGCACTTACATGTGGCCAGTGACACCAAAGAACACAGTTTTAACTGTTGAAATTTTTTAGAAAAAAAATAATGTTCTTTGCCAACTAATTTAAATTTATGTAGCCATATTGACAAAATGGTTGTAAAGCATCATTTTCTTTGAAATTTGTACTTAATACTTACAAATAATAAACCAATACATATTGTAATAGTTTCAATTTAAGTCCTAATATTAGGTTTAAATTTAGCAATATTATTTAGAAGGTTTTGTGTGTATCTGGCCTTGCATGCAGAAGCTCTCTGTTCCCAGGAAAAGAGGACTCTGGTATTCTCTCTGGGGCAGTCTGATTTAATACACTTTGGCCTTGTGAGACTTGATGACAGAACCTCTGACCTTCCTGTGAACCAAACTCTACCTGAAAGGGCAGGCCAGTTCCCTGTACCCTCTTCTCTAAGGTCCCACCCTTCCAAGTAGAGGGTATGTGGGAACTTGCTTTAATTCATACTTATAGAGCATGTATTATATTTAAAGAGGGGATCAATAGATTTTTAGGGATTTTCTACCTTGACATTCCTAATATTTGGGATCAGATAAATCTTCATCAGTGGAGGGTATGGAATTATGTACTATAGGAATTTATCAGTATCCCTGGCCTCTGGCCACTAGATAACCTGTGTGAGACAGTATTTTGTTACTATCATGAACATTGTGAAAAAATTAAAAGGAAGAAGAATTTCTTTTGCCTCAAAGTTTTAGAGGCTTCATCCCAGGGTGAGCTGGTTCCCTTGCTTCGGGTCCTGAGGCAAGGCAGAGACTGTGGTGGTGGGAGCTGGTGAAGCGCAGCTCCTCACTTCCTAATGACCAGGAAGCAGATGGGACTAGGGAGGAGCAAGGGATAGGGTTCATAGATGCCCAGTAACCTCCTTTCTTCAACTAGGCCCTACCTCCTAGTTTTAGACCCACCAAAGGATCAATCTATTAATGAAGTCTGAGCCCCATTGATCCATTCACAGGTCAGTGATTGGATCCCCCAGCAGGGAACTGAGAACTAAACACATGAGCCCTTCTGAGGGATACTTTATATTCAAATCATAGCAGTGTCCTAACATCTCCCACCCCTCCTAGCAGTAATGACCAAGTATTTCCCCAAATATTAAGAATCACTGGCCCAGATTCAAGATCTTGGATATCTTGGATAGTGGGTAACTTTCAAAAGAAACCAAATCTATCAGAATACATGGATCCTTCCAGTGGCTATATCACTGAAGAAAATGTCTCCCACTCCCCAGACATATCAACTGCCAATGACCAAGGAAGGATGAGATTTGTCCATCACTTATGATGAAACGTTAATGGACCCAATATTGTGTGAGTCTTGTGCAGGTTATAAACATTACTGTGAGGTCATGAAACCGATGGCTACATCATGCCTGGAAGATAACATTCCACAGCAGTCCTCCTCATCCCCTGGCTCTTACATTCTTTCAATCCTCTCTTCCACATTATTCGTTGAGCATTAGGGTGAGTTGTCTCTTGCAGGCAATCCTAATTAAACTCAGTGGGTCACACACTCCCCCACCCACACACACAGAAGGACATCAAAGTAGAAGAAAGCCTAGATAGGAGTAAAGGATTCAATGAAAGGGGGATGGAGTGGGGACATCAGTAGAAGGTAATGGGAAGGGATTGTGATCAAATTGCATTTTGTAATATATACAGATTATCAATAAAAGTTAATGATTAAAAATGTGAAAGCATAAAAAGTAAAACAAGTCTTACTTAGTTTCCTGCTTTGTCATTATTATTATTTAATATCTAGTTCCTAGCAGATGCCTGGTACAGAAATGTATTAAATGAAACAGTTCTTGGATGAATAAATAAAACCTTGATTATTTTACTTTTAAAATATCCCACTGTATGTCTAGCTTAGTTTAAGTTCCAGCCAGCAGATGTTTTCTGGAAGGTTAATCTTATAACAAAATGAAGGAATTTCTACTAATGATTATTTGAAGAAGAAGAACGTTAAGGAAAAATAGATATTTTGCATATCTTAATGTGCATGAAGTGATCACCTGGCTTATTAGGGCCTTCAGCAATGAATGTAGGAGTAACATGGTCTCACCATTTTCAAACCGAAGTTTGTCTTTGCCATAGATATCATGGAGGGAGGCAGCAGGGTTCCTTTGACTCTCTACCTCCTCTCTTCACCTAACTTCTTTTGGGTGCTGGGTGGATGGGGGTACCTTCCTCCTAGTGGCCATAGCCTGTCATGTCTAGAGCCAGCCAAGCTCCCCAATGAACCTACTACCAGCTTCCCTGGCACCCCTCCTTGTAGGAGACAAACAGAAGGCTGGCTTCAGTTCCCGAGCCTATAAGCTACATTTCTAGCAGTAACACTTTTAGCTCATGTGTCATTATCAGACCCCAGAGAACTCTCTAATTAAGACCTAACTTTGTATGCCCAAAATTTAGAGGATGTCTCACCTCTGACATATGGAATAACATAGCAGAGAGAAGATGGAGGCATTCTTATTACATACAGATTCAAACCAACAATACATTTAGCATATTCTGCTCTTCACTGTCTAGTTACCTAAACTCTTCATGGTATTTTAAGCTTTTGGACAAGATTTTTAATTTAATGGGAAATAGCTCTCTCTAAGTTCCATGTCACTACCTATGAATTTTAAGAACAGCTGTATTCAAACAGCCTAAATCATTAAGTCACTCTGCTATTTTACCAGGGACAAGGTCAGAATATGTATTATAATTAAGCAGAAAAGGAATAAGAAAGAAAAATCAGGTTGTTTGCAGAAATCACCTCTTTCTATAGAGTAGTGGGTTGCTGATAACACATCACCTTGAGAGCTTCTGAAGGTACGGCCATGACCCAGACCAATTAAAACAGAATCTCAGGAGTGGCACTGAGGCATTATAAATTTTTAAAACTACATATTTTATTTAAGAATAATTTTAGGTGTATAGAAAAACTACAAAGGTAGCAAAGAGTTTCCACATACCTCATACCCAGTTTCTACTATACTACTGTTATATTAGTATAGTTCTTTTGTTTTTATTAATAAACCATTTTTTTCCTTTTTTGCATATTTGTGTATGATGTTCATGCATGTGTATATGGGTTTGTGGTGTGTGTGTGTGTGTGTGTGCATGCTCTTTTGTGTGCATGCAGAAGCCAGAGGTTGACACCCAGTGTTTTTCTTAATTGCTCGCAAGCATCTTTACTGAGGCTGGGTCTCTCACTTGAGGCCAGAGCTCACTGATTTAGCTAGTCTAGCCAGCCAGGTTGCCCTGGGTATCTCCTGTCTTTTTAACATAGGAAATAGAAATTGGATAGGCAGTTTGGGGGTGACAGGATCACAAAAGTGAATAACTTTCTCTTGGCTAAACATAGGAATTATGCTTGGGCCTGTAAGAGAAAAATCTACATTGCACATCTACATTACATTCTTTACGACAGGCCAGAAAGTTCAAAAGTATATAGCTTTTTCTGATCTCTCCCCTTAGGGAGTCCTTCCATGCCCTTCCTAGAGAATTAAGATTTTGAGAAGATTGCCCTTTTCCAAGGTTCTTGATTCCAGACTCCTGGCTTCCCAAACCCCATCTTGCCACTTGGGAAAGAGCTATGTCTTCCTTCATTCCCTTAAACCCCCTTCTCTCAAACCTTTCCTTCTTTAAAGCTCTAAACTATAGTAAAATCCTTCTTAACTTTATCATCTTGTCTATGGGTTTCCTTCTTCCAATTCCTAAGGATCCAGGAGCACCCCAAATTATCAGTGCATTGCTATATGTTGGTACTTTGGCCAAGGAACCCCAAAATTCCCATACCATCACTACCTCCTGAGTTCTGGGATTATAGGCAGGCCTCCATGCTTATGCAGAATTTAGGCCATTTTTGTGGTTTATATGGTAGGATTCTAACTCAGGTCTTCAAGCCTGCACTACAATTTTATTCACTAAGCCATTTTGTAGTCCCCGCTCCCCTCTTTTTTCTTTTTTCATGATAATAGGGATGAAATTAAGGGTCTCTCAAATGCTAGGCTAGTGCTCTCCCTCTGGGAAATATTTTCAGTCCAATAAGCCAGTACTGATGTACTAGTATTTAGAGTCCTGCTTCATTTTCTTGGGCTTTCCCCAACATCCATCTTTCTTTTCCAGGATCACATCTGACATTGTCTAGGACATGTAATCATCATGTCTCCTTGGACTCTTCTCAGCAGTAGCAGTTTCTGAGATTTGTTTCTTTTTTTGTTTTTATTATGTGTAGAATATTTTAAAGAATGCTTCCCAATTAGAGTGTCTTAGTTTTCCTAATGATTAGCCTAAGTTGGTGTGTTTTGAGGAATAACACCACAGAAGTAAAGGGCCATTCTCATTGCTTCTTGTCAAAGGTACTTAGTGTCAATGTGACTCACCAGTCCTGATGTAGACCTTAAGATGCCAGGCTTCCCAGTGTAAAGTGATTTTTTTTCTCCTTTTCCATACTATACTCTTTGGAGGCAAGGGCTATGTTCAATTTACCCTTAAGCAATGGGGAGTTATTTTCCAGTCCTTGATAACACAGTATCTATTTATGTAGAATTACATAACACAGAAAATGTATCCATTTTCCTAATGGGAAAATTATTAGAAAGATTATTTTCTTTTTTTGTCAGTTTTTAATTTATTTGCAGGGGTGGGAGGGCACATGACAGAATAAACTGTGGATGCAGATGACATTTTGTGTATCTGGCTTTACTTGCGTACTAGAGAATCAAACCCAGGCCATCAGATTTTGTAGCAAGTGCCTCCTGTGGCCACGAAGCCATTCCTGTAGCCCTATGCAAGGTTTTAAAACGTGCTTTCCCTAGCCCAGCAGAATTTAAATCAAGTCAGAAAGATTATTTTCTGAAGCAACAGTTGGTCTTTCTATGACTGTAGCTTTGTGGTGGTGTTTTTTTTTTTTTTTTTTTAAGTTTGGACTGCAGCTTTAGTATTTCTATATGAGGTTATTAGGTAAGACGTGTGGTTTAAAGGTTGTCTTATAAATGTAATATTGCTGTCCAAAATCTCATCCATTTTATAGAGTATAACCCCCCCCCTACACACACACATGTGTGAGGAAGCAAGTAAACAAGCAGAAATAAAAACCAAAAGTCTGAAATGGTGAAAAGAGCTCAGAGTTATCAAATGTATATATGTTCCAAGTTTTGTGCTAGGAATTATACACATTTAAATTACATAATCCTCATGACAAATTTAATACCATTCTCACTTTACTAAATCTCAGAAAAGCCATGTATGTAACTTGCCAGAAGGCATACAGCTAACACAGCAGAGCCCAGATGTTCCCCAAGTGTGCTTCAAATCCAGGTTTTGTATTCCCGTTCCAGGAATCATTCTACCATAGTGGACTAACTCTTTAATTTCCTAGCAAGGGAAAGAGCATGGAGGAAATTTTATTTTTACAAAAATGTTCCCAATGTTCCTAGTTTTTTTTTTTTTATAAGCTGAATCCTAAATCCCACTTATTTTCTTGTATTGATAGCCTAAGATTTCCAGCAGTGGTCCTATAGTGTTCATGGAAGTAATGGGGTTGGGAGGTAGCTCAGCCTCTCAAGTATGAGAGTTGAGGTCCCTAGAAGCCACATAACAATCTCGGGTGTAATAGCATGCACCTGTAATCTCAACACACAGGAGACGGAGACGGAGAATCCCTAGGACTCCCCACATGGCCAGTCTACCTGAACTGTAGAGTTCTTGGTTCACTGAGGAACTCTGTCTCAAAGAATAAGG
Source organism: Dipus sagitta (assembly GCA_036346955.1). Taxonomy (NCBI): domain Eukaryota; kingdom Metazoa; phylum Chordata; class Mammalia; order Rodentia; family Dipodidae; genus Dipus; species Dipus sagitta. The sequence goes on along the minus strand of CM070770.1, from coordinate 55,617,347 downwards.
CGGAGAGTGATTGAGGAAGACATCCACTGTCAACCTTTGGCCTCTGCATACATGCACACGCGCACATAAAAACACACACACTTGTGCCCACATCTGCACACAATTCATCTACACACACACACGAACATGTATATGCACCTGTATGCACACTGAACACACATGTGCAAAAGGAAAAGAAAGGAAAGAAATATTTGATCCCTTGCAGGACATAAATGGGCACATTTTCTTAACGGCATCTCCCAAGCAACATTCCAGTCGTGTCCTCCCACACGTCATTAGTGAATCCTGCGTGCCTCCAGGCCCGCTCTCAGGAGATGTGCCAGCCTAGCAGTGGTGGCAATAACGAGCTCCAGCAGCAGCACAGCAGATGTGGCGGCTCGCAGGGAAGAGGAGGCAGACACCACCAAACGCCTCGCAATGAAACTGACAACGAAGCTCAGGAAAATGAAAATGCCAGGGGTCAGATGTGGTCACAGAAACCACTGTAGGATCCAATTAAAAGTTGGTATTTCCCAGCTTCTTGTTTGACAGGTACTTATGTGCACATCTCCCAGTCATTTTCTGGAGGAGAGGTGATGAGCTACAGCCCAGCAGAGAGGAAAACAGCTCTGAAGCAGCAAGAGAGCAGCAGGTGCAAAACAGTTCCGGGAAGTGAAGACACCCTAAGAGAAAACAAAGCTCTCTCATGAAAATTAGCAGCAAATGGCAGGACAGTGACCTGAATTTTAAGACATTTAGAAATTCTTTAACATTTTTAATTGTCACACAATCATTATATGTACTTATGGGTTACCATGAGATAATTCACTACATGAACGCAAGGTATAATCATCCAGTTGAGGTAATTAGCATTTCCACCTTATTCAACATCATTTCTCTGTGCTTGGGAGTCTTGTAACTCCACTGTTCAAGGTTTTTGAGAGTCCTCTGTCTCTCCCCTTTCAGATATGCTAAGAAAGTGGATGTGTTTTGCAAGTCACTGGTATTGGGGCCCCTCCATGCAAATACAGAAATTCAATTCTGTCTAGTTATTGAGAGCTCTTTAACGTCACCGGAGTGACCATGACCACTGGTGATCAAATCCTAGAAACATCCCAAAGTACCAAGGTGCTTTGCTGCTGTTATTGTTAATAATGTCTTGGTTGGAATTTTTTTATTTTTAACAGTGGACAAAGTTTTCCATTAGTCACAATACTCATGAGGTATCCTCCTACAGTGATTACTTTGTACCAAAACTCAGAGATCTAAACCAGGTAGTGCTCTGCTGATGTTCACACATCAGAGGCGGGCAGGAGAGGTCTGTTGATCTGGACTAGGGAGCTTGTGGTCAGCTGGTGGTTTGGCTGCAGGCTAGCTGATCTAAAAGGTTGCATCTGGTAATCAGCAAATGGGCCTTGTTTCTCATCACTAAGCGGGTCAGCCTGTGTGTAGTCTCATAGTAGTTATACATGTTCAACAAGTGAGAGGTACATTCAAGGCCTATTGAGACCTAGCCTTAAAACGGGCTGTCACTTCCACCATATTCAGCGACCACAGTAAATCACAAGGCCAGCTTTGGCTCAAGGAGTGAAGATGTAGTCTCTGCCCACTAAGGGGATGGGTCATAAAGTCACCCTGCGTGAGGCCTGGGCACAGAAAGGGAAATAATCACCAATGCTTTGGCATCAATCTACCACACTTCCCTTCTCAGACACATGGACACTGAATTAATAAACAGGGGTTTCTTGGTGAATGCAAAATCAAATGTAATTGCCTGGTGCTCAGGAGTAATTTAAAACTGATTTTAAGAAGAACTTGATGAATTGCTCTTTCTTTATCACCAGAGTAAACCAAAATACCAGGTATTTTCTCTCTGTGTCCCTCCCTTTCTCTGCCAGCTTTCTTGCTTCTCTCCCTGGGACATGTTAACCCCAGGGTCCATTTAAAGATCATTTCCCAGAGTGGATTCCCTTTGCATATGTCTGCCACTAAACTATTATCATTTTTTTTCTCTCTTGGGGTGATACCTGTTCCCATAAGTAGATTCACCGTCTGTGATCTATACAATTACTGTTTGGCTTTTAGTCAATGAAAATTTAATTTCTACTGAACTTGATGCAGGAGGAGACAGAGAAACAGTCCCTCCTTATCTCCTCCTCTCTTCTCAGGGGCAGAGAGTCAGTAGCATCCCTGGAATCTAGAAGGAGAATTCTTTCATTTCTTCTTTCATTAGCTAGAGTTACCAGACCAGGAATCTTTGGCCCTGTGCCTCACCCTCCCCAGAAAGAGTCCACACACCTATAGGATACAGATTTATTACACAGCATTTTTTTCCAGCATATTATTTCCTGAGGTGTTCAGAAGCTGAAAGCCCATTATTCCGTGGAAATCAGGGAGCCTAAACTCTGAAAGTAAATTAACATTCTGTTTTTCAACATGGCTGTGGAATGAGTGTTTCTGTAGAAATTAGTTTTCTAGGTCGCGTTTCCATTACACAGTGCCCTCCTTCTAAGAGCCCAAGAGACAGATTTCTCTCTGACTTCAGAGTGGAAAATATGTACTGCATTTTAGTACTTAAAACGATTTTATGGTGGTTCTCCCTCCAGACAACAAGGATCCGGTGTGTGAGGGCAGTGCTTTTTGTACTGTCTACTGGCCAACTTAGTGCCAAATTTAAGACCCATCTCTGGCAAGTCAACATGTCCATCTGTTACAAATTTTACATGTTAATCTCACACTGACTTTTCTTTAACAACCTTAGCTCTATATACATTTGGTTCTGCTTCTTCATATAAATATTTTATATTTATTTGGTTCTGCTTAAGAAATTAGTAGTCTTAAGTTATTTATGAAAACTCAAAGATGATAGATATATAGATAGATACCACTTCCCCAAGAAAGCTGTCATTTAATTTTTTGAGTGCTTTTTAAGAATTCTTCAATTCCATTTATTTTCATGGAACTTGTACTTTTTGATTTTAGGTCCTGAGGCTGAATTAATCACATTTCTGAATGGTTCATTAGCTTTTTGGGTCCAGAAAGACCCCTCACATTTTATTTCTTTGTTCTCATTTATTCCCTTCTTATTCCTTTGCTTCCCCAAGGCAACTATTCTAACCACATTCTTTTTCTAGTTGGTATTTTTTTTTTTTGTATGTGAAATGTATAGTTTTCTATGCATGGGCCTTAACTCTATGCAAATGTTATTATTACAAGCCCAATATGTTTTTTCCATATGCATTACTGCTTTTAAGAGGCTGAGTACATCTAGTCTGTTATTTCCCTTGCTAAACAGTATGAACCTAACACACTTTGTCTTTGTGATCCCCACCATCACAAATGTGCTGTGAAAACCAGTGCTATAATTTGAATTGAAATGACCCCTATAGTCTCATGGGTTTGAACAGCTGATGGCGTTTTTTTTTTTTTTTTGGAAAGTCCTAGAACCTTTAGGGGGTACTTCATGGGAGGAACTGGGTCATGTAGCCCTATTTCTTCCTGCTGTGCTTCTCGAATACAGATTCGATGTGACAGCTGCCTTTTGCACCCAAAGCCATGACTTCCCTACCATGATGGGCTGCATCCCTTCCTAAACTGTAAGCCAAAATCAAATCTTCCTTCCTTATGTTTCTGCTTGTTCAGAATATGGTCACCCCAATGAGAAAAATAACTCATACAGAAAATTGGTACTGAGGCATGTTTTTGCTATGATAAACCTGACCACTGGTTTCCCAGTATTTGGTACTGGTTTGTGGGAGGAATGTGGAAAAGTCTGAAGCCATGGGATAGAGAAGCCTTAGAATGTTGCAAGCAGAGCTCAATGGTCCACCCTGGTATGATCATGGAGGACTAGAATATCAAGAAAAATGTGGAGAGTAGAGGCTCAGCTCATGAGGTTTCAGAGGGGAACACAGACTATCAGGAACTGGGCTAGAAGTCATTCTAGTTAAATTCTAGCAAAGATATTGGCTGCATTCTGCTTTCATCCTGAGATGCTGAATCAGGATGAATTCAAAAGTAATGGGCAGACTACAGAGTGGGTAAAAATTCCCTGAGACATGGTTCTCTGCTACCCCACAGGGACTGACTGAGGTGATTACCATAAACCTACTAAGGAGGGCGCCCAGGGTAATGGGAGTTGGGGTGAGGGAACAATAGTGTATAACCTGTTACACACAAACACACAAACACACACACAGACACACACACACACAGACACACACACATTATATATATATATATATATATATATATATATATATATATATATATATATAAAACAATAGTATGTGACCTGGATAGATAGATAGATAGATAGATAGATAGATAGATAGATAGATATAGGTATAGATATAGATATATAGATGCAATTTTAAGAACAAAAGGGAAAATTATTGAGGAGCATCCACTGTGGGGTTGTGAAGGTTTCAGGGAGACTGCATGGGAGCACTGCCCCACAGGATACTTCTTCCCACCCTGAGGCTCTTAATCCTTTTCTGCCCTGTCTTCAGCAATATTTCCTGAGCTTTGTAAGACATAAGGAAAGTCTTTTTTGTGTTTGGAGTTATGCTCATCTTCTTTCCTGCTTTGAGAATTTATGGGGCTCCTCAGTGTCTACTGCATTCTATAAGGGAGGTCCTCAAGCAGGAAGTGCATGCAGCACCCATGTTTAATCTCTCAAGTCCTCTGTCATGTCTGCAGGCCCTAGGCACATGTGCTATAGGTGACTCACATCTTGGCAGATGCCTCATTTTTCTTTTACCGTGAGAGTTCTTGGATCTTCCTAATATTCACTTTTAACCAGAACTTGCAGATTCTCTAACTTTAGATTCTCTAGCATTAGTGCTCACTCTCAGCTACAGAATCTGTTTTTTATAGATAGATTGTCTGATTGATTGACAGAAAATACACTGCTTAAGTAGTGATCATGTGGTGGACTTAATCTTATTTTTAAATGGAACAATATCCTAAAATTCATTTCACCAGTTAAAAGTCTAAAGCTTACAGTAATAGGGTTGTCTTATATATGAGTGAACAAGCTACACAGGGTGTGGGTCAGTGTGGATAAGACACACCAACTAAGAAGATGTATGTAAGTACTTATAATAGTGTTTGTTGGCCTGAAATCCAGAGAGGCAATCCTAGACTGAGTGAAAGAAATCTTAAGGGAGTTGGGAAATAGGCAGGGTAATAGAATCTAGCAATAATAAAGCAGAAAAGGATAGTAACTAGTAGTGTGGAAAGAACCCAGTGGAGAAAAAAAAAGATGGTCACAAAGGGAAGAAGTATCAGAAGGGAACAAATGAACATAAGCATAATGAAAGACATGTGAAGATGTCTTCATTATACCCATTAATTTTACAAGAGTAAATACCGAGAAATCCACACTGGCAGACCAAAAGAGAGATGAGGGGAGAGGGCAGGGAAGATGACAATATAATCTAATGGATATATAAACAGTACGTAAAATGTTCATGCTGAAAAGTTTAAAATTAATTAAACATTTAAAAAAATAATAGACTAATTTGTTTGGTAGAAAAAATATCTCAAGACAAGATAGCATTCACACTGTGTCATGATTGCAGCTCATTGATCTTATCTAGGTCTACAGTAAGAGACAGCAACAAGTGGAGCAGAAAAATATGAAAAGTGTGCAGTTAGGCAAAAAAATATAAGTGTACAGTTAGCCAGAGCAAGCTCAAAATGCAGACAAGGTGGGTGAGGAAGCAGCTGTAGTTGTTAAACAGGCAAGCCCTATTAAAGAGAAATTGATTGCTCCTGTGGTATCTCAAGGACAAGGCCTCACTACTGAAGGAGGCACCAAGTTGTGAAAATTAATTTGCAAGGAGAGAGCCTGAACTGAGAGTGTTGCTAAAGGGGTTCCTTGCCTAGGGAAATATTTACTCAGATGCATCCATTAGATACAACAGCCACTGCAGCTTTGGTCCAAGGGACTAAGCTATATCTTGAGCTGGCAGCAGAACTTGGTCCACATAGTGCTGATTTTGCAGGTGTAACAGTCACCTTCTCATCGCTGGGAAAAAAAAAAACACCCCACCAGAAGCAGCTTATAGAAGAAAAAGGGTTTATTTCAGTTTACAGCTTTGTGGGGAAGTTTCATGACAGAGAAAGCATGGCAAAGCAGACTTCCAGGGGACATTATATTTCTATAACAGTAAGAATGAAGTAGACTATGTGCTAGACTTTGAACTGGGCCATAATACACTAAAGCCCCCACTTTACCCCAGCAATATCAGTCCTCCAGCAAGGTTCTACCTCCAAAGGCTCCACAACTTGACCAAACTGCCAACAGCTGAGAACCAAGCATTGAAAACACATGAGTCTATGGGAGCCAATTCTTTCAAACTACCACAGCAGATATGCAAAATTTGAGAGTAAATGGGTCATGTTTTTGCAGTACAAGGTTTCAGAAGGCCACTGAGGCTAGACAACATGTGGTAGATGCTGAGTTCCTGCAAAGAAGTCTTGATAGGCCACTGTGTAAAGCTGTAAAAGAGAAGGCTAAGTTGCAGTAGAGGACCCCAAGATGTTGCAGATGCCAAGAGCATAGGACACTTGCCAAGGAAAGCTGTAGGCATAGAGTGAAGTGAGATTGAGAGAGCGCGTACACATGCTGCAGGCAACAGAAATGGAGGGGTGGGACTACACAAGGCCATTGGAGCACAGGTGATTCCATCCTGAGTCACAGATGCTGGGTATATAGATTCAGGATTTGGTGTTTACCTGCTGAGTTTCAGTCTTGCTTTGATCCCACCTTTCTTTCATATGCCCCGTTAATGGTGAAGTTTTGTTGTCAACTTGATCCGTTTAGGAATCCATAGACTTTCCTCTTGTGTGGGTCTCTGAGGTTGCTTCCAGGAAGGATTAACTGAAGGAGGAAGCCTTTCCCCCATAGTGAGCCCTTATCCCAGAGTGGGCAGCCCCTCTTGTGGAGAGGTGCAGGGTGCTTGATCTAAGGAAACTCTGGAAGAAAAGAATTCCTTCCTCCCACATTGCTGCTAGGGCATGCTTCCAGCATGGACTGAAGACCAGTGTCAGCCGAGCATGGTGATGCGTGCCTTTAATTCCAGCACTTGGAAAGCAGAGGTAGCTGAATCATCATGATTTTGAAGCCACCCTGAGACTATATAGTGAATCCCACCCAGGTCAGCCTGAGCTAGAGTGAAACTCTACCTCGGAAAACCAAAGAAAAAAAAGAAAAGGCCAGTGTAAACTGAAGGACTGAAGACCAGCACAGACTGTAAACCAGCAGTTCTCCAGGAAGCCTCCAGGCCTTCAGTGCTGGATTGGGACTGCTGAGGCATCCAGACTCCTGGGCTGAGCAGTTACCAGTTTCCTTGATTCTCGGGCCTGAAAACTGCTATTGTTGGGCTGCCTTAAGCTAATACAACAGATGCCCTTTTAATACAATTCATTCTGCCAGTTCCATTTCTCTAGAGAACCCTGACTAATCCAGATTGTGGTCTTAGGAGTGGTTCTAGAGAAACAGAATTGTAAGGATGGATTTCTGTAGTGGGTTTGGTACTATCTGGAGTTGGCTTTCCAACTTCAATGCTACTAAAAGGAGAGTACTTTTACTGGTAATAAGGAGGGCACTGATAATCCACAGTGTGAACTATTTTAAGAACTCCATAAGATAGATGCATTTGGTGATCTTGAGTCATGTCTTGTGAACAGCAAGGGATATAATGACTCTGTATCTAAAACCTGTGAATATTTGTGGAAAAGTAAGATGAATGATTATGCTGATTGGCTGCTTCTAGCATCCCTGATAAACTATTAAGGAACAAGCAGAAGCTCAAAAATGAAAATTCTCAGCTTAAGACCCACATCCACGATCTGAAGGTTCCTAAGGGTGCCCTGAAAGACAGTCTTTTCTGTAGCCAGAACAGGGCTCAAATTGCCAAAAAACAAATCCAAGCTCTCATTGTAAGATTGGATAATTTTAAATGTAATCTCAAATCCCAGCCTCACAGGCTATCAGAGGTTAAAGTGAGAGCACTGATAGGAAAAGAGTGGGATCCTATGACTTGGGATGGGGATATGTGGGAAGACCCTGAAGAATCTGAGGACACTGAACTCTCAGATTCTGAAGAAGGTTTTTTTTTTTTTTTTTTTGGTTTTTCAAGGTAGGGTCTCACTCTAGCCCAGGCAGATCTGGAATTCACTATGGAGTCTCAGGGTGGCCTGGAACTCATGACAATCCTCCTACCTCTGCCTCCCAAGTGCTGGGATTAAAGGCGTGTGTCACCACACCCAGCTAAAGAAGTTGTTTGGCATGAGATTATGACCTCTCCTCTTTTAGGGACACTTGTGCCCCCACACCCTGAAGTATTGCCCTCTCCATCCTTGCCTGAGGGAATTAATCCTTCTGTGTCTGAGGAGCCAGCAATGATCCTCTCTTCAGAGTGTTGATACTCCTCAGTGCCCACCCATCTTTGCCTCTAGGTCTATAACCAGATGCAGGCTAGGCAGGCCCCTATGTAATCTGTGCTATTGTGTTGAAAGTATGTAACTTGATTTTACAGGGGCTGACAGTTAAGAAATTGACTTGAGTCTCAGAAAAGACTGCCTTTTGAACAATCTTGAGACTGTTAAAGAGTATGGGGGCTTCTAAAGTTGGAATAAATACATTGTACATTATCAGATGACCATGAGGCTATGGGGGCCAGAACAGAATGTTATGGTCTGAATGTGACATGTCCCCCATAGGGTCATGTGTTTGAAAACAAGGTCCCCAATGGCTAGCACTGCTTGGAAAGGTTGTATAACCTTTAGTTGGTAAAACCTTGCAGGAGGAAGCGGACTACAGGGTGCCTTAAGTTTTCTAGTGCAGTTCTAGTCCTGTCTGCTCTCTGCTTCCTGACTCTGGATGCCATGTGATCAGCCAGGTTGCACATCTGCTTCCATGCCTTCTTTTCCTGGACAGGCTGTATACCCTAGCAATGTAGGTCAAGAGAAACCCTGTCTCCCTTAAGTTATTTCTTGTCAGGTATTTTGTGATAGCATTGAGAAAAGTAAAACAACCCTCCTCACACAGAGGGTGGACACTCTTGAAAACAAAAGAGCAACATTAGCAATGACAACAGAAGTCATAGTGAACAACAGAAGTTCACTATGACTGTCCAAAGGATGGTGAGACACCTCATCTGACTTGTACAGGATGCTTATGAGCTTTTTGAGAATTCCTTTGTGAGACAGTTATCTGGGAGTTAGTCTGGTTTAGTGTATCAGAAAGTAGACACAGACGTCATTTTCTAGTGCTAGAGTTTCTACTTTAGTCTACAACTCCATCGGCAGTATATAAGGTGTTCAGTGCTTCCAAAATCACTACCAACATTTGGAATTACCCTAATTGTTACAAATTTAATACATGTAAATATCTCATTATTCATTTAGTTTGCATTTTTCTATTAACAATGATTTTGACTATCTATTCATATTCTTCTCAGCTTCTTGAATCTTCTCTTGTCTGCAGTTTAATCTTCTATATCTTTTGCCCTATTTTCCATTGAAGCATTCATCTACTTTTATTGATTTACTGAAGAAAGAACTCCTCTGGACCAATCATTTCCTTGTCTTCTAAAATAATGCATAGTGAATGTGACTATGCTTTCTTGGTGAATAGGGTCCCGTGATGATACATAATAATTCTGTGATTACGGATGATGTAGAACATTGAGTTTAATGTGTATAAACCAATCAACAGAATAGGAGCCAGTCTTCGTATTTATCATTTTCATCTTTCTCTTAAGATAAAATAAAAGGAGCCCAGCTGTAAGGTGTTCTAGACAATTGGGACCCAGCTATCTTTCCAGGAAGCTATTCACTGGGTCAACTGCTAAAGAAGCCACATTTCAAATGATTTCCCCAGACTCTAGCAAATCTTTTTTTTTTTTTTTCCTGTTGTTGTTTTTTCAAGGCAGGGTATCACTCTAGCCCAGGCTGACCTGGAATTCACTATGTAGTCTCAGGGTGGCCTTGAACTCTCGGTGATCCCCCTACCTCTGCATCCTGAGTGCTGGGATTAAAGGCCTGTGCTACCACACCTGGCTTTTTTTTGTTTTTAAATTACAGCTATCCATGTCATCTGTCTTAGCAGCACCTTCCTAAGCAGCATGAACAGTAGATCATGGGTACTGCCAGGCAATTTCTTCTCTCTTTTATGTAACTTATCCTGATTTTTCAAAGGTATGAGGGAGGATTATCTGTCATCAATTAGGAGTTTGATTGGGACTTCAGTAGAAGGAATTATTTGAAACTTACAAATTATTCATCATCTAGGAAAACCTACTTCTGAAGAAATGTTATTGGAATAAGGATGGAAAATCAGTTTGATATCAAAAAACAATAATTAAATTGATCTATGTAGAGTATTATGTTGAAAAATTTTGGAAGCACAGTATGAACTCAAAAGGGAAAAGTGCCAGATGGATTAGTAATGTCTTGCCACAGACCTGGTGAGGGGTGGGAGTAAGCTGTTTGTTTTCCATCTTTATCTGAATATATCCTCATGATGTCTTTAATGTCTAATTTTCAAAGAAAAACACCCAAAAACTAGTGCCATAGACATCCTTCAATTGTCATTTTGAATATTGAGAATGAAAGCTTACTATATTTGTGAGATAAAGTAAAATGCTTTATCATATTACCCCTTAACTTTTATTTTCTCTTCTGGAAAATACTCAGCAGGGCAAGTCACTGCTGGATATGGTGACTCATATCTATGATGCCAGTTCTCTGGGAAGGGGAGGAGTGCTTTAAATCCAGACACAAATTGGCCATGATACTCATAATCTCATAGTGGCTGATGCAACCTACACAATACCTACAGAACTGGAGAGAAAAAATGATGACATCAAAATAGAAGACTGACTAGTAGGAAGAAGAAGGGAGTCAGTGGAGGAGGGATTCTGGAGGCAGGGTAGGTGGGGCAGGATTATGATAAATGATCATGGTATACTGTCTATACATATGGAAGTTGTCAATAAAAACTTTAAAAAAACAATAAAAGGTAAATACCTTATCTACAATTAATGCTGTATTCAGTGTGGACAACCTAAAAATGGCTCCAAATTCTTATGTAAGCTTATAATACTCGTGTGGAAATTAAAACAAAAAATATGTATAAACTAATCATGATAAAGAAGCTGCCTTCAGTTTCTATAGTTTGGATCTTGGATAACCTCCAAAGGTCCATATTTTAAACCTAGGTTTCCAACCTGTGACGCTATTAAAGGTTCCAGAACCTTTAGGAGGTAAAGCCCAGTGGAACAGAAGTTATGTCATTAGAGGTGTGCTCCTGTATGGGATATTGCACTACCAATCTCTTCTCTCTCTTTCTGCTTCCCTACCACCATGAAACAAGCAGCTTTTATGTTTTCATTGTTGACCTTTTTAGGCCCTTGGAAGCATCAAAACTTGCTTGCTGTGTGACATTTGAAATGTTTTATAAATATTAACTAGATGCAGCACTTTTATCAAACAGTTCAGGACTTGTTCAGAAGGCACCTATTTTTGCCTGGAAAAGTCACTGGATTCTTCTGTGGTTTCATGATAGCTACATTTTTAAAAATTTATTTTCCAATCCGATGTCCTCTTCTGATACCAAGTTCCCTGGTGATATAGTGCACATGGCTCAGAAAGCACCGCACCTGTTCACCTCAGCTAAACAATCAAGCATTAGTGGAAACAGGCAAACATAAACAGCAGTGATGGTTGGGGAAGAGAAACACCTAGCAAAGTATGCTGTCACACAGGAAAGAGGATGAGGCCATTTTTGTTTTACATGTAAAGATTAAAGGACAAATATAGAATGCTAATGGCCATAGTCTTTAAACTACTATATGTTAATAGCTTTCTGCATCAATAGTGTATTAATTTGTAATGAGAAAAAAAGGAAAATAAATGTTATGTCACCTAGCCTAACAGTAGGAGACAGGCGATACCCACCTTCCAAAGCTTGTTTTATTACTTCCTTACCTTTCCTTCAAGGTACCCTTGTTGTTGTACTGAGTGCGTCTGTCCCCTGGAAAAAAAAAGTTTCACCTCTACCTGTGATGACAACCATGTGATTGATGGCTGACTTTAGGTAGCCTCCAGCCTGCCGTGTGGAAAGGCTGGAGTAGAGAAAATGCACACCCTCTGGGACATTGCCTGTGACTGACCACACCACCCTTGCTCATGTCAGTAGAAAGACTCCACATCTCAATGTACTTATCATAACTGTACCCCATTTCTCATCCCTGTCAAAATGGCAGACAGCCCTAGTGCACCATCCAGTCCAATTTTCAGAGAAAGGGAAGAGGGCTCTGGAAGGGTAAGTGAAAGCCCAAGATCACAGACAGGGGATAAGCCAGGGACTGAGTAATCTCTAGATCCTCGCTGGTCCTTTGCGATCACCACCACCTCACTGTGCTTTCCAACTGCTTAGAATGCCCTGGATGCTGCCCGCACAATCTCTCATCTTTGCAAAACTCTGACAAGGAAAGTGTTGCCACCTCCATTTTAAATCTGAAGAAAGGAAGGCCATTCGGTTCATGGTGTGATGGTCTGGGCTAGTAAGAGAAGAAATGGGAATTAAAAGCAACTCTGTGTGGCTTCCAAACCCAGGCTTTTCCCAAAAGCTCAACACTACCACAACATGGTGTTCTTGTATAGATGCGTCTGCCAACACTTTCCCAGATTCCTGTAGAGGGGTTCTAAGCTATTAGAGCCTCAGAAAAGTCCATTCCAATGAAAAACCCCTTTTCCCTTCAGTGTAGAAGATGCTTCTGGAAAGAGCATGTTCTTGTCTCAGCTGGTGACATTCCACTAGATTAACACCTTGGGACCCATCACTAGACTCAAAGATGATGCCTAATTAATTGCTTACATTAAAGACCTGGCACATGTTACATTTGGTTCACACTCCCAGGCTCAATCCTGTTTTTGTTTCAACAATAATGTTTACATGATTAGCAAAAAGTCAGTTCCTACTTTGATGTGAACCCTTATAAGCTATGTGTGGGACTTCCCAAAGCAGCCGTTCTTGACATGTGTACAGGAACAGATACCTCCGCACCCAGCTGAGAGGAGCCACATGCAAGATCTTCTATATATTTTAAAATTTTATTACAGCAGTTACCTTCGTTTGGAAGGAAAGGGTTTATTTCTAGCTTACAGTCGTGAGGAGAAGTCTCATTTTGAGGGGTGGGGAGAAGCATGACAGGAACAACAACAATAAAAACAGGCATTGCTTCTCTACAACAGAAGAAAGCAGAGTGAGCTAGTGTCTGTGCTAACTGGCAAGAGGGCTGGATTTTAAAATCCCAAGGCCCACCTCCTACAGCAAGGTCCTGACTCCCAAAGGCTCCAGTAGCTGGGGATTAAGTATGAGCACTAACACACGAAGCCACTAGGTGGTCTTTTACATTCAAACTACCACAGATATATAGTTCTTAGATGGGGAAAAAAAAATCATTGAGCCTTCACCCATTCCAAGTGCCAAACAAGCCCAAGGTCTATGGAAGCTCAAAGTAGAAACTCACAGAAAAGTTCTATCAGACTTAACTCAGTTTTTAACCCATCTTCCCTTCTAAGTTTATTTATTTACTGTGGATCAGAATTCAGATTAGGAAAAGAGATTTGAAGTTCATCAGCTGTATTTCAAAAGGCACTTGCTAAGATTACCCAAGAAAATTTCATGCAAAAGCCATAAACATATGCCTAGGTGATATTGTAATGAAGTGTGTGTATGTGTGTGTGTGTGATGTAGACAGTTACCATGTGAAAATGTAATTGGAGGTCGAAGAGGAAAGAGGCAAGGAGCCATACAACTGTTATACACAATATTTTAAACTAGTAATTTGGATAATGACATTGAAAAGGTAAGACTCTTCCTTTCTTTTCATTCCCTAAGGACCCTCTCTACGCTTTTCTAGGTGATCAGTATTTGTTATCTCCTCCACAAATTGCCTTTACCTCCCTGTTCTGAGGGTTCTGGAACAATCTCTACCTCTGGAATCTCATTGTCCTCATAATTTGCAGATACAGACATGAGGCATTTCCAGTTTATCCAGGGACAACTCTACTGGCACATACGAAAACACGAATTTGAAACTGAGACCCAATTCTAAGTGTGCCATAGAAAACTATTAATATGCTTGGACCACAATTTTATACAAAGCGTGAAATATTCCTGCCATCACATCCTCAACATGATTAACTAAAGAGCATGCTGGAAGCTGTCATGGCTCGGCTTCAGAATGGGCGTGGTGGGTATACAGGCAGGAAGCAGACATGAAATTTCCTTTAGCTAGCCCTATCCCAAGTCCCAGAGAAGGTGATCACTTCCTGTATTCTCCAGCCATCACTTGGCAGGGCCATTTCAGAGGCAAGATGATCTGAAGCCTAATTAAAAGATGGTTCCAATGAGTGGGGATCTCCCTCAAAGGATTTTACTAATGAGTGCTTATAGAAGAAATATGCAAATCCTCACATAAAAGGGCTCAGGAGCTAGTTTTTATGGCTGCAAAGAACTGATATTCTCTCCTAATCACCTCCAAATTCTTTGGAGTTTTTGACAAGTACAAACCCCCTCCCCATCTTGTCTGAGCAAAAGCATATATATGTTCGGTTTGTTAGGGATTCATAAATGCAGTTTTCATACGTAAGTCCAGAATGCCTTTTGCTTAGCTGCACAGAGCCAACAACTTCCTGCTTTTAACCAAGGAAGAGTCTAACAATCATTTCCTATGAATTTCTTTTTCGGGGGGCTCTAAAACAGATACTGGAAGCAAAACTCCCAAAACAAGTCTCACTGGAAATTGGTGCCAATAGCTAAAATATTTGTGCTTTGAAAATTTGTTCAGCTACCATAAGCTGAATACACACTAGGTTCCAGACCCTTTCCATACATTATCTCACTTGATTTGTGCCATATGCTATGAAGTAGGCATTGATGTCCACCCCCATTTCACAGAAGGGAAAACAAACATAAGTTAAACAACACTGCCTGCAAGAATTCATCCCAGGTCTGATTCCAAAGGGCTACCAAGTAATAGAAATCTTTAAAAATCAATGGTCCTGGATAAAGGGATGGACAGATGGTTAGATATGACAATATAAGGAGTAAACATGATATAATCTAGGCATTAATGTGAATTTTCATTGGATTCAAAGCAACCATCTGAATACTTCTCCTCTCCATCCCTTGGCCTCCCTTCCCTCCTGCTCCTCTCCTGTGCAATACTCATCAACTCTTTCCTCCCCTGTCCTCACTACCTCAAGATGACTTCTGGAAACTTCATATCCTTCCAGGACTAGAAGCCTTACAGTCTCTGTGCCAAGTGTCCTCTGGGTCTTGGCTTTAAATCAATGCCAATTTTTCCTGATTTGTGATGAAACTTTTCTCTTGACAGAACAAATGATGCTGAATAGGGCTGTTAGGGAGCAGCAGAGGCAACGGGGGCTCCTGGGAGAGAATTGTGAGTTAGCATAGTAAAAATATCATTCTGCTACAGGGTCCTCTCCACCCTTTGAATTTACTTTATCTTCTTTCATAGTAATGACTTCTCCATGTGCTTGCATTTCAGAATTTCATTCTAAGGCGGCCTGCCCTAGATGGGCCTAAATATGAACCCTCAAGGTCACTTTGAACTAAAAGTGGCAAGTCTCACCTGCTAAGAGTTTGCATCACTGATGGTTTTCTGGAGGCTTTTTCAAGAAATTTAGCAGAAGAAGCTAAAGCTTCAGGTCAGCAAAGCATACACCACTTTGGAAAATAGCAATTAAATAAGTTCTATAGCTTGTGGGCCATGCGCCTGATGATCTTCATGTGCTGATACTTCTCACTCTGCCCATTAATGATGTGTGGCTTGTTCACCTCCTGCCCTATTTGCCGAGGCTTCTCTTTCTCATCCTTGGATCATGTCTTCAGTGAAATACTGGAGTCATTTCTTCTCTGGTTTTGGTCAGTCTCTGGTTCATATGACACTCTTCTCTATCTACCATTGGGCCTGAAACAAAAATGATGTTTTCTTTTAAGTCAATGATGCAGGTGTTTGAGAACAGTACTGTGATTCTTCCCCTCACTAATTGCCTCCCTAAATGAGGCCCAAATGAGTTTCATTTCTAAAACGTAACTGTACATCAGAAAGATCCTTCAGTTTGAGTCAATGCAGACCCAGAGGGGCTATGTCCCAGCATAAGTATGGGTCAGAGATATCACTTCCCATTAAGCAGAAAGAAACTTCCCTGTGACGAAGTAAAGTCCTCCCCTCTGCCATGGATTTGCCAGCCAACCGGGTCATAATGATCGTCTTATAAATGGTCACAGGCTACAATCAATCATTTCTTCCTGATAACAAGGCTGCTCAAATTTCTTCAAAAGGGCAGACTCCCTGATGAACTAGTTCTAGCATTCTAGGGAAGATGGGAGATGTGGAGAGACTAAGGTGGAACTCACACTTCTAAGTTTGAAAGGAAGCAGTGAGCTAGTCATCATCTTCCTTGTATTTTTAAATTTCATTGCATTTATTTACTAGAGATTGAACTTAGGGCTTTGTATGTACTACACAAGTACCAATGAGCTACATCACCAGCCCTCATCTTCTATATACTTTTAAACAACACCCACAACAGAAATGGACCTCATTCATATATTCTGAGTTTTTATTCATTTTCACCCGTTCATTCAAAAGATTACTTAGTAAAGCAGATAATTCAAAAATACATAAAGTCATTGTGTGTGTGTGTGTGTGTGTGTGTATGTGTGTGTCTATGTCCATTCCTTCCATTATCCTTTCTACTAGTGACTAGAAGCTTTCTCTTACAGTAAGAATATAAATTTAGGTCATAACACCATAGCTCAACAATACTAAAAATACACTATCTGAAAACAATAAACCACTGACATTGCAAACAGTGATAATTTTAAACAAGATCTAGAAGTATATTTACTTGGTTGGGTGTTTTATCCACCACCACAATTGTCTTCTTGGTAGTGTGCAGAATGCCCTAGAAATTTCTATCCCAATATCCTTTCTCAAAACAAAGCACATGCATATAAGAAATATTTCTCACCTAACCATTTTCTGGGAAGCATACTTAGGTATTTTTAACTCAAGGCAACAATCAGACCTATTAAACATTTTTCAGCTCCTTGGAGGACTTTAATAGAGCCAGGAAAGTGCAGATTCCTTCCACAATCTGCCTGACTTAAAGGCGTGTGTGGCAAGAATCATCCACATGTGGAGTTAAACAATGAAATTTTCTAAGTAGATACATGCTGCGAGAATCAATATCATCTTCGAAAACCAGCAAATTGGTTTCAAGTATTTGGTTCACTGGATCCATCCCACAGCTGCAAGAAAGAGGCCACCTCCTGAGTGAAAGCGAAGTGACAATGAATTCTTGAAAGATATGTTCTCATCAGAATTCCTGTTCTTACTGCATGGATGGGATTTGTAAACCTCTTTAGAAAAAACTCTGGATAGAATTTCAAGCAATCTTTTCTGTTGGAATATTTATTGTTTTTTTTTTTTTTTTTTTTTTTTTGAGACAGGCTTCATGTAGTTCAGTCAGCTATGTATCTGAAGATGACCTTGATCTTCTGATCCTTCATCCTCCGTCTCCTGAGTGCTGGAGTAAAAAGGGGTGTACCACCTTGTGGTCGTTTGAATAGATGGTACCCAATATATTCAGTTTTTTATTTGTTTGTAGTTTGCATCTGCAGCCACCTGGCTGGAGGCAGTGTCACTGGGTGGATCTTAAGGTGTGGTGGTGGGTTTCAGACTTCAATCTAAAGATATGCAAAGTGTGCCTAGCAGGAGTTCCTGAAGTATGCTGTGCTATGTGGTTCTTGGCTCTTTGGCTGGTGCTTCCTCTCTCTCTCTCTGCTTGGACCTGTGAGGGCAGGCCAGCTTCTTCTTCCATTTATGGAACTTCCCCTGGATCTGTAGGCTTCAATATATATCCCTTCCTCCATAACTGTGCCTGGTCTGGAAGTTCATCTCAGCGAACCTGAAGCTGTCTGCTATACACCTCACCTGGTTATATGGTAATAAGGGTTGAACCCAGGGTTTCATGAATGCTAGGCAAGCACCCTTCTAACTGAGTAACATCTCCAACCTCTCTCTGTTGGAATTTTAACAATAAAGTATTTCCAAAGTATGGGGTACTCACTTATTTCATGAAAATTACTCTTGGTAATATAACTGTACAACTTGGTATTTTCTGGGTGTTAGATTTTTGTTAACTTTGAAGTCATACTATTCTTTCTAAAATAAAACCAATATTATCCTAGAAAGGTTAACCTGAAGCAAGTGACCCATCTGTCAGGTTCTACTCCAGGAATATTCATCAGAAAAGGTGGTCACTGAAAGCAGTGTCCGTGTGCCCTGTGCCCAGGAAGGTAGTCTGGGTTTTCTCCCTTCATTTCTTTTCATTCCCTAAGAACCTTCTACCCTTCTCTTGGTGATCAATATTTTTCATCACCTCCACAAATTAGCTTTGCACCTCTGCTCTGAGAGCTCTGGAACAACCCTCTACCTCTGGAATCTCTTTCATCTTCCTCATCTTATCATGAAGTGTTTATACAAAAAGTGTATGGCTGCTTCAATAATCTAATTTCTTTCAATAATCTGAAAGAAAGGCCTTCCCACAGCAGGGGTGGATTTCTTCTATTAAGCGCACTACTTTCAAAGTGTATACATGGAAGGAAAGGAAGACAGACCTATGTTTGCCAGTCACATTGACTAGCTGATTAGAAACTTGCTCCTTTGAATGGTCCCCAAGGCTTCCCTCGATTCCATCACCCTACCCCAGCCCAAGTTGACTTCCAGAACTACAAATCCTAGAAATACTTCTGATGACATCTTTCCCCTGCTCAGTTTGCTATTGGGAGAGTTACCTCTACAGCCCTCTCAAGGCTCTAGGCATTAAAACTACCGTAGTAGAAATATCAGAGGCTAATAAGTCTATAGGATGGCTAGAAATAACAATATCAATTATGTTTTATTTACTGATAACCTTATGCTCTTATTTGTAAAAGGTATTTTACCATTATTAATGAAGTGTGAATGAATAACTTAGTACCAAAAGAAATTGTGAGGTATAAGCAACAAAATTATACAACCAATGATTGAAAAGGAGGATGCAAGTTGGAGGTTGCTTATTTGTTTTTTTTTTTTTTTTGTCTGTTTTGACTTTTTTTACTTATTGTTTTACCTTTCCACATATTTCTTAATATAGCTAATATGTGCTGATCGCAATAGACAAAATTTTTAGATACTATGACCAAAACAATCAAAAATGTCTTCCCTGTGGAGGAGACAACCTTACTAGATGGACAGATAGCATAGTGATCAGAAATAGTAAAATTACTGCAGTGACAAATTGTAAGAAAAAAAGGAGACAGGTATGCTGTGTATATGTAGGAGTAATATTTCTAGTAGAAGGCCAGTGACAGAAAAGAACATTTCAGGAGAGGGAACATGTGTAAAAGTCCCATAGAAGAGTGAGCTATCAAGACACAAACCTCAGATGAAGCCCACTTCAGGATGTTGATAAGGAGGTGGTGGGGTTCAAAATGCATCTGAACAGGTACGCCTGATGGTACCTTACAGGGGAAAGGTTAAAGTTTCATTAGAAGTTTCACTTGGAAGTAGTGACATGACCAGGGAGAAATTTGAGATCATGATCACTGAACTCATGGTGAGGAAAATCACTGGTAGCAAGATCTGTCAGTTGTCTATCACAGAATGACATTGCCAGAATTCTCATGAAAATAATGGCCATGTGAATCAGGTGGATGGAGACAGACTCAAGGGATGCTTAGATAGAAAAATATGTAAGATTTGGCAGTGAGTTAGATAGATGAAACTCAGGATGTAAGAAAAAGTGACTCGGCTTTCCCAAGTCTCTTACTTTAAATACTGTATTCTTTGTTTTATAGTTGAATGTTTTCTGTGGTGTTGAGGTACTTATTTTCTTTTGTTGTCTTATTTTTTAAATACTTTATTTACTTGCAAGGGGAGGGCGGGGGAGAGAGAGAATGTGTGCTCCAGGGCCTTTAGCCACTGCAAACCAACTCCAGATGCATGCATCACTTTGTGCACCTGGCTTTACATGGGTACTGGGTAATTGAACCCAGGTCATTAGGCACCACAGGCAAGGGCCTTAACCACTGAAAAATCTCTCAGCCCTCTTTCCCCATCTTAAAGGAAAATTTTCCTGTCACTTCAAAAGTAACAATTCACAAACCTCCTCAACGTTTTTCTACTAACCCTTCCAAATCAATTTTATAACACTGTAAGAATCCCAAATAATTTGTTTACAAATTTGTTGCTTTGCTTTTGAGTGCTGCGGATCATACAATGGCCATGTGCATGATAAGCAAGTTCTGTAGCACTGAACAAAACTCCACCCATATTTAAAAGTAAAATTAAAGACACTGGTCATTGTATATATTTCTTCTGTGCAATTTCATTAATTGAATGGGAAATTGGAAAGTTTGATATGATGGTGGAGGATTTTGAGGCACAAATAAGTGAAACCAACTTGAATCATCTTGAACAGTGAAAAGAATTTACTATAAGAATATGAAAGTGTCTTATGGAGTCACTGGCCCTCAAGACTGAGGAATGGGTTAGCATCCCTAGGGATTCTCTCTCCAAATTTCATCTGCTATTTACTGTATATTAGCTTCAATCTTTTGCCTAGAATGACTATTTTTTCCCTCCACTTTTAAATTACAGGATGGCTCTGTAGTGACTCTTGCGTTTATGTGATCTGGGCTTTGTCACATAGACTAGCCCTCAGTCCCTCAGCCTTAAGGGAATTTAGCCAAGCTACCATCAGAGGTTCAATTCTGCTTAGTTAGCTCTGACAGGAGTGGGTGGGTGCTGGAGTTCAGAGAAAAACCAGCCAACACCAATTCTGAGTTTCTAAAGAAAGGAGAATTGTTATGAACTTGGCAAACAGCCCACATGGAGAAGGAAGGAAACAGTAACTCCTTTGCTTCAGTGAGTATGTGTTAAGAACCAGCCATGTTCCTGGCCAAGCCATGCTAACAGATAGAAAACTTACTGCAAAAAATTCTACCTCCAGGGAATGTAAGCACCAGCAAGAGACTGAGAGGGGTCAGCTTTGTAGTTAGGGTGACTGTCCCACTACTGAAAGTAAAGGCAAGAATGTCTGCAACCTGCACTTGCTAGCGATCAAAGGGTGAGCTGACTTCTTGTCTCTAGCCTAAAGGAATTCCCTAGATCTGAGCTCCTCCCTGAGAGGGAGGTCCCCTTCCATAGAATTTAAATCTAATCCTGACATTGTGATTGGCCTACCTATGCATATCTAACAATTCATAGTGTACTATAAGGAAACAAACTTGTGTGATGTCCACAGTCTGGAATCAACATTAGCACCAACTTGAACAAAAATAAACAGGCAAAGTGGCAGAGATTCAAACTTTGATTCCCAGTGGCTGTCAGATGCTAAAAACTAAGCAGAAAGTGAAATGCGATGAACTTAATACAGATAACTTCAATATTTCTGTTTCCTATTTTCATCCATCTACAAAGTGAACAGCATGTGTCTATAGATCCATTCACGAGAGAAAGAAAAGCACATTGTCAGGCAAGTTTCTAGGCAGCCCTAGGCAGAAGGAATAGATTGGGAGTCTACAGACGGAGCTTCAGGTCCTAGGAGTTCTGTGTCCTAGACAGATGGGTGTGGCCATCTTGTGCTTCTTTGAGCCTCCCCTACAAAATGAAGCTCACCTCTCCTTCCACCATCCGCAGTGTGGGAAAGTAAGAATTAAAAGCATGAAGGTAGACAATGAAGCACTGAGGAAATAGTCCACACAGAACTCTGGATTCTGAATTAAAAAGCTAAGGAAGTGGAACCCCAAGGACTGGTGGGAGGTTGGGAAGCTGAACTGAGGCGAGTGTCCATGTTGATGTCATAATGAGAGATAGGGCTGAAAACTCAAACAGGAGCCTCTGCTGCACATTCGTAAATATTATAAAACAAGTGGTGGATAAAGGAGGAACAAAAACATTAGATGGGGATGGAGAGATGGCTTAGCAGTTAAGGGACTTGCCCTATGAAGCCTAAGGACCCAGGTTTGATTCATAGTACCCACATAAGCCAGATGCACAAGGTGGCACATGCATCTGGAGTTTGTGGTGGCTAGTGGCCCTGGTTCACCCACTCTCTAATAAGTAAATAAATAAATAAATAAAATAGAAGGAAATATAGACCGGAACAGGTCTGCCAAGAAAAAGATCCTGAGATTCCAGACTGGTAGGTAGTTTGGTTACTAGGTGGTTAGCCATTGCCCAACATGGTGCGGTTCTCATTTGGCAAATTTGTGTTTAATCTTTACTTTCCAAACACACACACAAAGGCACCTAGTTATTATAGTAACTTTGATCCACAAGAAAAAAAGTTCATATTATTTCCTTCAGTTTCCTTATCCAGTAAGTTACCCAACCATCTTTCAGCCTCTTAATTCTTCTTTTATGTTTCCTTTCTATGGTACGTTCACAGTCAGATTACCTGTTTCTAAAGGAAACTTCAATCTCTTTTCCAATTTTCATATATTTGGGACTCAATCGGATTTTATTGTTGCATTTTCAGGTTTCACTAAATCTCTGTTCACTTGTATGAACATTTAAAATCAGTAATATTATTTTTAAGTGTTCTTTTGCTGTCTTGGTATTATCACAAATGCTAAACTAAAAGATTTATTCTGCTTCTTTAAATTTAATAGGCAATTAAAGCACCATCCAAAAACTTCTAAAGAGTCAAGCATGGTGGCGCACGCCTTTAATCCCAGCACTTGGGAGGCAGAGGTAGGAGGATCACCGTGAGTTCAAGGCCACCCTGAGACTCCATAGTGAATTCCAGGTCAGCCTGGGCTAGAGTGAGACCCTACCTCGAAAAAACTAAAAAACTAAAAAAAAAAAAAAAAACTTCTAAAGATAACTCCTATTATAAATAGACTATGCATATTTAGTGGTGCTAATATTTTCTTCAAACTTTTGTCAAGTTGTTTCTGCAAGGCCAAACTTAGAAATTACAGTGATTTTTGCCTTTCCAAACTTCTACCCTACCCAATTACATAAACAGAAATACAACATGATGTGGCATTAACATTTCTTAGAAGACGGATGCAATTATAAAAAAAAAAAAATTAAAGGTTTCATTAGAGGGAAAATAAGGAAAAAAGTAAAAAGGTTGAAGCAAGCATATTTAGTACCCATGATTACTTAGTGTGTCATTTTATGAACAAATATAATCTTTGATATAAATCTCCACAAAATTCAGATAAATTGGCTAATATCAATCCATTTTCTAGACTATATAGATTAATGATGAGACAGGTTAGTATTTGACTATATGATGTAGATGGCAAATGTCCCCTCCATCTATAACAGCACAGTATACACATAATTTAAAGGCAGTTTGGGAACTGCTGACATTTTGGTGATAATTCCTTGTATGAGGATGGTCCTGTACAGTGTGGACTGTTTGGCAGCATCACCTGACAGCTCTTTACCAGATTTCAACAGCAACTCTTCATTATGACCAGGTAGCACAACCAAATATGATTTTAGAAACTGTCAATCTTCCCCACAGGACATGGAGTGGGAGGATGTGGCTGTTGTGACTTGCATATGAAACGTTCTCCACAGGCTAATGTATTGAATACCAGTGGTGCTACTTTGGGTGATGGCTGAAACTTTAGCAGGTGGGATCTACCTGGAGGAAGTAGGTCATTGCAGGTATGTCCTTGATGTTTGTATCTTGCCCTGGACCCTTCCTGTTTCCTTTTTCTCTTCTTCCTGTGTACCATAAGATAAACAGCTCTGGTTCACCATGCCCTCCCAACACTGAATGTTCTTAAATGGCTAGCCAAAATAAATTATTAAATAATATCTGCCAGGTAATTTTGTTACTGTAGTGATAAAACTGGGATGAGATGGGATCTCAAAGAAATATTTATTTGCATTTCCCTGATAGGTAGGGATAGGACCATTTTTTAAAATACCTATTGGTCTATATTTTGAAAACTGCATGTTTATTAGCCAATTTGTTGACTGGTAATTTTGGGTTTTTGGTGTGTTTAATATTTTCAGTTGCTTAAATATTCTTGATATCAGCCCCTGGGTCTAAGGTGTAGCCAATAAAGATTTTCTTCCCTTCTGTAAGCTGTCTGATCACTTCTGATAATTTCCTTTGCTGTGAAAAAAAAAAACTTTTAGTTTCATGAAGTCTCATTTATTGTTTTTTTGGGGGGGAGGGGACTAAAATGCAGAATGGAATCTATAGCTTGGGGGTAGTTACAAAAGGAAAAGGAGAAGTGTGGAGGGAAACAAAAAAATGCTTGAAAACTTATCATAATGAAACTTAATTCTTTGTGTGCTAACATAAAAATGTCACATCTATACCAACATGAAATAAGAAAATGCTTTTGAAAAAATGTACTTATAAAGGTTTATGTCGATGTCTCTGTATGTTTCAATAATATCAACATTAACAATTAGAAACATGGCAAGTTAAAAACTAGTTCATGTAAAACTATGGACAAGAATTGCCCAACATACCCAAGGTGTTTATCTTTGATTTCATCCTGACAATTCCATTTCCAATTAAGTTTTTTTAAGCATCTACTTCATGTCAGTCAATATGCTGTCATTGATGATATTAACATTAAGAAAGGGCTGGAGAGATGTCTTAGCAGTTAAGCTGCTTGCCTACAGAGCCTAAGGACCCAAATTCAGCTCCCCAGGAGCCACTTAAGCCAGATGCACAAGGTGGTGCATGCATCTAGAGTTTGTTTGTAGTGGTTACAGATGTGCCATTCTCACTCTCTCTGTCTCTCCTCTTTTGCTCAAAATAGATAAAAATAAATTTAAAAAAATTAAAACAGCTGCTCTTGCACTTGACCTTCATCAGGAAACAAACATATATAGTCAGTTTTACAGTGTGAAACCAATTCCCAGGAGCTATGCTGAGTCTACCTGAAGAGGAAATGGAGCACCAAATAATAAATGCTTAGCTCCACCTGTGATGACTTGGGATCTGAGGAGGCCCAAGTCTATGCTTGAAGCAGCAACTTCTTTCACTTCCTCCAGGTGTTGTGCGGCTTTCTCTGGGGAGACCAAACAAATGTCTGCCCAAACTAGATAGAGCATTCCCAAGGAACAATTCCACCCAAATCTAGCTTAATGAACCAATGTGTTTACTGGAGTTACTAACAGGAGCATGGTGAGGGCATACTTTCAGGAGCATGAGCCCCAGCTGCATAACCAAAAAGCCCACCTTGGTGTAGGTGACTCATAGAAGCTGTATCCCTGGAGCTCCCTGAACAGCTGCAGTCAGCATCCCTGGTGAAAGTACCCTACTGATAACTAACCTTGTGGAGAGGCTCTGTGAGCTTCTAAGCAGGGCAAACTTCATTCACTTCCTGAGCTCTTTGGCAACGTTTCAATTCAGAGGAGACTGTTACACAACACCCAACATATATAAATCAACAGTTCTGATAGGTAACTAGCTAATTGCCCAGATAAGAAAATGTAATAAAAAAATATAGAGGCCCCTTCTCAACATCAATTTTAGAGCATGCCACCCATTTACCTGCATATGGTATTTGGTATCTGCCAATACTATACAAAAAAATACTAGGGAAAAATTAATTGTACAGTGTTAGATTTAAAGTAAATAAAACTTTGCTTCATTCCTCCCTGGAGCCAGCAAGTGTCTTGGAGGTGACATCTTGATACTATGTAAGTCCCTTTGTCCCTCAAGCCTTTTCCAACAGTGTCCATATTCATCAGTGTATTTATCTACAACTATCACTGTTGGAGGTTTCCCAGTGGCAAATTTCTAGCATTCTTGTTTTTTTTTTTTTTTTGTTTTGTTTTTTTTTTTTTTTTGCACATGTTGAGATTCTACTATAAAAGAGCTGTCACTTTTCAACATGCAAATAATTGTCATTATTCACTGATTACATATGTAAGATTTTACCTACATGCTAAAAGTTATTTGTAACTCCAAAATGAATACTCAGGGCATTTTGTTTCTCCAGTCACAGGTGTATGCACAATAGCAAACTAATGTGAATAAATCAGTGTACACATTTCCAGCTGAGGTCAAACAAGACATCATTCTGCTTTCTTGTTTCAGCTCTCACATCATAAAAGTGTCCCTTTTTAGTGTATTTAGCGCCATACTTCTCACATTTTTGTGCTTTATTTAGTCATTTTCCTATTTAAGTTGTCTTCAACCATAATGCTGAAATGCTGTCTCATGTTCCTATGCACAAGGCAGCTGTGGATAGGCAGAAAATATGTGTGTCAGAGACACTACATTCAGGCATAAGTCATATAGTACTGTTGGCTATGCATCCAGTGATAATGAATAAAAAAGTATATAAAACAAGATTTTTAGACCAGAAGTACACATAAAGCAAGATTATACATTGGATTAATCACAGGCTCCCAGGAACCTAAACTGGTATTTCTCTGCTGAACAATTGTTTAGTATTTACTAACTCAATGTTCACAGTAACTTCATAGAATATAACAATAATAATGGGAGCCATCTATATCTACTTGATCAATTATTTATTCATGTCATTATGAACTCATGTATTGTGTTATTCAACTCATTCCATATTTTAGTCATTAGGACAGTAAATATAGCTTGGAAAAAGTTTAGTAAAATCATCTTGGCCAGGTGATTAACATTCCTATCACCAATAATAAGACATGTTTATGTCACCAAAACTGTGTTATGTCACCAAAACTGTGTTTTGATGCATGGAGAAACCTAAGGTTCATCTCTATGGTACTTCTGCTGAGGATGCATAACTTAACCCAGTGATGAGAAGATTCCAGATAGTCTTGTATCAAAGGACATATAAGATAGTAATGGATCAAGTCTACTGATGTATGTCTCAGTCAGAATGAGATCAGCTGAGAGTTTTCTGTTAGGCAGTAGGAGATTAGAGAGAGAAATGACAATTAACCACATGTGTAAACCTGAATAGAATCTTGGGAACAACAGAGATATGAGTTAACACCTAATGCTTATTTCTTGGTTGTGATAATTACACTACAGCATGTAAGGTGTTAACAGCAGTATGTGCTTACAAAGAGACATACATGCACTCTTTGGAGAATTGTGGAATTTTCCTATAAGTTTCCAAGCAGTTCACATTTTTGACCATTGGTTAGTCATGCAAGCTTCTGTTTGCATAGGTTGTAGAGGAGGGCAGGGGTGAAGTCGGGTGGGTTGGGAAGCTCTACTTCAAAGACAATGGCTATGAAGAAATGTTTACTCCTTCAAAGCATTTCTCTCATTCCCCCTACCAAAAAAAATCTCTGGGGAACAGCAGAGTCAATAAATGCTTCAGATCTTAAAATTTCTGCCCAGGCCATGGGTGATGCCATTTTAGTAACTTTAAAAGAACAGAAGGAAGCTAGTAGTGGTGGCACATGCCTTTAATCCCAGCACTCAGGAGTCAGAGGTAGGAGGATTGCCATGAGTTCAAGGCCACCCTGAGAATACAGAGTGAATTCTAGGTCAGCCTGGGCTAGAGAGTGAGACCCTACCTCAGCCAAAAAATAAAATAAAATAAAATAAAATAAATAAAACAGAATGAGAAAGAAAGCCAGGAAGCCAGGACCCATCAGGACACATCAGCGTATGAGGGTGTCATGAGATAGGCAGTGGAGGGAGAAGTTAATGTAAATTCCTCTGGCTAAAGAGATAATTTCTCCTCCTCCCTTTATAACGTGACAAATTCAGTGATTATTTATAATCAATTATCCATTGATTATAAAAATTGTGGGAGGGGCTGGAGAGATGGCTTAGCAGTTAAGGCACTTGCCTGCAAATCCTAGGAACTCATGTTTGAATCTCCAGGTCTCATGTAGCCAGATGCAGTGACACAAACATGCAATGTTGCACATTCGCCACAAGGGAGCACATGCATCGGGAGTTCGTTTGCTGTGGCTGAAGGCCTTGGTGTGCCCATTTTCGGTCTCTCTCTCTCTGCCTCTTTCTCTCTCAAAATGAAATAAATTGTGGGAAACAAGGATAGTGGCAAGAAATGGAGTTCACAGAGTTCAGTATATGGTGTATTACATGATTAATAATTCTGTGCTTCAATTTATGGAGAGGCAAGGAAGGAATTTTATTAAGAAATTTAAATTTATATGTTTTGAATCATAATTATAATTTTAATTATTTGATCTAAACCTAATAGCTCACTGGATTTTTAAGTGAATAAACAAACTAATAAATTCAGATTAAATAGTAAAATCCTGTATTAATGAGAGAACATTATGACTAAATTAGCATAGAACTAATACTATGGCCTTTTGGCTGCTTAAGTTTTTATCCCTACTCATTTTAGTGAAGTGACTCAGCTCTCTATGCTTCCTGTAATCCTTTTTAGCATGAGAATAATACAGATCATACCACCTAGAGGTTAAGAGGCAAAAATCAAATGATTTAATGTATACAAAAGAATTAGCACAATATTCAGTAAAAATTTTAGTATGAGGCAACTTTCAAACAGATACATTGCATGTGTGCACTTGTGCAATTATTAAATGTATGAAAATGCAAGAAGACATAGAAAATATTAATGATACTAACTTCTGGCTAGTAGGGTTACAATAATTACACTTTCCTTTATTAGGTTTCTGTCTCTTGCTAATATTCCTACAAAAGATCATTCTTTTTTAATGAGAAAACATTTTCTTTTATTAACCCATCCAGGTAAGTAAGAATTGCAAACCCACAAATTCATTCTTTTGTCCTTCCTTTTAACATTTGTAATCCAATAAAAATATGAGTGTGTAGGGACAGACCATTTTTACCTGATCTTTATTTAAAGTGTATTTGCAAGTAATCTTCATGGACAGGAAAGAAAAAAAAAAAGATAAAATCTAAGACAGGAGGAAAAACTAGCAAAAATAAAGAGGCAAAATTCTCACAACCCAGGAGAGCCTGCCAATAGAGTATGTAAGTGCAGAGGGACCACCTTTTCACTGCGCAGAAGTTAGTGCAAGAACCATCCACGGGGATTTGTCAAAAGCTACTGGAGATTTCTGTACTCTGTCTGAGTATATAAGGAACTTAGAAGTTGCCATTTCAACCTAATAGCAAGCACAAAACTGAACAAACTGAAAAATCAAGAACTCTCTTAAATCTATGAGATATGAGATCACATGCAGGGCAAATGGCTTCCCCTGAAATTGAAGAAACAGGTGGTTACTGAGAATCACAGCTCACCAGATCAGAGACTCATAACCTTTCATAAGAACCAGGGCAGTGGCGGGAAACTTAATGGTAACTGATGAATTGCTAGAGGCTTCTTGTGGACCACTCTGATGGGAGCAGGGAGCCTGCCAAGGTCGGGGGGAGTGCCCCATGCACGTTCCAATTTCACTTCCTAGATCTCTACCTAAATATTGGAGAAAAAATCACCTTATGCTTCCACGAGGACAAGAAAAAAGAACAATTTTGAAATATCTCACAACAATCTGCTTTGTTTTTAAGAAGGTCTGACACTAAGAGAAACTATTTAACCAAAACCCAACCTGCTAAACTTCTATCAGAACCTAACTGACCTGAGAGACGGGAAACCCCCAACTTAAGCCCCTCCGGCCACCTTGTCCCACCTGAGGGAGAAGAGAAAAGCAGAAGCGAAGTTCGTAGACCAAATGCCCCGGATCCCTAAAATACCCAGGCAGATACACTTTGCACCCCGACCTCACTGCAGGTTTGTGTATGGCAGTTCATTTTATCTACTATATCATGTCCAGCTGTCAGAAAGTATCAGAATCAGACTGAGATATAGCAAGGGAGTTGGAAATACTAGAATTTAATAGAACTATGATTCACATTCTAAAGAAGGATTTAAAAAGATGCTAGAGATTAAAAAAAACACGGACACAGAATTTTTTTTTGTTTTGTTTTGTTTTTCAAGGTAGTGTCTAGGCCAGACTGACTTAGAATTTGCTATATAATCTCAGAGTAACATCGAACTCTCTGCAGTCCTCCTACCTCTGCCTCCTGAATGCTGGGATTAAAGGCGTGCACCACCACATCCGGCTGAAAGAGAATTTTGAAAAAGTGTTTTCTTGTGGGGTCACTGAGAGCCCAGTTAAGGAAAGAATCTCTGAAGTGAGATTCTCAAATCTCTGAAACAAAGAAAAATGGAAAAAAAATATATATATATATTGAGGGTCTGCAGGGAGGGAGTGGAGCTCAGAATATACAGTAACTATGTGGGAGATGACTGTAGAAGGTACAAACATACATAAAGTAAATATTCAATGGGGAAAAAAATGAAGAAAGAAATAGAAAAGGTATTTGAAACAATGATGGATAATTGTTCCTAAGTTAATGTAAAACACAAACTCACACATCTGAAAGTTCATAAAACTTGAATTGGGAAAAATACAAAACACCAAACAAAACCACAAGTGGACATGTGTTCTTTTTTTTTTTTTTTTTTTGATGGAGAGAGAGAGAGAAAGAGAGAGAATGGGTGCACCAGGGCCTCCAGCCAATGCAAATGAACTCCAGACGCGTGTGCCCCCTTGTGCATCTGGCTAACGTGGGTCCTGGGGAATTGAACCTGGGTCCTTTGGCTTTGTAGGCAAACACCTTAACAGCTAAGCCAACCCTCCAGCCTGGACATATGTTTTTAATACAGAAAACTAAAGAGAAAAGTACTGAAGGAGGGTTAGAGAGATGACTTAGTGGTTAAGATGCTTGCCTGCAAAGACAAAAGGCCCAGGTTAGATTCTCCAGGAGCCATATAAGCCAGATGCATAAGGTGGACCTTGCATCTGGAGTTCATCTGCAGTGGCTAGAAACCCTGGCATGATGATCTCTCTCTCTCTCTCTCTCTCTCTCTCTCAAATAAATAAGTAAAATAATAAAAGATTTCTTAAAAATCACTGAAGAGGGCTGCAGAGATGGCTTAGTGGTTAAGTGCTTGTCTATGAAGCCTAAAGACCCCAGTTCGAGGCTCGATTCCCCAGGACCCACATTAGCCAGATGCACAAGGGGGTACACACATCTGGAGTTCGTTTGCAGTGGCTGGAAACACTGGCACTACCATTCTCTCTGTCTCTGTCTCTGTCTCTACCTCTGTCTCTGTCTCTCTCTCTCTCTCTCTCTATGTCGCTCTCAAATAAATAAATAAAAATAAACAAAAAAAATCACTGAAGAAGTTGGGGAAGGCACTTTTCAATACAGAGCAAAGATAGAAACTTCGTTTTAATTTTTACAATCTAACACGAATACGAAATGTAGAATGAGTATTTCTGGTGTTAAAAGGAAAAAAGTCACCAACCTATGTAAATTTTTACTTCTTCGGAAGTGAAGAAAAATACAAAGTTTTAGCAGACAAAATTTGAGGGATTTGTTGCCAAGCAACAAGCTTTTCAAGAAATATTTAAAGACATTCTTTTAAAAAGTTAACATGTGGCAGACATATATTTTAATTAATAAATAATGATGTATATGTATGGGATTCACTGTGAGGTACTGATGCATTTTTATATTGTGTAGGATTCAGTCAAGCCAATGACCATGTCTTTAACGTCACCAACTCTAAATTTTTTGTGATGTATATGAATAGCCTACAATTTCAGCATTTTTATTTGAAGTTGGGTCTCACTCTAGCCCAGGCTGACCTAGAATTCACTAGGTAGTCTCAGACTGGCCTTGAACTCACAGAAATCCTCCTACCTCAGTGCTGAGATTAAAGGCATCTACCACCACACCCAGGAGAGAGAGAGAATATGGGCACACCAGGGTTTCTAGCTGCTGCAAATGAACTCCAGACACAGGCACCACATTGTGCAGCTGGCTTCATGTGGAAAACGGGGAATAGAACTCAGGTCTTCAGGCTGTGTGGGCAAATGCCTTAGCCATTGAGCTATCTCTTCAGCCCCAATTTCAGAAATTTTTAAATGTTCATTATCATTAGCTGTGATCATCAAGAGATATAATAAGAGCCGGGCGTGGTGGCGCATGCCTTTAATCCCAGCACTCGGGAGGCAGAGGTAGGAGGATCGCCGTGAGTTCGAGGCCAACCTGAGACTCCATAGTGAACTCCAGGTCAGCCTGAGCTAGAGTGAGACCCTACCTCAAAAAACCAACAAAAAACCAAAAAAAAAAAAGAGAGATATAATAAGTCACTCACACATGCACCTCCAATCTGAGACAACACACTCTGATCAGCATTGTCCCTTCTCTTTCCTCTTCCTTTCAATCCAGCCTCTAGTAGCCACTCTTACATTCTATTTTTATGCCATCATTAAAAAAAAATCCTATAATAAGTGAGGTCACACAGCATTTGTCTATGTGATTCTGATTTTTTCACTCAGTATATGCCTTCCAGTTTTATCAATCTTAATGCAACCAGTAGAAACTGCTTTTTTTTTTTTTAAGGTGGAATAGTATTCTGTTGTGTATATATACATTTTCTTTACTCTTGATCAAAGGACATTTTGGTTCAATCACTTGGCAGCTGTGAATAATGTTGAATGAACGAGGAATGTCATATATCTCTTTGACAAATGGGATTCCAACACCTTTGGAGATATATCCAGAAATGTTATAACTGGGTAATGTTATGATGTCACTCTAAGATACTCAGATGATCTCAGTCTACTTTCTGTCATTATAACTGAATTTCACAGAATAGATGATTTATAAGGAAGAAACCTGTATCATGTCAAAATTATGAAGGCTAGTAAAGTCCAGTGCTACATGGTCACAACTAATGAGGTTCTTCTGGGTAGCAGAGACTCTGTGTCGTCCCAAGGTGGCACTGAGCATCATGTGGTGAAGCAAGGACACATCAGAGCTAGAGATAAAAATCACTTCTATAACAGGTCCACTCTCTCTTTTGCTTTTATAAATGACTTATGTTTTCAGTTAATCATCTACTCTGCTAATGAATTTTTTTCTTTCCTGTGCTCTACTTACTGACATTCTTTCCTCCTTATGGGTGTATAAAATTCCTTTAAGCTTTTTTTGAAGGGCTGGATTAGTAGTCATGAACTGCCTTAGTTTTTGCTTCTCTTGAAATGGTCTTATTTGTTCATCAATTGTATTAACTTATTCTTATCACTTTTATTTATTCATCTTTTTTTCTGGAACTGAGTCTCCCTCTAGCCCATGCTGACCTGGGACTTACTCTGTATCCCAGGCTGGCCTCAAACTCATGGCGATCATCCTACCTCAGACTCCCAAATGTTTAGATTAAAGGTATGTGCCACCATTCCTAGCTTTTGTTAATCAATTTAAAAAGATAGCTTTGGGCTGGAGAGATGGCTTAGCAGTTAAGCGCTTGCCTATGAAGCCTAAGGACACTGGTTCAAGGCTCGATTCCCCAGGACCCATGTTAGCCAGATGCACAAGGGGGCGCACGCGTCTGGAGTTCATTTGCTGTGGCTGGAGGCTCTGGTGCGCCCATTCTCTCTCTCTATCTGTCTCTTTCTCTCTGTGTGTCTGTCGCTCTCAAATAAATAAACAAATAGTTTTTAAAAAGGTAGCTTTGCTGAATACATAACCTTGGTTGTCAGTTAGTTTTATGGCTTGAAATATATTATCCATGCATTCCTGGCTTTTAGGGTTTCTGGTGAGAGATCTGGTGTTATTCTGAGATTATTCTGTATTTACCTTTGTCAACAAGTTGGTTTGTATGTTTAATATTGTTTCTTTGTTTTTTATTTTGTGCATCTTGACTATAATATGACATGGAATAAGTCTTCTATAATCATACATATTTGCATTTCTAAATGCCTTTTGTATTTTGTATTTTTTCTCTAGATTTGAGAAATTTTATGCTACAATTTTGCTGAAGACTCCCTATGCCTTTAATTTTTATCTTAGTTTCTTTTCCTTTCCTATAGCTTCTTAGGATTGGTCTCTGATCATCTCCCTGAGTTCACAGAGGGTTTATTCAACCTCATTTATTGCTTCTCTTTGTTGATGTTTGAGTATATTATTTCCTTGACATTGACCTCCATCCCCGGCATTCTTCCTTCTCCTTCATTGAATCTATTTGTGATGTGTCCCATTATATTCCTTACTGGATTCACTGTGTTTTTTTCAGTTCCACCATAGCTATATTTTTTAAACTTTTTTATTTACTTATTTGAGAGAGAGAGGCAGATAGAGAGAAAGAATGGGTGTGCCGAGGCCTCCAGGCACTGCAAACAAACTCCAGATGCACGCACCACCTTGTGCATCCGGCTTACATGGGTAATGGAGGAATTGAACCTGGGGCCTTAAGCTTCTCAGGCAAGTGTCTTAATCACTAAGTTATCTCTCCTATTTTTAATCTTAATTTCATTGGCCAACTTCCTGACTTATTTCCATTTATGGTGTTGATTGTCTCTTCATTTTCTTCTATGTTGTGGACTTTCCCCTTCAGGTCCTAGATGGACTTCATCTACTTGTGTGTACGCTCTTTAAGGTCCCTGCCATTTAAACTAGCAAACTTTTGAAAACTTCATCTGGCGTTTTACTTATTTTCAGTATAAAGAGTCAGGATGTTTTGCCGAAGTCACGTGGCCTTGTTTGTCCATGTTTCTGGACTGGTGCATCTATCTGTTGGTTTTTTATGTGTCTTCTGGTGTTATTTGGCAATCATCTTGTTGAGTAGCCTATTCTTGAGGACTTAATCCCCAGTATTACTCAGAGGAAAAAAAAAAAAATGAACAAACTGCGTTTTGATGAGGCTTCTATTTTCCTTCCTCCATAGGGGAGCCATGTGTCTAGAGCTATTTGGCTTGGCTTTGTTCTTTCACTCCATCACCGCACTTGTCAGCTGTATTATTGCTCTCTGTCTCTACCTCATGCTCTCTCTCTCTCCCTTTCTCTTTAGAAGGAAGAAAGGAAGGGAAATGGAAGGGAAGGAAAGGGAAGGGAAGGGAAGGGGGAAGGAGAAGAAGGGAGGAGTGGGGGGAAGGGATCTTGACTTCCTCCTTTACCAAGCTACATAGATAGAGCTTCTAGTCCATAAGTTTTCAAATTTGTTTATTTAGTTATTTATTTATGCGTGTGTGTGTGTGAGAGAGAGAGAGAGAGAAAAGAGAGAGGGGGAAAGAGAGAATGGGCACACTAGCTACTACAAACAAACTCTAGACACATGTGCTATGTACATCTGTCTTATGTGGGATCTGGAGAATTGAACCTGGGTCACTAGACTTTGCAGGCAAGTGCCTTAACTGCTATGTAATCTCTCCAGCCCCTAGTCCATCATTTTACTTGGAAACTATCACACCTATTCTTTTAAAAATATTTAATAATTTATTTTAGAGAGAGGGAGGCAGACAGAGAGAAAAAGAATGGGCACACCAGGGCCTCCAGCCACTGCAAACAAACTCCAGATGCATATGCTACTTTGTGAATCTGGCTTTATGGGTGCTGGGGAATCAAACCTGGGTTCTTGGGCTTTGCAGGCAAGTGCTTTAACCACTGAGAGCTCTCTCAAGCTCTCATACTTACTCTTGAAATAAACCAGTTACTTTACTATCTGAATAGACCTATATCTAATAAAGAAATTGAATAAATAATTTAAAAACTTTATTTTAAATATTCCCAGACCTAGAAGGGATCGTAGATGGATTCCACCAAATATTTAAGGAAGATATATCAATTCTCTACAATTCTTTTTTTCTGAGAAAATAGAAGCAAATGAAATACTTCCTACTTAATTCAAAATGAGCCTAACATTATCTTAACACTAAAACCAGATACAAACACAACAAAGGAGAAAACTAAAATGCAATATTTCTAAAGAATAAAATAATTTCCAAATTAAATGTAACAAGGTACAAAAAAATATAAACTGTGGCCAAGTGTGATTTATACCAGATATGAAAGGCTGTTAAACATTCAAATATTAGTTGCTAAAATGCAGGGATGCCCAACTTTTCAGCTTCTCTAGAACACACTAGATGAATTATTTTGGGCTGCACATTAAGTATTATATTATATCAAGAAGCTAAGGAGGGAAGTCATATGACTATACTGAGATACAGAAAAAGCACTTGACAAAAACCCAACACACATTCCGGGTAAAATTCTCAGTACACTAGTAATAAAATGCAACTTCCTCAACCTAACAAATAATGTTGGGGCTGGAGAGATGGCTCAGTGGGCAAAGCACTTGCTGTGCCAGCTTGGTGACTGGAGTTTGGATTCCCTACACCCACGTCAAGCCAGAGGCAGCAGAAGTGTCTGTCCTCCCTGACCTCTGAAGGTGAGACTCTCAGAAGCTTGTACATCAGCAGCCTGGTGCTTACAGTAGTGATCAAGAGACCCTGTCTCAAACAGGATAGAAGGTGAGGAACAACACTTGGAGTTGTTCTCTGACTTCCATATGCATGCCATGGTACCACACTCTATACACACACACACACACAGAGAGAGAGAGAGAGAGAGAGAGAGAGAGAGACAGACAGACAGACAGAGAGAGAATAAAAAAGGAATACTAACAATTTTCAACTAACATAATAATGGTGTTAAAACTGAAGCTTTCCTGAGCTGGGTGTGGTGGCGCACGCCTTTAATCCCAGCACTCGGGAGGCAGAGGTAGGAGGATCGCCGTGAGTTCGAGGCCACCCTGAGACTCCATAGTGAATTCCAGGTCAGCCTGGACTAGAGTGAGACCCTACCTCGAAAAAAAAAAAAAAAAAAAAAAAACTGAAGCTTTCCTACAAAGATCAAGAATGGGGCAAACTTTCACCACAGCTTTTTAACATCATTCTGAAAGTCCTTAATGATTGCTGATGCAATAAGACAAGAAAGAAAATAAAATATAAATGAATAGGGCTGGAATAAATTAAGCTATCTTTGTTCATAGATAGCATAATCATCTATATATGGCATTCAAATAAATCAACCATAACAATAAAATGAGAATATGTGCTTACAGAAAGTTTACAAAACATAAATATCCAAAAATTACTCCTTTTGTCTATGAGTAAGAATTTGAAATAAAAATCAGAATGTCATTTACTTAGACACATAAATAAAAGTTGGGTCTCAATATAGCAACATTTATACATTCTATAGTAGTAAAAATTGCAAAATCCTGACAAAAATCAGGGAATATCTAAATAAATGGAGAGCAAGTCCATATTCAAGTATTATAAGATATTTTTAAAATATCAGTTCTCTCTAAATTGATTTATGGTTTCAGTAAGATCTCAGTCAAAATCCCAGCAAACTATTTTGTAGATCTAAACAAACTGGTTCTGAAGTTTATGTACAGAGGTAGAGACTGAATAATAGCCAATACAATGTCATAGCTGCCAAAAGAACCAGAGAGAGCAACCATGTTGACTTCAGGACAGATATAGCTACAGTGATCCAGATAATAGGGTGTTGGTAAGAGAGCAGAGAAATCTGCCAAATACACAGACGCGGACCCAGAGAGAGACCCACACTTACAGACAACTCATCTTTGAGAAAGAAGCAAACGCAACACCATGAAGACAAAACAGACCTTCAACAAATTGTGCTTGAACAACTAGACATTCCATTGCAAAGAGCAAAAAGCAACAATCTAGATATATATCATATTCACATCATAAAAAATGAGGTCAAGCAGCTCACAGAACTAAGCAGATCACAGAACAAACTGGAAGATAAATTAACTAAATAAAACTCCCTTAAGATAACACAGGAGAAAGTATAGATGACTTTTAGTTTGGAAATGATGTTTTAGTTTCATCATCAGATGTACAATCTACAAAAATAGTTGATAGGATAGAATTCATTAAGTTTATACATATCTGATCCATAGGAAATGTTGTCAAGAACATGAAATGACAGTCCACACACAAGGAGAAAACATTTGTGGATAATATGATAAGTGCACAATGAACTCTTAAAATTTAACAACAAAAAACTTATTCATTTTAAAGTATGATCTAAATAAATATTTTACCACCTCTCCAAAGAAGATATATGTGACAAATAAGTAATATGAAATGATGATTATATTACTTGTCATCAAAGAAATGCAAATTAACATGATCTGTTACCACGCACCTATTAGGATAGCCACAACACTGATAGTCCCCGATGGCTCCCCAAGGACATGGAGCAGCAGGGACTCGCATTCGCTGCTGGCAGGGCCACAGAGTGGTAGAGCCACCTTGGAAGACAGCTTAGCAGTTTTCTCAGAGAATTAGATATACCTCTATTTTAAAAGTCATCAGTTATGTTTTTTGGTATCTACCAAAGAACAGAAAACTCATATGATCACATATAAATATGCACGTGAATGTAATGTTATTTTCAATTACCAAAACTTGAAAGCAATCAAGATGTCCTGGTGAGTTAATAAATAAGTTGTCATATATCCAGACAATGAAATATTACTCAGCACTAAAAAAGAAATGAATGACAACTCTATGAAATGACAGGGAAGAAACTTCGATGCATTCTGCTAAGTGAAAAAAAAAATCAACCTGCATGCAACACACACCAGGTAATTCCAAGTTATGACCTTCAACAAGTGATAAAATGATAGAAACAATGAAAAGATTGGTGATTTTTGAAAGATTGGTGATTTTTATGGACAAGAGGACAAGAAGGGATATGCAACTGTCATCAGATATTATAATGTTGGTTACACATCATTATATTTGCCCAAATCCATTCTAACACGTCAGGTAAACTGTGGACTCCCAGGTTATATTATTTGTCAGTACAGCCTGATGAACTGTAGCAAATGTCACATGCTGGTGGGGCAGGTCAGCAAGGGAGGGTATGCATGTCTAAGAAAGGGGACATAAGGGAAATGCTACTATCGATTCAGTTTTGCTAGGCCTATCAAACATCTCCCAAACCTTCTGTTTTTGAAAACATATTGGGAACTGGACCTGGTTGCTCATGCCTGTGATCTCAACACTTAGGAGGCTGAAGCTGAGGCAAGAGGATTGCTACAAGCTCAAGGCCAACCGGCCAGCCAGACTAGACTACGGTGGCAACTACAAAAGAAAGTGAAAGTACAAGTCAGCGTTTACTGTAGCCGGTGAATCTTCCATGCTGCCCGGTAACATTTCTCGGCTCTTTTCCAGTCATTCTCACAGGTTAATGATTGTTTGTATTTTATTTTGAAACTTTGTGAAGAAACTTCTAACAGTGATAAGGTTTCAAACAACCACCAGAGTAGATAAGAAATTTCTATTCACACTTCATACTGCTCATTAAACAACTGACTTGTTCATGACTACTGTTCTTACTGTTACTCATACAAGTATGACTGAACTGTCAAGAACCTCATAGAACCCCTCGATACATGAGAGAAACCTCAGTTTCCCTTTGGTCTTAGATTGAGAACTTCCCTTAAAACATGATGCTACTGACCTGCCACTCATCACCCAGATACTTTTTCCAGGGGGGCTAAACTATTTATGGTTACTCAGTCCCATGTAGTACTACTTAATCCTTCCCAGGGGCCTATTTACCACCGCTGACCATGGGGAAAGATATAGCCAATGACCACAGGACAGAATGGGTTGATAGTAAAACCAAGGATTGAACCCATTTACTTCTGAGCCACACGGCATTCTATCATCCATCAGGAAAGGGTTATGGTAAAACAAGTATAAAGTAAGACTCAGTGGACTATGAACAAAACTAAAAGACTATTTAATTCCACTGATTTCTAGTTTGATGAACAGTTAGAGGATGCTTACTGGTACATCCTAAGTATTAAGGCTCCCTGAAGGTGTTGTTAATAAACTAAATTTAGTATACTGCCAGAGTGTACGAGAATTTATTCTATAGTCTCCTGAAATGGCTCAGTGCCAAGCCATGCTGCCAATGTTTGAGAGCTCCCATTGGGCATGCCCCACATATAAGCAGAATTCATGCAAGCCCTTGGAAAAGATTCTAGGAAGGAGCCTTGTCACTGTTGATTTGGGCTGGTCTGGGTTTTAATTACCATTACTTCACCCTCTTAATTATATGTTCTTCTTAGTTTAGCCTCATCACTATAGATTTGGTTTGCAGTGGGTTGTTCCATTAATCACCACAAATTCTGTCTGAGTGCTCAATATACTCCTGGCCCTATGCTGAGTGAGGTCCTCACATGCTCATTTGTTGCTTTTAAGGCTCTTTAGAGACAGATATTGTCATGCTCAGTTTGTAGTTAAGGAAATTAAGGAGCAGAAAAACTAAGCTATGCTGTATGCTACAGAGCTAGGATCTTAACTCACAGATCGTTAGATTGGAGACCAGCAAATGTTTTCTGTAAAGAGCTGAATACTAAATTTTGGAGGTTATATAGACCTATATGTTCTCTACTCAGCTCTACTATGGTAGACCCAAAGCAATTATATCATATCTCTATCTATCTATCTATCTATCTATCATCTATCTATCATTTTATACATACATACATACATACATACAGAGAGAGAGA
Source organism: Dipus sagitta (assembly GCA_036346955.1). Taxonomy (NCBI): domain Eukaryota; kingdom Metazoa; phylum Chordata; class Mammalia; order Rodentia; family Dipodidae; genus Dipus; species Dipus sagitta. The sequence goes on along the minus strand of CM070770.1, from coordinate 55,576,873 downwards.
GAGAGAGAGAGAGAGCTCTGTGTTTGATAAAACTTTATTTACAAAACAAAATGTTGGTAGGACTTGGCCCATGAGCGAATAGGCTAAATCTTGCTCTTTAGCCATCACTCTTATTCATCATATTGTAAATATTTCCTTCTTGGCTTGAGTGGAATGCACATGTAAGTTAGAGTAGAAAAATTACCTATGATCCATAGGAAAACACAGATGTTGCAATCCCAATACTATTTACTTGTGCCCTTATTGGTCAAGACGATATAAAACACATGCTGGTATAGTAATACATTCACTGATGCTATAAAGAAACTTTTCTTATTTTTTTCTTAGACTTGTACCATATAAGGTGATATAATATGATTTGGTTATTATATTATAATGTTCTCAGATATAAAACCATTAATCATTAAGCTCATAATTTAAAGTAAACATATAACCCACATGGTTCTGGTCCTAATGCTTTATCTAATCTAATGGAAACATAAGAGGTGGGGAAGCCAAAGGATCTTTTGAGTTACCTAGGGTGGCTTCAGTCCAAAAATGTTGAAGAGCTGCTACTGAAGTAACAGATAGCAAAGCTAGGGCTCAAGCATATCTGCAGATCACAAATGACAGCAGCCAGGAGTGGGGCATTTGATTATATTTGGCAATGGTTTGATGAAACGGTTTCTGCTAAAGACTTTATTGTGTCTTCTCAAAATTCATAAATTGAAGCCCTAACCGCAACCAGACAGTATTCAGACAAAGACCCTCTATGAGGATGACTAAGGTTAAATGAGGCCATTATGATGGGCCTAAATCCAGGCAAAGTCCTGTCCTTATAAGAAAATGAAAAATAGCACCAGGAATAGATGGTAAGACCCTATTGCTAAATAGTGCTTGGGCTGCAAGGTCACTGAGAAATCTTGCTGAAGCTGGGCTGAAAACCTTCTCCTTGTAGACCAGCTGACAGAAAGCTGGAAAAAGCTACACTGCATGCAGCTCTATGGGAGAGAGAGAAGTCATCAGTGGAGATAAACAAGAGTGGACACTGAAAGCCTTAAATTTGGCTATTCCAGGCCAAATGAGCCAATGGGTGCAATAGTGGCATGTCTGTTATGAGGGAAACCAACCATTTTCTAATTGGACTGGAGGCCCACTCCATGGGAGGGAATACATGCCTAGTACTGAAAACAAATGACAGGGGAGGTTATTAGCCTGAGGGGTGTAATGCTTTATGGTGTCTGGGTAAATGCACATATTATGCTCACCAAACTGCCCAGTAAGCACTTCTCTTAATATTCATACTCATATATTAATGCTTTTGGTTAGAGAAGCTTCTTTTTTCAGATGGCAGTGACCTCTGGGATGATTCAAAAGGCACCATAGTGCTGAGAAGAAGTGACAGAGGAGTGTTCAGCACTTAAATATCTCTATCATACCTTCCAAGACTCAGGGTATATTGTGGAAGAGGTGGCAGAAAGAATGTAAAAGCCAAAGGTAGGCTAGGATTCCTTACAATGCACTCTTCCAGACACAAAATGGCCTGGGTATCCATGACCTCACAGTACCTGGTACTACCTACACAAGACCATCATAATCAGAGGAAAAGATGATATTATCAAAAAGCAAAATAAATAAATAAATAAAATAACAGAGAGACTAATTTTGAGGGGGAAGGGATATGATGGAGAGTGAAGTTGTGAAGGAGAAAGTGAGTGGGGGAAGGAGAATTATCATGGTTTATTGTTTATAATTATAGAAATTGTCAATAAAAAATTTTAAAGGAGAAAGTTAGCTTGATATCTTTATTTGCCTTCCTTCCTTCCTCCCTCCTTCCTTCCCTCCTTCTCTCTTTTCCTCCATCTCTGTCTTCCTCTCTCCCTTTCCCTCTCCTTCTCTCTCCCTCTGTTTCTGTGAACACAAAAAGGAAAGGTCATGTGAAGACACAGAATTAAGGCAACCATCTGCAATCTAGGAAAAGATGTCTCTCTAGAAACCAACTCTCCTACCACCTTCATTCCTGCCTTGTAGCTTCTAGATCTGTAAGAAAATAAACATCTGTCATTGATCCCACCAAGTCTGTGGTATTTTGTTATGACAGACTCAGCTGGCTTATAGGAGTTCCTAACATTTGAATGTAAAAAACTATATGAACTTCTACAGGCTATTCACTGCCAGTTTACTGAGTATACAAGAGAGTCTATTATATATAAATATATAAGAATATATCTATGAGTACATATTTATATGAGTGTATATTCTATGTAAATATCCACAAATAATTGGAAATACTGAAATTAGTAATACTTTAGTATATTACAAATCATAACATATAAAGATCTTTGGGGCCAAGTTGTATACATATATTGGGGGAGAGGGATATTATTTCTTAGCTTTATATTCAGCCTGCAGATAATATTAATCTGTTTCATAGTCAACTCATTTTCACTAATAATTTCACTAATAAGTAATAATACTTTCACTACTCTTGGCATGCTTAGTCTTTAGGATAAGAACCATCTATTCCCAGTCCTTCTAGGTATGACTATATTAGCACTACCCACGTCAGTTCCCCTTCCACAGCTGTCTCCCTTAACTGAGGGTGTGACATGCAATGCATGACATGTGTCAGTGACATATCATATAATGCAGGGCTCCCCTAGCCATGAAAGATTTTAGACCAGGGAAGACACATTAGTCTTCTTTGTCATAGTCTGGAAGCTCATTGGGAAGGAGGACTGACGTCTTCATTTTAGACTTTGCCCTTGTGGCACTTATGATTGTAAGAGCTTAATTAATATTGCTAACTAATCAGGGTCTGCAATAGTTAATGTTCATTGTCCACTTGTCTGGATTTGGAATCACCTCAGAGACATGCTTCTCATGACCTCCCACTTTGCCCTGTGACATTGAGATGCCCTCCCACTCTGAGATCAACCCAGGTCAATTGTTCTGGCTGCTAGAACTGAAGCAAACATGATTCAAACAGAAACTTGGAAAAGAGCTTACCTGTGTGATTCTAATTCCTCTCTGAACCTCTGCACCTTAGTAACATCCTAGTTTGGCCAGCTATAAGAATGTGCGAAGCACATGGCATAGAACTGGGTCACCCCAGCCATGCTAGGGACTGGCCAGTCACCCCTGCTTACTCGCCAGATGACTGCAGGTAGATGAGTAAGCCCAGCTAAAACCAGTCATGACCAGAATCTCCAGTGAACCATAGACTGTGGAAAAAATTATAATCAATGGCCATTATTTTAAGCCACTAAGCACGAGTGAGCTGTTCCACAACGCAGTGGACTGAAGCAACAACCATGGTGTACACTGAGCAGAGGGGAAGAGCACCTTTAGATACTCATCCCTAAAGGTGGGATGGACGGCAAGGATTGACCCATGTTGAGCAGTTGTGTGAAAGTTGTTACTATCTAGTGTGTAGAATTATTTTGAAAATAATGGGGAACTTTCTAGGTTTATGTCTAGAAAATGCTGAGTTAAGGCTCAGTTTAGTTGGCTTCTTTGCTACAAGATATCAGGTCGTCTAAAGTGAAACAATATAAATATACCAAAGGAAGTGATACTAAGTAAACCTTTTCCATGTTTACTTGACCACACAACCTACTTTTCCTCCTAGCCCAACCTGAGAACCATGCAAAATGAATACTCCATGGAACATACTTCAGGACATAATTTAAAATGGATTGTCTTTCATTTTGCCTCCGTGTGTTCCAGAGGATAGAAATGTACTTTTGTGCAAAAGTTATAAGGAAAGGGATTAGGATTAAATAAGAGATTCAAGTATGAATTTGTGTATTAACAGGGTAATCCAAAGATAGATTCATCATCTTGGGGAAGTAGTGAGTCTCAGGCCCAGCACTGAAAGCGTTCAGAGATGACCGTGTGACTGAGGGGATTTGGGTGGTGCATAGTGATATTCATTGGGATGCTAAGTCTCCCACAGCATGATGAGGAATTCAGATGACTTCTCTCAGCTATAATACTGAGATGGTTGACTATACATATCAACTTGGCTAGTTAGGGTGCCCTGTTGTTTGGTCATTAGCCTAGATTTTGCTAGGATGGCATTTTGTAAATATAATTAATAATTATATCAGTTGATTTGATAACTGGTGAAAGAGTTTATACTTCATCCAATGGATGGGTCTTCTATAGCCATTATGGGTCTTAAGATTGAAGACTGAAGTTTCCCACAGGAAAAAATTTGCTCCAAGACCACATGGACACTGTACAAATCTCTAATCTGTGGCCTCACTGCATATGCTGGGCTTGCAAAGCCTCATGATTTTGAGAGCAGATTCCTTAGCTCTCCCAATAGAATCCTAGATTCTGTGTAATTCTAGGTTAAAAATTAAAAAAGAACTGCAGAACTTCGGTTCTGACTGCTTTCTTGCTTTGGGCAAGCCAGTGTTAGGTTTCCTAGCTCTTTCCCATTTGGTTCCTCTGAGTACCTTTTTGGGCACTTGGCTAAGAAGGTTTCATAATTGCATTATAGTGATAGCCAAGAGGTGACATTACTAATATTTCTTTTATAAAAGGGAAGATGTTATGAGTCACCTTGGGTGGCATAGTAATTTTGCAGTTGTGTAATGTTTGTAAAGAACTGACAGTTCTTTACAACATGAGCCACAGTGACCCAACACCTATTTATGGCCTGAAATCCATGGGAAGAGGTCACAGGAGGTGGTTCTACCTTCTGGAATTGAGTCAGACAGATGACAGCACTACAGGTCAGAGGTAATACAATGTGTGATTTACTACAACATGTTCTCTGAATGACTTCCTGGAAGCTGAACTGAACGGCTACAAATCCTGTGTTGATAAACCAATAGCCTGTCACTTAGAACAGAGGAAAGAACTGGGGAAAAAAAGCAGATTAAAAGGTAGGATTTAAAATAGGAAGAAGAAAATACCAAATGTAGTCTAGTGACTATAAGACATGGAACAGCAACCCTACCAAGTTAGGTGCCCTGTTGGTATGACTATCTCACACTGCTGCAATAATACCATCCACAATCAGTTTCTTGAGGACAAATTCAATGTCAGTCAATCATATATTTCCCATACCTTGTTCAATATCAATTCAAGCAGGAGATGAAAAATGTCTATGTGGAGCCATAAAGTACTTCACATTTATGTAGCTAGAGTACGCTTGTGTGCAACAGCCTTTTAAGAATTTAGTTAGCTAGTTAGTTAGTTGAGAGAGAAAAAATGGGCATGTTTGGGCCTCCTGCCACTGCAAACAAACTCCAGATGCATGCACCACTTTGTGCTTGTGACTTTACATGGGCTCCCAGGTCATCAAGCCTTGCAAGCAAGTACTTTTTACCTTGGAGCCATCCCCCAGCCTGTGACAGCCTTTAAGTCAAAACAGGAGATGAAAGACTGTAGAACACTATTTTCATATAACCAAAACCCAAATGGCACCAATCCCAAAGACAGTTGGTATTGCCCACTCAGAGCTAAACTCCATGTGAACATGTATCTCATGGAGGCTCCGCTGGCTCTCCATCACCAGGAAAGTATACTCAGAAGTTACTCAGCATTCTCCATCAGCCTAACTTGGATCTCGCTTTGTCTTGGCCTAAAAGGGTGACAACACAAGGCAAGTGTGGCCACTTGGCAAGTCTTCAGTGCCTTTCTTGGCAACAATAGCTAGGCCTTTCATGCATAGATAAGGGTACTGCTATTGAAAATCATAAAACTTTCATGTCTAACATTCTGCATTTGACCTGTGATTGGCTATTTGATTCTGACATCAATTCTGTGTTCTAGCTCGGGACCCAACCTACATACACAGTTGGACCCTCAGTATCCACAGATTCTAAATCCATGAGTCAAAAGTATTGAGAAAAAGAGTGTAGCTATACAGTATTTCCTTGACATTATTCCCCAAATAATGCAGTATACAAGATATACAAGTATATGAGACATTAACATTGTGTTAGGTACTGGCGGAGAGGTTATTTTAGTATATTCAAGAGCATGCACAGGTTATATACAAGAATAACAGTATTCATTATGAGGGGCATTAACATCCTTTAATTGTTTTTATCTCTGGGGTATGTGGTATGGGTGTTGAAATTCCTGAAACCAATTTCCTGCAGGCACTGAGGAAAGACTATATTCTACCTCCAGTAATGGCCTGGTTATATTTCTGGGAGTGGGATACAGGGATAAATACTGATTATTACAGTGCTAGAAGAGGTAGGATTGGAGGCCTGATTAGAGTGACGGGATAGAGAAGTAGGTGGAATCGGGACCTATATTTTCATGCAACCACTAGAATTTGCTAATGGCTTAGATGTAGATGTGAAGCGATGCATGAGATAAATAGTATGACCCATGTATGGTGATTTGGAGTTACTAGAGCGAGGAAGCCCCACCAACAGACCTAAGGGAGAAAGACTGTGCCAAGGAATCATCCAAAACCAGAATGCAATGGCTCAATGCCAAGATCTGTAATGTCATTTAAACACAACAGCTGGTACCACTGCCAACCAGATGAGGCCATATCTCAGCAGTCTTAAATAGATAAAGAAGGTATGCATTAAGTAAGCTAGGGTTTCTCAGACATGGAAGCATATATTAAAAAAAAAAAGAATTTTAGAGGCAGAAGCCAACTGTACCTATCCAAATACCACAAAGAGGAGAGGAGCCTTTGCCAAATGACTTTAATTATTATGGTTTCATTGGCAAAGCCATCTCTAGTGTAGGCATTGGTAAAGGGAATTCCCACCAACTGACTGAGTATCTTGGGTCTTTGGCAGAATAGACATTATTGTGGAGATGTATGCTGATGACTTGGCAAGTATGCCAGGAAGGAATTAGGGAAATCTGGCTATTGCAACCACAAGCAAATGGCTATTAATAGCAGTGTAGGCACTGAGAGTAAAAAGGCAGACACATGGGGAAATCACTGGTCTCTTGCCCAGGTGAAAGAATTGTGGTCACAGAAGTCCTCCCTTCTATGAAAGGACAATTCCTATTAGCACCTTTTAATTAAAGGGCAGTAATACTTGTCATGCATCAGATTTTGGATGATAAAATACTGTAATACATTTTTTCAACCTTGGCGTGAGGTAGCAAAGAGCCAGATAGATTTATTTTTAATGGCTGAAATATCAACATTAAATTTTGTTAGCTCTTGCATAATTCAGTTGAAAAGAAAATTGTTCTTTGAAAATAGTACCTTATGGACTGACCCTAGAAAATACTTATTAAGCATCTATTAGTGCATGAGATTTATCAAGGTCCCAAAACCAAACAATTCCACATAAGCAGATATTTAAAATGATTGACTGATGTGGTTGGGGAGATGGCTCAGCAGTTAAAGGCACGTGTTTGCAAATCTTGCCAGCTTGTGTTCAATTCCGAAGCCACCCACATAAACCCTAACACAAAAAGTGGTGTAAGCTTCTGGCTTTCCATCTGCAGTGGCAAGAGGCTCTGGTGCACCTGCCAATATACATGCATGTGCACACATACACATGCAAATAAATAGAAAGGGAAAAAATGATTGAGTAAAACCTGCAGGCACAGTAACACCTCAAGAACATTAACAAAAGTAATTGGAAAACACATTATGCTTGTCCCTGCCCTCTTAAACAAAGGATACTGAAGATAGTTCTTAATGATTCAGAAATATGGCCATGAGCATTGATAGTCATGATGGGCTCAAGAACCACTGACCTCCATAGAGGGACTTTTTCATATAAGAGATGGCTAGTGTTAAAAATAAAATATTAGAATACTTTTCTTTATGTCCCACCTTACCAAGCAATTTCTTCCTTTTTTGCTTTTTGTGTTTTATGCTTTAGTAGGGTGCTATGGGCTGAATCATGTCATCCAGTATTCATACATTAAACGTGTAATGCGATGTGATAGTATTTGGGCTTGAAGCCTTTGGGAGCAATGAGGATTAGATAAGGTATGAGGGTGGGCCCCATAATGAGATTTGTGCTCTCATAAGAACAGACACAGAAGAGTTCAAGCTTTTCTCTCTCCATACTCACACATAAAAGCCACAAAAGAAGGTTTCCATCTGCAAGCAAGGAAAACAGCCCTCACCAAGACCTCCAATTAGCCAGCATGACTTTGGAGTCCCAGCCTCTAGAATACGATGTTGTTCAAGCCACCTGTTCTGTGGCATTTTGTTATGGCCACCTGAGCAAACTCCTCAGAGATCACAATTCCACATCTGATTTATTGCTTCTAATCTGCTGTGAACTGCTTGACCAAATTTTCTTTTAAATAAACATCTCAATGTGATCTATGAATGCCATTTCTCTTATTTTGACTGCTCAGTGTCTTCATTATCTCCTAATTCCACGTTAAATTTTAGCATTTGGAATTTCCATTTTTAAATTTCTTTTCGATAGTTAGAATGGCTAAAATTGTTTAACAAATTTAACAGTGTAGGTCATAATTGTTTTGTTTTGTTTGAATTTAAGGAAAAGGTGGATAACATTTTACTGTCCCTCAAATATGAATTAAGATATAAAATTATTAAACCCTTTTAAATTCAAAGAGATAAGAATTTCCCTTGAGATGTTATAAATGACAGGTATAAATGGTTGAAAGGTTAGGAGGAAAACAAACCTAACTACATACATAACATTTATTTCACCTCAGAGATATAATTAAAATGGTAGTTTTAGTTGCTAGTCCTTTCCCATAGTTTGAGAGCACTTGGACTATTGCTAATAAAACCTCCGGGATAACAAAATAATTAGCATGCAGTAAGTATCTGACACATTACTACTGTGGTTGGGTTACCAGATAAGCACAGACTACAAAAGTCTATTATTCTCAGAGTAAATAATGCGGCTTCTGGCCAGTTTTAGTATTTGCTTCAGGTAGGGGAAACTACAAGTGTTGCAGGACCCCCCACCCCTTAATCAGTTTCACGAGGACTTTTTAGCAGATGGCATACGATGTGGCCTGGCCCTTAAACAGAATGGGGCCCAGGAATACCTGATGAGCGTCCTGCAGAGGTGATACAATTTTGAGCTTATCAGTTGCTCATAAATCCCTAAGGAGGGGGAAAATGGACTTTTGTGAGTAATGACCTGTTATTTAACATATACTTTATGAAACATATATATTCCAAGGTTTCCAGAATATAAGCAAGGAAAGGAAATGAAACTAAGTTATAAAGCAAATAAAGGAAGCATTTACTGATTTCAACTTCCACCTTTGGAGTGGTGCCAAGGGTGTCATGTGGGTAATAGGCATAATGAATACAAATGCTGTTAGGGCCTGGTGCCAGGACTTTATGAGTGTCAAATTGAAAAGTGAAAAAAAGAATAAAAAATAAAAAAATAACAAGAGAGGAAATATCATGACTCTCCTGCCCGTTTTCAAAGTGCCACATTCCTATTTAAAAGCACAGTTACATATCTCCTATCTCTCTCCAAAGAACATTTTGTAACCTAAGCACAGTAGCTTAGACACAGTAGGACAGTAGCCAAGGTTTGTGCAAGATACAACTATGATTATAAGATAGTGTAAGTACTGTCATCTAACTTGTCCCCATAGCCTAAGAGAGATTTCATTATTCTTCATCATTTATAGATGTGGAAGGAAAACTGAGCTGAGTTCTTCAATATCAAACCACACTGCAGAAAGAGATCAAAGAGAGGTCTGCAGTTCAGAACTGCATCCAGACTCAATGCTGTTTCACATGGGTCATGTGAAGACACTACGCTCTAAAGAGAAGAGGCATTATGATCCTGCTCCGCTGGGTTTGAGTGCAGCCTGAATACCCCATACAACTTAGCCAATGTAGTACTAGCACCCAAGTGATGGGTTTTACATGCCACCTTCTATTTTTTAACATATCTCAGATAGCTAAGTCCACTCACCAGTGAAAGAACAGTGATATCCTAGCTTAGAAAAAATACCTCACCATTGCACATAGTCACTCACTGCAAGATTATGTATCATCCACAAGCTTTTTGACTACTATTTTTCACACATCTGTCAATCAGTTGTCTGTGGGCATCACTTACAGAGACAGAGCTCATTTGTAATGAATGGCAGGGTAATTTCCAGACTTTTGGTAGCTGCCAAGGTAGGACACCACTGTGCTGTCTTGGAAATTGAATGCAGCCATGTTATGCCCTCCCTCACAGTAAAGATTCTGTGTTAGGAATATCTTGTGGGAGCACTGACCAATTCAGGAAGAGGCATCCAATAGAGTAATTTGCACCTTTGGCAGCAACACAGATATAGTCAAAATGTTGTATTTTTGAGCTTGTTAAGAAAGCCTGGGTCACCTTGAGGGGTGTAACCAGAAGTCTACTGGCCTCTGCATGAACATCAGCTCATCAGTCCTGATGCATGAGCTGCCAGGCAATTACAAAGAACATAAATCTTCCCAGCAGGAAGACACTCTCCTAGGCATCAAATTATTTCTATAAATGATTTTTCAATATAATTTATGAAACACAATAAGATCATATCAGGAAGACAAAAGCAAGAGAGTAGAAAAATATCAGATAATGGAACCAAATCTGCAGAGGATCCAGATAGTGGACTTATGGAAAACAGTTTGCTTGTTTGTTGGTGGAAGAACCCACTGTAGCCAGTACTGATTTGGAACATACCATACAGCCCAGTATGGCCTTGAATTCATGGTTGTCCTCCTATCTCAGCCTCCCGTGTGCTGGGATTATAAGAATGAGCCACCACACCCTGCAAGGTATTATATTTATAAGGAAAAAGTTTCAAAATAACTAGGATTGAAAAATTATTATTGTTAAGCTGGGTGTGGTGGCACACGCCTTTAATCCCAGCACTCAGGAGGCAGAGGTAGGAGGGTCACTGTGAGTTCGAGGCCACCCTGAGACTACATAGTGAATTCCAAGACATCCTTGGCTAGAGTGAGACCCTACCTCAGACAAGCAAAAACAAACAAACAAAAAAGTAAGAGGCCAGATTAAGAAGTTATTCAAAATATAAATTGTTTTGAGCACATATTAGATTGTAAAATATAAGTAAAAATTTTATTACTTAAAAATATAATGACCAAATCTACGACTTATATGGATTAGTTTAGTGTAACTTGTATCCAGATGAAGAGAAACTCAGGGCAGTAGAACTAGTGAACAGCAGAACCAAACAACTCAGCCTAAATCCTAGGTGCTGTTTTCACCTTTGGTCAGAGAAGCTTCTTCTTGCAGACAGCAGTGACTACTGGGAAGACTCAAACTCACCAAAGTGCTAAAAAGAAGTAACTGTTGAGTTCTCATCACTAATGAGACATTTCTATCACACCCTCCAAGGCTCAGCGAACATGGTAGAAGAGAGGGTGGAAAGAATGTAAGAGCCAGAGGACGGGGAGGGGGGCTTTGGAATGCTGTGTTCTAGAGATGAGTGGCTGTTGTGCTCATGAACTCACAACAGCTGTCATTTCCTGCACATGACCTGCAAAGTACGGGACCCATCAACATGCTATCATGAATGACAAATAAGGGGAGACATCAAAATAGAAGAGTGACTAGTTAGAAAGAAGGGATTCAGTGGGGAGGGGAGAAAGGGAACCAAAGAAGGAATGGGGGGAGATTATGCTCAAAATGCATTATGTACATGTATAAAAATTGTTACTAGTTTATTTTCAAACAAATTTTACAAAAAGATGAGAAAGTATTTTTAAATGAAGTAGAAGGATAGAGAAAACAGACAGAAGTACTAAGATACTCCTGAAGTCCTAGAGGAAGAGGAGATAAAAAGGAGATTAATACAACATTTGAAGTAATGATAGATAAGAATTTTTCAAAATAATAAAAAACAAGTGTAGATTCAAGAAGTTTTCTGAATTCTAGGAAGAATAAAAAAAATCCTTACATAGGTCAGTCATAACAAAATAACTGAAAAACAGTTACAGAGTGGAAAATTTTAACTATAACTACAGTAAAAATTAAACTTCTTTCAAGGAAGCACTGAGACCAACACCCATCTTTCAAGATGTAAAACTGAATGATGGTAGCTGGAGAGATTGCTCAGTGGTTAAGGTGCTTTCCTGCAAAGTCTAAGGACCCAAGTTCATTTCCACTAATTAGACTTCAAAAAAATTCCACATAGTTTTGTCCACATAAAGCCAGATGCACAAGGTGGCACATGTGTCTGGAGTTCATTTGCAGTAGCTAGAGGCCCTGGCACACCCATTCTCTCTCTAACTACCTCTATCTCTCTCTTTTTATTTACAAATTAATAATTATAACCATAATATAATAAATATAATATAATAAATATATTATATATGCTATATAATATAATAAATATAATTATGAATCATTTATAAACAAATAAATAAAATTTTAAAAAAGTAAAAGATGGATGACAATGGAATGATTTCAAGAAGCTGTATTTTAGGAAGTGACACAGAGACAAGAAGAGATTAAGATCTAACCAAGGCAATGTTTTACTTCTTGACCTGATAATTCAGTTTGTAAAAACCCTAGAGTTGGATATTCATGTTTTGTCCACTTTTCTATATGCTTATCATAAATAGCATTAAGTTGAAAGAATAGATTGTAGTAGGTATGGAGAGATGGCTTAGTAGTTAAGGTGCTTTCCTGCAAAGCCAAAGAACCCAGGTTTGATTTCCCAGGACCCACATAAACTAGATGCACAAGGTAGCACATGCACCTGAAGTTCATTTGCAGTGGCTGGAGGCCCTGGAATGCCCATTCTCAATGCCCTGCCTCTTTCTCTCAAATAAATAAGTATAAAATAAGAATAGGTTGTAGTAGAAAAGGTCTTAGGCATGAGGAGATGGCTCAGTGGGCAACAGCACACGTTATAGGCATGAGGGACTGTAACTGCCTGATTTCAATTCCCTGGTACCACATAAACTGCTGGGCATGGCTGCACATGTCTGTAACTATAGTCCTGTGGGAGCACAGATCAGAAAATTGCTGGGTCTTGCTAAAACCACAAAGTTCCACATTTAGAGAGAGTGCACATCTCAGGGAAACATGCAGATGAATGACAGAGGAAGGATACTCAATGTTCTCTGGCCTCCCTGTGCATACACCACACATACACCACATGGTAAACATATCTTAATTACTAACCATACTGTCCTTGCTCTACACAAAAGCAAACCTTATTACATTATACAACTTTAGGCTACAGAGGGAAAAGGTGAAATGTTTGAGGAAAAGAAATCTAATAAGTCCAAAATTTGTAATGAAAGCTAGCCTAACCTCTTCTTCCTTACTTGTGATCCTAAAGAAACCAGGCTGCACTAGGTGAATAAATGTGCTAATTACAAATAGTCCCAACCATGCCATGTTAATGTTGCTTCCCAAGTGCTTAGTTGAGATGCTTGAAAGCAAATTTCCATTAACTATCCACTATCTATTGCTCTTTTTATGATGGTTTTTTTTTTAGTCAAAATATAAACAGAGGAGAAATTCTGGGTCTTTTCAAATTACCTCAAACACAGTGCAAAGCATCTTCTCTTGTACTATATTAGATAATTTACTTTACAGCAAAATTTCTACACTATAAAAAGTATAGGAATGGAAATAGAATGAGACCATTTGCTGCAGTGGTGTAAGGCCTTACCCACACCACTCGTCACACTCCCCAGGGCTGCCATGAAATCTCCATGAAGAGAGCTAATTGCACATAGTAAGAGTTTTAATTGAGGAGTACCTGACCATTACAGCAATTTCCACTTCCAGAAGCATCCCAGCTGACATTGTTATAGAGTAGCATAACTGAAGAGCGTGGGACTAATTGGAGCAATTAATTAAAAGAGCATAATTAGCTTCTATGGCAGAGATTTTTTTCCTTAACTTTTCTTCCTTGCTTGAGGCCTGTGAGGGTTTTATTGAGTCTTGCCACACTCAGAGCTATTTGTGCTTATAATTAACAAGGAGAGACTAGAAAAAGAGGGACAGAGCTCACAACCCTACCAGGTAATGGGGCTTGGCCACTTTCCTCTGTGGCAAGCCAAGAACAGAACAAAGACCCAGGGCCTGAATGGGGACTCAAGATGAGGTTCTACATAAGAGCTGGAAAACTGAGAAATGTAATTCTCTTGCCAGTTCCTCCATCTGTACAAAGACTATTACTTTTCTCTCCCATGGTTATGGAGAAGATTCGTCAATAATTAGGATGTTGTCATGAAAGAACATTGCCCTTTGCAGATGACTACTGCTACTGCTCAGCTAAAGTTTGAAGGATTTCAATATCTGACAGCTGTTTTATAGAATAAAATGTGATCATTTGGCTCCATCTGTGAAAAACACAGAGGAATCAAGGCATCTCTAAAAATTGGGGAAGAGACAAGTTCTCCACCCACATCCTGACTCACAGAAACCTGACCTAGTTCTCACCTACAAATGTGCCTAGAGCTTACCAATAAGCCTGTGGTACAAGGCAGAGCATGTACATCGCTTCTGGATTTAAAAGTCAATGTTATCTTACACATAACTGTGGGCTAACTCCAGAATGCATGACCCATATACCTCAACAAGGAGGGGCCAAGGGGAGCGGGTAGGTCATGGATGAGCCTAATAATGGTACCAAACTGACTGTATTTGCTGAATACAAAACTAACTAATAAAGAAAAAAAAGAAAAAGAAAAAAAAAGTCAGTGTGTCAAGCTGAAGTGTGCACCTAGAAATCTGCCACAAAGGACGCTAAAAACGAATCATTGAATTGAAAGTGAAAATCATCATTAGTCAGGGCTTTCTGTGGGAAAAGTCGCCACTTAACCTCGTGTGTTTGTCTGAAGAGAATCTGTTTGGCTTTTCCTTTGCAACCATGCCCTGGACATTCTGCTATGACATAGCATTCTATGTCTCCCTTCATCACATGAGCAATCTCTGTTCCAATCAAATGGAGCTAGAGTCATAGTGACAAGACTTTGCAAAGAGGTTGCTTCAGTGAGCAAGTACTATGAGCTAGCATCAAGGAAAGCTCTTTCCCACGGCTGTTTCCAAAGCCTATCAATGTGTCACATGTGGAAAAAAAAAATGGACTTGAGAATTCTTAGTTGCAAAGAGAGCAAGTCAGCACTTCGGTTCAAGGCCAGAATTGTAATCCATACTTTCTCATTATACTTCCTCAGATTTGAGAGGGCTTGCAATATGTAATAGCAAAATATGAATGAGTTCTGGAAATTCCAATGGGTAAGTAGTGAGTGTACAGAAAATGGTGCAGCACTCGTTTAAAGATCTCTTAGTGGAAAGGAAGCAGATAAAGCTTGTGGTGATTACACAGAGGAGAGAGGTTAAATGCACCTTTGTTTTCTAGCTTGATTGAGCACTTAGCTATTGTAGCAATGACTGAACACATGAGGTATTCCTCTTTAACCTCAAGGGATTTACATATTCCTGGCTGTCCCCCAGCTGGGTGCACATAAATCAGAGCTGCTTGTGTTCAGTAAGCCTGTGCATCACATAGCCAATCAAAAATTTCTGGTGTTTCAGTGATTGATTCAAAATGCCAGAAGGTTTTAATTGCCTTGTGTACCCAAGGCTTTAAGCTCACTCTAACAAAACCAATTAAAGCACTGGCAGAGCATATGAAGGTGCAGAATAAATATATGTACCCTCAAATTACATCCCATGACCAAGATCCTCTCAACCATTAAGTGAAAGAGGAATTGTGTCAAAATTGGAATAACATAATGTTTTTAGATGGCAAAAGTTACTGATATCATGCCTTAGATATCACATGTTCTACATTGCCAGGTCAGTAAAGGAAAGAAATCTATAAGAAACAGGAGTACTGGCAAATACTGTGCAGGTTGGAAAGACACCCCCCTCCAGTTGAAAGCTGAAAGTTTGTAGAAGTTGATAGAGACAGACCCCCACCTTTGTTTCTATTTAATTAGCAGTAAATAGCTTTATCCTGAAGAAAGTTTATATATCAACACAAGTCAGAAATATAATCAAAGACAGATAATAAGAAGCAATGACTTTCCCTGGTTCTTAGCCCATGCCTCACCCAGGTCCGACCAATGCCACAAGGGAGGAGACAATGAAAACAAGGGAACGTGGCTGGGTCTTCCTAACCCATACAGCCGACAGTCTTGGCCCCTAATTAACATCAATATAAAACAACAAGCTAAAATCAATAGCTAAATAGAAATTTAACCAATATTTGGGTATACCAGGAATTCTTTCAGCTATGAGAGAACCCTTGACTAACGGACCTTGACTAAGAGTATGTTGTCTACCTTCAAGAAGGTCTACATGTGGTCAAGGGTCAGTGTTGATTCAGCAGCTCAAAGTGGAAGAGCAAATCTCAGTTCTGTTGGCCTTTTTCTCAGGTTTGTTGTTTTACGGTTACAAGATGACTACTGAAGTGCAAACATCCCACTTAAACTCAAGACTAGATGTGAGGGAAGGGTTATAGTGTCAAAAAAAAAAAAAAAGCCAGCCTTTGCCCCAGACCCTCTAGAGAATTTGGTTTACGTGTAAGTAACAGAACTTATCATGTGGCACTGATGGCTAGAATATCTGGGGCAGTGAGTATATGAAGACACGTAAGGAGTTGTTCTTGGGTTAGACTTAGGGTGGGGCCAGGAGCAAATGATTACCCATGAGACACAGAGACACACTGCCCAGCATCAAATTTTGAGGTGACATCACTAGAGAAGGAAACATTTTCTTCCTTTTTTCCCGCACATATAGGAACATATTTCAAGAGCAGAACATTAGCCAAAAGCAGTGCCACATGCCTATTAGCCCAGCACTCAAGTGGTAGAGACAAGCCAGGATTGGTGGTGCAGGCCTTGAATCCTAGCACTCGGGAGGCAGAGGTAGGAGGATTGCCATGAGTTTGAGGCTACCCTGAGACTACATAGTAAATTCCAGGTCAGACTGGGCTAGAGCAAGAGTCTACCTTGAAAACAAAAAAAAAGAGGTAGAGGCAATAGGATAGACTGCTCAAGGTCAAGTTGAGCTACATATTAAGACCTTGTCCCCAAAAGTTGAGAGCTGGAGATGAAGATCAGTGTTAAAGCACTTGCCTAGTATGGAAATAGCCCTGAGCTTCATCCACAGAACTAAGGGAGAAAGAAGGAAGGAAAGGAAGAAAGAACAGAATATCACACATCAGTTTATACTAGTGGGGTAAGTGGTGAGTGAGTGGACAGTATTTCTCTGGGATAACTTAGAAGCAGGACCTAGAATATATTAATAGGGTCACTGAATCAAAATTAACAGGCTATTTGAAGCCTTCTTTAGCACTTTAATCTACCAAATAACAAATGAAACATAGGAGAAACAATATCATACCAAGATACAGAAGAACCATGGCATTTGACATGCCTGTCATTGTCAAATATATAGTTTAAACAACAACTGAATGAAATATTTGATAACCCAAACTTTGAAAATCAATTTAATTGAATAGTGAAAATACAAAAAGCTTAGTATTTTTAAGCAACTTCTGATAAAAAGCTTAGAGATAAGGAAAGACCCTATACAGCTTTTCTAGAAAACTTTTCTTGAAAACTCTTTTTTTACAAGTATAGTCAGCAGTCCATATCTGGGGTTCCATGCCTGCAAAATCAACTGATCTTGAAGGGTAAATATTTGGGGAAATAATGCATTTTTACTAGACATCTACCAATACAGTACAACAGCTATTTACAATAAATTAGGTATTATATGTATATAAGTTACTTTCTTGTTGCTAGGACAAAATGCTAGACTAGAAGCAGCTTGAGGAAGGAGAGGATTTATTTTTTGGCTTACATTTTCAAGAGAAAAGGTCCATTGTGGCAAGAAAGACATAGCAGGAGCAAAAAGCCAGTGTCACATAAAAGTAGGGAGGAAGTAAAGAGATGAATCTTTCATAGTCAGCTAGCTTTCTCCATTCTTAACAGTTCAGGAACCCAGCCCATGGGATGGTGCCACTCACAACTAGGGTAGGCCCTTCTCCCTCTAAAATATCCCTCACAGACATGACCAGAGATTTGTTTCCTTGGTGATTCTAAATCCTGTCAAGTTGACAACCAGAGATTAATCATCACAATATATAATCTATAGATAAATGACACAGATATACATAAGTGAGGTACAAATGCTATGTCATTTTATATAAAGGACTTGAGCAAAGGTGTTTGTTTCCATAATGTATCCAGGACCAATCCCCACAGATACTAATTATATATGAAAATGCAGTTAAGTCAAAATATTTTGATGAGCATTGTAATTTCATGGTATGTTTTTCAAACTAATAAAATATCATACAGGGGCTGGGAAGATAGCTTAGCTGCTAAAGAGCTTGTTTTGCAATCATGTGGACTTGAATTTAATCCCCAGCACTCAACATTTTAAAAAGCCAAGCATGGCAGCCTGCACTTGTAATCCAGCACTGAGGAGGTGGAGGCTCACTGACCATTCGATCTAGCCTAACTCTAGCCTAACTAGGGAAGTCCCAGTCTAGTGCGAGTCTCTCTCTCTCTCTCTCACAAAAGGTGACTGAACTCAAGGCTGACCTCTGGCTTCCACATGCATACACACATACATGTATACACATGCATACACATGTACAGACATACACACACACACACACACACACACAGCTTAAACTTTAATGTGCCTTGATACCAAAGGGGCTTTAAAAGAAGCACTTTTATTTACTCAATTATCAAAGTGCTTCTACAAATTAAAGTTCTACAAATTAAAATTGCATTCCTTCTCTTTTCAGATGGCAGTGACCTTGGGATGACTCAGAAGGCACTATGGTGCTGAGAAGAGGTGACAGAGAAGTGCTCAGCACTGAAATATCTCTATCACACCTTCCAAGGCTCAGCATCCATTGTGGAAGAGGTGGAGGAAAGAATGTAAGAGCCAAAGGAAGGGTAGGACTCCATACAATGTGCTCCTCCAGACACAAAATGGCCTGGATATCCATGACCTCACAGTGCCTGACACTACCTACTCAAGGCCATCATAATAGGAGGAAAAAATCATGACATCAAAATAAAAGAGAGGCCGATTGACAGGGGAGGGAGTAGGATGGAGAGTGGAATTTCAAAGGGGAAAGTATGGGGGAGCGAGAGAATTACCATGGGATATTGTTTACAATCATGGAAGTTGATAATAATAATAATAATAATAATTGCATTGAGCTTCTATGTCATCCCAGTCAGAATGCCTCTCATTAAGAAAACAAATGAAAGAACATGCTGGCGAGGATAGGGAGAGATGTTAACTAGTGTAGCCACTATGGAAATCAGTCTGGAGAGCCTTCAGAAAACTAAAAATGGAACTACCTTTGTTTTTGGCCTGGAGCTGGCTATGTAGCCCAGGTTGGCCTCCAACTTACCTGTATCCTCTTGCCTCTGCCTCTGGAGTGTTGGTATAACAGGCATACTCCACCATGCCTGGCTAGAGCTACTTAAAAAAAATGAGCTAGCCTCATTAATCCCCAGCTGGTGGACCCTTTGGGAGGTGCTGGAGGAGATTGGTTGCTGGGGGAAGACCTTGGGGTTGATTAGTCCAGCCCAGTGTGTTCAGAGCTAGCTTGCTCTTGCTGGTCTCTCTGCGGCTGATATATGAAGGTAGGGAGCTGGTTGCCATGCTTTCTCCATCCTAACGAAGCATCTCCTCAAAACTATATGCCTGAAATCAATCTTTTCCTCCCATAAGCTACTTCTGGTCAGGTGTTATGTCCCACCAGTGAGAGGGTAACTGCTATAGAAAATTGGTCCTGAGAAGTGCTACAGTTATAGATATCTTGGCTCCTCTAATTTCTTCAGATATTCTGATATAATTGGTTTGGGATAAAGTTCAGGCACAGGCCTATTTGTTTGCTTGCTGGTCTTGTAATATGAAGACAGAGCTAAGAAAACTCTGGGAAGAAAGTAATCTGTGATGTCATGGAAGATGCAACACTGGGGTGTCCAGAAACACCAGTAAGTGAAATTAGCATCATCTGTACAATATGTATTTGGCAATATGTCAACTGACCAAATAAATTGATTCTCTTTCAAAGAACATGTCTCAAAGAAGTGGGCAGAGAATCAGATTAATATACTGAAATATATGCTGTAACATCAGTTATTAGGAAAAAAACAAATCCAATAACAATGAGTATAATTAAATGGTCTGACACATTTGTGTTAAATATTTTAATAAAAATCGTAAAATGTGTAGGATGCTCCCACCTTCATACATTAGCAGCAGAGAAGTCAGTAAGGAAGAGCTAGCTCCAAATGCACTGGGCTAGACTAATCAACCCAAGGTCTGCCCCCAGGAACCAGTCTCCTCCAACAAGGCTCTACCTCCCAAAAGGTCTACAATCTGGAGACTAAGTAGAAAGTTTAATTACAAATATTTGAGGCTATAGGGGATATTTTACCTTCAATCCACCACAATAACTTTAAAAGAACCCAAATGAAGCTACCTGACTAAAAAAAAAAGTAGCTCTAGCCAGGTATGGTGGAGCATGTCTATAATGCCAGCACTCCAGAGGCAAGAGGATACACTACTGAAGTTTTAATAAAAATAGGATATAAATATCTACTATTATATATATAATATATATATTATTTATATATATAAATTTATTTATATATAATATATATTATTTATATATATATTTATTTATATATATAATATACATATATTATTTGATTCAAATTATTTAAGAAATGCATGCATACATGAAAGAAAGCTGGGAGCTGGGAAGATAGTTCAATGGGTAAAGTGCTTGCCATGTAAGCACAAGGACATGATTAAAATCCCCAGAACCCACATAAAAGCTGGTTAGGGTGGAACATACTTGTTCCAGTGCTGGGACTGGGGCACTAGTCTAGCTTAATTGTTGATCTCCAGGTTCAATAAGAGACCATCTTTAAAAAATAAGGTGGAAAGTGACCGAGGAAGACATCCAACATTGACCTCTATCTTCCACACATATGCATGTGTATACGCACACACATACAGAAATGCATGCACACATCAATTCACATCATCACATATACACATACAAAAAATGGGAAAACAAATATATTAAAGTACTAACAGTGACCTAACAGTCTTATTATGGCCTTTACATTTTCATATATTTTTATTAATCTATATAAATGTTAACTTTATGAACAGATAAAAACATTTCTTTCCAAAGCATTTGGTGACAGCATTTGAAATCCCATTTGATTTGAAACCCATGCTTGATTACTGTCATATTAACTGAGTAGGCCATTTTTTTTTATAGTTTGAAGGAGAATATATGCTTTTATCATTAAATGATAACATCAGTAAGATGGAAGTGCCCAAAATAGTTTTAAGTTTCCAGAGCTCTTTTATGAAATTAGCCCTTGCATTTATATAAAATATAATTTAATTCTAAAATCAAGTATTTCAAGGAATAAAACTGTAATCATTTTGTATAACAAGATTAGTATCATTTTCTAGACTAGTTTGGCCAAAAAATTTAACCTCCAAGGAGAAATGTAACCAGAAATGTTCCTTGACATACTAATTATACTAAATACTTCATGGTATTAAAAAAAACAACAGAGGAAAATTATAGACATTCATTTGTAAAGACCCCCCCCCAATCTGGGAACTTTCTCTTTTTAATTGCCTCCTTCTAAATATTTCTCTTAGGCTGGAGAGATGACTCCACAGGCAAGCGCTTAACCACTAAGCCATCTCTCCAGCCCAAGGAGAGATGGCTCAATGGCTAAAGGCACTTGCTTACAAAGCCTGTTAGCCTGGGACAGACTCCCCAGTGCCCAGGTAAAGCCAGATACATAACATGGTGCATGAATCTGAAGTTTGTTTGCAGTGGCTAGAGGCTCTGGAGCACCCACACTCACTCACTCACTCTCTCTCTCTTTCTTTCTCTCTCTCATACACATACACACAAATAAATAAATAAATATATTTAAAAATAAACAAATATTTCTCTTAATGTCCATGATCATATCCTGGTAGACAGCTAATCCGTTGCCTTACTGTTCCATAATACTTATAATAATTACACTTGAAATATTTAGTTATATTTCATGGCAGCTGGTGGTTGAGCCAAGCGCACTGCAACATTGGTTTCCAATTTTACATT
The DNA here is from genome assembly GCA_036346955.1 of Dipus sagitta. NCBI lineage: Eukaryota > Metazoa > Chordata > Mammalia > Rodentia > Dipodidae > Dipus > Dipus sagitta. The sequence goes on along the minus strand of CM070770.1, from coordinate 55,554,826 downwards.
CCCCAGGGAAACAGCTGGCTTAATGTCATGGTTATTGACTTAATTGCTGTTTTGCTGACTGGGGGTAATGACTTGTCTAACCCCCTAATTTAATGTATTTCAGAAAATTTGCAGTGGTTCTAGTGAGTATGGTCATGAGTCCAATCTGAGTTAGTGCTTAAAAAAGAAAGAAAGAGAGAGAGAAGAGAAAGAAAAAAGGACAGAAGAGGGAAGCCTCCACTTCTAGGCCCCAATGACTAGAAGTTACCCAGCAAACTTAATCAGGCTACTAGAATTTCAAGGTTGACAAGCCCTGCCCCTTATATTTGCTAACCAGTCATGAGTAAGGAAAAAGGCTCTTGTTCACTGGTTTGGGAGAACCGGAGACAAGCTTTTACTATTCAACTCACAAGGTTTGGACAGAGCGCAGGGAGAGGGTGGATAGTCACCACAGACACCCAGGTGAGTATTACAGCTTACTGGATTAGGCTGAGCCCAATTAGTACAAGAAAAAACCAAACCAAAACTCAGTGTGATGAGAGAGTCCACATTTGTGAAGGGCAAAGACAATGCACTGTGTATAGATTCTTTCCCAGGCAGGCCTAGCAAAAGAGCTGAACTGAAATTACTCAGGGAAACCTACAAAACAAGCACTTCCCCCTGGGTACTTCTCACTCACTCTGTGCTCTGGCTGTTCTCCAGCGCCAAGCTCAAATTGCATTTTTGCTTTCCAGCAATGGTCAGCTAATTCTCACTCACTCTACAATGGCAAAGAGGGTGGCTGGTAACATCCCACACAATGATGGTTCTTGGGTCTCTTGACATTTTGGAAGGAGAGGCCAGGAGAGGAGGATGTGAGCCTGCTTTGGCCTCATAGCACCAGGGGTGCTCCTCTTCTCAAGCTACACAGCAGCATCAGCAGCTTCTGAGAAGGTCTAGGCAGCTCCATGTCTGTCCCTAGCCTCAGGACTTGGCAGTGCCTTGGGGAAGGGCACTGGGCTAGGAAAAATGGGGTCCTAGGGATGATATCAGGCTTCACTCACATTATAATGAACACATCACCAAAGTGTGTTCTGTGTAAATACACTGACCGCACAGTCAAAGAGTATGAATAGTTTACCCTACCCTCAGCTCAACTTTACAAGCACTTCAGAATGTCAGCAAGAGATTGAATTCTATGATCCTGGAGAAACTATTAATAATTATGTTATAATAGCAAGACATTTTTGGACTATGCCTTGGGGGATGCACTGAGCTAAAACCTTGAAAAAAAAAACTGGATACAACATCACCACCATCCTCATTATCAACTCCCAGCTGAGGAAAGGGAAAGGTTTTGCCAGGGGTGACATGAAAGGAGGAGTAGAGCCAAGATGAAGTCTGTGTGGTCCTATAACAGGGCTGTGCTTTGAACCATTGTAGCAAGGGGAGGCAAAAGAAGAGAGGAGAGGAGAGGGAAAAAGACACATTGTGAGTCAGCCACAACTAAGTGACAATTCCATGCTGCCCTCCACACAAGTCATCCTTCTTCTGTGAATATCAACAACCTAAGGTCGGTCTATTTCTTGACACCCCTTAATACACATGAGAACACAGATTCCAAGACCCACCTAAGTTCCTCCACCTGGTAACTGCTGAGTCAGCACAGTTCAGCTGGCCTGATGCCCCAGTGACACTTGAACCAATATCCTTGCTGCTGCCAAGAAGACACACCTTACTGAGCAGTCTATTTAAAATTTGCACTTTGAACATCTCCTAATTTCCAGGAGAATGAGGAATAATCCCATTTTATCTTGTTTTGCTTGATGTTTTATGTTATTTGATCTTTGTTCCTTAAAAATGCCTAAAAGGGGACAGGTAAGGGAGTCCTCAAGTGTTACAACTTAACCTTGAAGAGGGAGACAATGGGATCCGTTGTTCTTTCTCACAGACCACAAGATTAATCACTGGAGGCTGTAACACCAAAGAAAACTACAAATGGAATATGTAAAAATAGAGAAGGTTGTTCTTAGAAATCTTATTTTTTAATAGAGAAAGTGAGTCCCTCCCCACTCACAGCAAGTGGAGCAGGAGGCCTGAATCTTGGGAGCCTGCTGGAGTCTATTACTCACCGGATCGTCTCCCTGGCTACGTGATGAAAATGAGAAGGGCTAAAGATTTTGGCAAGCTTTGTACAAGACTGATCAATATTTCCTATTTCTCCATTTATGTATCACCACAATTCACTAGCTAAGAGAATGAGTTGACCAAACACTGTATGAGAAAATCCAGCAGACCCATAAGTCAAGGTAAAGGGAGAAGGAAAATATTAATGGAAGAAAGGTGAAGGAAGAAGGGTTAGAAGGAAAAACTTCCACTAAAATTCCCATTAAAAAAATGCTTGTAAGTGAACTACTGAACATACAACACAGGCAATGGGGCCAACAAGATGGTCCTCCGCATGCAGCAAGCACCAGCCCAGCAGTATCGATCTCGTGTTGGGTCACGGTCAACAGTACCTGGAACCATGGGAAAAAGAGGCATCAGGTCCTCAATACCAAGTGAGGTCCTAGAATGTTGGATTATAATTATAATATGATATTATATGTTATTATAATAACATAACTAGCAATTTTATTTTGTGATAATAAAACATTATAGATATAATTGAAACCTTTTTTGATGCTTGGGTCCCATTCTCTTTCTCTTCCCCTTACTAAAAGTAACTAGAAAGCCAGTGACTCCCTAATGGCCTTTTCCTTGTCAGCTCAACCATGTCAGTGGAAGCCTCACAAGCAGAAGGTTGTCCTCTGGCTCTACATTTCGGGGTCTGCATTTACCTTTAGAGATCCAAGAACTAGAACTAGTGAAACAAAGCTGGACAAAACTGGCCAAACACTAGCCAGGTGAATAGCAACCCTTACCTAGGTTCAAGCTTGCCCTGGTGGGTTGGGATGAGGACGCTGTATCAGAGGCCACTGATGAGTTCCTTCAGTTAGACTAAGAAGAGCTTGGGGATAGTAGGCTTAAGAACATGGAAAATGCCACACAGCAAGGGAACCATGAAGCAGCCATGAGGCTTGAGAGATGGTTCAGCAGTTAAAAGTGCTTGCCACTTAAGCATGAGGACCTCTCAGGGCCACATATTTCCAAGTTCGACTACCCAGATCCTATTTGAAAAGCTGCATGTGGCTACACACCACTGTAAGCAGTCCATGGAGGAGTGGGAAGAGACCAAAGAATCAATGTGGCAGCAGCTCAGGTTAAGGGAAAACCTCATTTTCAAGGAAATAGGCAAAGAAGCAATATGAGATGGACAACCAATGTACCCCTCTGTCCACCACATGTATATATTCATGGAATGCATCCATCTGCACACTCAGCTTGTCACATGAACTAGTGACCCACAGCCAGAGGACAGCCTTCTGCCTGTGACGCTTCTGCTGGTGTCACTATGCTGACAAAGAAAGGCCATCAGGGGAGTCACTCACTGGCCTTCTAGTTACCTCTAGGAAGGTGAAGAGGAAGAGAATGGGACCCAAGCATCAAAAAAGGTTTTACTTTCATTCCAAATGTTTCATTATCACAAAATAATATTAGATTTTAAGATGTTAATTATAAGTCTTGTGTGCTTTTGCTCCACTTTTATTGTATCAAAATTTTTAAAAGAAATCTACCTTCCCACAAAAATTATTGAGAAATTGGAAAGCTAAGAGAGTGTAGAAGAGATGGAGTAGGGTTAAGCAGGAAAGAAGAATGAGGGTGAGACCAGAGAGGGTGAGAGGAGAGGATATTTGTAGGTTGAAAGGCTCTTCAAGGCTATTAGTGAACCCTGTGATAAAATGACAACAGATTCAGCTCCATGAGAGGTTACAAGTACCCAAAGTAAAGCAAACATAAAGGCAAAGTTCTAGAAACCATCCACAGACAAAGATTTCTAATAATCCAAGAAAAGACACAGAGAAACACTGAAGGAAGGATAAGAGCAAAACTTCAAATTAAAGAATTACGGTCAACAGGAAAATGTGGATGTTCCCAGAATGCCCAGGGGCCTGGACGCCATCAAACTCACTCGTCATATACTTTGCATGGAATTGCATAACTCATCATGGAAATGTTTGAAATGAGAGCTATTGTGGGAGAATTCATCTTACAATCAAATTCGGAGTCAGTTTACCAGGGAATTGATCTTCTTGTATGTGAAGCATCTACTTCATCTGCATTTTGAATACACAAGTGAGTGCTGTACACAAACATAACACTGGGGCTTACCCACCTGTTGTCTTCAATACAGAAAAATCCATTCCCATTTTGATAGGAAAAGGGTTTTTTTTTTTTCTTATAGGAGTTTGCTATTTAGTAGTAAAGTTCACAGGTTGTGAAATAGGCAGTGATGGAGAGAAGGAAAAAACTGTACACACATATGGATCATTTACTTTCATTAACTAAGTCCAGGATGAGAGAGGAGGCATCGTCACTGCAGGTGGAATCCGTCTTCTCATGAATCCGAGCTGCTTAATTAAATCAGTTGAATGTTTCTAATTTCATTGTGTCTTTTCAGATGACCACATTCATTTACTGGGAAAGATAGGATTATTTTTTTTTTAGATGGCTAAAGGTCATATTTGTTTGAATTTCTTTGGGAGAAACTTAGAATTGAACTCTTACTACAAAGAAAAGATCCACTGAGACAAGTCACTGACAGAGTCCCTCCCTCTACTTCTTAAGGCTATCAGAGAACAAAGCAATCATATACCTAGTGATTGATTTCTATAAGCCACACAGGACAAAAACAAAAGAGAGAGAGAGAGAGAGGTCTGCCTCTCCACTTGCAGTCCCTGGAGAAAGTAGAATTTATGACAGCATCTGGCCAGCAGAAAAATACCAAAATTTAGGATAATGCATTTCTCCAAACTCTTCCCAGAACAGAAGAAAATACAAAGGAGCAGGGGAAATTGACACAGTTCAAAGCAACATAATAAGGAGACACAGACATCTGTACCAGATCAAAAAGGGAGTATCCAAACCTGGAGGTCATTCAAGACACACTTTCAGTGAATTTGTGGTTGTATTTATTTAAGAAAATGAAATAAGTAGATTTCTGGGAGGGACAGATTAAAAAAATGGAATGCAGTAGAGGGCAGAATATTAAAGCAGCTCACACAGGGGAATGTATGTAGACATCAGTGTCTTCTGTAATTAGATATTTTTTTGCACCCTCCCTTTCAAAAAAAAAAAAAAAAGAAGTGACTTCTAGACAAGCTGCTTTGAAGAGTGAAGAAACTCGGCCCAGTCACATCACTTTATTATCATGATCAGTGAATACTCTATTTTTCCTTGCTTGAAAGGGCAGACTTTATACCTGCTTATATTTTGTAAATTGTTTCCGGAAGTTCATTTGTTCCATCATGAGACCCACATAAAATCGAGTCCTCAAATTCGCAGGCCCCTATATTTTCTGTTGCTCTAGGTTACCACAGGCATTTTTCCTTCCAATTCTATTTGGACTGAATCCTCCCCACACCAGGGTCTCACTTCCCACCAGCCCTCTGGGCCCTTTACCGATTCCCAATCTTTTCAAAAATCTTCATTTCCTAATTTCCTAGAGCATCACCTACTCATGGCATGTGGCATATGGAAGGTCTAAAGCACAGTGAGAATTATATCATAGCACCCTGCATGCTCCAGTAATATAAAATGTAATAACCTATTTTATGCTGCTTAGCTAAGTGAAAAATGATATGAATTTGTATGCATATCCTGATGGTGTTAACATTACCCAAGAGGAGATCTTTAAAAAAAAAAAGATGGAAATATACAAAAGTGTGAATAGCGGTTAAGGTAATAAAATCACCATTAATCTTTTTCTTCCCTCCCTCAAATTTTCTTCATTTTCTCTGATGTACTTGTCTTGCACACACAGGTGGGCAGCTTCCCCTCCTGCTTCATGCCCTTGGGCTCTTTTTCCCCTAGGGATGAGAGACTGTTGTCTCGGCTCTGCTAAGGGAAACAAGTCTGTAGCTCCGTGCTGGGGTGAGCTGCATTCTAGTGGTTCATCAGAGGTGACCTCTAGCTCTGTGGGGTTCAATGCTTCACACAAGTTCAGTTGAAAATGGATGATTGCCTAGAGGTTGTTTCTGTTCCTCTGTAGAAGTACACTTTGGCAAAATACCAACAATGAAGGCTTTTACAGAAAGGAGTCCTGCACCGTGTAACGGCGGTCGCCATGTGGCATTTGGAAAATTGAGGTTGAGAGTTCTAAATATCATTTTTATGAGCAACTTTGAAAACTTACTTGTCCTCAGTACCAGTGATAACTAAGCTCTTCTAAGAAACTTCAGTTTTAAAATCAGACATCCAAACAAATCAAATTGTTCCCTCTTGCCCTGGTCACCAGGGAGCCTGTATTTTTATTCCAGAAGTACATTTTCTATACCTAGTATTTCCGTTTCTCTTTGGTCTACATTTCTATAAGCTGTCATGTAGTCCAGGCTGGCTTGGAAGTCACTGAGCTAGGATTTTCCTATACCTCTGCCTCCAGAGTACCACCTCGCCCAGATATGTTGCATTGTTGTTAAATGTTGCCTTAAATTCTTTAGAAAACAAGGTAGTTATAAGAAAACACTTATCTAGAAACTTGCCACGGTGGCACATGCCTGTAATTTTAGCACTCAGGAGGATTAGAAGTTCAAGGTCATCCTTGCTTCTTATAGCAAGTTCTGGGCCAGCCTGGGATACATAAGACCTTGTCAAGAGAAGCGAAGGGAAGGGAAGGGAAAGGAAAGCTTGCTTTGCTCTTATAAAAGGGGAAAAAGGAAAATTACCTTTGGAATGATAAAAACACATGACATGAACTTTCCTTCATTCATAGGAAATTCACAGCCTACATCTTTGGGGGCAAAACAGCACTAATAAAAGAAAAGAATCCCCAACCTGCAATGTTTTCTCCAAGAAACCTGGGTCGTTTTCCATGAGAAAGCTGGAGAGCTCTAAGTTCTGAGCCAACAAAACAGTTTTTGCTAAACACATTTCATTTTTTCTGTGCTTTATCCCAGGAAAATGTGTGAGGCAGGAAAGTGCACCGTGGCTTATTTTGCAACAGCATTAGCACACATCAATATTCATATTTTTAGGAACAAAATAAGATAAGATAAATTACCAGAATTCTTTGTCCAAGCGCCTTCCATGAGTAGTGGCAGGTTCCAGTTCTGAGTCACAGCATGAGGTGTCAAACCTGTGGTCCCACACAGGGCTTCTGGACACACCCCATGGTGTAAGTGCCATTGTATGTTCCTACCATGGCTCCTCAGCAGTCCCTTGGAACTCAGAATGAATTGTTAAGAGTGAATACTTTATTCATTGCTGGTGGGAGTTCAAACTAGTGCAGTGTATGGAAACCCAGTATGGTAGAGTCTCTAAAACCTAGAAATAGAACCACCATATGAAACAGCGATCCCACTCCTGGGCATTTACCCAAAGTACTGCATATTCACAGAGATACTTGCACACACGTGTCTGTTGCTGCTGTATACACAATAGCAGGGACACGGAACTAGCCTAGATCCTCACCAATGGATGAATAGATAATGAAAATGTGGCACATACCCAGTGGAATTTTACTCAACTATTAAGAAAAACAAAATTATTACCTCTTCAGGAAAGTGGACTGATTTATAAAGGATTGTGTTAGGCAAGGTGTCCCAAACTCAGAATGACAAAAACAAAACTACATCTTCTTTCTCATATGTGGTTCCTGTCAAGTAATATATATAAGTACATAAATGGAAGTAAACATGGGTAAAGCCTAAAAAACTAGAAAGGAGACCAAGAGCATGTACAAAGTAATGCTGAGGAAGGGAAGAGGAGAAAAGGATGTATGTGACATGAAAGCAGAGAGGAGATGGTGGGAGGGGGGGCATATAAGAGAGGTCAGGGGCTGGGGGAAGTGAAGGAGGGAGAGCCAATTAAAACAAATTTTGTTTGAAAATGTCTTAATGATACCTAATACTGTGCATGCTAATTTTAAAATATTTTAACAAAGAGTGAATGGTCTTGAGGCAGGTGCTATGGCCTATATCTGTAATTCTAACACTTGGGAAGCTGAGACAAGATGGTGAGTTTGAGGCTATACTGGGCTACAGAGCAAGACCTTGCCTCAGACAACAATGGCTACAAAAGTGAATACTTCTAAGCACTGATTCAGAGAGGTGAGGTTTAAAAACATCTTATACATTATGATCTAGAGCTAGTTGGTTTCCACCATAAATTACTTTCTAGAAAAAATAGCCTGTCTCTTTTTGCTGGAAGGGAGCTACACCTAGTCACTAGATTGTTCTATGTCATTTCTATGTAGTGTAGTTAGTGCACATCCTCTATAAAAGTAAGCTTCCAAAAGATGACTACATTACCTTAAGTAACAGCATACAGTGGTACTAGTTCTCACCACGTGATGGGAGCCATGCAAAGCTCTATTAAATTACACTATATCACCAAGCTGCAATGGTCTGAGTCTTTATGTCCCTCCAAAATTTATATGTTGAAACTTAATCTCTAAGATGATGGCATTAGGTGAGACATCTGGGGGGGTGATTATCTCACAAGGGCAAAAATTTGATGAGTTGGAGTCACCCTCTGGATAAACAGACAATATTATTTATAAATTAGACAATCTTATAACCAACTTGGGCCAGAAATCCTTATAATACACACCCATAAACTCACAAAGACACAAATTCCTACCTGCTCACCACTTGGTTAATGGGCCCTGCACAGACAATTTAAAATGCTGTCTAAAGGCAGCAAACTTCAAATTGGAATTACTAAACACCACTGACTTATTAGCCCCTTCATTCCTGAGCTCTGAAACCCCAAAGATACTGGGGAAGGTGAGAAGCTTCAGCAATGCCATAATTAGAATTTTTCTCGCTGAAGTAGAGGTCTCATTCAGCTCTGAAATCCCATGGTGCTCTGACAAAGCCATTGTTCCTTTTCCCCTCAGCCAACACTGGGTACCTCATCACTCTGCTGAAGGTATCTCTAAACCCTAGGAGAACATGCCAGGCTCCAGCAGGACAGCCCTACTGGGCAGCTCTCAGAACTACACTGAGGGACACACACAGATCTCAGAGAGAGTGGCTATTGCTTCTGGGACCTGGAAAACCAGGGTTTTCTACCACCAATGGGATATATCTAGGTAGAAGTCATAGGACAGGTGTGGGTACCTACAATCCCACCCATGACAGTTAAGAATGATGCTCCATCCACATTGTTTCTATTAAAGACCACTTATTACAGAATCATAGTCATCTGTAACTACACACAATGGACATTACTTTCAGTTTCTTTCCAAAAAACATCAATACCAGGTAGGGGTGGCTTGTACCTAGTTCAAGATTATGCGACTATGTTATAAAAGGAATTTAGCACAGCATGTCGCTCATGTTAGATATGAGTGTGGGTTCCAGGAAAACTTTGAAAACACTGAAGAAGGCACAGTAAGAACAAGTAAGGTATATAAATTATCCTCACTGTCACTTAAAGGGCCTTGTGAGTACATTCTTGGAGCCTCCTAGGATGCCATGGCTGTGATCCCAATTTTATAGGAACATCAACACAGAGAAAAGGTTAACACACATTTTTAATCCCAGCACTTGGGAGGCAGAGGTAGGAGGATTGCCATGAGTTTGAGGTCACCTTGATACTACATAGTAAATTCCAGGTCAGTCTGGGCTAGAGTAAAACCCTACCTCAAAATAACAAAATCTAATTAATTAATTAATTTAATTAAATAAATAAAGACAAAGTTACAAGGGACAGAAATAGGAACACTTTTGTGATCCCCAGCCTTACCAAGTATGACAACTTGTATGAGATGACAAAACTTCACAAGCTGTCTTCCATAGGATACTACAGACATGACCAAATGTAACAACAAGAAGACACATGACAGTAGATGGGGTTCTGTATGGGAAGAGGGGTTACGGGACTCACTGAGATGGGTGGGGGAAGGAGGTTCCAAGTGGTTATACCAATGAGCTTAAGCTTTTGGAACCAATGTGCAATTATAAAATACAAACCACCAGTCTCCTATTCAATCCAAACAAACCACCCATTCCCACCACAATCCCAAGAAGATTTTTTTTTAATTACTATGTAAATACTTAGAAAAACACACAGAATTCTCCCTAAATCCATTAAACCACAAGAAAGTCATGACCATTGTGTTTCTTTGGCTGTAAAGTAAGTCTAAATACAGGACAGGTGTTTTATATCTAAGCAAGACTTACCTGACCAGTAACGTTTCCTATCAGAGATATTTTGGTGATTAGAAAACAAAGTTTCTAATGGTTAAAAAGAGCCTGGAGGAAGTAAAAGGGACAATGGGAAGCTGTTGGTCAAAGGGTAGCAAGCTTTATACTTGAGAAATGAATAGGCTTCACCAGCAGTCTAGTGGACATAGCCAACAATAATGTATTCAATATTTCAACAAAAATAAGAGGATATTAATAAGCTTGATTGAAGCATGTAAAATTTGATATCAAGGCATAATATCATACCTCATAAATGTATACAATCATGATTTACTTACCAAAGTAATATTAAAAATAACTATAAAGTTAAATTTAATTTTTAAAAAAATAACAAAAAAGAAAAAGAAGATATTAATGGACTAGAAACTCTGTCTGATAGGGTGTCAGACCTATCTGCATAAATACGCAAACCCCAGGCAGCTCAAGTGAGAAGCAAAGAAAACTGGAATAGAAGTTGACCTGATAATTAGTTACTGTTTTCACCTACAATTTCCAAATAATCCTTATTGCAATAGTTCCAATAATTTCTCCAGTGAATGTCTCCTGAAATGAACTCGACTTAAGGAAATGATATTAGGTCCAAAAGTACAGCTCCATTTCTCTTCGTTTCCTGTGTGGACTTCTTTCCATGGGCAGACTCCTAAGAATTCTTAGATAGTCAAGAGCAGGTAGAGCAGGGTTGGGTTGGTATCAGAGAAGGAAAAAACAAGCAACTTTGTTATATGACTAATACCTTCTCACAAACACAGAAAAGGAAGTTAAAACAACAGAAAACTATAACTCCCATTTCATTTCCCCCTTCAAGGTATTAACAGGCTTTCTAGCCTCTGTGCTTTGCTCTCAGGGATAGTCAGAACAGCAGAGGAAGGAATGGGATTTCCGTTTTCCTCCTAGGGACTTCTGTAAGATTCCAGGTTTGACCTGAGGGGGTCCTGGTTGGTGCTACATCATGGTAACATAAATGCTATTTGTTATCTCATTTTGTTCTCATTTTATTTTTACCTTGCTTAAAAGAAATAATTATATGAATATCAGTTCCAAGACTGGTCAATTGGGTGAGAAAAAAGGTAGAAGCTATAAAAATATACAAGGTGCTTTTTTTATATTTTATTTTTATTTATTTATTTGACAGAGAAAGAGGGAGGGAAAGAGAGAGAGAGAGAGAGAATGGGTGCACCAGGGCCTCCAGCCACTGCAAACGAACTCCAGATGCATGCACCCCCTTGTGCATCTGGCTAACATGGGTCCTGGGGAATAGAACCTGGGTCCTTTGGCTTCACAGGCAAACACCTTAACCTCTAAGCCATCCTTCCAGTGCTACAGTGTGCCCTTTTTAAAGCAAGAGCTTACCAAGAGGCTTCCCTGGGACTTTACGTAGCTATCATAAGTATCAAGGGCCATTCTCCTATATGTGAGAACTAGGAATCAAATCATTGAGGAACCCAGCATAAACTTGGAGAGGACACTGTTCTGTGCAGCTGAGAAGGGATTATTTCCATGTCTACAGTCTCCTTCTAGAGAGTAATGATGTCATGTTCATAGAGCGCTTTGAACCTACACAGAAGAAAGGCAACATGAAAATTCAAAACATTCTCCATTCACTATGTAAGACATAGCTATCATATTTTCGTTTCTGCATGTACGAAACTGCTCCTCTTGCTTGACCAGTTCTATAAAGTCACTCACAAGGGAGGAGAGATCACACATGACCTTCCAAGATTGTTCATGTGTAGTGTTTTGAATTCTTTATGCCAGTCATAGCTTGCTCTTTTCCTCCCTCCTCCCTTTCTGTTCTTTCTTGCAGGCCCTGGTAAAGAGGAGAGAGAGAAAAAAATACAAAGAGAGAAAACTAAGCTACAGTCCAGCCTTCTTATTCCCTGAAAGAGGCTGTTCTGGAATTCATCAACAGAACCTGATTGAATGATATCTCCCCATACTTTCATTTGATTCCACCAACATGCATTTAACCTGTAAGTTTTGCCCTGCAGATACATTCTTCTTGCAGTATGAAGGGTGTGAGTTTCAGTTGCAAAGCAGGACAATGGTGCTATTAGGACATTATGGTGAAGAAAATAAAAAAAAAAAAAAAAACAAGTGTTAGAAGCAAGAGAAGCCTCAGCTATGTCTCAATTCTAGACAGCCATATCCCAGCCCCGATATCCTCACTGTCTATCTAGATCCTCAGTGAAACCTCTGAGCTGCAGTCTCTGGTCTTCTTCTAAGTCAATTTAGGAACAAGGTTTGGCTTTGATAAATTAACTGTAAATTGCTAAAACTCTTCAGCTCCCCCAAGAAACCTCTCCCATAGGGTGACTCCTTATTTCCCTCATTTGCATGGACTTCTCAGTAAAAGAAAAAACTGTGTGACCCAGAAATTTTCTGTGATGAACATACTTTCTAACAGAGCTCAACTTCTCCTAGAGTGTGTATATATCTCGTGTGTGTGTGTGTGTGTGTGCGGGGGAGAGGGGTGTATTTTTGGAGCCTCAAATACAGTTCCCAATTTCTAACAAGCATTATTCTGTTTTCAACATGTTTGCTTTTGAGACAGAGTCTCATGACACAGCCCAGGCTAACACTGAAATTGCTATGCAGCCTAGGCTGGCTTCAAACTCATGATCCTTCTGCCTCTGCCTCCCAAGTGCTGAGATTACAGGGGTAATCCAGTATACACAGGTTTTCATGATGAGTTAGCAAAATAACCACAACCAGCACGTTGTCATATCAGCTGAAATAACTATTTATTTACTCAAAACCATACTTTCCCTCACATACAACTCATTCAAGAGCTCCCTTAAGACTTCAGTGGAAGATCCCCATCAAAATAAAGTCCCCTTAACTCTTTGATCTATTTATTTCAGACTTCTGACTCTAGGACTCATTAAGTGGTCTTTCCTTTCTTAGATAGCAAACACTGTCATGCCTTATAATTGAGTGGGCACTCGATGAATGAATGCTATAATACTCTGAGAAATAATACACTTCCCATTGGCAGAAAATCCAAGAGAAACTTCCTTAGAAGAGAGGACTCTCAATTACCTCTTAACAAGCCTGAGTTGGCTCCCATAGAAAAAGCAAACAGAATAATAGCGACTTGCTCCCCAACAGCAGCCACATGACTATCTCGTTGCTGCTGCCCTCCAGTCACCTGGCACATTGTTGGTTCCACAGAGAGCATTCAACATGTCCTTGTGGGGAGATTGATTCATAAAGTCAAGAGACTGGTAATAGGTATCCCATCACCTGCTACATGGATGCCAGCCGGGTTTCTTACAGTCTGGTTGGGCCCAGCTTTTGAACTCCTGTGGTTTTTGGCTCTTTTACAGTTGATAAGCTTAGCTGGGTGTGAGATTCTGGGCCAAGAGTAGGATGCACGGAGTGAGGCCTGAGAGTCTATTTTGGAAGGGGATTTACTTTTACAAGAAAGAGTCTTTCCTCTTTATGAACAGCATTTCCTTCCAACTTTTCCACACAGGGTTCCTTACTAGTGCTTCAAGATAAAACTACAGTCTCATCAGGAGGTATTTAGAATTAGAAGCCTGAAACTGCTCCTGGTGCCCCACTTCCAGAAATGATTAGCATAGAGGAAAGCACCAGCACTGATATTCTTCCAAGCCATCCAGGGGGATCTCATGTACAGCTGGGACCAAAAACCTTTGCCTTATATTGTGCAAACCCAGTGATCCCTTTTACTCTCTTCCACCCTGACCTATTGATCCTTATCACAGCAACAACAAATGTCATGGCTGTTACCAATTATAACTTTTATTGAGCGTTTTTTATATGCCAGGCACTGCTCTGACTCCTTCAATTGTGTGAATGCATTTGATCCTTATAAGAAGTGAGTGCTTTTCTAACCTGTTTTCAGGTAAAGAAAAATACTAGTACATAAAAAGAGACTGAGTAATTTGAGTCAGATTTCACAGCCAGTGCGTGCCGGGGCTAGACTTTGAACTCATGAAGGCTTTCCCCATCCCCACTCTCTTTACCACTGTGTCTCTGCATTCATACAATACCCAAGGCTTTCTGGCTCCTGTGCTAAGAAAAATTACCTTCCTAGTCATATTTCTCAATATACATATTATGTCTCATCACCTTTTGATCAAAAACCTTCAATGGGTTCCTAATTGCTTTGAGATAAACACTCAAATGATATGCCAACATTTTCCTCGGTTGTGCTCATCTACTTTCTGGGATTTATTTCCCTTCACCTTAAGCTGCTCTACCTGATTCTGAATCACTAGCTGTGTCTAAATCCCCTACCAGCCTAAAAGAATCTGGGAATTTCCTCTTATCTCTAGGTAGGATTGTGTCCATCATTAGAACGTCACATAAGTATGTTTCTAAAATAATATAGAGAGATGCTCAAACAAAGCCCTCCTCAAAAGCTGGGCTGGAAGGAAGCATCATCTATCTTTCCTTCAAGCTGAAATCTAATATGAACTCAAACCACACACATAACCTACTTAAAAAACATCCCATACATCAACTATGCCATTCTACAAAACTCAAGCGTTCAAAAATGGAATTACCATGATAAAATTGTAAAGACAAACTTACTGTCTTACTTTCAACTTACAGATCAAAATTATTATGCCCTAATACGGAATCTATACTTAGCCACCCTTGTAAGAAACCATTAATTCCAGATGTGATTCTTTTCTGTGTATATATGATTTTGTTTTGTTTTTAATTTTTTATTTTATTATTTGAAAGCAGAGAGAGAGAGAATAGAATGGGCATGCCAAGGCCTCTTTCCACTGTGAACGAACTCCAGATGCATGCACCACTTTGTGCATCTGGCTTTATGTATGTGCTAGGGAATTGAACTTGGTCCAGCAGGCTTTGCAAGCAAGTGCCCTTAACTGCCGAGCCATATCCCCAGCCCCTGATTTTGCTTTGGATGTTTTTAGAGAGGACATAGCTATGTAGCCCTGTCAGGGCCTAGAACTCACTATGTAGACCTTGCTGGCTTCAAACTTCCAGTGATTCTCCTACCTCTGCCTCCTGAGTTCTGGGATTACATGAATGAGCAACCATACCTGGATTTAAGCATATTTTTGAATGCTATAACACTACAATTCAAAAAAGTCAATTATGGAAAATGGAGAATCATCAAATATGAGGCCAGAACCATGGGAATTAAACACCAGAGTTTCCATAAAATAAGTGGTGAGACACCTCATTCCTGCTTTGAACAACAAAGGGAGTAAGAACCAACCCTGTGCAAATGGAAAGAGACTGGTGTGCTCACAGTGCAGCCCAGAATGTGCAACAGCGTGAGCTTCAACCAAACACGAGCACTGCTTGAGCCTTGCTTTCCAGGCCCCAGCTCTGTACACCTGCCAATGCCTGCCCTGGCTCACCTTCTCATCTGTCATTAACTGGACAATGACGGTGGCACGTCACTACGTTGCCCAGAGCTAGAACGTATTTCCATTAGGACACCCAAAGCCCTGTAGACCCCTCAAAAGATGACTTCTGAGGCCTATAGTTAGTCATGTAAGGGCCTTCAAGAAACAGATAAGCATGAATCTTAGTATTTTCTGTGGGTGCTACTTGACTCCTTTCAGAAAAATTAGGCAAATTTATAAATATTTTACAGAAACTACTTTCCAATTAAAAACACACTAAAGTAATTCTCTAAAAACTAGTTCCTTTTATCATATTTAATCCTAAGAATCAACTGGAATAAGGTGATATATGCAGATTGCTTGGCTTTACCCTAGATCTACTGAAACAGGATCTCCAAGGAAGGGGCCTGGGAAGCTGTGCTTAGAGGAAGAGTTTCTTTTCTTCTCCCTCACTGCCAGTATCTTTCTCCTCTCGTCTTATTTCACCCCTATTTCCAGTGTGATTTTTCTAAAAGAAACTGGATGTCAGGCCACTCTTCAAAATCTATCGCAAAGCCTTCCTGTGTTTCATAGGCTAAACTTATTATGTTCCAGGCCCCATAAATTCAGCCCTTGCATCTCTTCTTCAGCCTTGCTTCCCACCACCAGTCCCCTTGAGCCCATCCTTGAGCCAGGCTGTGTTCTTTGTACTGCCCTGAATACAGGCTGCTCTTAGACCTAGGTCCTTCTGCTCCCTAACTCTTTCCTTCCCTCTTTCCCTCTTCCCAATGCAGCAGTCAGGTTAAGACTAAATTATGCTGTAGTATCAAAATCTCAGTAGAGGCACACAAAAATACATCCCCTTTGTTCTATGTCAGAGATTGGAGAGTCTTTTCTCAAATAGGGCAAAATGATAAATATTTTAGGCTTTATGAGAAAGCCTCTCATGTATATACATATATAATATATCATATATTATGATAATCGTTACATGTGTAATGTCCATTAAAATGTATCAAAAGCATTCTTATTCATAGATCTTATAAAAGCAGAGAGGCCAGTGGCCACATTTGCCTCATGAGGCCTCATTTGTTGAGCTCTGCTACATGTAGACAGCTCCTCTCTGGTAATTCTGAGATTTAGCTAGACCAATGGAGCAAGCACCTCTTAAATGTTACCTGTTACCATTCAGACAAAAAGAGAAAGCCCCACACAAGCAACTAAATGCCCCAGTTTTGAAGCAATACCCTGTAACTTCCTGCTCACTAAACAGCCAAAGTTAGACTCAGCACACCTATCAAAATGGGGACCTAAAGTACAATCCCACCATGTGACCCAAAATAGGGAGAACTTGAATTACCCAGTAAAAATGCTGAACTTAGCTCAGAGACAAACACTGCAGCCAAAGAGTTGCTTTCCCCCTATAATCTTATCGACTTATTATTTCTTTAGTTATATATTGTGAGGTGCTTGGGATAGAATGCATGACTTTGTAAATGCTAGGCAAACACTTCACCACCAAGCCGCACTCCCAGCCACATCCTTATAATCTTACATCATCTCAAGCATCTCTGGGTTAGTGCTGTCTATTCCTGAGCCTCCTTAGGTAAACATCTCTATGTGCTTGCTACTTTGCACAGAACCTACCTCCCAAGGATACACAGTGTATTGTTTCAATAAACAAATGTGGTAGATTGTGAGAGGAATAGAATTACTCATGCATTTACCTGAAGACTTTTGAAAACTAGCACAGTTAACTTCTCTTGAGTCCAGTTAAGTCAGGCACACCAGTCTCTACTTTGATTATTTTATTCTTTCATTAGTTCTGTATTAATCAAACACATTCCTCCTTGTACCCCCTTTCAGCTAATAATGGACATGGCAGAGATCTGGTTCCTGAGGCCACAGAATATTTAGATATATTGTGGGTTGCTTCTATTGTCAGTTTACAAGTCAGAAAGCAGTCAGAGTGAAGGCTAGTATTTTTTTTCCAAATTGTTTTTATTAACAACTTCCATGATTATAAAAAAAATATCCTATGGTAATACCCTCCCCACCCCCACTTTCCCCTTTGAAACTCCATTCTCCCCATCTCAATCAGTCTCTCTTTTATTTTGATGTCATGATCTTTTCCTCCTATTATGATGGTCTTGTGTAGGTAGTGTCAGGCACTGTGGGGTCCATGACCTCACAGTAATTTTTTTTTAAGTTACACAGCCTGTAAGAGGTAGAGTCAAATGATTCATTTAAAAAGACTACAAAATTAAGTGCAGAGGTACAGCTAAGCTCACCAACAGTTTATTTCTGCTAGAAAGCACTAGACATGTTTGTCAAAGATTAAGTCTGATTGCATCATGTCAATGTTTAGCTTGTAGTGTACATTTCTCTGAGTAAAACTTCAAAAGCAAGTCACATGACTTTGTTCATGCTATGCCTTTTCATACTGATTTCATCTATGTTCTCCATGCCCTTCACTTCTGTAAAGTGACCATGGTTCTTCCCAAGCCCCAAGAACTGAAGACTCCATGCATCTAAGGTTTGACCATCCACCTCCACGCCTGTGAAAGGAAAACTGCCTGTGAGCATCTACGCTGCAAAATGGCATGGAATTCAGCTGCTTTCCGAACAGCTTCTGTAGTTTGTGTCAGTCATGCAACCAAAGATAGGGCAAAACAGCACTCAAACTCAACTATAGCTGCAAGACCCCACTCTGCATGTTAGGTTTATCAGTGACAATGTGCATAAATTCTGCCCCCACCAAAATGTATCCTGACTAGGAATTTCCCTTACCTGTTACTTCCCTTACCCTTGTTACAGGAAGTTGCCAAATTAGCATCCTTTCTTTACAAACACCCAGGACAACCAAGGCGAGACGATGACACATAGGCAGGACCCACTGCTTCTCACGTCACCAAAAGAGGAGAGCCAGATCATACACTACCAACACATGCCAACTTCGGCCCATTCATGACAGAGCAACTTTTAAAAAGAAACGTATACAAACTAGTTGCAAAAGTAAAATAGCACAGTAAAATAGTACCCTCCCACTCTTGTTAGGTGCTTAGCAGGCGATAGCAGACAAAGGCATCTCAACCAGAGGAAAGGGTGCAAGAAAACGGAAACACACGAAGAGCAAAGCACAGCCTTAGGTCGTGTCAGACACAAAAGTCTGTCCTTCCTGTTGCTTTGGCTTTCTCTCTTCCTTCCCTGAGCCTTGTCATTAATTGGATGTTACAAAGTATACCAAGAATAAATCTATTGGGGTCCCACTCCTCCAAACCAGAAAAAGGTGAAGCCTTTAATTGTAGGTCCTCCAACTATCATTTTGTGCGATTAGCTAGCAATTAACTATAATTGTTGATGAGAGAATGCAGAGCTGCGCTAGCAATTTTCTTAGTCCTCATCCCAGACTGGGTTATTTTAGTCGTTCTATTACAGGGGATAAGCCACAAGCTCGCTCTCTCGCGCTCTCTCTCTCTTAAAGACACACTTAATTTTAAGCAAAATGGAATCTCAACGTGCAAGTGAGACGGGAGTCCGAACCCCACAGCAGAGTAGCCACGCGTCTGGACCCATCCTCTTCATCACTTTAAGGTTGGAGAAAGGAGGCCCAGGAAGATGCTACCTACCGGCCTCCCAGTACCAGCCTCTTAGGCGCTGAGGGGGGTAGGGGGCGGGGGAGTGGCAGGAATGCTGCCCCGAAGCCCCCCAGCCCCAGCTGCGAACCCTGTTAGGTTGGAGGCAGTGGCCACCGCAGCCAGAGTTACATCAGCGCTCCGGGCAGCGGCCGCACTTACTGCTGGCTGCTGCCAGCCTGCCGGGAGGGTACAGTAGCGACTGTAGGGAGCGCACAGCTGCTGCGGCGGCAGGTTCCCTGGATCAGGAAATTAGGACAGGCACCGGGGATTGGAGGCGAGGGCGGCGCACGAACCAACCAGCGTTCGCCCCGGGCCCCCGTGAGCCCCGGGCGGACTCGCCGAGCCACCGGCGCCCCGGAGCAGTCGGGACGGCGTCGGCTGCGTCGGCGTCGGCCGCCCCAGTCCCTGCCACTCACGCACGCACGCTCGCACTGGCTCACACACTCGCGCACCCCGGGCGCGGGCACCCGGCCGCCTGGAGCGCGGCGGGAGGAGCGAGCGCAGGAGCTGCGAGGTCGAAGCGCCGCGCCCCGCTCGCCCCGCTGACCACTCCCCCTCGGTCCCCGGGCCGCGGCTCACCCCGCGCTCCAGCCGCTGCCAGTGTGGGTGCTCCGCGGCCCGCTCGGCGCTCCGGTCTTCTCCAGCGCGCCCCACTCCCTCCCTGCCCCCTCCCTCCCTCCCTCGCTCCCCTCATTCCCTCCCTCTCCCCCCTCCTCTGCAGCGCCTGCATTATTTTCTGCCCGCAGGCTTCGCTTGCAACGTGGCTGCAGCCCGGGAGGTGGGTGGGCTGGGTGGGTTCGCTAGCTGGTGGGGAGGAGATTGTGCAAGTTGTAGGGGAGGGGTGCCTCCTTCCCCGCGCCCCGTCCTCCCCCCACCCCTTTCTAACTCCTTCCCCCTCCTCCTCCCCTTCCCCCTCCCCGCCCCCACCTCCTTCCTCCTTTCCGAAGGGCTGGTAACTTGTTGTGCGGAGCGAACGGCGACGGCGACGGTGGCGGCACCATCCGGGCGGGCAGCATGGGCACGTCCGCGCGCTGGGCGCTGTGGCTGCTGCTCGCGCTGTGCTGCGCGCCCCGGGAGAGCGACGCCTCCGCGAGCGGTGAGTGTGGGCACGCGCCCCTCCGCCCCGGACCCCGGGCAAGCTGGGGCGCCCGCGATCGCTGTGTGTTGGTGGGGGGGGGGGTGCCGGGTGCGGGTCTCTAGCCCACCCCACCCCCTCGTAGCAGGCGCCTCTCCGCTCTCCGCCAGCTTCCCCTCCCCGCCCTGGTGGCGCCTCTGAGCTGTCAGCACCGCAGCTACCGGGAGCCCGGCTGCTGGGGGGTGTGGAGGGGGGTGGTGGCAGCGGGGTTTAGGGTGTCCTAAAGCCTCGCTTGAACTAGTCTTCATCCCCCCCCGTCCCAGGCTCCCCAGAAACACAGTTTGACTTCGTCTTTCACCCTCTTGTCAAGGGCTGGGGGGGGGGGGATATGGGCTTCCGAGCCCCTGAACAATGGTTCTTCCTCGGGTGCCAGGCGGGCTGTTGGGGAGGAGGAAGGGCGCCGGGCCTGGCAGCCCGGGGTGCCCCCGTCGCACTTGAGCAGGTGGAGCGCGGACGCCCGGGAGGGAGGTGAACGGCGCGGGGACGCGGGCCGTGAGCAGCCGCACGTTCGGCGGGCGGCCGCGGGAGGCTCCTCGGGGCCAGAAGTGCGCAAGCCTGCGCACCCACTCTGCGACTCCCAGGGCGCCGGGTCGTCCCGGGCCGGAGGGGTCGGGGAGTGGGGCCTTCAACCCGGCTGTCCTTGGAGTGCTTCTCGGTTCCTCTTCAGCGTTGGGGAGTTGGGGAACCTCGGGGTCTCCCAGCTGACCGGGGGAGGGGAGGAATGATACACAGAGACTTAAATCAGGTTAGTTTGCTGAGCCTCATTCCGGGTGACACTTCTTCCTGAGAAACGGAGACCTAGTGACCTTAATTATACTTCATTCTAAACAATAGGCCAGAGGAGGAGTCTCGCAGGAGCCGGTGTGTGGCTGTGGCACGTAGGGAAGAGCGGGGGGGGGGGGGGGTGACAACCCTTGTGTCCCCTGGGTTGGACGCCCATCCTATCTTCAGCCATACGCTCCCTAGGGCCGCACAACTTTCCCGAGCAGGCAGTGAGTCCTTCTGCTAAGTCTTGCGAGAGTTTTTGGCGGGTCCCCGAAGGGGTCTGAACACGTCACACCAAGGAGCTTGCTTGCCAACCAGCTTTTAGGTAATTGGGACAGAACGCTGTCCCCAGCCCTAAATAGTGCACAGTCCCCACCTCCTGACGCCCGCGTGCAGTCACGTGTCTCCTGGAGTGTGAGCAAACTTTCAAGTTCATGGTCAGGCAACCTCGGGTGGGAGTGTGAGTCCCCTCGCGCCCCCCGGGCCCTTTGCTTCTGCTGTCCAGAGTGTGTGAAGCTGGGATGGGCTTTTCTGCCCTCTGTGATTGGGTGGCGGCCAAATGGAATAGGCTTTTAGGTTGGTCACGTGGCTCCGCGGACTTAATTGAGCACCAGGAGAAGGGTTATCTTTAAAGGAAAGTAAAAGTTAGGGCAGGATTCCGAGGAGCGGTTCCTTCGCGTGCTTTCTTCTGCTCAGTGTGCAGTGAATGTGGAATCTGATGTGTGAGAAACCTCAGAGCCCAGAACATCTCTGCTTACAGGAATTTTGAGCTGCTGGCATTAATCATTAATGGATGAGTAATGATAACTTATTAAACCATCTTTCAGAAGACTGCCATGACTTGAATTGTATTTCAAATTTCAAAACAGGAATGTATACCAGTAACTATTGACTACGGGAGGTGAGAGAAAAGATTTGCTGCACGGAATGTCCTTACCTATTCTTAGAATCTGAGAAAGGAGTAACTTTTCATTCTACACTGTGTTCTGTAGAGTGCTAGGAACACACCTAAACTTGCAATGAGCTAGTCAAAACTGCCATGTTCACCGTGCATCAGGAGGATGAAGACCCTCATTGCTCCTCCATAGTCACGTGTGTGACTTACCATGCAAAGTGGAGAAGAGAAACCGGTGCAAGCCTAAACTCTCAGAGAGAAAGTGGCAGCTTTCTGAACTCAAGCAAATTTAGAATTAGCTTAGAGCAGGTATTGACCCTAAGCCAACCCCAACTGGCTCAAGTCTTAAGTTCAAAGTCCCGGGACATGTAGGCTGACTTTCTGGCCCAGTTCTTCTCTACTTAATCCCTCTCCCCAGCCCTCCCCAAACACACAACTCAGAGGTAGCTCCTTGGAGATGAGCAGATACGCACTATCAGAATTGGGGTACCATTATAGTCTTGAAGGCCAGAGTCTAGCAGACCAGAGCTCTGTAAGAGCTATTCAGTCTAGGACTAGTGATTAGGAAAAGAGTAGACACTTCTCTTATTGTGGGCGGGGGTGATCTAAGTAGCAGTACCAGTCCACCTGAAGGCAGCAGCATGGAAGATAGGGGTGATGTGCATGGTTTACCAGATAATACCAAAAGAAGGTAGATAGCCATAGCAATCCTTAGGTGTGCTCAAGAATGAGCTTGTGGCTCAGGACTTTTTTTTTTTTTTAACAAGGCTTGGCAAGCTAAGCTCTCATTGTAAGCACTGTTAGCTCCCCAAAACTTTGTTCCCTGACTCATCATCTTACTTTGTGTGGCACTTCTAGTGCCAGTCCTCTGTCGTCTTTATACGTTAAGTGCTGAAGTTTCCTAAGACTTGTATGTATACAAAGGCCAAGTTCAGTAGAGCTCCCACACGTTAAGACTCCAGGTGAGCAAAGTTTGCTTGCAAACGTGGCTGTGCAGTCTCTACCTTCAGAAGAGATGCACACCTGATTTGTGTGTTTCTGCTTTTTATAAAAGTAAATACAAGAGTTGGTTTTATCCCTTGAGTATTGCATGATGGTTCTAAGAAAAAGTGAAATCATCATGAACTTATTCTATTCCAAGAATGGTATCAGACCAATAAGACAAAATCCCTTGTACATGGCTTTAAGATTAAGGTCACATATAGAACCCTAGCCATATGGCTTCAGGCTTTGATCCAGAAATACTGAGACTTACCAAAGAGCATGGGAATAGAAAAATCTATGGTAAATATTTTCTAGCTCTTCAGAAAGCAAATAAAGTTGTTCTCAGTGGAGGAAATCAGATCAAAATGAGTCAGTTTCCTGCTTCAGGCCCCAAATTTGTTTTACTAGCCTTTGAAAAGCCACCAGCATATGTTAGCCTGTAAGAAGTTAAGCACATCCCGAGCTGGGATTGCCCTAAAATGATGCCTATCAAATATGTATTGCTCTATGAGAATGTCCCCTGGTAGCCTACACTGACTGCTCTTCACATTGGCAGTTGATAGATTCAAATTTCTTAGTTTGTTCCCTACTACTGTGAATTAAACTTAAAAGAGCACTTAGGCCACAGCATATAAGCTATTCTCAAGACAAACAGTCTAAAAATTCTTTATAGGTGAGATGTACTTATCGAACAAAAGTAATTAATTCAGAGACATTTTCTCCCTAAAAAGGGGAAAAATCTGAGAACTGATAGCTTTTCTGAGAACCTCAAGGAATAGTATAATGTCATTTGGGAGAATCTGTCTTTTTTATGGTTTTAAAAACCATCTGAATTTTACTCTCTGTATTTGTTTCAGAATAAACCCTTGTGTTTCGCTAGCTCTTGTACTGGTGTGAACCAAATTCGAAACACTGTTAATGTGAGTTGGACACACTGACTGCACTATCAGAGCTAGATGTGGTGGCAGGTGGTACCTTAAACCTAGCCCTCTTCTCCCTTCATGTGATGTGTCCTGGGAGCGTTTGGATCTGCTAGTCATTTTGAAACTGAACTATCAAGCAAGAGATTGCAAGGTACAAGGAGAGTAGGCATAGAGATCTTCTAGAAATGTCCTCATGTTTGCTCACAGGGCCTTTTGCCTGATTGTGTTACAGACATGCTCTGTGTGGAGGAGAAGGGTAGAGTATGTATGACCTAGGATTTAAGAAGTGACTTTAGGAAAGAAATGATTAGATGGGGCTGCTGTCTAGAGTGGCAGACCTTGCCATAAACTTGGAACATCTGGGTAGGTTCTGATGGCCAGTAGTCTTTTTAAGTGTATAGGTACAGTATTGGAGGTAGAAGGAAGGGGGTAGAGGAACGTACAATTTATCATGTATTAGTAATTGACATGTGCAAGTCCAGGTGTTATAACTTAATGTTTGCTGCTAATGCTGTGAATTCATAGGATTCCTGTTTTATAGATTGCCTCTAGTTTTTAGTTTTCTGAAAAAAATCTCCCTTTGATCGGAGTTCTTAAATAATGGGTAGGTTTACTAAGTAGGTTATAAATTGAAGCCAGTCTTCATTGTAAGCTTTCTCCAGTCCTCTTGAGAGTCAACACAGAGATTACAAAGCTGCTCCCTATGTGACATTTCTTCTAGTGGGAAGTCAAACCAGGAAACTCAGGATCTGAAAAGAGCCTCGTAGAGAAGCTGTGAATTGGAGTGAGTAGAGCTAGTGTTAAGACTTAATCATGAAAGCTGCAAATAGCTGAAGACTTCTGGAGTTCCCACATGCTGCTTTGATTATAGTCATGATATTTCTCTAAAATCATCAACTTAGACTTTAATATGACAAAGCCAGAAACAATTCTATCTCTGCATATGGTCCTGCAAAGGTGATTCAGTTCAAGTACCAGTGGCCTGTAGTCATCATTCTCAGAGAGCAGTGAAACATTACAGTTAGGTATAGGTCTGATATACCAACCTCCTAACCTTGCCTGTCTGTGCTGTGGGTTTCCCTGTGTGTTGGAATCGTTCTCCTAATGTGGAAATGGGGCCAGCATACTCATTGTAAAGTTGCTTATTAAGGTAACTTGCCACATAGGTGAGATGAAAGTACTCTCATAGGCATAGTGAACAGGCATCTTTATGAGCCTAGTTTTCAAAGTATTCTAGTTGGTAAAGCAGGTGGGCATGCTTAGTTTATGTTCAGAAATTTTGTAGAATATTTTGACAAAAGTCTGTACTTTAGAAGATATTTATGAGTTAATTAATAAATCAGGTAATGTACCCAGGACTGTTAACTAGGGCTACAGAATGCTTGAATATCAGGCATCAGGTCATGAATTCTGAAGTTGAATTCCAGCCCCTGGATTAAGGAATCACTGTGTCTAAGAGTAGAAACAGGTAGATCAATACATCTCAATGCATGTTGGCTGTGGGTCAAGCACAGGAAGTCATGGGCGTGAAGCTACATCACACCTGGCCCTGGTTTTTGTTGTTGTTTTAAGGCATAGATCACCTGATTGAACAAATGCCACCTAAGCCCACTGCTAGTTTAGTCACATGGGCAAACAGAGCCTGAGCAGCTCTAAGGTGGGGGGAAGGTGGGAGGGCCTTTGCAGCTCTTAGCTCAGCTGGCATAGCCTGAGCAGATGGTGGGTGATGACCAAGAAGAAGTCTGAGGAAGCTAATAGGGAACTGAGACTGGAGCCTAGAGCCAGTGGGTAGTCAGGAAATGATTCCATCCCTGGCTCTTCAGGGTAAGTTGCTTAAATCACAGTCTTAATTTGAATGGAGTATGTGATAGCCTTGGAGGCAAAGGAACAGGTGACTTAAATTTAGATCAAGATGAGGGCTTAGACATAGCCAGGGTTTGAAGGATAAATGTCAGGGAGAAGAGTGTGAGCTCATGTGTGGGATTCTGATTTACAGTATGTGGTAGGCCAGTAAAAGATAAGACCTGGGAAAAGAGGAAGATGGTGAACTGTTTTAGTTGGGATGTCTGCTAAGACATAGACATGAATGTTAGTGGCATGATGTTTTACTCAGACTGTCACTATCATGTCTGTTGTAAAAGACTAGCATTTATCTCCTGTGTCCATCTATGCAGTGATGGACTTGAGGGCCCATGGGGATTAACAGTACCTATGGTATTACAACCTTCAAAATGAAATAGCTTCTTCTATTATATGTAGAATCCAAAGCTTCTTAGAGCATTGGTCTCAAATATGGGCCTCATAATTGCAAGGAAGAACCCCACCTCAGTCAGCACTGAAATTCCCCAAGGTTGAGCTCAGAATTGCCCAGGTTAGCACATTGTCCAGGGACTCTGATGCACACAAGAGCCAGAGAACCACAGACTCAGTTTCTCATCCTAGGTAGATCAGGTAAAGAACCTTTGCTCTCACTCGGCCAGCCTACCCTAAATAAGAAAACCAAGAGTCGTTCTCCCTCTAGAATAAGCTGCTAATAAAATTCTAGCAGCCTCTTTAAATGGCTGCAATGAGAAAGAGGAGTGGGGTTCTGTCCCAACATGAAGCTAAACTGTAAGAGTACAACCATGAGAAGTGAAACCACTTCATCTTGGCTAATTTAAACAGTATCTACACCTTGAACTTCAAGTCAATGAAATATTCTAGAAGTACATATTCATGAGTTGGTTGCTGTGGTTTGTGTGCTCTGTAGCACAGTCTCTAGGAACAGAATGCCTACGTTCAAATTTTCTCTGCCCAGAGTAATCATGGGCAAGTTATTATACTTCCCTTCTCCAAGCAGTTTTCCTGAACTGTGAAAGAGAAGGTGTAGAAATAGTGAGTCAATACACATGAAGTCATAGAGTTGCGATAGACCAGAAACAGCGAGCATTTGATTATTTGTCCATGAATATTGAAGTTACCTCTATCGGATGTAAGTGGATAGCGCTCAAAGCCCCTGAGGCTGCATAAGGCCTGAACACAGCCTTCGTGCTCGGCAGCCCAGAATGCCTTCCTTAGCACCTTGCTGCAGTGCTTGCCTCTGACCAACCTCCTTCCCTGTAGGAAAACTTCTTTGCTGACTCAGAAATCTGCTTGTCCAGAAAGGAGTTTTCGCCTATGAATAGAAAGACTGGCAATAAAGTAGCAAGCAGTAGAGATGAGCTAGACTAAAAATAAATGCCCTTGGTAGCCCCAGAAGTGCCAGAAAAAATGGGCTGAAGGAAATCCAGCAGGTAATAATATCCGTATAGTCAGGCAACAAGGAAGGGCATGAGAAGTAAATGCTGGGTCCTGGCAGACCCAGAGTGTGGCATCCTGAGCCCCACTGCAGTTTTAAGTGTACTCTGAGCCTGACTGAACATCTCCTCAACATTCTGGGCATTCATGCTGGAACGCTCCTGCCAAAAGCCTACAGAGGAATCTGTAGTCCATCCTGAAGGCTGACTATTCACTGTGGTAAGGCCTATACAGTCTTTTATTTTTTTTTGTTGGATCTCACACTGTTCTTCTATGTTAACCCTTGAAGGGCCAGTTAGTCAATGGCAGGATGAGTTGTCCATGTACTCAAATCACCATGTCCCTTGAAGCCAATGACTACTAGTGTGTATGGGTAGCAGTGAGTATTAACCAGTTAGGTGAACAAGGCTCCTGGGACATGGGGGCCTTGAAGTAGCTAACTTAGTCTGATGTCATCTATACATGTGAGAGTAGAAACAGGTAATTATTTGGCACTTTTGGGAAATCATTCATTAGTATTTTAAATAATCACATAAGTGGCTATTTACCAAAGAGACAGAGGTA
This sequence comes from Dipus sagitta, assembly GCA_036346955.1. Taxonomy (NCBI): domain Eukaryota; kingdom Metazoa; phylum Chordata; class Mammalia; order Rodentia; family Dipodidae; genus Dipus; species Dipus sagitta. The sequence continues at coordinate 55,527,045 of CM070770.1, read as the reverse complement.
GTCAAAGTATTAAAGTGAGAAAGAAACCTTGACAGTTGGTATCTGGGGATGGAGGGAGTAGATGTGTATGCATGTGTATTTGTACAGATGCACACAGTTGTGCATGCCCCCACCACATACATATGCAGAGGGCAGAGGAGAACAGCAGGTGTTCTCTTCTATCACGTATCTGCGTGTTTCCTTAAGACAGACTCTCTAAATGAGCCCGAAGCTTCTATTTTCACTCAAACTGGCAGGAAACCCTAGTGATTCGCTGGTCTTTGCACACTACAGGACTGGGGTGACGGGCATGTGAGGCCACACCTATCTGTTTACTTAGAGCTGAGGAATCAAACTCAGGGCAAATTATGGCCCACACAAATGTTGTTACCTGCTCAGCCATCTCCTGAGCCTGCAGGTTTAATTTTTTAAAGGGGATACTTCTTAAATTCTTAAAACTAATTCCCAAAGAAAGTCTTCCTGATTGAGGCAGTGGAGAAGTTCCAGGATCCATAGCCTTCCCCAGCTTCCACTATCCCTTTAGCTTCAAGCCATTTCCTGTGATAAACACTATGGCTTTGAGGAATGCTACTTAAAACTTCATTTTGCTCCAACTTTTCACCTTTCTGGACAGACCCCAGGGTATAAAGTACCCCTGTATCTACTCTGAAGGTTACTTTGGGTATGCTAGTGGTTAGACTGTAAATGTCCACTATAGCCTGATTTTATTTTTATCAATATTAAGCTTCCTACCTAATTATCCAATAGGCAGAGCCCTTCAGGAAGAGGTGTGTCACTGGGGCAGCTCTTGAGTCCAGCCCTACAGTGTATACAGAGACAGCTTAAGATCTGGCTACTCACTTTTGTCTCTCTGCTATGGATGTATGATTAAGTGAGGCAGCTTCTTCTGCCATAATAAAGCTTCCCCTGCATTTTATAAGCCTGAAATTAACCCTTTCCTCCCATAAGCTACTTCTTAGTTGTGTGTTTGTCCAAGCAATGAGAAAGTAACTTCAACAGTAAAACTGGCACTGAGAAGTAAGGTTGTTGATTCAGTGAATCTGACCATGTAGTTTTTGGTATTTTGGAATGTATTTGTGGGAGAAATATGGAAGGACTTGCTACTTTGGACTGGAGAAGCCTGATATTGTTGTAAGAAGAGATTTATGGGCTATTCTGGTGAGAGTGTGAAAATGCTAAATGCAGAGAGATTTATGGACTGTAAAGGGTTGGTTTATGTACTTTCAAATGGGAAGAAGGACAGAACTTTCATGGAACTGGGCTACTTACTGGTAGAAAGGCTGGCTGCATTCCACTATGTGCTAAGAATTTTAGCGAAGTTGAATTTAAAAGTAATGAAGGACTGGGGAGATAGTTCTGTGGTTAAAGATGCTTGCTTGTAAAGCCTAATGGCCTGGGTTTGATTCTCCAGTGCCCATATGAAGACAGAGGCACAAAATGGTGCAAGCATTTAAAATTAGTTTGAAGTGATAAGAGGCTCTGGCATGCCCATAGTTCTCTCTCTTTCTCCTCACAAATTAAAAAAAAAAAAAAAGTAATGGATTGGTATACTGGAAGAAAGTATACAACTGGAAGATAGGAAGATGTAGTTTATCACAGGGAAAATTGCAACAAGTTTGAAGTTAACCTGTATGGAGATGGTTTTAGGGCACTTAAGCACATTTGGGAGGTTAAAGGTGGACCAACTGTTTCGCTTTGGCACAATGATAAAGATGGCCTGGGTGTAAAACTAACCCACAGAAGGCTCAAGCTATGATGCAAAATTCTTTTGAAAGGAAGGGGCTTTAAGGATGACTGGTGAAGGAGTATCCTGATCTTCAAGGTCAAGCTTTATTCCCCCACCAAAGATTTGTAATTTTAACGATGCCATCTACTTGGTACTGGTTTTGGAAGCATGAAAAATGCCAAGTGTCTCATGAAGAGCACATGGTTTCAGGAGTTGTTATGATGTGACAATTTGAAGCAGGTTTGGAATCCCTGTATGGAGGACCAAGTAAAGACAATGTAAGGAGCTATGAAGATGAACTGTGGTTGCAATGGAGACCAAGGAGTTTGGATACTGGGACTATTGGATGGCTGCCAAGGAGAGCTGCTGGCTCTGAATAGGGTTTTCCTTGGGCTATGACCAGTCTAGTTATAGAGGCAGAATTAGAAAGATTTTGTCACTGTTTACAGATGTTGGACTTGCAATTATAAATATTTTATGTTTGCCTGCCTGCTGGTTATTGATTTTGCATTGCTCCAGTTTCAATTTATTATGTCTTTTTTTTTTGGCCATGGGGATGTTTACTCTTTGCTATTATGTGTTGGAAGTGTGTAACTTGTGTTTTGATTTTACAGAACTCAGAGTTAAGAGAGAGTTTAGAATCTCAAGTGAGACTTTCAACTTTTGAACAGTGTTAAAGTTGGTTAAGTCTACGGGGACTTTTGAAGTTGGATTGAGTACATTTTGCATTGTGAGATTATCATGAGTCAATGGGGACCAGGGGCGGAATATGGTAGATTGAATGTAAATGTTCCGCATGGCTTCAGACGTTTTTTATCACTGTTAAGCTTCCTACACTAAGTCTTCAGCAGGCATAACCTGTATAGAGGATGTTTGTCACTAGGAATAGACTTTGAGTCCAGCCCTAAGGTATGTACAGAGCCACCTTGAGCTCTGGCTGCTCACTTCTTCTCTCTGTTGTGGATGTGTGATGAAGTGGGCCAGCTTTTTCCACCACAATGAAGCTTCTCCTGGAATCTGTAAGTCTGAAATAAGTCCTTTCCTCCCATAAGCTGCTTCTTAGTTGGGTGATTGTCCTAGCAAAGAGAAAATAACTGCAACAGGTGTAGATGATTTTAAGCCAAGCTTGTTTACTTGAAAATATAATAGTCAACTTGAGATACAAATTTCATAGATGGAACTACACTATAGGTCTGCAATCCTGTAATCCCTAAAGCTTTTGAAGCCAAAAGCCTCTTTACTCACTTGGTGCTTTCAATTATAGACCTCCAACAACAGCAGTACCAGCAGAACACCAAATTTTAAAAGGTAGATTGTGTTTGGAACTTGGAGAGAAAACCCCACAGGGTTCATTCACATCAGGTGGCTGAGATCCCAGAATTCAGCTGTGCATCTGAGCTCTTGGGCACTACAGAAAGCAGAGAATGAAACAGAACCAGGGAGCAGTGCCTGCCCTGTAGCATTCTGTCAAAGTAAAGTGCTTAGAAAACTAAGAATCTGAGAGGCATGACCATAAAGATTAAAGTCTTTATTTGGCTCTTTTTAAAGGGTCCTTTATAAAGCCAGCTAGCTAGCTTCCTACCCCACCCCCACCCTCATATACCTCCTTTTTTGGATAAGCAGCAATGTTTTGATACCCATTCTACTTCTAATGTGAATTCTTCTAGTGTGGCATGTGTTTGTGGTAACCTGAAACTTACTGACAATCAGACAGAAACTTTAGTGATATGGACACATCTAGGATAAGAAAAGATAGTAAACTCTTTTCTGCCATAGGATGTTGGAGTGAACAGAAGAAAATGCTTATACCTATCATGACCAGGCAATATGTGTCTATATCTATATTTTTTTATCTATCTATCTACCTATACTCACATGTGTGCACACACGCGCGTACACACACACACACACATATATATGTATGTATGTATGTATGTATATATATATATATACTCTTGAGGGAGAAGTCCTGGGATTTTGACCTAACTTGTGATAGTGAACCAAATGTCAGCCTTAGAATGTTGTATGCTGAGTTTAGGCCCCAGGACAGCTTGAGTATCTGCAAAATCTGTAATGTAAAAACCTCATATTGGGAAAGGTTTTCTCTCAATTGACTAAACTTGACGTTGAAATCATCTTCTGACATCTTTTGATTCTATCCAAGTCTTGTAGGCTCACTATGTAGATTTTAGTGTCTCATTTTGACTTAGTTTTCATAATGAGGCCCTTCAAAAATTCAGCCGTTTGTTCTTTATTTTAACTCTTAACTTAATTATTCTTTCCATACACATGCTTTCTATCTTCTCTGTCATTTTTTTTTCTACTTTTCCAAGTGAAGTCCTCAAGGTAGACTCTTACTCCTCCCAGCCCTCACTGACTGTAGTGGTTTAAATTCTTGCTGATTGTAGTGGTTTGAACTCAAGCTTGCATCTTGAGTCTCCAGTGGGCAGAGCCCTACTGGGGAAGATGTATATCACCAGAGTTGGGTTATGGAGTCCAGCCCTAAGGTGTTAAGTCCAGTCTTAAGGTGAGAATGGTGTTCGGAGTTTTGGCTATTTGTGCTTGCTGCTGATGCTACCTATTTCATAGTGTGTCTCTACTTTGCATCTATGGAAGTGAGCCAGCTTCTTCCACCATTGATGGTGTTCTCTTTGATTTTGTAAACCTGAAATAAACCACCTCCTTCCATAAGCTCCCAGTTAGATGTTTGTCCCAGCAATGAGAAACTGACTGTAACAGTAATTTGGTACCAGAGAAGTGGGGTCTTTCTTACAGTGAATTTAATCTAACCATGTGGATTTTGGTCTTTTGTAACTAATGTGCTGGAAGAATGTGGAGTGACTAGGTATTTGGGACTTCATAGTATAATAAGCCAAATTCTATGGGCTATTTGATAAGAATTTTAAAAACTATTAAATGCTGAGAGAATTATGGATTACATAGGCTCAATTTATGAACTTTCAAAGGGGAAGGAGAGACAGCAGAGAACTTTGTTGGAACTGGGCTACTGGCATTAGGGCTGGTTGTGTTCGGCCCATGCCTTAAGAATTTGAGCAAAGTTAAACTTAAAAGTAATGGACTGATGTGCTTGGCAGAAGGTATTAAACAGAAAGATATGAAAGATGTATGGTTTCTCAAAGGAAAAAATCAAGCACGTTTAAAGTTATAGGCCCAGAGACTGTTTCTGGCACTTGGTAGCAGCTTCCCACCATTAAGGGTAAGCTAACTGCTTTGCATTGTAACAATGGAAAAGACGCCTGGTTAGTATTGCTGGTACATATCACCTAACCAAGAGCAGCTTGTTGGAAAAAAAAAAAAGGGTTATTTTGGCTTACAGACTAGAGAGGAAGCTCCATGATGACAGAGGAAAATGATGGCATTAGCAGAGGATGGCATCACCCCCTGGCCAACATAAGGTGGACAACAGGAACAGGAGAGTGTGCCAAACAAACGCCAGGGGAAACTGTCTATAATACCCATAATCCCACCCCCAACAATACACTGCCTCCAGGAGGCATTAATTCCCAAATCTGCATCAACTGGGAACCAAACAGATAGCCACCCATGATGTAAAATGCAGTATATTCAGTCCAACTTTAAAAGTCCCCAAGATTTTTATCAGTACTAATGATGTTCAAACATTCCCATAGTCCAAGATCTTTTAACTGAACCATAATACCAAAAATTCACCCCAAACTCATTATGGAACAGCATAAACACTCAGAATGCAAAGATGGCATTGGGCATATTAAAGAAATACTCAACCAATACAAGATTTAAACAGGGCAAACATCAAACTCTGTAGCTCCAAATCCAACAACTCTAGTCAGTGACAAATCTCGAAGTCTGATCATTCTAACCAGCAACAAGTCGAGTTCCACCCCTCCAGCTAGGCCACTCACAGTCCTGGAAGACTTTATCTGGGGCCAGAAGCTCTACTTAGCTGTCATCTCTTGGTCCCAGCATCTCCACTGGGTCTCAACTGCAATCCAGGGTTCATCCTCATGGCTTCATTGGGTGTCCATGCAGGCAATCCAGCAAATCTGCTTCACACTGCCATGGCTGTTTCCAAACCACAAGACCATATTGCAAATTCAGTGACCCTCTCTTTCCTTCATTTGTTATACTCCATAATACCAGGTGGGGTGCCAGTTTGTTAATCCAGGGGGGAATAAAGCAGACTTTGAAGATCAGGGTACTCCTTGAGCACTCAGTCCCCTTCAAAAGACTCTGCGTTCTTTCTTTTGTCCCAATGCAGGTTAGCTGGTCCAATCTCAATATTGTAATCTCTCAAACAATTGCAGATGAATGGGTAGAAGTTTCATCGGAAAGATTTCATTTTTTCTGTGCCATATCGTTGTACTCACGCCAGTCTGTTTCTACACAATGCAACCCTGCACAGATTCTCAGGACACAGGCATAACAGTAAGCCTCTCACACAAGTGGCTTCTAACCCAGTCCAAGTAAAGCTCTTTCTCACCCTGATAAGCCAAACCTCATAGTCCATAGTTACTGCATTCAGGGCTATCATCTCTGACAAGAATAGTCTATCAAGCTGTACTTACATCACTGCAAGGCATCTCTTAGGGCACAGTTTCAAATCCTTCGAAAATCAGCTCCAAAAGGCCAAAGCCACCTAGTCAGGTTTCAGGCAGCAATGACAGCACTCTCAGCACCTACTTTACTGCTGCAGTCAGGTTCTCATTGCTGTCAGGAAACACCTGACCAAGAGCAGCTTATGGAAAAAAGGTTTATTTTGGTTATAGACATGAGAGGAAGCTCCATCATGGCAGGCAAAAATGATGGCATGAGCAGAGGGTGGACATCACCTCCTCGCCAACATCAGGTGGACAACAGCAACAGGAGAGTGTGCCCAACACTAGCATGGGGAAACTGGCTATATTACCCATAAGCCCACACCCAAAAAACAATACACTTGGATCTATGGAAGGAAGCCAGCTTCTTCCGCCATTGATGGTATTCCCCTGGAATTTGTAAGCCTGAAATAAACCCCTTCCTTCCATGAGCTGCTTCTGATTGGATATTTGTCCCAGCAATGAGAAGCTGACTGTAACAGTGGTGCTGTGGATATAGAATTGTGGCAGAACCCCTGGAACACATACCCCAGCCTTGAGAATATTAGGAACATTTTATGAATATGGTAACAATATCGGTAAGATAGGAGGCAGATAGGTGCCTCACACTTAGCTTAGTGTTATTTAAAACAGTGACTCTTCATATAATTCTGTTATCTTCTATGCAAGAGAAAAATTATAAAATGAGTAAATATTATGGAATATTGGTAGGAAATATTAAATCATAGTGCTTTGGAGCTGAGATATAGTCTGATCAGTGCTTAGAAGAATGGTTTATATAGTCATAAAAGCAATGTATTTAATACCTGAAGTCATCACACCTATGTACCTAGAACATGAAAGTAATAATTCCCATGTGGTGATCTTGACTTGGACCAGACTTGAAGCTCCTTGGGAATTAGCTACAAAACGGAATTCTTGCCAGCAGCGGGAAGCAGTTGACCCTGGGGACACCAACTAGAGCATTGTGTATATCACACAAGAGTTCCAGTCTGTGCTTGTCTCTGCTGTGATTGTTCCTATGCCAGCATGCCCCAGCTGCACATACTGAGAAGTGGCAAGAAATCAGAAAGCTGTCTGCTGTGACCTCCCTCCCCCAGCACTCTGCATGGGCTGTAGGATTCCACTGTCTTCCTAAATATCTGTAGTATATTGGCTTTAAGGGACATGACCTGTGCCTTTTATCTCAAAGAAGCACATCCTGCAGAAGGACAAAAGTGCTAATGGTCTAAGCTCCTGAGAATTAGCTGTCCTACGCCAAGAAAATATCTGAGTGCCCTCCTTCATGTCTTAGTTGACATCAGTGTAAATGCAATATCAATTCTCCAAGCCTAGGACTGAGCTTGGGGGAGAAGAATCCAGGTCTGTATCTGCATCACTTACCTTTTGTCTCATCAACAAATCAGAGATGACATCCCATCGACTTTTAACCATACTTTCTTGATGCTTTTATCTTGTAACTATTTTGTAGATATACACTTTTCAAATGAGGCCTCTATTTCTAAGACAAGGGGCCTCTATTTATGTCCTATAATTGTTACCTTTCTTTGCTTGTGATAGAAGCCTCACTCTTGTCTGATAGTACAGATGTGAACAAGAAATACTATTAAAAGATTAGGATTGTATGCATAATGATAGACACATGAATGGCTTGAGCAAAGGAGAATAAAAAAAGAGTCTAGAGCCCATAGGATGATCCTCGTGTCTCTGGGCAAGGTAGTTTCCTTGATCTTGGTCCATCCCCATTGGTCAAGATCAGTATTCCAGCCATGACCAATTTTCAGGAAGCAAAAAGGGAATTAAAGGACAGAAAATGAGTTTACTGTTCTTTTGAACACACAGTCATAATTTGCCTAATGATGGTGATATAGTCTGAGAACTACAATGTTAGACGATTTTATTGTTGCTTTACTACACAAACTAAGACTGTCTAGCCTACTACATACTTAGGCTGTTTGGTGTAGCCTCCTCCTAGGCTACACAACTGTCCAAAGCATGCTTCACTGAAAACTATGGTCAACTGTAACACAATAATGAGCATTTGTGTACCTGTCCCTATCCACACATAGAAAAGGCAACAATATGTTTGTAAAAAAGTAAAAATGGTGCACATGTATAGGGCACTTAGCCTGTAGGGTCAGAAGTTGCTCTGGGTGAGCCAGTGGTGAGTGACTGGGAAGGCCTGAAACATTGTTGATCACTTTATAAGCACTGCACCTTCCATTTATAAAAATGTTTCTGAGCTGAGAGATTGATCAGTGAGTAAAATTCTTGCTTTGAAAGCATGAGACCTAACTTTGGATCTCCAGCGTCCATGTAAAATACTGGGCATGGTGGAGTGCTCCCAGCACTGGGGAGGCAAAGACAGGGGATCCTGGAGCTCACTGGCCTGCTAGTGTACTTGAATCCGTGAGCTCTAGCTTGGGTGGAAGACACTATCTCAAAGAATAACTGAGAACAATACAGGAATATCTCTGATGTTGACCTCTAGGCTTCACATACACTCATGCACATGTGCATGTACACCCACACACATATGAACATGCACAAAATGTTCTTTTTCCTTCAATAAAAAAACTGTACTTTTTTTGGTGCTTGAGAATGAAGCCAGGTACCCCACCATCAAGCTACATCTCTAGCTCTTACTCTTATATTTCTCTCTCTCTGTCTTTTGTTGCTTATAAACTTAAATTGTGTGTGTGTGTGTGTGTGTGTGTGTGTGTGTGTGCATATTCATGTATTTGTGTGTGAATGTGAACATGTACCTGCCATGGCATATGTGTGGAGGTCAGAGGAAAGTTTTTGGGTTGTTTCTCACCTTTTGACTTCCTAGGAGACAGTGTTTCTCTCCAAATCTCACTATATTGTTGTTTCTTGGTTTGTTTGTTTGCTGGACTTGCAATGAGCTCCTGGGAAATTCTCTTGTCTCTGCCCTCCATCTTGTCTCTAGCATGCTGAGATTATAAAAGCCCACCATGGCTTAGGTTTTTGTTTTTGTTTTTTTTACATGGGGTCTGAGGAGGATTGAATTTGGGTACTCAAGGCTGCGGTGGCTAGCACCTTAATGCATTGAGCCATCTCCTTACTCTAAATGTTTTTAAAACTCTTTTGTGATAACATTTAGCTTACAACATTCATTATATAGTTCTACAGAAACATTTTCTTTATTTCCTTATTCTATAAGCTTTTTAATTTAAAATTTTTCTTACTTTTTAAACTTTTTATTAACAAAAACTAGCACATGAGGAGTGGAGAGATGGCTTAGCGGTTAAGCAGCTTGCCTGAGAAGCCAAAGGACCCAGGTTCAATTCCCCAGGACCCATGTAAGGCAGGTGCAAAAAGTGGCACATGTGTCTGGAGTTCATTTGCAGCAGCTAGAGGCCCTGGCATGCCCATTCTCTTTCTTTCTCAAATAAATAAAAATAAAACATTTTTAAAACTATCACATGAGTACATACATTTCCCTAGGCTGACACAAGGTCAGAACCATCATGTGTCACTGTCTTCACATCTTGTCCCACTGGACAGTCTTCAGGCACCAATGTGCATGGAGCCATCAATGGTGACAGAAAGTCTTCTTTGGAATCCCTCATGAGGAGAGGCTGCAGGTTCTGCTTGAGGCAGGTCCTTCCTTACTTTGCTCTTTTCAGAAACATGTCCAGGGTGGTTGGCTTGCTTTGTTTCTTTTATCCAATCATAGATTTGCTTGTAAGGAGATAATGCTGTGTGAACATCTCTCTCTATGAGTAAAGACCTTTGGTGTTGGGAACTTGTTTGCAAATACTTTAAAGAGCAGGTTAGAGCCTGCAATAGCTTTAGATAACCTCTTCACTGAATTTTCTCAGAGGTTCTTTGTCTTCTGTGGTTTGCTTTCTTTCTTTTTTTTTTTTTTGCCACTTCTTTTGCTATATATGTCCATTGGATGGTGAGCCTTATTTAACTACATTACAGTCGTGTATGGTCACCATTCTGTATGTGCTCCATATTCACCAAAACACCATTGCCTGGCATATGACTGAATTTCTTAGAAGTTGGCTATATAATTTATATTACTACTCCACTAGCCAGAACTTAGTCTCATAGCCATACGTCCCTATGAGAATGGCTGCAAATCTTAATGCTTAGTTTTACTGTGTCCAGTGAAGAGCTCCATTATCATCAGCCACTGTCAAGACCAGTCTGAGGCTATCCTCTAGAATGCAGCCACCTGCTGAGTCCGCAGCTGCCCTTCCACAACGGACCTTATCTGCAGGTTTTAGGAACTTGCATCTCTAACTTAGCACCCTTTTTACTCTCTTTGCTGAATATTATTTCCTACTCCTAGGGAGAAAAGCCAAATGTGAACCCTCCCAATTTCAGTGCACAAATGGCCGCTGTATCACTCTGCTGTGGAAATGTGACGGTGACGAAGACTGTGTTGATGGCAGTGACGAGAAGAACTGTGGTAAGTAAAGAGTTTGATGCCCTCACTTGCCACCTAGCTTCCCACCTGGGCTTGTGTCTTTTATTGGAATGGTTAATATTATCTTAGTTTCTGCCAATGAAACCCATGTGAAAGAACTGCTTTGAGCCAGAGTCCAAAGAATCTGTACTTCCTGGTCTAGAGGAATATAATGGAATGTTTGACATGGTGTTATCAACTCGAGTATGGAATGTTGAAGATAAAGTGGAGTCCCTTTCAAATGACAGGACCTGGTTTGTCTTCCCTAAGACAAACATGAGGTGTAGGAACCTGAAGAAGGGAAGGGAGGAGCAGACATAGGGGGAGCAGAAGATTGCTGGGAAATAACCTTAAAATTTCCCAAATGGCTTTGATCCCAGGAAAGAATACATGCTGTGGACACTACAGAATCCCCTGGAATTCACTACAGTTTCAAGGACTAGCTAACTCTGGCACAGAAATGACAAGCCAGCACAGACCAGAAGTCAGATAAGGATGCTTTTCTAACTCTCTGCTCACAATAGTTGCTGAGTTGAAAGCAACAGGTAGGATGGAAGACATTCTCTTCCCAAAAGACTGTGGACATATCTAGCAAAGTTTGTGAGAAATGCCAGTATGTGTAATCTCCATAGCCTCGTGTCATGCTAAGCCGCTGAGAACTACACATCAAGATAACATGTACCTTTATTACCTGCCAAAGTTTACATTTTCATCCCTTTGTACTTTGCTGTGAAAATCCTGAAACAATGCTGTGCATGAGAATATTGGTATGGCCACTGTCATTTCCTTTTTAAAAGAATATGTATATATAGTACTGGTTATGGAGATGTATGCCTGTAATCCCTGCTCTCAGGAGGCAGAGACAGCAGGATCATGAGTTTGCAGCTACTTTGGCCTTCTGAGTTCTAGGCTATATAGGACTCTTTTCTCAAAAAAAGAAAGGAAAAGGGATGTTTTATTCAGATGTTCACTATACAAACTAGAAATGCAGAATTAAAATAAAAACTATGTGGGGATTTCATCAGCTGCTATCTTGTGTCTTTACCTGCTTATTCTTACATCATCACTAAACTGTCACACGTATCTCAGAGGTAGGACAATTGCCATGAGTTCAAGGCCATCTTGAGAATACATAGTGAATTCCAGGTCAGCTTGGGCTAGAGCAAGACCCTGACTCACAAAAAAAAAAAAAAAAAAAAGAAAGAAAGAAAAGAAAAGAAAAAGAGAAAAGAGAAGAAAAAGAAAAAGAAAAAAAGAAAAAGAAAGCCCATTCTGCAGTTTCAAGTGGAAAACTTATCTCCAGGCTCAGGACCAAGAATAATTCTCCTGTGCTTTACTTTTCTGTCATTTTCATTTAGTGGTGAGATTTTGGTCTGCTCCATAAAACATTGAGTTCTATATTGTTCTTTCAGCAAATACTCACTAAAGGGACATGACTTTTTCCACCTTGCCCTCTGAGTATGAGAAACAGTGATTCCTCCAGCTCATATTGGGCAATCACATCACTTATTGTGTTCATGTTGCAGAAGCCTTTTGCTATAATCTGACTCGGCAGAGTGCAGTGTGGATCATCCTAGGGTTATGGATTGTCTTTTCCCAGCATCCTTTCTGCATGAATACCTTCTACCCACCACATAGTGGAAGGGTTTGCATGAGGATGGAGGGGAGAGAAACAGTAGTGAATCAAGCACACATCAGTTGGGAAAATTTAAATACATTCCTGGTCAAGTATATTCCTGTCTTTAGGTATGGAGGTAGAGAAGGGAACTGGAAGCAGCAGCCTTGAATTGAGCATTTGCTTAAAACTTCCCAAGCCACCTCCTAATTTTCCTGTCTATTCTTGACGTGGGCCTTGATTGGAATTTTCAGCAGGACTCATCTGTCAATCACGACAGCTAGTAATATAGTCAACTTGAGTGGAAATTCCATATGCCATGTTCTTGTATGGGTCCCCTAAGTATCTTGCTCCTGGGTTTCCTCCACTGTGGGACTTATATGTCAAGGCCTGGTTCAAATATCCGTTCTTTTCTTTCCAAGTCCATGCTGAGAATGGAGAGGGATGAACTCACAAACAATGTGTATCTAATTATTTTTGCTCACACTCTTTGTTACATAGTTGATCATTCTTATCATCATGACATGCTCTACCCTATAAAGTTGTGTGTTCCCTCTATGATCATTCCTTTATTTTTCTTACAAAGAATATCACAGGTTGAATTATAGCAACAAACCCTTAGAATTATAGCAACAAACCCTCCAGCACTTGCCATGTTGACACTGTATTAAGGTGAGTTTAGACACAGGTTGAGTTTGTGAACTAAAATGGCCTTTGTGTTTCCTTATCCCTGCAGTTCAAAAATATGAATAATCCCTTATTTATCACCAGAGTTCATTGGCCCATCTTTAGTGTTATCAACTGACTGTCATCACTATCTCTCCCCACTTCATAGGCTAAACCAGAGGGCCTTAGATTTTGGGAATTCTGCTTAGCTTAAACCTCTCACTTTAAGTGATCCCTTTCCAATTTAAACAAGCTGTAGACTTTTGTCTGATTTATGAACATAGAAAATTTGTTTGAGAGGGGTGTTTGAAAATAGAAATTCAAGTGGGAAATACAGATGCACAGATGAGGAAGAATATGGTTTTAATAAATAAACATAGACTGAAAGTATCTCATTTGGCTGCTTTGTAAAGTCTTTCATAATTTGTGCCTCCTTCATGGGTAGGTGACCAAGCTGCCTGGTTTCTTTTTGCTTATATTCCTGATGTAATTAATAGTGTCCCTTGGACAATAGATAGCATTGTAATTCTAAGTTACAATGCCCCAGGAAGAATTAGTAGCAAAATTGACACTTTGCCTGAGGCTGTTTGAACACTGGAAGTGAGTTATGAGCATTAGCCCTGGCAGCCTTAATGACTTTAAGCTGGCTGATGTCAGACCATTCTTTGGCTGAAGGCCTAGTATCTCTTCTTTGAATTTTAAATATGATCACTCATGTTGTATTTGTTTTGAAGTTTTCTCTTTTCTAGTGGGTGTCTTTCCCTCAGTGATCCAATAAAAGAAGCAATACTCAATTCTGGGGTTTTGTCTTTTATCTGTACACTACATACATATGTGGTGACAAAATACCCTAAAGTAGTGTCTTAGTTTATATTGCTAAACAACAGTACCATAGACTATGGGCTGGATAGATTGCCTAGTGGTTAAGGTGCTTGTCTGCAAAGCCAAAGGACCCAGGTTCGATTCCCCAGGATCCACATAAGCCAAATGCACAAGGTGGTGCATGTATCGAGTTTGTGTGTAGTGGCTAGAGGCCCTGGTGTGCCCATCCTCTCTCTCTCTGTCTTCTCTTTCTTTCTCCGCCCCCCCTCTCTCTGTCTAAAAAAAAAAAAAATTAAAAAATTATTCCTCACAGTTCTGGAGGTTGGAAAGCTAGAGAATCCAGTGTCTCTCTTCATCGTAGAGGGATGTCTTCTGTTGTGAAGGGGAGAGAGGAGGGAAGGGAGGGAGAGAGAGCACACAAGTGCTCATGCTTTCTATAAGGATCCTAATCTCATTTGTGAGGACTCCATCCACTACCCAATAACCTCCTGAAATGTCCTTCCTTCTAGTACTACTGCTGGAGGGTCTGGAGCTTGAACTTTTGAATTTTGGGAGAACACAAATATTCACAACAGTTATCCTAAGGTCCAGTCACAGGATGGACCATGTGGCTGTTAAGCACATTGCTATGATCTGTCTCCTTTGATACTTATTCTGGAATTGGGTTCCCAGTGTGATGGTGTTGAGAGGAAGTCAGGTGTTTAACGAGTGATTAGGTCAGTGACAGGGAATAAAGCCTTTCTCCCTGGACTGGATTAGTGTCTAAGAGAATAGGTTATGAAGGCTGGCCCTTGAAGGCTTGTCTTCTCCATGTGTGACCACATGTCCGTCTACTTTGCTGTAATGTCATGATGCAGCACAGAGTGCTCACCAAAGCTAATCAAAGCTTGGGCCATGCTCTCAGGCTTCCCAGACTTCAGCCCTTGAGCCAAAATATGCCTCTTTTCTTTATAACTGATCTACTCTCAAGGGTTCTGTTAGAGCAGCAAACTTGGGCAAAGACCCTTAGGGAATATGTAAATGATGTGGAAGAAATGCATAATGTCAATATTATAAACACAAGAAGTTCATTTTAAGGTGTCCCTGGGTGGTAAGACAATGAGAAACTTTTGTCTTTACTTCACTTAGTTGTTCCCAAAGTCGCTCAAGAGAATACTTCCTCCTCTGAAACCTCTGAAAAAATTGAATGAGTTTTATAAAGTTTCTTGAAACACTGACAATTGAATATGAACTGATTCAGCATTATTCTTAGAGAAAGCATATGAAAATGTAGTTTTTGACCTAGTATGAAGTTATAAAGTTTCTTGAAACACTGACAATTGAATATGAATTGATTCAGCATTATTCTTAGAGAAAGCATATCAAAATGTAGTTTTTGACCTAATATGAAGATCAGGGGCCCTGAGGAGATGACTTAGCAGTAAAAGGTACTTGCTTGCAAAGCCTGTCCTCCCAGGTTTAATTCCCCGGCCACCCACATCATGCTGGACAGGCGTTCAGTGACAGCAACAAAGACTGCCACACAACCATACAAGCATACTCATATACACATATAAATAATTTTCTTTAGAAGATTGGGGTCTGGGGCAAATGACTTCAACTGTAACCTGGCAAATAAACTTTTGCAGTAAAGAAGACATGTGCTGAGTCTGACTTCGTGTGCAACAATGGTCAGTGCATTCCCAACAGATGGCAGTGCGATGGGGATCCCGACTGTGAGGACGGTTCTGACGAAAGCCCGGAGCAGTGCCGTGAGTGACTTCTTTGGACTTGAACTTTAACAAGCTGTTCTGTGTCTCAGCTCTCAGTGATGCTTTATCTATTGCTTTGTGTTAATTTTCCTTTGCCTGCCTTAAAGTTGAAACCAACTGACTTGAAAGTCAGTCTAGTTACTAACAGTTGGTCTGTCTCCTGCAAAGAATGTTCTCCCTAGTCTAACAAGACTGACATTCTCTTGGGTAGCTTCACCATTGAATACTTAAGACTGAAGCCAGCAGATTCGATTCAGAACTCATTGACTAGGTGCATAGATTTCAAATATTTGATAATAATGACTGAGCAGATGGTTCCCTGGTCCTGGAAGTTAAGTCAAGATGTAAGGGTTTCGAATAAACAATGTATAAGCTCTCAGATGCACAGATTTCCTTCCTATGAAAATAAAAAAGCTATTACTAAATGGATACAGTGACTAGTAATAGGGTGATTTAATAATTCTTAACATACATGTAAACTACAACAGGGGTTGTTGATCTTGTTCTTGAGTAAGAAAATCTTCACAGAGATGCAGTTATATGGCTATGTCCATAGGTTGATAGGTAGGGAAAAGTTAAGAGGCTATAGAGGATGATTATTTGGAATCAAGTAAACTGGGATCATCTAAATATCAAGATAAGGGAGGTCTGAGGACTTGCTGCAGTAGAGGTCTGCTGACTCATTTAAAAAGGACTAACATGAACAAAGTTTAGGTCCAGAATGTAATTATAAAAGACAATCAAGCAGAAACTCTCATGGTCTAGGAAAGCAGAGAGAGGATTATTTATGACATTATTGAGTTAAGCACTAAGATTTACAGAATAAGGATTCATCCCCATGTTTTAGTGGAGGAGAACTTGGTAAGGTCAAGAGCTGGGTGTATTCCTGCTTTGAAAGATGCAAATCTAAAGAGGTTATGAAGGATGCCTGCTCCATAGGAGGTGTAATAGGTGTAAGCCCATCTGGCCTTTAATGAAGTCAGGACTAGGTGGAAATATCTGGAGTGCCCACTGATAGCCACACATAAGTAATGGACTGGGGGCAGGCCAGCCAATCAACTATGCCAAGTAAAACAAAAGCCAGAACTGAGCATACTGTGGAACCTTGAAGAAGTGACATGGTCAAGGTTCTCAGGTGTACTGCCAGGTGGCCATGGTTGGCATGGCTTCTAAGGACAGAGCTGGAGAAGGACCCGCCTGGCTTCCGCTAGTCAGTGTGCGCCATGCGTCCGGCCGCTGAGTCCCAGGTGTTGCACTTCCAGACAGTGCGGGAGCAGCAGCTTTGCTCTGACCAGTTTGGAGGCTCTTTTGAGACTGTATGTCATCAACAGATATGAGAACATGCCGCATAAATGAAATCAGCTGTGGTGCCCGTTCTACTCAGTGTATCCCAGTGTCCTGGAGATGCGATGGTGAAAATGATTGTGACAGTGGAGAAGATGAAGAAAACTGTGGTAAGAAGATCAGTATGGAGTGGCAATATCCCAAAGACCCTTTTCCTCAAGGAAGGGTGGGCAAGGGATGCTAACTTACGCAGGAAGATTTCTGACCACTGACTGGCTTTTCAGTGAGTTCGCTCCCTGCTCAGTCCTTGTTTTTCCTAACTACTCTAAAACTGAGTCATTCTCATAGTAACTGACAGTTGCTTCGTGTATCTTCTAGGGAGATAGGAATGAGCAAGGATGTCACTTGGGTATTCACATTTAACATGGCTCCGTGAGGCAGCGCCTCTTTGGGCTTTTGTCTCATATGACAGTAAGTCATGAGCCTCCATTCCTTTGTCTCAGTAAAACCAGAAGGCGATAGGGCCATCAAACACATTCATAGGTCTTAATTAGATTAGCTTGTTGAAAGAAACTACTTGAGTATTATACAAGCATTACTTATCACCAAGCTTGATTCTCTTACATCCTTTCCAAAAGTTAAACTAGCATAGAAGCATGACCTAACAAGCTGCTAGCAAATGCTGAAAGGGAAATCCAGCCAAAGTCTCCTGTCACATTTTCTACCTCGGAATGCCAGCTCTGTTTCCTATTCTTTCATGTTTCTGTTCTTGGGAAATCTGTAATAAAAAGCTCCATGTTAAAGGTGAGGCCCTGGGAAATTCTCTAGGTTGAACAAACACTCCTTTGAGTGTGCTTTCAAGCTACCATCCTTTTTATGGAGCCTCTAAAACCTACAACTCCTTAATCTGATGAGCCTAGCCTCCTGCTGAAGTCATCCATAAGAGAGCTCAGGGCCCTTTGGGTTGAAGCACCAGTCACCTCCTGAGGGCAATAGCGCTGCACCTAGTCCAATGAGTTTCCATGTTCGATCCTAGAACTGAGCTTTATGTGTTGCCACGGCAAGCCCTGAAGCTGCCGAGCATCCCCTAGTAAATCTACACTTTGCTTCCCAAGAGAGTCCTGGTCTCCATCCCACCAAATTGAGACTTTAGTGTGTATGGCAGGAATTTAAGTCAAAGCACAAACTGACTACAATGACCAGCATATCATTTATGGTATCATGGTTGCTAGACTGTGTTTCTAGCCCGGACAGGGATGGTTTTAAAAAATTGGAAATGATTAAGATGTTATTTCTAATGTTCTCTTCTTTGATTCAAAAAGAAGAAACCATGTATTGTGATACATGGTTTTCTTTGTTTTGGTGACAGTGCCTTAATACCTGTGGAAGTACATTGCTGATATGCCTGATGTATATTCTCAGCTAGTGATGTGATCTGGATTGACATATATACAGTAGGCGGATTTAGGAATAACTTGGTCTCTGCCTTCCAAAATGAAATCTGTGAAAACAGCTTAAATAATTGATCACTGTCTCTTTAAGTGTCAGCTGTGTCCTCATCTCAAATTAGTTGTCTTTAACTATTTTCTTGGTCCTGTATTCCTGCTCTCATTCATAGTGTGGCCATATATTGTTTTACACAGTAAGACCATTTTGTCATATATCAGGAATTTGTTCCTGATACAACACGGCCATAGCTGTTTTGGCATATGTGCAAGTATGCGTGCCTGTGTGTGCATAAGATGATATGTGTGAATGAGGTATGCCTATGTATGTGTTCGTGCAGTGCCCCATGTGCCTTCCTGAAGCAGGGGCCGCTAGCCTGCGATGGCCAAAGAGAAATGTCGGCTGTCCTGTTCCATCACTCTCTTAACTTTTCTTAGTTGAGCTGGAGTCTCTTAGTGATCCACCAGATGGCCATTTTCTTTTGTTCAAACCCTGGCAATTCTGTGGTCTCTGCTCCGCCAAGGGACCTGGGTTACAGATGTACATGACCATGTCCAACTGTTTATGTGGGTCCCGGGGATCCAACGTGAGCCATCTCTCAGGCTGCCTCAGGCTGTCATACTTACACAGAAAGTGCTTTTAACCATTGAGTCATTTCTCTAGCTCTATTATAGTTTTAAGGTAAATTAAGATGCAACATATTTGATATATACTTTGGGAGCAAGAGCCTGGTTTTGTACCTAGTACTGATGCACTTTCAACTGTGCACCTTTTCTCTACCAGGTAATGTCACATGCAGCAGTGACGAGTTCACGTGCTCCAGTGGCCGCTGCATCTCCAGGAGCTTTGTGTGCAATGGCCAGGATGACTGTAACGATGGCAGTGATGAGCTGGACTGCGCCCCACCAACCTGCGGGGCCCATGAATTCCAGTGCAGCACCTCTTCCTGCATCCCCCTCAGCTGGGTGTGTGACGACGACGCGGACTGTTCCGACCAGTCGGATGAGTCTCTTGAACAGTGTGGCCGGCAGCCAGCGATACACGCCAAGTGCCAGGCCAGCGAGATCCAGTGTGGCTCCGGCGAGTGCATTCACAAGAAGTGGCGATGTGACGGAGACCCTGACTGCAAGGATGGCAGTGACGAGGTCAACTGCCGTGAGTAACTTTCCATTTCTCTTCTATGTTTTGACTGGGAACCATCATCGGGCTGGCTTTATTCCATTGTGTTCCATCTCCTTGTAGCTTCCCGAACCTGCCGACCTGACCAATTTGAATGTGAGGACGGCAGCTGCATCCATGGCAGCAGGCAGTGCAACGGAATCCGAGACTGCGTTGATGGCTCGGATGAGGTCAACTGCAAGAACGGTGAGGGCCTTTCCCTAGCCATTAGGCCTTTGTTTGCTCTCTGATCAGACCCACCAACTGAACTTCTCTTCTTCGTTTCTCTTCACAGTCAATCAATGCTTGGGCCCTGGAAAGTTCAAGTGCAGAAGTGGGGAATGCATAGACATTAGCAAAGTGTGTGACCAGGAGCAGGACTGCAGAGACTGGAGTGATGAGCCCCTGAAAGAATGTCGTAAGTGAGGGGCATGTGTAAGGACATAGCTGGGACACTGAAATCAGGCCACCACAGCTAGTGCTGTTTGGGCCCTATCTGATGCCTCATAAAACTCAGAATGAACTGTCATTTTTTATTTACTTATCATTTTATTTGTATTTAATTGAGAGAGAGAGGGAGAGAAAGTATGGGTGTGCCAGGGCCTCTTACAACTGCAAATGAATTCCAAATGCACTTGCCACATTGTACATCTGTCTTTATGTAGGTACTGGGGAATTAAACCTGGGCCAGCAGGCTTTGTAAGCAAGTGCCTTTAGCTGCTGAGCCATCTTCCCAGCCCATAAACTTTTATGATTTAAAATTCCAGTCAATGGCAAAAACTAGTTCATAGCTCAAGCTAAGTGATAGGTACAGTAGAGGAACTTGAAAGACTGCTTGCTGCTTGTCTGACTGTTCACTTACCATTCCTTCTGACATGTATACCTGTAAAACAGATAGCCAGGTCTTAAGTTTGACCCGTCCCCCTAGTCATCACAAATAGTCTACATTTTAAATGTGAATAAGATAAACATTGGTTAAGAATAATGGGGCTGGAGAGATGGCTTAGCAGTTAAGGCATTTGCCTGCAAAGTCAAAGGACCTTACTTCTGTTCCCCAGGCCAGATGCACAAGGGGGCACATGTGTCTGAAGTTCATTTGCAGTGGATGGAGGCCCTGGCATGCCCATTCTTTCTCTCTCTCTTTCTCTCTCTCTGCCTCTTTCTCTCTGACTCTCTCAAATAAATAAATAAACATTTTTTTAAAAAAAAAAAAAGAATAAGTTGTTGGGCTGGAGAGATGGCCTAGTGGGTTAAAGTGCTTGCCTGAGAAGCCTAAGGACCCATATTCAACTCTCCAGGTCCCACGTAAGCCAGACACACAGGGTGATACAAGTGTGCAAGGATGCATATGTACACAAGGTAGCACACACATCTGAAGTTCAGTTACAGTGGCTGGTGGCCCTGGCATGCCAATTCTCTCTCTCTTTCTCTTTCGCTCACTTGCTCTCTTGGATTTAATTTTAAAAAAAGTGGGGGGCCAGTCTATTGCGGTATCTCAAAACAAAAAAAAAAAGTCAGATGACTTTGCTGTATTTTTATTCCAGATGTCAATGAATGCTTGGTAAACAATGGTGGCTGTTCCCATATCTGCAAAGACCTCGTGATAGGCTACGAATGTGACTGTGCAGCTGGGTTTGAACTGATAGATAGGAAAACCTGTGGAGGTGAGTTGAAACAACAACCCTGGCCCCTGAGGGAGAGGGGAAAGGGCAGTGTACATCCAGTGAGACATAGGAACAGCAAGACTAATTCTAATTTCCCTCCTAGATATTGACGAGTGCCAAAATCCGGAAATCTGCAGTCAAATTTGTATCAACTTAAAAGGCGGTTACAAGTGTGAATGTAGTCGTGGCTATCAAATGGATCTTGCCACTGGCGTGTGCAAGGCAGTAGGTAAATGGATTTGAACTGGTGTTGCTCTGGTACCTTTATGAGTAAGTGCCTATAAAAGGTACAGCCAGTGACTGCAACCATCAACCCAGACACAAAATTACATAGTACTTCAGAGCAACGCGAATAACTAGTGCAGTAGAACAGACTTAACAGAAGTCCAGCTCACCTCGCATCTGCCTTGGTTCTTCCTCTTGCATATGATACCATGCATATGTGCCGTGTCTGCGTCCTTTCTGCTTCACAAACTGAACACAATTCAAATTAGGAATTTGTTCATCTGCAGCTCTGTCTACACTTCATATACCGCCCTGTATATAAGCTATATGTGCAGCCCTGTAAGCCCAGGACTGCCTTCCTAAACAGAAGAGGCACTTGCAGGACCCAGGGGCCTCCACTCCTGGCTGGGTACTACTGAGGAGTTCAGTAGTAGCTCTGTTTTGTAAGAGCTCCTCTGTGCCCGGGAGGTAGCTTGGAAGGATCTTGCCTTCTTATAGCAAGACTAAGTCAACCCTGGCTCATGTCTTACAGGCAAAGAGCCAAGTCTGATCTTCACAAATCGAAGAGATATCAGGAAGATTGGCCTAGAGAGAAAAGAATATATCCAGCTTGTGGAGCAGCTCAGAAACACAGTGGCTCTCGATGCTGACATTGCAGCTCAAAGGCTATTTTGGGCTGATCTAAGCCAAAAGGCTATCTTCAGGTAATTTTCAGTTCCATTCCTGGTGTCTTAGCATATAAACCACTGTCAGGAGGTTTCTCTTGTCTCTAGCTCCAGTCTGGCTTCTTGTTAGCTGAGAGTATTAAATCCATTGCTAATTCTTTAGCTATTAAATTACTGTCAGCTGCTAATTAGAAGCTAACCATTACCCGTGAAGTAAAAGATGGCTTTAGCTACAAATGACATCTTAATTTCTCGTGTTTTCTCTCCTGCCTCTCGAGTTAACTATGACCTGTCCCATGTTGCCACAAATAGAAGTTGTAGCAGACTTTCCCCAATGGGAACTGGCTTGGTGACTACTCAAACAAATGCTGCACTTAGAACTTTGTTGGGTTTGCATGTAGAATACATATCAGCAAATAGATACGCTGAAGCATTACTAATTTTATGTCCCTAAAAATCGATTAAATCATTTGAGTGAGGAACTTTGGTGTTCTTAGAGTCTTTTCTGAATAAAGTCCTTGACCATTTTATGAGCAGAAAGTCCATTCTCCGGGCTGTAATGGTGAAAACTCTTAAATTTCTTGTGACCTATTCTGTTTCAGTGCCTCAATTGATGACAAGGTTGGTAGACATTTTAAAATGATCGACAATGTCTATAATCCTGCAGCCATTGCTGTTGATTGGGTGTACAAGACCATCTACTGGACTGATGCGGCTTCTAAGACTATTTCAGTAGCTACCCTAGACGGAACCAAGAGGAAGTTCCTGTTTAACTCTGATTTACGGGAGCCTGCCTCCATTGCGGTGGACCCACTGTCTGGGTTTGTATTCTATGTCTTCTGTCACTCAGCCTCTTGGGTGTAGCTGCATAAGTAGGAAGCTTTCTTATACATTCAAAGAGTTACCAGAAACAGAATTACGTTGTTCAAGATGCCGGTGATGGTATTCATCCCTCCTATCCCTCCCTTTCTCCTCCTCCCCCTTTGCTAATCCCTTTTCATCCCCCAATCTCCCTTCTAAATTCATGTCATGTCAGGTATTTGATTTTTCTGTATCTATGAAAAAAATCTAGAATCTAAACAAATGAGAGGAAACCTGTGATATGTGTCATTGGTGGTAATATTACACCTGATATAATCATTCCCAGTTTCATTCATTTTCCTGTAATTGGCATTGTTTTCTTCTTCGTATGGCTAAATAAGATTCTATTGTGTATACAATAAGCTTGAATAATAATGCCTTTATGAAAACAGTCACTATGTACCATGAATGTGTACCGATAAAAAGAAAAGGATGTCAGTGGTCCCATGAGGAGTAGCCTTAGGATGGTCCCTGTAGCACATCCTCCTTGGCTGACTCCTGCTTGTCTAACTGCTGTTTTTGGCATCAGTGAAACAATGCTTCTGATTTCATGGATCATGTGCATCATGATCTCTGAATCCTTTGCCCGCCCAGCTTCTGTGCAAGTGGGTTCTTGTTTTTCTGTATGCCTGCATGGTCAAAGCTAATACTAGGATGATACTGTGGGATTTGGGTAAGCCCATTGCCTCAAGGCTTCACTTAAAAACCCAAATTGTTTTTAAAGTTCAGTTGAAATAAACAGATCTTTGTGGAAATAGTTCACTGAAGGGTTTCCCTAAATTGCCACCAAGTAACCTAGGCCAGCAGCTTAGGAAGTTGGCCGTAGTAATCACAGTTAGTCACCATGAATATTGGAACAGTCAGCTAGCCCATACTAAAAGACTTAAGGAATATGCTTCCTTCATACCTCTGAAAGAATTTACCTTTACAAAGGACATATACAGCCTTGTGACTTTGGGCTGAAATTTAAATATCATACTGACACAGATTAATGCAGATTACATTGTTTCCTGCAATTCTGAGGGGTGAGTCCAGAGTAGTATACATAGTAGGCCTGAGTGCTCTACCCTTGAGCTGCGCTGTGTACCCTTATTAATTTATAATGTTAAATTGTATTTATCCAAATCATCACTAGACTCTAAGGGCCGCTATTTGTGTCTAGAGTTTCCATCTCAAGCAGTTTCTATTCACTTTTTAAAGTTTTGTTTTAAGCTGCAACTTTACTTCATTTAAATCACTGAGACGTATTTCTGACTTAATTCTCTCCAGCTTTGTTTACTGGTCGGATTGGGGTGAACCAGCTAAAATAGAGAAAGCAGGAATGAATGGATTTGATAGACGTCCACTGGTGACCACAGATATCCAATGGCCTAATGGAATTACACTTGGTATGTGTGTTCTTCCTTTCCACTCACCAATTCAACAGTCTTCATAACATGTAAATGTATCTCTGGTAAATGTGGGGTGACTCTTCTGGTTCCTTCTGTAGTAGGAACTTTGTATGGGAGGAGCTGGATGACAGACAAAGGACAGATGCAATAATGACCAGTTTGTTGTCCACTCAAGCTAATGTATACCACAAATTCAGTGGATCTTGGGTTTTGGGGATTCAAATATGGGATAGTCCAGGCATAGGTGTCTTAGTATTTTGTGAGTGGTGGTTTGTAACCATTTCCTTCTGCCTTCCCTGGGAAGAGTAACAAAATGCATATCTCTTTTAACACCTTCTGTATAGTAACATACCTTAAATCAGTGACTTTGAGAGTCTTAGAAACCCTATTGGTCCCTCAAAATGAATGTAAATACTGACTTTATAGGTTGCTTCACAAGCTTTATGGAGTCCTCATTAAGGCCCTCTTAGAGAGGGAACTGTGAAAATAGAATGTTGGATTCCTCAGATATTTTAAGTGGAAGCCAGAGCACTAATTGCTCATATAATGTCAATTCTTTTCCTGCATAGACCTTATCAAGAGCCGACTCTACTGGCTTGATTCCAAGTTGCACATGCTGTCTAGTGTGGACTTGAATGGCCAGGATCGAAGAATAGTGCTAAAGTCTCTGGAGTTTCTGGCTCATCCTCTTGCCCTAACAATATTTGAGGTAAGACATGTGCGTCACATTTCAGTGTACACATTTGAGTGACTATAGTGTAACAAGGAAGAAGAATCGGGACACAGGAAAAGGGAGCAGCAAGAGACAACTGAAAAACTACTTTCCTTTATATCCTGGCACACATTAAGCTCCCAATTCCTCAAAGGACTTTAAGGAACCTGAACTTGCTTCTGTTACAGTTTTGTAACCAGTGTTCCAGGGTAACATTCAGTAACCTTGGTCCACTAAGCCCAGTAGATCATGATACTGTTAGATCTTTATGTGTTAATCTTGGGTGTACATGCTAACTTTAGGGGTTCTGTTTTAGGATCGTGTGTATTGGATAGATGGGGAAAATGAAGCAGTGTATGGTGCCAATAAGTTCACTGGATCCGAGCTGGCTACTCTAGTCAACAACCTCAATGATGCCCAGGACATCATCGTCTACCATGAACTTGTTCAGCCATCAGGTAATGTGAAGGAGCACAGTCCTTAGTGGCCACTGTGAAGGCAGTCGTGTGATCCAGAACCTACCACACAGTGGAACTTTTGCCTTTTTGCACCATAGGCCAAACTTCACTCTTTGGATGTTTGGTGTCTCATTTCTACCATCCCAGTGGATAGATCACAGAGCATTAGCTCCTAGCTGATTTTTACCTCAGAGTCAGAGCTCTTTGGGCCACAGATGATGTGTGCAGTTAATTTTCTATGATTGCTATAGCAAAATACTCCACATCAGGTGCCTTAAACAACAGACATGTCTCACGATTCCAGAGTCCCAAAGTCCCCATCTGAGATGTCAGTCGGTCGGTTCCTTCTGAAGGTTTGAAAGAAGGCTTTGTCCTCAGCTTTTTCTCTCTTTGGCTTGAAGGTAGCCATCTTGGTATCTATTCACTGCTTCTCTCAATACATGCTTGTGCCTAAATCTGTTCTTTTTTGCAGGTGTATATATGTGTGTGTGGTATGTGTGTGTGTGTGTGTAGGTGGGTGTGTATGTATGTGTGGAGGCCAAAAGTTGACAATAGGTGTTATTCTCAATAGCTTTCTATATTTATTGATTGAGGCAGGGACTTGCCCTTAAACTCAGAGCTTGCTAACTCAGCTAGTCCAGCTATGCAGCTAGCCTCAAACATTCCCTATCTCTGCCTCCTAAGTGTTAGAGGTATTAGAATATTAGAATATTGGAGTTCTATCCTCATGCTTTTTGATATACTTAGCCATCTCCACAACTCCCATATTTCTTCTTCTAAAGAGAACTCTTGCCATTTGGGTTAAGATCTACCCTGAGGACTTCATCTTAGCTAGATTACATCTATAAATTCCCTATCTCCAAATAAGGTCACCTTATGAAGTACTGGCAATTAGACTTTAAAACACAAAATTTAGGGAGGAACACAATCTAATCTGTAACATTTACCCTTCTGTTACAACATATCTTAAATAGAATTGTGCAAATCCTCAAACATATCTGTTCATGTTTTCTCCTGCTCAGGAAGCTCAGGTGAAACTTTCATACCTCCCTATGGCTGAATTTCCTTCTACTTTGTAAAAACAAATCAAGATAAAGTGAAGAGAAAATCCCTGTTCTCTTTCTGAGCCTCCACTCTAAGCTTTGAATAGTAAGAACTGAGCCTGGGCCTTCACCTCCCTTCCCAGCTCTCCTCATAATTCTTATCTACTTCCGAGAAGCCTCTAAATCTGGTATCCTTAGAGCATACTCCAAGACTTACAATACCTTGCTACCTATTCTCCATTGATACTGGTCTTTTGAAGGTGAAAGGCTTTATATCTAGTAGACCCTGAAATGCCTATTATATTCTATTTGTTTCTGTCAGGTAAAAATTGGTGTGAAGAAGACATGAAGAATGGAGGATGTGAATACCTGTGCCTACCAGCCCCACAGATTAATGATCACTCTCCAAAATATACCTGCTCCTGTCCCAGTGGGTACAACTTAGAAGAAAATGGGCGAGAGTGCCAAAGTAAGGAGGTTTACATTTCAAAAACAAGGAAGTCATAGAATAGACATTGAAGACGCCAGCTATAAAAAACTTGCCTGGGTTTTAGAGATTCTGCTACAGCTAACTCTTGAAGTAGATTTTAGAGCATTGGGTGTTGCCATTGCATGCCAGGTGTTCATGTCAATACTTCACAGCTGCCCTGTAACCCCCTGCAATGTTGGATGATGTAGATGAGCTTATAAGTGACTATGGTACCAACATACCACAAACTTATTTGTACCAATTACCCTCTAACAGCACTGAGATGACCAGTTTGTAAGTAATTAAACAGTCTTAGCATTTCCCTCCACGGAGTGCTAACTGGATAGCCTGAAGATACTTAAGGAAGGCCACGGTTATAGGAAACTTAATGGCCTCAATAGGTGACACAAGTTTAACTTCATTCTTAAACTGAACTTGCATTTTAATCTTCTGTTCTTAGCTCTTAATTAAGCAGTAAATTGAACTTGTTTGTTGTAAGCCAGGAACTCACATAACTAGGTTTTCATTAGGTCAATGCTAGGTCCTGATAAGTACTAGCTTAGTTAACTGACAAGGTAGTTGTAAAATAAGCTGGTGTGCCCAGGACACTGGGGCATCTTGAAAATATTTGCTGTAAGTTCCTAGAGCATGGGATCTCGTTGGGAGGGGCTAAGCATGGCTGTGCATGAAGCCTGATATTCCTCTTAGTTTAGATTCATCCCCTTCGCTACTTAGTTCTGCAGTGGGTTGTCTCTTTCACCTGGTGTGAAAATAACCTTTTGCATGGCTTGTCTGGACTAAACAGCTGGCCACTTGGGAACCTTGGCTTTAACCAGGTTCTTGATTTTTATGATCCAGGTACTACAACTACTGTGGCTTACAGGGAGACAAAAGATATCAACACACCAGAAACTCTACCAACTAGTGGATTAGTTCCTGGAGGTACTGGGTCCAGTACTATAAACTGTTAATCTCAGCTAACAGCCACATACTTCACAGCTTAAAGAATTAACGCAACCTTTAACTACTAGTACTGCCCCCGACTGGTAATCTGTAGTTAGACTCCAAAGATCTCCCTCCCTGGCTTAGTAAGGGTTCTGCTGTAGAACTGTTAGTTAATGGCCTTTACAGCATGTAACTCTAGGCCATATTTGTTCCCCATTTGCAGATGTAGTAGGCACTAAAGATCCATGCTAGGTACAAAGGTGTGAGGCTCTATCTGATGGGTAGATTTCTAATTCTGAATTCAGATTCCTGTAAACTGATTCCTTTTATGCCCCTGTAGGGATCAACTTAACCACAGCAATATCGGAGGTCAGTGTTCCCCCACAGGGGACTTCAGCTGCCTGGGCCATCCTTCCTCTCTGTAAGTAAATTCCTTTCACATGTGGACCTAGTGGACATTTGGAATTCATCTAGTCACCTTCCTGTGGGTTTTTATGTCATAGTACATGTGACACTGTATTGCATTCAGTCTCTTTACCTGTGTGATACACTGAGAGGCTACCTTCATTGCATGGTAACAAACAGTAATAGATATTAATCAATCGCCTAAAAGGTGATTATTTCTTTCTATATCAGACTTGTTAGCCTTGCTAATTCTCTCTTAGAGGAAGTCCCTTTAACAAAAATTCTGTTGAAATGTACGTAATACCCCACACATAGGAAAGGCACAAATGCCCAGATGCTTTCTGGAAGAGTTATTGGACTTGTAGAGGGTACATTAGAAGTAGGGGAGAAAATCTCTAACACTGCTCAGAGATATGAATTCTGCTTTAATGGCATCTTCATCCTAGGTTACTGGAGCCCCAGTTTACTTACCATACCAAAACCTCCTGCACAACTTCTGCAGGTTTAATGCAGTTGGCATAGCAGTGGGGTCCCACACTCCACCCTTGCTTAGATGGACATGTCTTGCTCAGTTCCAGTGCAAAAAGTAAATAACCATTGGGCTGCACTTATTCCAAGTTCACGACTTACCTGTAGTCCAGCTTCTAATTATCCATACCTAAACAATGTAACTTTGATTAATGCCAATTGTCATGGATCCCTGAACACAATCCTTTTGGGATGTTGTGAAACTATAGCTCACATAGGTCCCATCTGATTTTTTTCAGTGCTCTTAGTGATGGCAGCAGTGGGTGGTTACTTGATGTGGCGGAACTGGCAACATAAGAATATGAAAAGCATGAACTTTGACAATCCTGTGTACTTGAAGACCACTGAAGAGGATCTCTCAATAGACATTGGTAGACATAGTGCATCTGTTGGACACACGTACCCAGCAGTAAGTCAGCTTTGTGTCTCTCTGTACACTGTGGCTTGAAATGAGTCTCTTTAAAGGTAACCAGCTTCCTGGGCAAGGAAGAGCTATTAGCATCATGGAGTCACCAAGCACTTCTTCCACTACCTGAATGTTAGATGTTAGATGTCTATCTCAGTAGAACTTTCAGTTAATGAGTCTCTCACCCACAGAGCATGGCAAGTAGGACGTAACCTCACTACTGTCCTGTTTGGGCTATTCTAGATTACAAAAATGACCTGTAAACAATAGTATAAACCAAGTGGCTCCTTTACTGCAAGTTAAATCCCTTGCCTCCTGACTTCCTGGGATTGTGTATAAAGGAATTCGTTTAAATTCAGTGAATCACGTAAGAGTCAGTTAGCAAAAGTGCTAAATACTTTTGTTAGAGAAGTGCCCCATCCCACCGAGTATAGCCAACTTTCCTAGCAGCAGCAGCAGCATTATTCACATGTTGTGCCCAAATCTTTGGACTCCACCTCAGGAACATGCTGAATGAAATATGTGTTAGCATGAGCACTACCCTTGAAAGCTTTATGGTGACACGTGGAGTTGTGGTCAATTCATGTTACACACACGTCTTTCCACATTTCTCTTCAGAATTTATAACACTTAGCAGAATTAGTCTCACTGTTTTTATACCTTACTACATAGGTACAGGTTAAGCATCCCTCATCCAAAATACTTGGGACTAGAAGTGTTTCAGACCTGGGGTTGTTGTTTTGTTTTGTCTCATCTTTTATCTTGTCATATTTGCGTGTGTGTATCTGTATGTGTGTGTGTCTGTATTTGAATGCAATCTCATGTATCCTTTTATACATAGCCTGAAGGTAATTTTATAGAATACTTTGATACATGCTTAATTTTGATTGCAGCCTGTGATAAGGTAAGATGTGGAATTTTCCACTTGTACTGTCATGTTAGTGCTAAGAAAATTTCAGGTTCTGGAGCATTTTGGACTTAAGGTTTTCAGTTGAAAGACATGAATACAATGCAATACTGTTTTGTGTCTTACAAGCCTTTGGGTCTTTTTGAATGAGCAACTCAAAAGCAAAGTCAATTTTAAACACTAGAGTTGCCAGCAGTGAATGACAGATAGCCAGGTTCATACCAAACTCTCTCCTTTGTGCATGCAGATATCAGTTGTAAGCACAGATGATGATCTAGCTTGACTTCGGAGGCAAGTCTCAACCTGGGAGGTCTGAACCCCTCTGGAATGGTCACTGAGCCAGCGCTGAAGTCTCTGTCTTCTGCCCATCTGGAAGAACATCAAGTTATCTTTGCGTGGATCAAGCTTGTGTACTTGACCGTTTTTATATGACTTTTGTAAATATTCTTGATCACATTCTACTTCAGCTTTGGAGGTGGTTACCGAGTATCTGTAACCCTCGAACTTCTAGACAGTATTGCCATCTCTGGCCAAATATGCACTTTCCCTAGAAAGCCATATTCCAGCAATGAACCTTGTGCTATAGCGAATCCTACCTGTACATACACTGTATAGGCCACCTGTAAATATCCCAGAGAACAATCACTATTCTTAAAGCACTTTGAAAATATTTCTATGTAAATTATTGTAAACTTTTTTTTCAATAGTTGGGACAATGGCAATAGGATAAAACGGGTTACTAAGATGAAATTGCCAAAAAAAAATTTGTAAACTAATTTTGTACGTATGAGTGAAATCCTTGACCTCAATGGAGGTTTGCAAAGACTGAGTGTTCAAACTACTGTACATTTTTTCCAGTGCTAAAAAAATTAAACCAAGCAGCTTAACCATGGTTTTGCCTGTTCCTCTAAGATGAACGCTATGTACAGCTGATGTAGCATCAAGTGTTCGAGATGTCTGAGCTGTAGCTCTTGGTGGTATGTAACTGAGCCCCAAGCTGGGTTAGTTTATTCATAGCCAAGTACTAACTGAAGAATGAGGATCCCTTTAGCATTAATATCAGTTCCCCAAATCTGTCAAACCTACTTTCCCCTTTCCTTCCTTTTTCCTTTCTTTCCCTTCCCTTTTTGCTTCTTTCTTTCTTTGGTTTTTGTGTTTTTGAAACAAAGTAGTTGCCCATGCTAGCCTGGAACTTGCTGTGTCATCCAGGCTGACCTTGACCTGGCAGTGCTCCTGCCTCAGCCTCCCAAGTCCTGGAATGACAGGTGTTTTTTACCATGTAATATTTTACAAAATATTTATTATTTCGTAAAAGAAGTAACACAGTCTCTGCCAGGATTCCTCTTGCTCACAAAAGAGTTCCTTTTCTCGTTAATTTGCTTGTTGACAACTGAGAAATTTGTGTTAAAATTTCCATGACTTCTCCAGCTTCATTGTCCCTGGTCTGTCATTATATGTATGTCAAAGACAAGTGCCTTTGAAGGCGTGGGGAAGGGCTTTCTTATAAAAGCCTGCCCTGCCCTGCCATGAAGATAGTTAGGAAGGATGATAAGCAGAGGCACTGTTGAACAATCTGAGCTGTACTGGGGTTCTCAGTATGGTCCCAGAAAGAGCAGCATCCACTGCTGGGAGTTTGTTACAAATGAAAATGCATAGGCCCTATACCAGGCCTACTGAATCAGAAACCCCAATGATGGGGCCCAGGAATCTGAGTTTTCAGCAACCCTTCATATCACACTAAGGTAACCTAATGTTGGAAAATCATTGTTCTAATGTGACTTCATGGAGAATATAATGTCTTCAAAATGGTGACCCTGGCTGGAATATTTCATCTATGGGCCGTTTCTGGAAACGCTAGTATGAAGAACAGATAAGGAGTTTGAAAAGAAGAAAAACTGGCGTGGAGAGTTCCATCATGTTGGCCATCACTTCCTTACTCTGGAGAAAGCAAGGGATGATGCAAAGCTTAAGCACAGACAAGATGCTCTGAATCCAGGGTGAGGTGATCAGTGGACTGTGGAATGTTCCAGAGGTTCCTCTGGGATAGAATGACTGACACAGCAGCAAAACGATGACCAGAAGAGGCTTCAGGTAACAAGTGGATCTGTGGTAATTCATTTCACATGCATAAGGCAATGAATATATTCCCTTGGTTTAGGCCAGGCAATCTGTCATAGGTGATGGGGAAGTTGATTTTGCCATTTTGTGGGCTCACTATTGGGAGAAAAGAACAAGGGCAAGTTTTGACCTTCCTTTATGAGAGGTGTGGAGGTCAAGCATGTACAAGGATAAGGCTTTGGGCATTAAGGTAGGACTATCTACCGTCTATGGGTGAATCAATACATCTGAGTCCCCTGGTCAAAATATCCTGCCAAGTCTGAGTCTAAACTGCCAAGTGGCAAGTAGTCCTAGTTGGTCACTCTTTCTTTAAGAATGTTCATATTGGTCTTGCTATTTTAAATACTTTTATTTATTTATTTGCAAGCAGAGAGATATAATATAGAGACAGAGAAAATGGGTGCACTGGGGCCTCCAGCCACTGCAAACAAACTTCAGACGCATGTGCCACTTTGTACATCTGACTTTTGTGTGGGTACTGGAGAATCAAACCTGTGTAGGCAAGCTCCTTAACCACTGAGCAATCTCTCTAGCCCCTCATATTGTTATTTTAATTTTTTGTTGTTTATTTTTATTTATTTGAGAGCGACAGCCAGAGAAAGAGAGAGAGGGAGAGAGAGAATGGGCATGCTATGGCCTCCAGCCACTGCAAATCAACTCTAAGCTTTTAGGTCTTGATGAACTGAGGGCAAAAATAATGCTAAGTGGGGATTCAAGTTGGACACTTGCCTCTACTTACATTATTAGAAGTCAGATATCCCCTCTCAGAAATAAGAAGTCAGGCTTAAAATAGCACAGCTATAGGCCACTTAAAAGACTAACTTTTCAGTTAAGAACACTGTAGAAATTCAAGACGTACTTAAAATCTAGCTTTTAACTGTCTTCTCTGCAAACACAAAGATTCTGGTGGAGTGTGTCCTGTATTGTGTAATCCAACTGAAGTGACTTCCTAGAATGTTTCCTTAGCAACATCTTTCCTAATCCAACAGTTTCTTCCTCTAAACCCCAGTAGAAGCTTCCTCTCAATAGTGACATAAAATCTCCACAGTTCCTTTTGCTCACATCAGTTCAAGAACAGAAAATATTCCTTGCTAGTCCTGATTCAGAAATGTGAGCCTTTCAGGTTCATAACCTGGTGTTTTGCTTTATTCTTTGGGTTGACATTTTATGTCCACATGTCAGCTCTGTGGACCCCTGAACTATTTATACACCTTCTGAAACATAGAAATGAGAAAAGTCTTCTAGAATCACACTTTCAAATAGAAGGGAATGAATTTGAAGATGAAACAACGTTTATTGTGTCTGCTTGTTTGCTTACTTAATTTTCTCAAATCTGTCATAGAGGGTCCCAGCTCACAATAGCTGCATGTGAAAGCTAATGATCATGTTAATATAAACCTCATTCCCATCTACCTTCATGAGTAAAAAGCTAAGTGTAAGTCAGCAGTGAGTCCTGAGTGTGAAAATTGTGGTCCTATACCTTGTCTCTCTATGGTGTCTTCTTAGGCTGTACAGTGTTCCTAACTGGTTTATCCAAGAAACAGGAATACTGTGAGAGCACTGAACTCAGAGTCCATGTCAGTTTCGGGGTTTGCATGGATGTGGGGCAAGTGTGAGACCCATGTAGGGTGGAGCAAGTAGGCTCTTCTGTTACCCTGGAGCATCTCAAGAATGGCTTTTGTCTTCACTATGCTTACAGGGAAAGCCAGATAGGAGGCCTATGCCTCTAGTTAGCAGGTCTGGGTATCATGTCAATAGCAAAGCCCCCGTGCCGTCCTATGTGGTAGTGTGGAAAAGTTACAAAGCATTTCTGTAAAACAGAGTTGATAGGGATTCATCAGGTCATGGTGATGACTAAGATAAATGGATTCCAAAAGCTCAGCAGTGTTTGACATTTACTAAGTGCAGGGCAAACATCATTGCTGGATGTCGTTGTCAATGTGGAGCCTCTGTGTTTATTGTGACATAGTCCAGGAACTTGTAAGGACTTCACCTGGGAGCATCACAGGTGGCCTCACCCCTTCAGTGGCATGTGCATTTCACTCTGGCCCAAGCGCTCCCCCACTACACATTTTTAAAGACAGAGCTAACTCTGATTTTGGGTAACACATTGCATTGGTAGGTAAGAAGCCTGAGAAGACTATGTGGTTGAAACCCTAGAATCTTACATCTACCACCATCTTCTGGCTGCTCCTCCTAAGACATGGAAACAAGTATTTGGGGCCTACACAGACTTTAGATGGATGCTGTAGCACATTTAATCACCCTTCATTTCTTACCACCAGCTTGATGTTGTGCTAAATAAATATTCTCATGCCTTTAACTGGATTTTTTCAACAACCAAGAGGCAAGTGTTATCTCCACTCTGATGATGTCAATAAGACTATAAACCATGGGAGATTCCAGACCCTATGAGCTTACTGTCATCTTCTCAGGAGAGCATGCTGTCCTGGGTGTCACATCATGTGTTGGAAGCATCTCCTTTCCTACAGATTGCAGAGGACTTCAGCCATTTCTAGGGTGTCCGCTGTCCCTCTTTGGACAAGGTGGTATCTGAATCTGTAAAGCGAGCCACCATGATCAAGATATCACAGAGTAATTCAGCTATGCCAGGGTGAATAGACGTAGAATTATTTTCCTTAGCCATCTGTTACTGGATCCCCCCAAACAGCCCTTGGAGGTGGGGGTAAGAAGGTGCAGAGTCAACGACACAGACTCTGGGAGTCAGGTGAGAAGCTGAAAGCAGACTCCTTTATTGAGGAAAACAGACATCTCTATATACCCCTTCCCTGCTTCCCATTGGTCCTTTCATCATTTGGCATTGTGTTGTCCCTTTTTCATTGGCTCGTTTCCTGCGTCAGCGGTATCCGGTTGTTTAGGCAGGGTTTAGGTTGGCTCACAGGGGAAGTCGCAGTCCCATGGTGCTGTAATCTCAGGGCCTCTTCCCAGGGCCCCCTTGGCTGTGCTGCTCCTACAGCCATCCAAGTAAAAATAGGTGATGGCATGGGGAAGAACAATATAAGTATTTTCTAAGGGAGTTGGTGGACAGATGATATTCCTAAGCATAAGATATTGGGAAAAAACAAACTGTAACACAACAAATCCTCACTTCTAAGGCTATTATATGGACAAACATACAAGATATGACAGGAATAACTGCGGCTTTTTAACCAAACAATTATACTATAACTCTAGAAGTAGATGTTCAATATTCTGGAGTCTACTCTGAGACCTGGCTATTTCTCAGTTTACACATACAGGGTTTTTTTTTTTTTAACAAAATGACTGGATTTGACAAAACCATCTTGCCCTTTTTAAAAGTCACACCTAATAGTAAAATATGATTTAAGAGATTGTAATGCCTCAGGATCCCACTCATATAACTCATATTGTAGAGACACATGTTGGAACACATTCAGTCCAGTTGGCCTATAGATAAATATGTTCCTTTTATTAATGAACTGTACATTTATCTTAAATAAAAGTTTATTTTTTGAGAAAATTGTTGTAAGCCTTTTGTTTTCTCTAGAGACCTTTGAGAAAAGCTTTTGCTCAAGTCTTCTTCCTCTTCTCAACTAAATCACTGAAGGTGACTCAGCTTCACTCAGAAAAACCATAAGAACTATCCAGGTGTATGATTCCTCAGACTGAGATGTTCCCTCTCTTGCTGTATTTAGGATAGCTGGGTCCTACCACAGGCAGCCAGTGCATGACCCACTGACCAACCCTCACCCCATCCTCTTTGCTTTCTCCTTCCCACAGAGACACAAAAGTCACACAGAACTGCTAGGCCAGCTCTTCTTCAAAGATGACTAATTAGGCCTACCTAAAGAGATGATGGCCCAGGGTGGCAGAGAAGGCAATTGTTGACAAGCAAGGAAACCCATTTGACAGCTCTTGGAAATGATTTATGATAAGGTTAAATCTTTGTGTGCTATTTAGAATGATTCCATCTGAAATTTTTCTAAGAAATGAGCCCCAGTTGTTTGAATTACATTGGGTTCGATTGACTCAAGAGATTCAGAGGAGTAGTGGAAGGAAAATAGCCAATTGTGAGATGAAACTGAAAGAAAGAAAGAATGCAGGGAACAGAGAGTGAGCGAGGCATGGAGAGAAGGAGGTAGAAGACAGAGATATCTTTGAAAGCCCACAGCTCACTCAATAGAGAGTCCTTCAGGAGTAAGATATTTGGCAGAGAGGGGCAGGCACTTGTGGATGGCCTCCCACTACTTAACCAGCTGTGGCCACAGGCACATTGTTCGCCATCTAAACTCTTCATGAAACGACACTACTTGCCTTCATAGGTGTTTCAGACAGAGACAACACAGAGTAATTCAAATAGCAGCTGCTATCTCTCTAGCACCACTGCCCAGATCATTATTATTTTTTTCTTTTTAGTAAAGTCAAAATCTTTTACTTATGTTCACTTGGAGATCTGATTCTGATTGCATTATTGTATTAATCTCCCTTTGCAAGTGTTCCTTGTTAAGTCTCTCCTTGAAACACTGGCATGGCTAATCTTTTTTATTTCACTCCCCAAACTCAAGAAAATTAATTGTCCTGCATCTATTAGCTTTTCAAAAAGCCTCATGTGCGTGACCTTCTGCTGATTAAAACATATAGGTGGTTAGCTAAAGTTCACCAATTACACAGCTAGGTCTTTTTAATCAGTGGTGGAAGACAGGCTAGGCCTTACACCACTCAAGAAGGTGAGGCTAACAGACTCTAAATTTATTATGCTCAGAAAATACAGTTGGCCCATAGTCCGGGAAATGCAAAATGCTAAATTTCAGGTCTGAATATCTAAATAATGTCATAGTTTTTAATTCTTAGGCAGAGAGTACGTTTTAACCTTTAGTCGTTGTGCATGTCTTCTTAGATTCATCCATTTATATGTGAGATTTGCTGAGGATTAGCTCATTAAAACTGAAAGAAAATTTGTCCTACAGTGTGATCCCAAGTGAACAGAGCTGTGGTTTCTTAATAACAAGTGCAAGAGGATGATTTGAGAAAACTGAATAGCAATTGGTTTTCCTCCTTAGTCTCCTGTGAACTGGAGAGCAAGGGCTCTGAAAGACTCAAGGGTGCCTTCAGAATGGGCATTTCCTTGACTGAATATCTGCTAGGAGGAAGCTTTCTTCAGCATTTAATAAAATTGAACAAGAATATATGAAGCCTCCCCTTCAGAGGCTACTTCCCATGCACACACAACACCATGTGTCTTATCTTTACTTCTGGCCCTGTATGCCAGACCTGGCTCTGGCTGCTGGGAAACCAGCAAGAACAGGACAGGACAAAACTGTATCCTCGGTGATGCTCATTCTACCTGGATCCAGGTACTGAACAAACATTAGGCATACCATGACATGAAGGAAAACAAAACAGACCAGAATGTAGTACCGTATAGTACAGAATGAATAGTACAGAATGAGAGAATGTACTGTTTTAGGTAACAGAGTGTAAGAAGTCTTTCAGAGACGTGACCTGATCAGAAAACCTGGAACAAGTATGGGGCAAACCCACCAAGGAAGCAAGTTCTGCTTC
Source organism: Dipus sagitta (assembly GCA_036346955.1). NCBI lineage: Eukaryota > Metazoa > Chordata > Mammalia > Rodentia > Dipodidae > Dipus > Dipus sagitta. The sequence goes on along the minus strand of CM070770.1, from coordinate 55,489,200 downwards.
ACTGTCACGGGAAAAGAAGCAGGGTAACAAAAGCAGACACAAGCAGGGAGACGGGAGCAATGGGTCAACTGCTATTGACTTCAAGAGTCATTGGTTGGAGCTCAGGATTAGAACCAAGGCTGAGAACTTGGCCCTTCTTTTTTCTTTCTTTTTTTCTCTCTCTTTGATTTCTGCATGTATGTGTGCGTGTATGTGTGTGTGTGTGTGTGTGTGTGTGTGTTGTGGGGTGTGTGGTGTATCCACGTGTGTTTTTGCTTACTGTGACCCACGGGAACTGCTTGCCTGTGGTGGCCAGCTCACTCATCCTCCTGCTCTTATGTGAGCCAGGGTCTGTTACTGGCACTGGACCTCTCAATCCTGGAGGATTCCCTGGTTCTACCCACCCGCTTTGTATGACTGGGCATGCATGTTGGCATGCCCAGATGCTTACATGGAAACTGGACATTTGAACTTGGAAGATTTCAGTCATGCTTATGCAGGAAGCACACAACCACTGGGCCATCTTGATAGGATGACTTGAAGGGGCTGAGGAAGCAGAAGGACACAGTTTTAAAAGGTTTCTAATAGGTGCTGTGCTAGAGTGCACTGTAGGAAAGTGAGGGCAGACCCAGGGTGTAAGTTAGAAAATATAACAGCAGTCTAGATAGATGGCAATGGCTTGGATGGGGCTAGAAGAAACCTGGTCTTCCCAGGCTCACTGTCTCTGGAATGGAAAATTTAACACTGAAGATAGCCCCTCGCCTAGGATACACTGTTGTCTCAGCTGTACCCTCTGACTGCAGACAGTTACCAGCTTGCTTGCCCCTGGCTGGCAAAGACTGCTACAACCCCATGTAGGTGATGAAATTCAACAGCACTGCATGTAAAGTGAAAGTGATATCCTGATGCTACTTCCTAACCAAAAGAAGTTAGAATCTAGAAGAATCCACTAGCATCTGGACTATAAGACCCACTTGCCACAGTGCAAGATCTTCAACCTTTCAGCCTGTCCTTTCCTACATTCCAAGTGGAGTCCTTCCAGGAATAGGTTTTGGCGGGGTCATTTGGGAGAAGAGCTCCATGCCAGCTCAAGTGTAATGGTCTCTGATATATATTTTCTGTGAATAGTTTTTAGTTTTTAATATAGGGGCATTAGACAGGGTCTAGCATTTTCTGTCTACCCAGTGGCTTTATATTTCTTCGCTACCCCTTTAATCCCTAAACATATTGGAGAACCATCACAACTTAAAATATATATATAGATATAGATATAGATATAGATATAGATATAGATATAGATATAGATATAGATATAGATATATATTTAGAATCCTGTCATTTCTGAGTTAAGGAAGACCCTCTAAGTCCACTGAGACTGATACTTGTCTGATAGAGAAAGTAATAACCCTGGCTAAGGAACTGGAGGATGGAAGCTTCATGTCACCAAGGAGCAAGTCAGCAAGGAGTCAAGTCAGCAGATGGGCCTCAAGTCACCACAGTTTAGCAATGATTTTTTTCATCATGTCATAAATTAACTGACAGCTCAGGACTCTTTGATATGAAAAAAGCAGAAAAGAATATGTTTGAAAAACAAGACCTTCTCTGGAACCAGATTTTGAGGAATTTTGTTTATTTTGGTTTTGAGGTAGGGTCTCATTGTACCCAGACTGACCTGGAACTCACTCTGTGGGCTCCAGTATGGCCTCAGATCCATGGCAATCCACTTATTTCAACTTTTTGAGTGCTGGGATCAAAAATATGTACCATCATACCCAAGTCAGGGATTTTTTTCAATGCGTTAAGACATGAGGTGAGTTTCTGAACTGCTTCTATGTCACAGAACAGAAACCAAGTATTAACAACTTATAAAACAAAATTCCTATTCACACACATTAGACTCAGTACCTGTTCCACTGTGAAAAGCAAGCCTGTCTCCCAATATCTTAGCATCCAGTAACCTCCAGGAAGGACAGTGCTGAGAATAGAGACTACGTGCAGTTCTCCTCATTGCTCCTTCCTTGCAGCAGATACCGTGTTCCCAGAGTGAATTGTCTCCACTAGGAGACAGATAATGATTTCAATGGTCCTAATTAATAGGTTCAATTCACCAGAAGTGGCATACCAGCTTGCATGCAATCTTAGGCTCTCAAAACCCAGTGATATTGAGGTGGAACAGTATCTGCTCTTGCCCTTGGCAGCAGGCCTGGGAAATGTCCCTGGAAAAAGAAAGTTCTGGGCTGGAGAGATGGCTTATCAGTTAAGATATTTGCCTGCAAAGCCAAAGAGCCTCAGTTCAATTCCCCAGGACCAACATAAGCCAGATGCATAAGGTAGCACATGTGTCTGGAGTTTGTTTGCAGTGGCTGAAGGCCCTGGCATGCCCGTTCTCTCTGTGTCTGCCTGCCTTTCTCTCGTGTGTATGCTCTCAAATGAATAAATAAATAAATAAAATATTTTAAAAGAAATTTCTCTGTAGCTACAAGGGAAGAGAAATCTCTGGGTTTGCTAAAGGGGACCCTAAGCTGAGTTGGGAAGTAGGCTACAGGTGGTTGAATTGATCTTCATTCTAGAAAGAATCTGATAGTGTAAAGAAGGGTGTGGAGCCAAGGGGTGGGCAGTGGAAGTTTGGGGGCTCAGTTGACAAACAACTGGAATGTATAGTACACAAGTTTAGATTACTTATATTTTCTTCACTAAATGAGTCCTTCAGTAAAATCCACTAATAGCTTACATGAGTGGCTTTTGATGGAAGTCATGGAAAGTAGCCTAGATCTGGGAGGGCATGTCAGCAGAAAAGGGAAAGGATTTGCAGTGTACTCCATTAACTGAACAAAGTCAGTAACTACAAGAGCACAGAGCCCAAGAGCATATGCACCAGGGAGTTTTAGGTATGTGTGTTTCATGTATACCTTATGTACAATTTTATATAATCTACTTCAAAGTGTTAAATATTTTTTTAAATATTTTACTTATTTATTTATTGAGAGAGAGAGAGAGAGAGAGAGAGAGACACAGGTAGAGAGGGCGAATGGGCACGTCAGGGCCTCTACTCACTGCAAAAGAACTCCAGACGCATACGCCACCATGTACATCTGACTCACATGGGTACTGGGGAATCGAACCTAGGTCCTTTGGCTTTATAGGCAAGTGCCTTAACCACTAAGCCGTCTCTCCAGCCATCAAAGTTTATGATAGGAAGCTTTCTACTTCCAGTTTCATGTCAAAACTCAAAATTTTCTGAGTTGGGGTTTTGGGGTTAGGAATCCTCAAACCTGTCTTCTTGAAATGTTTTAAATTATGCTACAGGATATGCATGGGTTATATACAAGGGCTCCCATATCAAGGAGCTGGTACTTGAATACGTATGAAGTTTGGTATTGACAGGGATCTTGGAATGCATCCCCAGAGCATACTGAGAGACAAGTGTACCCCCAAAAAATCTCACCTTTAGTTTAAGGGACCCTTGTACCCCCTAATGCCTGTCTATAGGATTCTATAGAGATGCATCTCTCAGGTTAGAATCTGCTAATTTACATATTTCACTGAATCCACATTTCCTATTGCTGCTTGCATACCGCTAAGTTCCTTTAAGAAGTTCTGATGCCAGCAAAATGGACGGAACCAATGACAGAGTTAGTATGTTATTTTAAAGGAAAATATAGCAGCTTTTAGGCAAATGTAATTTTTGAAAGTTTGACAAAAATATCCAATGCTTAGGGTGTAATATTGATTTGAGCTGTGTCATAAACCAGGAGTGTGTGTTGTGACCGTGAGAACAGAACCACTTAACCATAATATCTGTTCATTAACTCTGGAAAAGGTGAAGACATGGTAAAAAATATGAGAGCCAGAGTTGAAAGCTGTGCATTCCAATCTTAGATGCTGTTTATTTACTTTATAATCCTGCTAAATCCTCTTCCATCACGAAGCCTCCATTTCTCCCATCTTAAGATGAGCCCGTGATAAACTCTGACTTAGACATTTCACACAGTTGTTATGAAGCCCAGATGGTAAAACAGATGTTTACCATCAAAATGTGAGGTTTCCCTCACCCAGAGCTATTTGCATAAAAGACATTTGCCATGTGCACATTTGTAGGTTCATATCCCAAATGGAAATTTTATTGAGGATTGACATCACAGACCTTGCATTTACAGTGAGAATCACTGTGAGGGCTTTTCGGTGGTTAAAGTAATGCCACCCATATTGACAATGCCAAATCACTCACACCATTGCATTTGTCCATTCCCTCACCTGGAAAACCTTCCAATTATGTTGGCTGTGGCTTCCTCTTGACATCTCATTACATTAGGAAAGCATGTTTGCTCTACAACACACATGCAGTGCAGGAGGAAATGCCCAAAGATGCTCTTAGGAAACTTATATTTTAGGAAATGTTTTCGTGAATGGTAACAGATATATAAAATGCAGTGGTTTTAATCTTTAAGTAAACTCATGTTATTATTCTTACAGATTAAGTTACTAAGCTTTTTGCTTGGCCCTATTCTACCCTGAGAGCTGATGCAATAAAGTGCAACTCAGTGAGAGTGGATGGCAATCAGATCAAATTACAGTATTGTTCTTTTAAAAATAATAAACAGCACAAAAGGAAATATACCAGGTGTCATATCCAGACTAGGAGATTGTGCTTGTTGAACATGACAAATTTCCAGGGCTGTGGACAACCAGCAACTTACCATGTTGTGTTATTAATAGTTCCTTAAAATGTCTTCATGGCCATTTAAACATACAAAGTAAAGAAAAGCTACAGCAGTCTTTTTAATAATCCAGTCACTTACAAATGCTTCCATCTAATTCCATTTTTGATTATTCATAAATCATGTGTGAAGCCAGGATAAATTTATTTAGCTAAATTGTACTCCCCAGGGGAAGAGTCATTTTCCAGTGGCCATGGTTACAGCCTTCTTATAGCCTTTCCATGAAGAAAACACTTCTGGCAGACTAGTCGCAGTTTTCATCAGAAAGGTTCACTTTTTCTATTGAATAAGAAATTCCTCCAAGCTGTCAAAAAAAATCAACAAAAGCTTTATCTTCAGGAACTTTAGAAATCAGAATTCAGTGTTTTCCTCAGTACTTTTATCTAGGCTCTCACTGTGCACAGATGCCAGGCCCTGTTCCCAAACTTTGCAGACATCATTCTTTTACCATGGGAACAACTGGAGGTTTCTGAGCCCTTGAGGCTGGCATTCAAGGCCCTCCAAATGGCTTTTCTGGTGATCTCTACCACATACTTAAGTCAGTAATAATACTGTTTCTCTTTCAAAAACATTTAAGATCATGTGATCTTTTTAAAATCATTTCAAAACACATTTTGATACAAAACCAGATGAAACATTATAAGAAAATAAGTTAATGATCCTCACAATCAAAGGCATAAAAATTCTTAACAAGTTAGCAAACCAAATCCAACAATATATAAAAAGGATAACATATCATGACCACTTGGGGTAATATAACCTGTAATATTAATGGATTGTGAGAGAAAAAATGACCATCTCAATAGATAGGGAAGTAACATGTGACAAAAACAGTTTTTATTCCTAATTAAAACTTTACACACACTAGAAAAAGAAGAGAATTTCCTTAACTTCAGAAAGAGTACTCAAAAAATGTTTATAGCTTATATCACATTTAAAATACTGAGTACCTTCCTCTCAAAAATCAGAAAAACCACAAGTGTTCTTTCTCACTATTTCAGTGGTGAATTGGGGAGTCTAGATAGTGCAATAAGACAAGACAAACAAAAAGAATAAAATGCAACCAAGTTTTAAGGAAAACGCCAACGAACCTTGTTTACACAAAGTGTTATGAGTTTGATAAGTGTCCCTAAGGGCCCATATGTTAAAGGAAGGTTCTCAAAGAGGGTAGTTTGGGAGGCAGTGGAACCTTTATGAAATGGAGCCTAGTGAGAGGTTCTTGGGCCATTGAGGGTATGCCCTTAAAGGGGATTGGGGGATGCTAATGACTTCCTTCTTTGTTTCTTAAGGTAAGCAATTTGTTCCTCTGTATGTTTCCTGCCTTTGTCACCCAGAATGCCCACCAGAGGCCTGGTTTAATGGGTCCATCTGATCTTGCATTGTTACTTCCAAAACTGTGAGCCAAAAATGCACTTTCTTCATAAGTATTTTTCTCAGGTGTTTTGTTATAGTGATGGAAAGATGACCAACAGAAACTGATGATCTGTGGTAGAAAATCCTATAAAATCTACAAAATCCCTCTAAAATTAACATGAATAGTTTATCAGTTATAGGATATAATTGTACCAAATATCATATTTCTATAAACAATAGTAAGAAATTGAAGCAGGACTGGAGAGATAGATCAGCAGTTAAAGGCACTTGCTTGCCAAGTCTGCCAACCCAGGTTTGATTCTCCCAATACACATGTAAAGCCAGATGTGCAAGGTGGTACATGCATCTGGAGTTAATTTGCAATGATAAGAGTCCCTAGTATGTCCATTCTCTCTCCCTTCTCCTCTCACAAATAAATAAATAAATCTTTAAAAGAAAAAACGTTGAAGCAAAGTACCAATATCTCCTATATCATCAAAAGCATGAAATATTTAGAGACACATCTTACAGAATGTACGAATACCTGAACACAAGAATGTCGTCTGTCTTGATAAAAATGCCACATGTGACATTATAAAAGAGTATGTATTCTGCTATAGTTATGTGTAATGTTCCATAAATGTCAGTGACACCAACTTAGTTGGTAGTGCTATTCATGTTCTTATAACTTTGGAAGTTTAATCAGTTATTGCAAAAGACGCACTGAAATCTCTAACTATCGGGGCTGGTGAGATTGCTCGGCAGTTAAGACATTTGCCTGCAGAGCCTAACAACATAAGTTCCATTCCCCAGGATCCATATAAGGCCAGATTCACAAAGTGGCACATTCACCTGGAGTCCATTCACAGTGGCTGGAGGCCTTGGCACACCCATTTTCTCAGTATGAATCTTTGCTATAAGCCTGCTTGCAAATAAATAAATATTTTTAAAAAGAAATCTCAAACTATAAATATGGATTATATACTGCTTCTTACAGTTCATAATTTTTGATGCATTTTATTCTTCACTTGTAGCTATAATAATCCTTGTCCCACATATGACACTAAAAATTTGCATGCATGCATGCATATTCAACCACACATATACACACCTACAAATCACTGTCACTTATGAATGCAAATAAAAACAAGTCCAAACAAAATGTTAGCAAATCAAATTAAAGAAAAATATAAAAGGCATAATCCACTGTGATCATCATTATACTAAAGCTATGCTAGAAAGATTTAATCTTAAATAATTTAATATGGCATATCAATAGATCAAGAATGAAAAACTTGTAAAAGGCATTCTGTAAAAGTCAATAGATGATTTTAAGTGAAAACTCTTTGAAATCAAAGATTTGAGAGAAGAAAACTTCTTTTTTTAAGAAATATATTTTTATTGTCAGGCACTTGGGAGGCGTAGGTAGGAGAATCACTGTGAGTTTGAGGCCACCCTGATACTACATAGTGAATTCCAGCTCAATCAGGGTTAGAGTGAAACCCTACCTCGACAAACTAAAAATATATATATATACATATATATATATATAAGCAGAGAGGGGGAAGAGAGAGAGAGGAGAGAAAGAGAACAGAGTATGGGCATTCCGGGGCCCCCTGGCACTGAAAATGAACTCCAGCTGCACGTGCCACATTGTGCATCTGACTGTACATGGGTACTGGGGAATCAAACCCAGGCTCTCACGGTTTGCAATCAAGTACCTTTGACCACTGACCTACCTTCCAAGCCCAGAAGGGAGCTTCTTTAAAATGGTAAAATTAAATGGCAATCTTAAGTCAACAGCCATTTTTTAACTTAATGAAGAATACTAGGAGCATTCTTTCTGAAGTTTTCAGTAAAAAAGAAATGCGGCTTCATCCAGTGATGTTTGCAACTTGTTTACTTTTGCAGTCTTCATGTTACATCCCTCCTGGTTCCAGGAACCTTTTAGGTGGAAGAAATGATAAAGCAGTACAGTGTCACTGGGATTTTCAACTATACCACCAAACATTGGAATAATAGAATAATGCCTCAATATTGAATTATTTTAGACATGATTATTCTAGACCTATCAAAACTATTAACCACATGGAAAGGGGATCAGAAACACATTTTCAGATATACAGCATTTTAGAAAGATATACCAAAAATCTATTAATTTAGGTGATTCTTATTTCCAAGTAAATAAAAAGTAGCTATATAAACAACAACAATAATAATAACATGCAGAATTTAATTGAGAACAATATTTACATAAAAAATAAAAACATAAATACCAGATATTGATATAATCTAAAAGTTGTATAATAAATGGAGAGAGGTAGGGAGGGAGAATGTGAGGTCTTACAGTTACTTTTGTGTTGCTGGGACAAAACACCCCACCCAAAGCAGCTGACAGGAAGAAAGGGTTCGTTTTGGTTTATTGTCTCAAGGGGAAACTTCATGATGCAGAGGAAAGCCTGGCAGAGAAGAGGCTCTACATCACCTTCTTGTCATGGCAGGTGGAAAGCAGCAGCAAGAGAAGGATGTGAGTTCTGACAAGAGAGAGCTGCCTATAATGTCCCAAAGCCCAACCCCAGCAACACACCTCCTCCAGCAAGGTTCCACCTCCCAAATTGCCTCAAGCTGGGGACTAAGCATTCAAAACACATGAGCTTGTAGGGGATATTTAATTCAAGTCACCACATAGGGACAGAGATTTTGGAAGATTTTAAGGGATTAAAACTCTCATTTTTAATTTCAACAAGTCGATTGATAATATCTAGCTCAAAAATTCCAAAACTCAAGAAGCCAGTCTGGACTACAGAGTGAGTTCCATGTCGGCTTGGGCTAGAGTGAGACCCTGCCTCAAAAACAAAAATAATGGTAATCATAATAACTTTAAGAAAAGAAGCATGAGGGGGCTGGGGAGATGGCTTAGCAGTTAAGCACTTGCCTGTGAAGCCTAAGGACCCCGGTTCGAGGCTCAATTCCCCAGGACCCACGTTAGCCAGATGCACAAGGGGGCGCACACGTCTGGAGTTCGTTTGCAGTGGCTGGAGGCCCTGGCACGCCCATTCTCTATCTGCCTCTCTCTCTCTCTCTCTCTCTCTCTCTCTCTCTCTCTCTCTCTGTCTGTCGCTCTCAAATAAATAAAAATAAACAAAAAAGTGAAAAGAAAAAAAAAAAGAAGCATGAAACAACAATGGCATGAACACATAAAAGGAAGAAGTTCCTTTATGCTTTGGCATAAGAGGATAATTCAAGGACTGGATTGGACTGGATTTTATAAAGCATAGAGGGATATACAGGCTGCATCAGCTATGCCAGTGGCACAGAGAAAGGAATCAGAGTTCTAGCTGAAATAGCTTCTCTGAAGTTTTCCCAACATACACCTGGGTCAGGAACTGCTTTCTCCATGGGCACTGTTCCCTGAGCCAGCCAGGGGAGAATGCCATCTGTCATAGATACAGGTCCTGGATCAGAGGACCACATTTTCTGCAAAGTAGAAAAGGATAATGGAGAAAGGTAGGAGGGTTCAGGGATGAGGAGACAGTAGGAGATATGGAATTAACCATATGTTGCATGCCTGTGTCAGTATTGTCCTAAGTTTACCACATGCACAGCCTCACAATAAATCTGCCTCTGCTTCCATATACCAGTGAGAAAGCTGGGGCTATAAGTGAACTAGGTTAATCAAGCTACTGACAAACTGGTAAGTGGTGGGGTTTGGATTTGAGCCAAGTGTGTCTGCTGCCAGACTCTTGTGCTGTGACATAATAAAAATAGAATGGAGAAAAAAAAAAGATTAAAGGTTAATTTGCTTCATGGGCACGTTAAAAAGCTAGGGTTAGGGTTTGTCTTTTTTGTTGTTTTTGTTTTAGCTTGTTGAGGTAGAGTCTCACTCTAGCCCGGGTTGAATTGGAACTCACTACGTAGTCTCAGGGTGGCCTTGAACTCACGGGATCCTCCTACCTCTACCTCTCAAGTGCTGGAATTGAATATGTGTACCACCACACTCAGCCAGGTTTATCTTTTTAAACTGTGCTAGAACATACATAGGACTGGGGAGATGGCTCAATGGTTAAATGTACTTCCTGCACAAGCATGAGGGCCTGGGAGGGGGTGGCAACTGCAAAGTTTGAATATTCAGATCCCATATAAACAGCTGGGCATGGCCACACATGCCTGTAACCCCAGTCCTGCAAAGAGACCATGGAATCTCCTTGGTTTGTGAAAGATAAATAAATAATACACAAGCTCTGGTAAGAGACTCTGGCTTACATAAGAATAGGCAGAAAGGAGATGGAGCGCAACAAGTGACTCAGGCTTGGGCCCCGGGGCGCCTGCAAGTGTATGCATGAGGCACCACAAGGGCATATAGAATGCGCATGTGTGTGCACACACACACACACACACAACTCTCAATTAATCTAGAAAATCAGGCATAGGTATGCCAAGAAATCTGTCCCTTAAGTAACAGTAGATCCAGTCAAGGTGACAATATTAACTGTTACAAGTCCTATTCCCAAGAGCAGGATATAAGGGTGTTTGGATCCTTTCATCATGACACTTGAGAGAGACTCCCTAGTGGTTCACCAGATGCTATAGTAAATGACAGGCAGGACTTTCCTGCAGGACTCAAAGCTAACTGATGTTTCCTAAGGAAATCTGAGTCCCTACAGTTTAGGAAAAATGACTTTTGCAACTCTGCTTCATACAAAGGCATAGCTTACTACATTCTTAGATTAACAAAAGAGAAAAGGAAAAAACTGTTGCCACTATCTAAAGTATACTGCTGGATCTGAACTGTTTTAGAAAGAGAAGCCACATGAGAAACATCAATGCCCTTGCAAACTAGAACATTGAGCTTTTTCCAAAAGGCATGGATTTGGGTCTATAGCTGGCATCAACTCAAAAGTCTTGGTTGGGTGCAGCTCCAGCTGGCCCATGAACACCATGGCTTAGGGATTCTTTGCAGGGTACTAGTGAGAACTGGGTGGGAACCAAACAGGTGTACTTTCATTTTTCTAGGTCAAAAATCAAGATTACAAATTGACATTTCAGAGCTATCTTTTAAAGTGCCCTTTTCTAGTTTGGGAAAGAGAGGCTAGAGGAACAAAGAACTGGCTACATTCAGTGACACATAGCAACATTAGCCCTTCCACCAAAGCCTGTCAGGGCCACCAGAGTGAAAACAGTATATTGTAATGCTCCAGCAACTTGACCGAAAGTTAAATCCAGCAATGCACACAAAAACAGGTTCTCTACCCCAAAATGTCTATTTGTTTTACCTTATGGCCCAGAAACAGCAGGAATGAAATTTTCTTGGGTCCTTTTTCTTCTGCTTACCCTTCAGTCACCTTTCTTTAAATATAAATTCTATTCAGCCTAATTTTTCCAGGACAGTGCTGCTCATTGGGATGCCAGGATAATACCAGGCAAGCAAGTTTCAGTGACTAACTGTGCAGATTAATTTTAAAGCTTAAGGTACCCTCACACACAGTTTATCATGTAAAGATTCAAGTGGCACTTGACCTTTGAAGGTCTTAAGAAAGAACAAGACATGCTGATAAATGCTAGGAAGAAGGTAGAAAGATCTTTCAACTGGTATGAAAGTGTTGTTCATAAAAGGTGAGCCCAGGTACACAGAATTACAACTTGTCCTTTGTGTCAACACTGTGCATTTAACTAATGTAGGTAACCCACACATACATCTGCCACCAGCACAATAAAGAGCACATGACTATGAGCCTTCAGGTCCTGGTTACCAAGAGAGTTAGTCTTCACCTCTCTTTTCAATCTTTATTCCTGTCTTCTCCTTTTATACTTGTGTTGGCCTGTAGCTTAAGTCTCATTCATCCTCCTCCTTCCTCAGCCTTTACCCAGTTCTGAATGGACCTCACACTTTACCTTTTGCTGGTCTTTTTCTATACCTAATCATGGTCTGTCTGCTTTAAAATCCATGGACTTCCTACAAGTTAAGCATCTCTACCCTGAAAATTTTGCAATCTGAAATGCTCCCAGATCAAAAACTTTTGGAATACGGACATACCATTAGGAGATAAATTTAAAAGGGAGAGCACCCTGGTCCACATGAAGAGCTGCAAGGAAATTTCTTTTTAAAACTAAAGCTTTGTAAAGACTTGCAGGTAAGATGGTGGTATAGTAGCTACATATGGGCAACCTAGGGAGCAAATAAGCAGAAAAACAGCAAAACATACTCTTCCATCAAAGTGTGGGCTGGCCAGCACCCTCTGGAGTGAGTAGGCCAAACCCATGTATCTAGGCTCCTCGTATTTGCCGGCCCTGGTCTGTGTGCTAGAGAGAATGGCAAGAAGTAGACCAGGTTCCTGTTCACTTGCTCCTCCCGGCCCCCTGGTCCTGGTAGGTCCCATTGTGCTTTGCTTGGGGAGGCCTGGACCCTGTGTGAGCTGTGGAATCAGGCCTTTTGCTCTGGTATCCTGACTGGCCAGTAGGTACCAACATCTTTGTTCACCTGAGTCAGAGGGGGAATGGGCCAAAGGACAAAAACTTGCTTCCTCCTCAATAAAATAAAGAGCCTTCCTAAAATGGGTAGACAACAATGCAAAAAAAGCCAATGGAAAGTCAGAAAACTGAGAGATCTCCACCAAGGATGCCTGGCACTACCACTGAGCCTCCAATGAAATCATAGAGAAATGAACAGAAATTCATTCCCAATATGAAAACGCAACAAGCAATGAGACCCTGATCAAAAAAAAAAAAACCTCACCGAACTAGAAGCAAACTATCAAAGAACCAACAATCATATAAATGAAATTGAACAGAATCATCTCCTAGAGCGTTCAGCCTTTGACAGTAGGCTTAACTTGATTGAAGAAAACATTAGAACCCTCCAAAGACATATGAATAAATTGAAGGTAAGTCAAGAAATGGGAGACCTCAACAAGTGGTTAATTAAACTTAACTAAAATTGAAGTAACTTACTGCATCATGTCAGCTTGCAATGCTTTAAAGCTAAAAATTAACAAGAGACACATAAAGAACTCCACCAGCTCCTGGAGACTAAACAACACACAAATAAAGCTGCTTGATATTTGACAGAGGTGCCAATAATGTAGCCTGGAGAAAAGACAGCATCTTCAACAAATGGTGTTGGACAAATTAGATGACATTTATAGAAAAATGAATTTAGACCCACTCATTTTGCCATACACAAAAATCAATTCAAATGGATTAAAGACCTTAATATAAGACCTGAAACTCCTCAACTACTGGAAGAAAAAATGGGAGGCACACTCCACAATATAGGACTGGGAAAAGACTTCCTGAACAAAACCCCACTAGCCAAGAAAGTTAAACAAGCATTCAACCAATGGCATCTCATGAAGCTAAAAAGCTTCTGCACAGACAAACATATCATAAGCAGAGCCAATAGATTACCCACTGATGGGAAAAAAATCTTTGCCAGCTATACCACTGACAGAAACCTAATATCTAGAATCTACAAAGATCTCAAAAAACTAAATAATAAAAAATCAAACAACCCACTCATAATGTGCAGAAGAGAACTAAATAGGGAGTTCTCAGAGGAAGAATTACATATGGCTAACACACAGTTAAGAAAATGTTCAATATCCTTAACCATTAGGAAAATGCAAATTAAAACAACTGAGATTCCACCTTACCCCAGTAAGGATAGCAAATATTAAAAAATTAAATGAAAACAAATACTGGTGAGGCTGTGGAGAAATAGGAACCCTCATTCATTGTTGGTGGGAATGTAACCTGGCACAACCACTGTGGAAAACAATTTAGGGACTCTTGAAAAGGATGAATATAGAATTACCAACAGACCCTGTTATTCCCTTACTGGGCATTTACCCTAAAATCTCCATATCTCAGTTCAGAAATATTTGTCTAACCATGTTTATAGCTTCTCAATTCATAATAGCTAAAAACTGGAATCAACCCAGGTGCCCATCATTGGATGAATGGAAAACAATATGATGTATATCTACATGATGGAATTCTACTCAGTAGTAAGAAAAAATGACACATTGAGATGTATAGAAAAATGGATGGACTTGGAACAGATAATTCTAAGTGAACTCTTACAATCACAGAAAGACAATTTGCATGATCTCACTCATCTTCAGTTCCCAACTGGGATCAGCCCAAGTTACTGATATAACTTGAATAGCATCTTAAGGCTTGGACAATAGGGTAGGTAGGGCTTGGGGGAAGGGAAGAGGGGGACACAAAACTTAATCCAAATTGAAATGGCACTATAGAATCCTATATCCTGGAAGTTAGACTAAGAGGTGGAACCCTCAAGAGCACCTTCGTAGCACCTAATTGTAGGACACTGGAGAGAGGGAGATGAAACCTAACCTCAAATTTCTCATGTTTCTCTTTCTTCTCTGGCTTTTTCTTTTTTCTTTGCTCTTGGCTCTGGCATATAATTCCCTGTACCAGGATGTGGTCTATATCCACAATGAGCTGATGATAAGAGAGATCTACTACATCCCCCAAAACAAACAAGACAGACTTCTGTCTGAGCACTTGATTACCCACCAGAGGTTAATGGAAAGACCCTATCTGAAAACACCAAACACTGTTGGCATGGACCATGGAGAGACATGGTTGAATCCAGAGGAGAGTCAGTCCCAAGACAATTAGCCCATCTAGTGCTGGAAGGCACTACATGTGCTACCAAGGGAATGTGGCCGACATGTATCCAAGCAACTCAGAGTCTTAGCAACTCAGAAGCAAACAACCTGACATAATTCTCACACAAGTGCAATAGTGGCACACAGCCAAAGTGGGTAACCAACTGCTCTTGGATTGGCTAACAGATTCACTCAGTTCAATGGATACCAAATCTTGAACTGGGAAACAAGTCAGAATCATATCCAGATAATAATTCTGCTTTTCATTGTCAAGCTTCCCCTAACCTTAGACTATAAGAGTATCTAAACCCTCTTAATTCTTTCTAAATTAAAAATGGTTATCCCATTTAACCAGTGCTGACTTCATTTTCCATTGGAGAATCTGCTACTCTTTTTCACACAGGAGCTGGACCTGAGGAGATAAACTACCCAGTGCACTCCATGCCAGCCTGAGTTGAAACCACAGAGAAATTGGGGAAATGAGCAAGAGTGATGGTTTCTTAATGAATCTGATATCAGCACAAAGGTGATGGAGAAAGATACTGAGGACATTCAACACCTACCAAACAAGAGATCCAGATGCTCCTAAGTTCCCATTACTGAAGTAGACTTAAAATGCTCCCAGCATGGCTCAGGGAATTTTTCAGAAGATGGAATGGAAAGATTGTTAGAGCCACATATTAGTACACAGGGACATTGCCTGTACCCCCCCCCATAATGTATGACCCACAATCCCCAAGCAGTTGATCTGCATCCCCAATGAAGAAGGCCTCTTCAGAAAAGGGGCAGGGAGGTGGGAAAGGATGGTGCCAACATGTGTTTTCTACATATAAAATATGTCCATATCTAATGAAAAAGATGAAAGAAAAAAAGTAAAGGTGCATAAGAAATTATCAACCTCAGCAGAGAAATAGGAGAGACCCAGAGCTCCTAGAGACCATAGAACCAGGCAGAAGCAGCTCCAGCAGTACAGGTCTTCATGGACAACAAGCTCTGCCTGTGCCACAGGAGAATGCAAGCGAAGGTATTTTAGAACCTCTCCAGCCTCTTAGCAAAGTCAAAAAGCTGAAGGAGAAGACAGCAAGGACCAGCTAAGTGGCTTATGAAGAACAGGATCAAGGGGACCAATCACACAGCTCTGGTACAACTTCAGGCACCTTCCATAGCCTCCCCTGCCTCAACCACCCTGCTGGCAACCACTGGAGACCTGGGGAAGGAGCTCAGCTACACAGCCTTAACCACTGGCAATCAGAGCAGTAGACCCACCAACCCAGCCAGGCCCACTGAGTCCATTGTAAGTAAAGAATGGCCCAAGATGACACACAGCATAGCTGAGACCAAAGCTATCCCAAAAGGTAATAGGGCGTACTTACATTGGGTCATTACCTGCCAAAAAATAGCCTGGTATATTGCCTTGCACTGGAAGTGCTAATCACACCTTCCATGTCAGGGCAGGTTATGTGTTACATGTGATTGATGACTGGCTTTGCCATTCTTAAATAAGCTATGTTTGGGGGTTGTCCTTTGTTGCTTTCTGATTTATAGTGCCTTTGTCTTCTTCTTCTGTCATTTGTGAGTGAAGAATCTCCTCAATCCCAGGCTGATCTGGAACCCTTTACAGACCAGAAATCTCAGCCTCCCAGTTGACAGGATTAAGGATGTGGGGCAATATAAATCCTTAGGGACATAGAGTTTGTTAGATTATCCACTCTTACATAAATACTACATTCTGGCCTTGATTGAATGTGTATATTGATCATTGAATTTTTGAATTTGCCTATATTTTACCTCATCCAGCCAACTAGAACACTTGCATAGTGGGCAAACCCAACACCTAGGATCACTTCTGCTGTTAACCTGTGAGTCACTTAAGAGCCACGTCTGGCACTTTAAGCTCCTACCCTGAAAATATATAACATCAGATTGACACATCTAAAAATATTGCAGATAATTAGAAAACCAAGCAAAAATTTAACCCAATGCAAAAATCTATACATTATAATATAAGAAACACAAAAAATCAAGACAATATAATTCCACCAAAAATGATAAATCCATAATAAATGACCTTCAGTTAGACTTAAATGCCTGCGAAAGATTTCAAAAGAATGATTATAACCATGTTCAAGGAAATCAAAGAAAATATCAAAGGAATTAAAGAAAACAAACTCTTAAAGGAGAACACAAGAAAACAACTTAATGAAATAAGGAGGTCAATACAAGATATGAGTAAGGAAATAGAAATACTGAAGAAAAACCAATCAGAAATACTAGAAATTAAAAACATAGTAAGTCAAATTTTAAAAAATCAGTAGGAACTCTCACCAATAGAATGGAGAAAGAAGAAAACAGAATATCAAAACTAGAAGACAAGCTGGTGGATCTAATATAGTCTAACAAAGAGAAATACAAGTTAATATGAAGGTATGAATGGGAATTTCAAGATATTGGGGAAACAATGAAAAGATCAAATGTAAGAATTAAGGGCATAGGAGAAGGAGAAGAATTTCAGTTCAAAGGCACAGTAGGAGCTTTCAACAAAATCATAGAAGAAAATTTCTCCAAAATTGGGAAAGAGATGCCAATGCAGATACAGGAAGCTTTAGAACACCACAGAGACAAAACTTGGAAAGAACCTTTCCTTGCCATATTAAAATTAAACTAAACATGCAAACCAAAGAAAATATATTGAAAGCAGGTAGAGAGAAAAAGCAAATCACTTATAAAAGCCAGCCTATCAGGATCACAGCAGATTACACAACACAAACTTTAAAAGCCAGAAGGGCTTGGAATGATGTATTCCAAGTTTTGAAAGATAACAACTGTCAATGAAGAATACTTTATCCACCAAAACTATCTATTGAAATTAATGGAAAAATGAGGGCTATTCCACAACAAAAACAAACTAAAGGAATATATGAACACTAAGCTAGCTCTACAGAAAATACTTGAAGAGATCCTTCATGCTGAAGAGAAAGGAAAGCACACATATAAGGAAACAAAATAAATAAGTAAATAAACCATACTCAAATAATAGTTAATAGAAAACAGTAAAGGGAAAACAGGAAGCACTACAAAACCAGAAGAATGGTGAGAATAAGTACATACCTTTCCATAATACTATCAATGGCCTCAATACCCCAAAAAGGAAGAGAGAAGAGACACAAGTTATTAAAATTAGTGGTGAAAAAGGCACCATTACAACAGATACCAAAGAAATTCAGAAAATCATAAGGACATACTTTAAGAGCATATATTCCACTAATTTTGAAAATCTGAAAGAAATGGATGATTTCCTAGATTTATATGATCTATCAAAATTCAAGCAAGATGAGATAAACCATTTAAATAGACATATAACAAGTATGGAGATCCAAGAAATTATAAAAAGTCTCCAACTAGGGCTGGAGAGATGGCTTAACAGTTAGCGCTTTCCTTTGAAGCCTAAGGACCCCAGTTCAAGGCTTGATTCTGCAGTACCCACGCAATCCAGATGCACAAAGTGGCAAATATATCTGGAGTTTGTTTGCAGTGGCTGGAGGCCCTGATGTGCCCATTCTCTCTCTCTCTCTCTCTCTCTCTCTCTCTCTCTCTCTCTCTCTCTCAAATAAATAAATAAATATTTAAAAGTATCGAAATCTGAAAATCAACATTATCTAGAAAACTTCTTTAAAAAAATGTCTAGCCGGGCGTGGTTTTGCACGCCTTTAATCCCAGCACTCGTGAGGCAGAGGTAGGAGGATCACCATGAGTTCAAGGCCACCCTGAGGCTACAGAGTCAATTACAGATCATTCTGGACCAGAGACCCTACCTCTAAAAAAAAAAGAGTCTCCAACTAAAAAAAATCCAGGCCCAAATGTATTCACTAATAAATTTTACCAGACCTTCATGGAAGAACTCAAATTGATGCTTCTCAAATTTTCCTTAAAATAGAAAATGAAGGAATACTACCAAATTCCTTCTACAAAGCTACCATTACCCTGACACCAAAACCAGGCAAAAACAGAACAACAACAACAACAAAAAATTACATACAAATCTCCCTCATGAACATAGCTCATAAATTCTTTTTTTTTTCTCCATTTTTATTAATATTTTCCATGATAACAAAAAAAATCCCATGGTATTACCCTCCCCCCTTTCCCCTTTGAAATTCCATTCTCCATCATATCCCCTCCCCATCTCAATCTTTCTACTTACATATATACAATACCAACCTAATAAAAGCCCTCCTCCCTTTCTTTCTCTTCCCTTTCTATCTCCTTTTTTAACTTACTGGCCTCTGCTACTGAGTTTTTTCCTTCTCACACAGAAGCCCAATCATCTCTAGCTAAGATCCACATATGAGGGAGAACATGTGGCGCTTGGCTTTCTGGGCCTGGGTTACCTCACTTAGTATAATTCTTTCCAGATCCATCCACTTTTCTGCAAATTTCATAACTTCATTTCTCTTTACTGCTGAGTAAAACTCCATTGTATAAATGTGCCACATCTTCATTATCCACTCATCAGTTGAGGGACATCTAGGCTGGTTCCATTTCCCAGCTATTATAAATTGAGCAGCAATAAACATGGTTGAGCAAGTATCTCTAAGGTAATGAGATGAGTCCTTAGGATATATGCCTAGGAGAGCCATAGCTGGGTCATATGGTAGATCAATCTTTAGCTGTTTTAGGAACCTCCACACTGATTTCCACAATGGCTGGACCAGATTGCATTCCCACCAACAATGTAGAAGGGTTCCTCTTTTTCCACATCCCTGCCAACATTTATGATCATTTGTTTTCATGATGGTAGCCAATCTGACAGGAGTGAGATGGAATCTCAATGTAGTCTTAATCTGCATTTCCCTGATGACTAGGGATGTAGAACATTTTTTTAGATGCGTATATGCCATTCGTATTTCTTCCTTTGAGAATTCTCTATTTAGCTCCATTTCCCATTTTTTGATTGGTTTGTTTGATTCCTTATTATTTAACTTCTTGAGTTCTTTGTATATCTTAGATATTAATCCTCTATCAGATGTATAGCTGGTGAAGACTTTTTCCCATTCTGTAGGTTGCCTCTTTGCTTTCTTCACCGTGTCCTTTGCAGTGCAGAATCTTTGTATTTTCATGAGGTCCCAGTGGTTAATCTGTGGTTTTATTGCCTGAGCAATTGGGGTTGTATTCAGAAAGTCTTTGCCAAGACCAATATGTTGAAGGGTTTCCCCTACTTTTTCCTCTAGCAGTTTCAGAGTTTCAGGTCTGATGTTAAGGTCCTTAATCCATTTGGACTTAATTCTTGTGCACGGAGAAAGAGAAGAATCTATTTTCATCCTTCTACAGATATATATCCAGTTTTCCCAACACCATTTGCTGAAGAGGCTGTCTTTTCTCCAATGAGTATTTTTGGCATTTTTATCAAATATCAGGTGGCTATAACTACATGGGGTTACATTTGGGTCCTCTATTCTGTTCCATTGATCTACGAGTCTGCTTTTGTGCCAGTACCATGCTGTTTTTGTTACTATGGCTCTGTAGTATAGGTTAAAATCAGGTATGGTGATACCACCAGCCTTATTTTTGTTGCTCAGTATTATTTTAGATATTCGAGGTTTTTTGTGATTCCAAATGAATTTTTGGATTGTTTTTTCTATTTCCGTGAAGAATGCCTTTGGAATTTTGATGGGGATTGCGTTAAATGTGTAGATTGCTTTTGGTAAGATTGCCATTTTCACAATATTGATTCTTCCAATCCAGGAACAAGGGATGTTTTTCCACTTCCTAGTGTCTTCTGCAATTTCTCGCTTGAGTGTTTTAAAGTTCTCATTGTATAGATTCTTTACTTCCTTAGTAAGGTTTATTCCAAGGTACTTTATTTTTTTTGATGCAATTGTGAATGGGAGTGATTCTCTGATCTCATCCTCTGTGTGTTTGTTGTTAGCATATATGAAGGCTACTGATTTCTGTGTATTTATTTTGTATCCTGCTACATGACTGTAGGTTTTTATCAGCTCTAACAGTT